>CM074519.1:23724055-24351326 GCA_037379345.1 Perna viridis | reverse complement strand
GACAGTGAAAATATGTCTTGGAGATGAGACATGATAAAAGGAACATAAGCAGGTTTTTCCATTTCACTACCCCCACCTCCACAATTTCTGTCCTATATAATCCCTCAAGCAAGTTCTAAGTTTAGTAGAACTTAAGTGTCTCAGGGTAGTTGTTGATTGTCAATGGAAAACCCACTTACAACATGTTAATGAAATGCAAAAACAAACCTTAATTTAGAAAACGGATACCAAAGTTCACTATATCTACTGTTTCTGAGCATATTTACTTTGTCAAATTCAAAACAACAACTGCATACATTGTATTTTATTCCTGATACAAAACTTGGATAATGTTGGGAGTATTATAGGATAAATGCAACAAAATATATAATGATCATAAAAGTGATCCAATCATTTAACATCTAACACAGGTAAATAACAGCTGTACAGTAACCTAAAATAAAAAATATATTTGGTTTTGCCCAATCTACATACTTTAAAATTGTTTTAGTTTTAAAAGTATAAAATCTATTTGGTACATGCCCATACTACAAACTTGAAAATAATTTTCTGCACTAAAATTAAAAAGGTCTATGTGGTACATCGTTCCAATTATTTAGGTATAGTGAAACCAGTCTAAACTGAACCCTGAATAATCTGAAAGCCTGTCTAAACTGAACCCTGAATAATCTGATAGCCTGTCTGAATCAAACCCTGAATAATCTGAAAGCCTGACTGAACCAGGCACTTTTTCAAAGTCCCTATATATCAATGTAAATGTGTTTAGAACCTTTATAAACCCAATACATGTGTAAGCTGCACCAAGTTTAAATTCTAAAAGAGGTTAGGTTTAGACAGATTTCACTGTACAATCTATTTAGTACTACTTTACAAAAACATTCTGCATTACTAGTAAAAACTTACTGGCCATTTCGACCAATTTGACAATTGTTATCCATGTAATTAGCATTATTTGTGAACTTAAACCGAAAGGCTAAATTTTACTTATTTACAGAATGCAATTCCTTTCATTCAAACACAGGATTTTTCCCTCCCTGTAGAGGTATCTTCTCTTGATTTTTTACAATTAAAATTAGGAAGTGATTACTGTTGTTCATTAAATAAAATTTGTATGTCCCTGCTTTCATTGAAGATGACTCTTATAAGTGGGAGATAACTAAAGCTTGAACAAGTACCAAAAACTCATCATTTGATGCTAATACAGACTTAAAGAATTTTTTTTTTCCCAAAATTGTTTGAAAAAAAATTTCTAAGTGACAAACACATCAGAATTCATTCTAAACTAATTGATAATTATTACAATGAACATTAATCAAACCATCCAAAAATCATACATTAACTGAGTTTGAAAATGTTTTTTTTTAAAAAAAGGTATTTAACTGTGAAAAAAAAACAGTGTTATCATAATTATTTTCCCCATTACCAACCAAAAGTTCAAATCCCAATGAACCCACACAAAAATAAAACAAAAACACAAAACAAATAAAACAAACCAAAAGGTGAAATTATTAAAACAAGAAGATAATACTATACCTACTATAAAAGCTTTGAAATTCAAAATAGTGGGTAATTTTCACTGGTGTTAATTTGATGTATTTAGAGGTAAATCTATAAAATGCCGAAATAAGTTCCACAGAATATTTACTCTGGGCTAAGTATATAGTGAATCACTTAGCAACTGCCAAAATTATAATCATAATCAACAATTATATTGAAAAGGATTATTTTTAGCATATCAATTTCACAGTTTCTCTCATTTAGTCAAATCTGATTTTTTTAATTATAAGAAGTTTCGAGTTTCAATTTCAGCACAGCAATAGCCAGATACATGTACTAATTTCAATGAAAATTGCACATACATCTTGCAATGTACCAGAACAACTTCAAGGCTTTGACTTCAGGTCAATTTTTTTTTACAAAGAAAGTTATCGGAAATGATTCTTATTCGATATGCCTATACTACCATAACTATCATAGCTAAAGAAACTTCTAATTTTAAATGATTGTGTAAACTGCAATAAAAATTGTTATGTGATTGTGTGCTGTAAATATAATAGAGAGTGAAAAAAAACTACCTTCATTAAACTGAATCTAGCTACATAACTAATAAATAACCATAGAAGCAAATACAAAATCTTGGTGCACTTTATCCTGTGCTCTTTGTCTATCTAGTAATGAGTAAGCATGAGCACTAGGGATGCAAAGGATACATTTTTGTCCAACATAAAAATCAATTACTGTAAATCAATTTATTTTTTTTTTAATGAAGATGTCAATCAGGGTAAGAAACTGAATCAAGTTCTAGGGAGTCCTGAATACAACTTTTCAATACATTTACTGTATGTCTATATAGATTTTTGCTAAAATTAGCCAGGCCTGCTAAATAATAGCCAGTCTAGGGCTGGTGGGCAGGCTACTATTTTTAACTGTGTCAATCCAATTTCATGGCTATTTTATTGGGTGTCTTATACTTTAACAGTTACATATAATCTAAGTGACTTTTCAACCCTCATTTTGAGTCCAAATTTTGGCCCCATTCCCCATTAAGACTTGAAAAATTGTCTCAAAATTTGTACATAATTTAAATGGTGATTTGTAAGATGTATAAAATTCTCTCTCTTCTCTACTATATCATATTTGTCATTAAGAGGTCATATCATCAACTTCTATACAATGGTAACAGTGACAGTCGTCAATAAGGAATTTAATTAGAAATTTAACAATACAGTGTAAAAATCCTTGCCCAACTGTATAGATAGTATTTCCCATAGTAGCAATTTTCATGCTATTCCCTCAACTGTATAGGATCCAGACCCCTGCCCAAATACAGTACGAAAATCACTGATTCTTTTATACAGATAATTCTTTGCAAGCCATCTCTTTCTTAATCCTGAAATTAGCCAAAATGAATCACTCACACAAATAAGATGGTAAACAGTATGCAATACCCATGTGTAATTCTTATGTTTTTTTTTTGTTTTTTATTAAAAAAGTACACCTGCATGGCTCTAATCATTTCTTACTATTGACTAAGCGATAGATTGTTATAATTAGAAGCTCCAAGTGAGGAATAAAGGATTTCAACACAGAAAAAAATACAGCCATCTACAACCTGTGAGGTTTGAATATATTAAAAAATAATTCTTAAAACAATATCACATTTCAAGTATCTCTTAGTAATTTTCCCAACAAAAGAATTAGCCCACCTTACTTAAAATAAGTTGAAGAGTTATCTCCCTTCAAAGCTATCATAATAATTTTCCTTATAATGTATATGGCCAAATGAGTAGGGGAAATATATTTGTTTACGTGTATTATGAGAAGTTTTTACAACAGTTCAATTCCTAACCTTGAATCCTAGCTATTTTGGCTATCAATCAGCATAAAAAAACATGTTCATGTTTAAAATCAGATCAGGTAAGATGAAGACTACATGTACAAAAAATCCCAGTGCATACTGGTAATTAATTGCCTCTGAAAAAAATTAACCTTTACAAATAACATACATTCATACCTCGCTCTTGTAAATGGCTATACTTCAAACTTAACAGTAATCATATGCAAAAATTAAATGTTTCATGCAAAATCTTATGTGAAAGTAGTGAATGCAAGCATACTCTAATCTACAACAAAATTAAGCACTAATGGAAAGATATGAGATGACCATATATAATTATAGTGTAGAGCAAGTCCCTGTAAGAATCAGGCAGTTGGTGAAACATGGATAAAATTAGAGCTATGACTTTTTCAGTGTAGTTTCACTTTTTGTACCATCAAAAACATAGGGAAAGACACTAATTGGTAAAATGAGATTGAACTTCTGTGAAATGCACTACAAATAAACTAATCATGGGCAAATAACTCTGTTTTCAGGCATCCTAATGAAATTTTTACCACTTAGTACACTGTTAAATATATTTCAAACTGACAAGATTACCAAGAGTGAAAATATGAAGTCTGACTGTAAAGAGTTGACATGCATGGTTCAGACAGCTCTGATGTTGCCTAATTCTTACAAAAGAGCTTACTTTTTAATTACAATTTTTAATGACATGTTAATCGTGGCATGCTTGGATCTTTGCACTCCACATAATTCCCATGTCTAATGTTGCACATTAGCAGTGCACCAAAAAAGTGCCCAATACCTCCTATAGTTATAAAATATTATAATAAAACAATAATCTCTAAACTAGGAAAATTTCGCACTGTCTTTTTTGTTTGTGGTTTCTGCTGTAAATCTGTTTTTGCAGTTTTAAATTTGATTGTTCATCAAATTGTAATGTAAGGTTAATCGAAGAAAATATTTGTGACATTTTAACTTTTGCATTGCAGATCATGGCAAGAAAATAGCAAAAATAGGACTGCTGCAAAAATTTCCCAGTTTACAGTATTTGAATTGAGAGATAAATACAGCTAATACATACAATAAAAGCATATAAACAAAAGTTACAGAGGACATGCTTAATGATACATAAATAACAGAACACCTTAGGCACAGACCAATGTCTTAAGGGGGAGGCTGAGATTTTTGTTGAGTTTTTGAAGCAGCAAAGGAGACAAATTTTCATATGAAAATCTACATTATCTAAAAATGAGAAACTACTGAATCAAAAATTTTTCTGTCCTGTAAAAAATGCTTATTAGAAATTTTTTTACCCCCCCTCCCATTAATTAAATATGGTTGGTGCCTTTTAACAGAACACAATAGAAGATGCAAACTTAAAGAAAAAACATTTGCTAACAAACTATCTTTTTAGGATGCTATACTTATAATCTAATAAGCTTTAATTATACCCTGTTTTAAACTTTCTGATAATAAATATTGTTTTATGTTTAATACTTCATGCAAAAATATGCATTAAAAGCCCTATGTAATATTGACTATGGTACTTTCAATCAATACACACATTTATGAATAGTACACAGTAATACATCGCAGTAGCATTTATAGGGAAGAAAGAGGCCCATGCACTCTTCACGTTGACATACTCCAAAACAGATAGAGTGGGGTCTGGGGGTAGGCCACAGCATCAACACATCAGTCCAATCGCTAGTAGGACATACTCTGAGTTCTTTGGTCAGGTATCCTGATGGCTAGGCTCCGCTACCTCCAACTACCGGTACTAACAGGCATTTACTATCAAAAACCCCAAAAGAGGCCCACAAGGATAGTCAAGACCGTAAAAACCCCCATCATCACTCATGCTTGTAGTTTCTATAGTAAACATCCTGAGTAAACCAGAAACCTGTTTAAACCAGTCATATCTAAATGCATTTTAAACCTGGGTTCAAAAATTATTTACTTTAGGCTCCTGCAGGACATGCAAGTATGGCTACTTTTTTAATGTTACGATTCTTTTAAAAAGCTTTGAATTATCAAAGCTTTCATGGAAGTTTGGATATGAAAATAATGGATTCTACAATAATATTTCCAGAAAGTATTGGTTTTTTATATTTTTTTTCAACAACTGAATTAATCTGCCCTATTCCCACTGAATTTAAATTATAATGCAAATAAAACTTGTTAAACAAATATTGCATACCTTTTGAAAAATATTGACTAGAAAAGATGAATGATACAGATATAAACAGACACTATACATGACACTACAAAAATATATGGCACAAAAATATTAAAAGATACAAAACATTCTGTGATTAAAAAAAATAACAAAATATGTGTTCATTATCAAGTTAACAAATATACCCTTACAATACAACAATTGGACAATGACAAAACATATACAGTTATTGAAACACCTACTGACAGTGTCACTTGTATGTTACATACCACAGACCTGAATATTTTCAATATACCATTTATTAAAAGCAGACCTTTTAATTGTTTCATTTAGTTGCAGCATACAGGATATAACACCATTCTATTCTACCTTCACTTCAGATCAGCCAATCAGATTTCAGCTTTCATGATTGTAAAGGTATTATGTAAATGTAAAACCTAAGGATTCAGAAAAGGTCACTGAAAAGAAAGTAGAATTGAGTGTTAGATCTTACACACAGTAACTAAATGGAAAAATTAGCAAGCCTTATTTCGATAAGTTTGGAATATTTTCTATTCTTACATCACAGGCCTACAAATAAGCAATATATTTCTTTAGCATTTAAGTGCTGGAATCTGTAAGAATCAATGTGGGCACATAGTTAATGGTCTATAGAAGACATATTGACAGTTTGTTCTTCTTAGAAGTGTCAAATAGTTTAAAATAGGAGAAAAGTGAGTAATCTCCAGTTGAAGATGAAATTGCAACGCATTTCATATACCGGGGTATTACAAATGAATACAATTTCAGATATATTTTGAAAAAGACATCATGGAAAGACTTGTGCATTTTTTTTCTATCATGATTCACCCACTGCCTGATTCTTACAGAGAATAACACTTAAATCAAAATCTACAGAAAGATTGACTACATCACCATAAAAAAATAACATTGTTCTTCTGATGTTATAAAGTATTCTGGAGACAATTACTGGGGGAAGGAGACAATTCATGTTTTAAGGGAGAAAAGGCATCACATCATTAAAACATTTTAAGAAAAATATGTAGGTACATGTACAATTATTCCAGTTTAAAAATAAAATGTATCCTAGTATACTTTTTCTGTCAATTAAGTTACAAAAACATGTATTATTGTATTATTTCATTTACCACAGCAAGCTACCAAATTACAGAGTGCAATTAGGAATACAAATATATTGCTTCAAACTGGTACATTACATTAATATCATAAAGGCATGTTAAACATTTGTTTAAAGCTTTGCATGAATTTTGCAATACATGTATATGGATAATTGGCCTTATGCAATATCAGTAACCATATATTACAAGTCTAAGAACTGCACAGGTAGTACACTGAGTACACCCCTATTTAGTAGGTAAGAACATACAAAATTATTATCAACCACAGATCCAGAATTTCCAAATATGGGCTGGCTGACTGGCTTAAGAAATGCCAACTCCAGTGATTCCCTTTAAAATCAGCCAGAATTTTCCAGCATGAGGGGGACCAGCCCCTCCCACTTTAGATCCACCTATGTTATCTTTTTAGGACTTTTTTATGACAATAAAGGCTTCCACAGCTTAAACATTTGATCATACATGTGCCTCTAGAATTCCTATTTCCTGTTTCCCATAGCATATGTAATTTGGCCAAGGAAAAGATACGTTTATAAATTTGCCTTTACAATTTCTGCTGTTGGAAAGTCACTTTACTTAAAAAACTTTTTTGTGGATAGCAAACAAAAAAGAAAAGAAAATTCAAGAGCACTGTTACTGTGCATCTGTTTTAATAAATGAAAATTTTGTCCATTTGAACATGTATGTATAAATACCTCATACATGAAAATTGGCAAATTTTGAATTTAAAGATTCATACAAATATTAAATCTCAAAATTTTCTCCCTAGTATTGACTCAGATTTAACTCAATTTTTACTTAAAAAAATCTTTACCTTATCCTGTCAATAGTAACATTTATATAATCTAAAAATATAATTATGTTTTGCATTTGACAGTCATGTTGCTTCTAAAAACATCAAGTCTTCAAATAAAGCAAGCACAAAACCATTTAAGACTTCACAAACAAACAGTGATAGAAACACAAAACAAAACAAAAACATAGCACTACTGGACCATGCAACTAAAGCCTCCTGAGACAACAATATCACATGGTATCCCTGCGTAATTCCCCATTAAGTAGTTATTCAGACTTGTCGATTATAGTACATCCTTCGACTGTCCAATGGAGTTGGTGGAACATCAGCAATATTTCCACTCAACATTTTTGCCATCTTCTTTGGTTTCCATGACGATGTAAACTTGCTGTTGGAATGTGACTTTTTATTCACCTTTATTTTTGGCAGACTGGGGAATGACTCTGATTTTGAACTATTGGTCACATCAACAGAATGATGAACTGAAACAGCACCAGAATCAGTCTGACGGAAATCAGGAAGAGGCCTTGGAGACTTGTACTTGTCGACACTTGAAAGATCAGGTAATGAACTACGTAGTGAATATGGAGTTTCCTGCAAGTGTGACTGCATGGTATACTTAGGTGTAGACAAATTAGACTGTTTTGAGTAGTTCAGTTTATAGTTGTTTACACTTGGTTTGGTACTTCCTGTAAAGTTCCAGACAATGGGAGACAACTCTCTATGCCGTCTACTTCGCTTACTTTCAGCAGCAGTTTCATTGGAGTCTTTTTCTTTCTTTCTCCTTCTATGGTGCTTCTTCTTTTCTGAGAACATGGATTTGTTATAATAAGGTTCAGAATGTTTAAAATTAGTTAAATATCCTGAAAGTATGGAGCTATCAGAATCAACAAAGTTCTCCTTAACATCCTCCGATTTATGAGGGTCTGGAGACCCCCCAGAGTTTACAGTATAATCCTTTAGATCTGCAACAGAAATAGATTCAAATTTTCTTCTAAATCCTGCAATTGTACTGTGCTGTACCTCTAATTTAATTGGTGATTGCACTAAAGGCTCCTGTGGAACTTGTAATTCATTATTGCTTTCTATTATAAAAACTGGTTCTTTTCTAGTAAGAACTGGTTTCTTTGGTAATTGGCTGGAACCTCCGTTCATTTCATGATCACCATTTCTATTAGATATAAAGTCTGACTGTTCAATATCATTACTATCTTTCATATCACTATTAATTGAGTTTGAACCTGATTGGTTAGCAGGATTCGATTTGTCTCCCTTGTCTGCTTGATCAGAGTTTCTTCCCTTACTGTCAGGGCTAGCATTTCCATTTAAATCAGAATTTCCCTGAGAATCTGATAAACCAAAGTTAAAAAGTTGAGGTATCTGTGGTGGACTAATATCATTCTTAAAGAAAACAACAGTAACAGTTATATTGTCACTTGAACCATAGTCTTTGGCCGTTATAACCAGATGCTTGGCAACCCCACTCAGGGCACCATTGGAGGACTGCACATGCTCATACACAATCTCAATAGCTTTGTCATAATTCATGACATCCCATAATCCATCACAGGCAAGAATCAAGTAGTCCTCTGATCCATCAAGTTCAAAACTTGAAGTATCGGCATCACTTGTAATGAACTTCTTTTGGCCTATGTCACCTGAAAATGGAAAAAAAAAGTTTTATAGAATTTAAATGTTGAGTAAGTTTGATACATATTTTATGAAGAAATAAATACTGCTTTCTTTGTAAATTGAGGCATTGTTATATCATACTGAATACTGCAACTCATAATACTGTGTAATTGCTAAAAAATAACCTAGTGTAAACTGAGGCATTGTTGCATCATACTGAATACTGTAACTCACAATACTGTGTAATTGCTAACAATAATCTAGGTTTTAAAATAACTTTAATATAAAGACTGCAAAATAAGTGATATAATTTCCAATTCTTAACTATTCGAACAAGCATGAATAGCTTCTAATCATTCTATTTTGTAGAGCCCTGAAATTGACCCAATAAGTTGTAAACAATTCATTAAAACAGTATACTTTGGAAGTACTTTATTTGTAAGTAACAATTTTCGTGGTTTCTCCAATTTTTTAATTTTATGGAAATTTGAGCTTTGGAATACTAAGTTTACATTATATGGGGAAATTTAAAGGTACCTAGCATCTTCTCTAAAAATGTTTTGGCTCGTTTAAATTTTTTTGAAATTTTATTCAGTGTTTTACTTTGATAAAAGAAGCAAAATATATACATTTCAATGTATTAATGGGAATAATTTCAATGAACAATGTAGCAGCTTTATCGATTTAACTATTGATCACTAAGATGCTTTGAGTATGATATCAGAATGTCACAAAATAAAACGTTTTTCTGATCTGATTTTTACAGAGTTATTTCCCTTAGGTGTTGTGTACCCTCTTAATTTGTGGAATGATCAAAAACTACTAAAAGTTGTTCATATCATTACTCTCGCTTTATGGGATGGAACATCAGATATGTTCTATACCTGTATGGGAAAGAAAACATGAATGGCTAGAAGTGCTCTGTCAAAAATGATGTATTGTGAAAGTACTTTAATTGATGGATACCAATTTTCGTGGATCGGTGAAGAAACACAATTTCGCAGATTCTTGAATTCGTGGTTTCGAAGTTTTGAGTAAACCCATCAATGGAAATCTACTATACGTTGGGAATCAAATTTCGTGGTTTGATCTATCAACGAAAACCATGAAAATTGGTACCCCACGAACAACAGTACTTTCACAGTATGTAATATGGAAGTGATTGTTTGAACTTTTAACGCAGGCATATAGCAGGTATAATTGGAAGTCTGGCTTATCATTTTGGGTCGAGACATCACCCATAGCAACATAAACAAAGTCATAATTTTAATGCAGATAGCTCCCTCCCTCATAGACAAAGCCTTCAAAATCACACAAAAACTTTTAAAAAATTCATAATTTTGGTCTGATCTTTTACCATTGACCCATTCAGTATAAATTATTAAATAAAGACTAAATAACTCTTTCCATAATTCCAGTTATATAAATTGTTAGTAAAGCTATGTTTTTGATACCCCCCATGTAAGCATTTTATGAATATATCCTAATTTCTTATTTATAAGTTATTGAATAGCATGCAAGCTTTAGCATGTTGAATGAAGAATCATGTAAAAAGAGTGCTACTGAAAAAAACAAAAAAAAACACTATAACTTAGACTGCCTATAGTGTTTCCATAACCTATTTTAAATGTGCAAAATAGGTGCAACACACCCGATGTATACATAAAATAAAAATTGACACATATGTATTCATATGTTTAACAAATGGAAACGTATGATAAGAACCAATATGTTTTTATGCACATAAACACGTAAGAATATATGTTTTTCATAATCATACAAAATACCATACTCTTTTCATATCAAAAAAATCCTATTGGAAACACGATTTTGTTTATATTGTTTTTAACTCAATAAAATATAACTCCTGTATCCTATATATTTTCATGGTGGTCTGAAACATGTTTTTCATGTGTATTTCAAAACATATGAAAAACATATGTTGCCTTTTTTCCAGTGTGTAGCACACATCTTCACAAAACATAAAGACAATGAGTCTAGACTAAAGTGTGAAAAAATGTCCATCAAACACTACCAACATCACTAAAACAAGACACATAAAACAAGAAGAAAAGATGACATCATATTTCCAACAGAGTGATAAGATCATATTGGATCTTAGATTGTAGGCAATGTAAATTTAAAAATTATTGCAATTGCATTTTAAATCATGTGAATTGTATCACTTAAGATTTTAATCTTTGTAACTTTGTATAAAAAAAGACTCTGCATCAGTCATATCAAAAATCAATGCCAGTTTTCATAACTGCAATTTTAGGTCCATCCCATTTTTTTTTGCAATAGTTCATGGATTTTACAGTAACCATAGTTTCCCTTCTTCTAAGAGAACCTAATTCATTTTCAATCATAGTGTTCTGTCATTGCGTTCTTCTGCATGTAACTAGATCAGTTAGACTGGTGTTTCTAGAAAAGCAAAATATTTAATCTATGTTTGCACCTGGTCTATGCTCCCAGTTTTTTGTCGGAGTTGCTCATTTTTCTTCATGTGATAGTTATTTTTTTCTAGACTTTGCCTCTTCACATTGATTTTTGGAATACCGGTAGTGTACAATATTTAAATTTGTATAATTTTCACTTATATAAGACCACTTATTACATTTTTGCAACAAACTGCCATATTTTCACATAAAAGCCCATAAAGTGTTCACATGTACATGTAATTACACATGTACAATTCTTAATCCTACTTAATTGTTATCAACAATAGTACAAAATACTTGAATCTTGATCATTCTCAATATAAATTTACTTTGTCATCACTTCATACAATCATTATTTTTTTATTGGCAGCAAGCAGAAGCAAATAAAGCCAAACATTAATATATTTGTTTAATGTTTCCTTATTCAAGAGCTCAGAACATGACATGGTATATGGGTAAAAACAAAATTTTACTTAATGGACAGACATCCTATTTTACTGCTAATCCCTCAAGAACACAACTTTTAATCTAGAGATTTAAATCCAAGAAAGAAAATAGAATAAAATTTTGTTTCAAAAAGCCAACATGTTTTTAAGCTGGTGTCTCATTTTGAGTAGGTGGAGGGGAACAGCAAACAAACATATTTTAATCAGGAAACAAATATTTAAGTAGCACTCCACATAAGAATCATGCAAAATGTGATTCATGGTTGAAAAGCCTACATATTTTTATTTTTGATATTTTGTTTAACATGTCATAGTAAACAGAAAGTAACATGTGGTTTTTCATATAACCCATGTTCATAGGAGATAAAAATTATATAGAATGCACTGCAGATTTCAAAATTAAGGGAGATAACTCTGTAAATGACACTAAAATACAATAGAATCTATTGGATCTTCAATATTGATTATCTCCTAAGAGCAGGCGTATATGAATGAATAATTACACATTTCACAATATAGACCCATAAAACAACCTAATTACAAAAATAAAAATATGTAGCCTTTTTTGGGTGTATCACATTATTCAGATTTTGCATGATTCTTACAAAGACAGCTACTTAAAAATCCATAAACTGTCATCATGCATTTTTAAAACAGCAGGTGACTTCTTAGCTTGCTATTTTTTTTTTTCATTTCAACTGGACTTCCCATCCAAACTCTACAATTCTGCCCACTGCTAACAAAAATTTCTCTACACATTTACTAAGGCATTTGTTAAAATCAGGTGAGCTACGGTAAAACCTTTCAGAAGCAATAGACCCATCCAACAGCATTGAAAATCTAGTTGATCTTGCTACAAATTTGATAAATTTAGAATATTCAGATTTGAAAAAAAATAGTTAATTTACCAGTAATTAATACATACATGTACATGTATATGCGAACTATCTACATGTACTGCAGCTAACATCTATGTGAATAAATAGGATTCCTGTAATTTTCTGTATGAACACATAATTCTAATACTAATTGCAGATAGTGTCTATAATAGTTCATTGATATAGAAAAAAGCAAGTCTAAAGGGTTATTGCATGATTATTGGAGGAATAAGGTCCAAAATAGAATTTTATACTGCATGAGCTTGGGAGTGCAATATGTATTCTATGAAAGATTATATTTCCCAATATTCATGCGATAACCCTTTTATTGTATAGCAGATGCAACAAACTTATTTGAAATGAGTTTTTGTAGTTGACCACATCCCGATTTTGAAGCTTTACTGCATGCTAACTTTACTTATCTTTCTATGGGGAAAATATACTGCCATAAAATTAAGCCAATAAAAACATACTTGTAAATAGAGAGTACCAAAAAATCGAAGTGCAAAAAAATAGTTTTGCACAATTGCAATATAACTTTTCAAATGTGGCCTTATCTAAAAATAAAAAAAAAAAACTTGTCAAAAAAGAAGAATTTGCTATACAATAAAGGGTAATCATAAAAATATTTAGAAACATCATGCCTTGTGAAAAGTATATTGTACTCCAACGGATGTGCAATATTACATTTTACTACAAATGATATTTCAAAATAATTGTGCAATAACCCAATATTATGTATCAGAATGGAAAAGCAATTAGTGCAGGCTAAACATAAATCCTCAACCGGCATTCCAAAATACCTATGGCTTTGGATACGGCCAACATGCCATTGACACGCCATATTCCTCCCATGTTTAATACATAACCTCCAATGCTTTGAATTCTAAATCGTTCATCCTGAAATAATGGTTTTTTTTTATTGTACATTTAATAATATATGCAATAACATACACTAAAAATTCTGAAATAATTGCAAAAATCTATTATTGCAAATAAACAAATTTTGAAAAATTGAAACCATTTTTTCAACTTTCTGAATTATTTGGAAAATTCAATGGTAAAAGATTTAATTTTATGATATTAGATAATTAGATAAAGACTACGTCCCATACTTTCTAATAACAAAGATACCACATTAACTTTATTAATTACAGAACTGAAAATGAACAAATTGGTGGTACAAAATGTATTTTGACGCCTTTATATTATTCGAAATAATATGGCAAAGTTTTAAATACAAAATTTTAACTCTATTTTAACAATGGTAAAATGTTTCCACAGCTTAAAAATGTCTCCCCATCTAAAAAAAAAATAAAATGCACTTACATACATGTACATGTTCAGCTGAAATATCAAAATTGCAATAATAATCCATGCCATGATTTCAGAACTTGTAGTATTGAGAATAACTTCTAAGAAACGAACAGGATTCGTCCACGATTGATTTGACCAAACAAATATAAATTATAATTTCTTGATAATACATTTGAATAATGATTTTTCTTGATCAGAAGATTCATCAATACAATTTTGAATTGTGCAAAAGATTGTCCTAAACTCAAATGTTTACACATTTTTGTCATATAAACTTAGCAAAGATTTCTTTTTCCCATGGAGCAATCCATAACATACCTGATTCTTAGAAGGTTATGACTGACCACAACATACAATTATATACGTCAAAATGCCTTTGAACAAACTTCCATGTAACTTAAAATAATCAACAAGGAAATATCAAACTCATTTCCAAAGCATATTCTAGGGATCACATAGAAGAAGTCCTGTGTAAAGTTCTGTCCAAAATTCAAATGGTAAGAAAATATCCATTTAATGGACTAAAAAGTGCTTTAATTTTATTAATGTTTTACTTTAAGTAGGAAGTAAGATCATGTCTTCTCTTGAGCCTGGTCTGTACTCCAGGATCAATGACCCTATTGATGACCCCTCACCTTAACCTTTATTGATCCCTAGCATACAATAATAAACAGTTCATGAAACTTCATTCAAAGGCAAAAAGACATAATTAATATCATCTAGACACAAAACATTACCTATGGCTCGAGATACAGATAAATTGCCATTAACTCTCCATGTTCCCATAAACAGTATACATCCACCTAAAGCTTCAATACGAGCTTGTTCATCCTAGAATACAGAGGCTTAAACAATTAACAATTGGGGCAGTATACATCCAACTAAAGCTTCGATACAAGCTTGTTTATCCTAGAATAAACAATTTACAAAATGGGCAATATTTTTTTTTAAAAGACATGAGTCTCTGGTTTTCTTTTTCTTTTATCTAATTCATTATTATTCACAATGAAAACATAAGCTGCCATTGTCTGGCTTATCATTCTCCCATCCACAGATAGCATACACGGAAAATTCTAAATTACACAAATAGGAGACATAATGGATATCTAGAAAGAGGAGACATGGTACAAGTTGCCATGCTGGGGTACTTACAAAATACAAAAAAACTTTTAAACCAGTCAACACAAGAAATCGATTACAAAAGCATGATCAAGCCTGTGGACAAAAACAAGGACTAACAAGGTGATTGCAGTATGAGAGTTGGATAAAGAACATTAAATGGATTTTTGTAATTTAGCTAAATTTCACTTCAGATCTGACACCAATTTACCAAGGTCAAAGACCACATAATCCAGCTACGACTCATCCAAAACTGATAACAGTAAAAACTACAATAACTATGAGCAAAACTCACTAAGGATACTCCCTCCTCACCCAAAGTTACTCCCTCCTCAACCAAGGATACTCCATCCTCCACCATGGATAATCCCTCCTCAACCAAGGATACTCCCACCTCACCCAAGGATACTCCATCCTCACCCAAGGATAATCCCTCCTCACCCAAGGATACTCCCTCCTCACCCAAGGACAATCCCTTCTCAACCAGGAATAATCCCTTCTCACCCAAGTAGCAAAACAAACAAAATCATCTAAGAGGAAGTTGCTGCTGAAATCAAATCCCATTATATCGGATGTCTATATAATTCTTCAGTCACAATATAAAGTGGCTGTGTTAAGTAGTACCAGAAATAAAACTGTAAGGAAAAAGTTGTGGTGGATCAATTGGAAGGACTAACACCAACGATCACGATATACCTTCCCACAGGTGGTATCAAATAAATTGATCAAATTTTCCATGATATTAAAACTTGGCTGGCATCTTGGCCAGAATCTCATACCTCTCTTTCTGGCTTATGTGGTGTCATAACTGTAACAGGTTGTCCATTTCTTACAAGAACTGCCTGAGAATCTCCAAGCCATGAGATATAAAGCTTGTTCTTTTCAATGAAGGCCAGGATACCAGTACTTCCACTTTTCAGTCTCTAAAATAAAATGGAATGCATCCATATATATAAAAAATATGATCCTAATTCATTGCTGATACAGTTTTGGTCAATACCACTGGAGTTAAGTTAGCCACGTAACATTTATAATTCTACATCCAATCTTTATTAAGTCAATGCAATTTCATAAAATTATGACATTGGTGGTTGACTTGTCAAAAAAAAATAGTTCAGTTAAAACCAATCTCACATTTCTTTTCTTTTTCTGTTATGAAATGACTATGTAAAAAGCAAGATGAAGTTTTAATCATATTGACCAAACAAACACAAGCATCATAGTTCTAAAATATTTTCTCTTCCAAATAGAAAAATATCTCAAGAAAATTATATCCCTGAAGTCATACTTTTAAACTTCAAGGAATTTGGTTTTTGCTGTTATATTTCAAACACTCATTATCCAAAAACACCTGATTTATTGATAATAAATAAAACAAAATTATTCACCCCCTCTTTCAACCAACTCTACATCGAAATCCTACCAAAAAAAGAAGAAAAAAAATCTACAGGGTCTTACTCACCTCACTAATTTTGTTTGCTTGTTTGTTGGGTTTTTTTTCATTGATGGTTTCTTTAATTCTCATTAACTTAAAACAAGAGGCTCCCAGGAGCCTGAATCGCTCACCTGCTTAAATTTTTGCCTTTCAAGGGCAATATCTCTAACAAGGAGTTGGCCAAAACTTTTTGCTCAAAATATTGGTAGGACTTTATAACATCAACTGAAAGTTTCTTTCTATCTTTTATAGTTTTCAAGATATTGCCTGAAAACTGCTAAAAACATCATGTTTTGCCTTTCATTTAAAGTTTCAAGGACATTTACTCTAACAAGGATTTGTCTGACAACTTTGATCTTAACACAGACTTTTGTAGGCTTTATAATAGGGATCTTTTTGGCAATGAAAGAATTTAGTTTAACCTAACAGTTTTGGAGATATATGAGAAAAACTTCTGTCTGACCCCTATGTTCTATTTTTAGTAACAGTGGCCATGTTTTTGACAGATCAAAAATCCCCACATCAGTTCTATGCAAAATACCCTACGGAATATTCATACTAAGTTTGATTTTAATTGGTCAAGTAGTTTCAGAAGAGAAGAGTTTTGAACAATTGTTAACGATAATGGACGCCAAGTGATAGCAATAGCTCACATGGCCTTCAGCCAGATGAGCTAATAAAAACTAAATAACAGACTATACACAAAACATGCTTCCATCATTCACTGTAAATATATGACTCTGTAACCTTGAACTTTGCTCCATAACCTTGAAATCAATGGGATTGCATATAGATAAAATTCGGTAAAATATCTTTGGCATTTGAAAGATATCCAGTATATGTACCTCTCTCGTAGCCTTTTCAATGAATTTTTCATCTGTTGACTTGAAAGCTGCTTTGAGAGCACCTGCAGGGTCACACGGAAAAAGACAACTTCTGACAAACTGGTCTGGAACATGTGCTGCAGCATAATTAGCAGCCTCTACTCCCGCATGGCCATCAAACACAGCGAAAAATGACCTAACATCACTACCCTGTAAATATATATATAAATATTACTTAAATGTCCTCATTCAATGGTCATCAAGTAAAGCAAACAATATGTAAGATCCCTTCCCTGTGAAATCTAAGGGACTGTCCATATAAAAATCAGACAGATCCTATGATATTGGTAAATTTCACCCCACTGAATTTTTTGTTCCAATGTAATGTGTATATCAAATGTATGTCAAATAGTATAAAATTTGTTTTAATTTAACAATGGATAGCTCAGAAATGGACTTCAAAGTTTTTTAACAAAGCAACCAAATTTTGCTCAAATTAAAGAGTTATCTTCCTTTTTCAATGAACTTCAATGCTTTCTATGCAGTTAATCAAAAACCAAGATTCGTCTTTGAGAAAGGATGCATTTATGATGTGAAATGGATGAAAATGTTTTGAAAACAAAAATTGTCATCTGCCACCAACTGCCTGGCTTTTGCATGGACTTCTTAGGTAATAAAAGAAAAGTGTTCCATGTCCCCTGTGTGAACTTGAATGATGGTAATTCTAGGTATATGATTTTTCTAATTCTGTTATCATGATTAAAGATTACAAGGGTTTGTGCCAAATGTATTTTTTCAAAGGATGGCCGATAGATTTTGATTATCCTAATGGAAATCAAATCATCAGTTTCTTCATGACAGAAAAAAAAAACACTATTTTGATTTTTTTCTATTTCACATAATTAAGAACTTTCAAATGCAGGATGAAGATCCAAACTAAGTTAATTTAGAATAGGAAATAAACACTTTTAGTCTGCCTAATTGACCTATTCTTTTCCTAACCACTTCATATAAATCATAGGTGCTTAGAACCTCCCACTTTTGGAACATTTTATATTTTGATATTTCATCAGTCATAATGATGGGGAGAAAAAAAGGGTCATCAAACTCAGAAGTGACATATTTCAATCTTGAACCAAAACAATAGTTTGTTTATTTTTTAATTTCGATTTAAAGTTGCAATGTATAAAAATATTCTGTCATAAACTCTAGTGTAGTTTTATTACGAAAAGGTTGAAAGCTAAAATATGAGGTGAAAATGACGTTACGTCAAATCTCCCTCCTCGGAAAATTTAAGAGGGAGACATTCCTCTTTTGTATATCCAAAAGTTAACACCTATGCTAAATATAAAATTTATAAATTCAACTTTCACTTCTTCATTTGAAGCTTTACTTATGACTGTGAATAGAATAGTGAATGCCTGAGTGCAGACTGATCACTGAAATGCTACTCACTTCTAAACTAAACAAGCTATTTAAGTCTGGTAAAGACACATGTCTGTCTTCCATCTTGCGGCGAGTATTTTTTATTTCATATGTACAGGAGTACAGCAGATTTTGAGGGGGAGGTAACTCTGGCAAATTATCTTTCCATTGTTTACATGTTTCATGAACAAAGTCTATCACTGTATTACACACTTTGTAGGCATCCAATACTGAAAAAAAACAAAAAAAAACATGAAATACATTTCAAGAAGAAGACTCCTTTTTTTCACACATTTTTTATTCTAAAACATCCAACAAATGCATTTACATGTATCAAACAAAAGAAACTATTAACGATTAAAAGCACTTAGGTCACAAATTTTTTAAAAAGACAAATTTTTAAAAAGCTGTCCATGCACACAATATAAGACTACCATTAGTGATTTATTTACCACTGTTTTGTCTATAACAGCTTTTGTTTCCAGGACAACCATACATACATACACCTTTAGTTTAGTTACTATCAATAATTTCCATTCTTACTCTTCGGCCTTGAACTTGGAAACTATTAGCCATTTAGACGAAACAAAATCATTTCCCACAAAGTACAGAAAGTCTATACCAGAATGCAAAGTTACATATATTGTGCTATGAACCCATTGTTGTACTAGGTATGTCTTAAGATACAGTGAAAAATGTCAGTCTTGAATTGCATCCAAAATATGCCCTATCTATTATCAGTATATTAAGTCCAACAAAGCACTAAGTTAATATCAGACAGCAACTACAATCCCTTACAGTGTATGTCCTATCTATAGAAAGCCGCATACCAAATTTGAAATCAATGCATTCCTTGTGAGTCAAGATCATTGTGACAAAATTAATACAAATGGAAGGATGAAATGACAGACAAACAAGAATGATGATGATTCCAATAAAGAACCCATATATATTGAGAGGGTATAAAATCTACCTCAGGGTTCTCCCTAAGCCAATATTGTCTGCTCTGTAGTTTTTAGCACTGTGCTAAATGAAATTAATTTTGGTTTGAATGCATTATGAGCACCATGCTACAACTTTAAGGAAATGCCTCACAAGCTATGCTATATCAAAGTAAAATTAAAAAATATTAAAATTTATATGGGACATTACTTTACTTACTGATTTGTTTATCCTCCGCAATAATATCTGAGTCTGCCTCATCATGACCCTCTTCCTTAGAGTCAGGCTCATCTTCTTTGAACTCAGTTATATCTATGTTCTTAACAGCACTGAGTACAGATCTGGATAAAGTGCTTACTAGAGTATCAGGACAACCACTGTAAATATACAATAATGAACAGTTTAAGCACATCAAAACCATTTGTTTTTATGCTTGCTTAATGGTACAGAACCTTGTGTTATAATTTGACAATAGATCTACATTGACCTGAAAATGACTTTCAACAGACAACAATGAAAGTGAAGCTTATGATGACAATGTTAGAGACTGCTGTAATATTGTATAACAACCTTTTTTTGGATTGTATAAAACCTGCTCATTTTACAGGCCAAGAAAAAGATTTTTTATCAAACAGAAGGTACTGTAAACGTATAAATTTTTGCAGTGTACAAAATTTCACAATTTTTCCAAGGGAATTGATTTTCAACTGTTTTGCACTTAAATAATTTTTGTAACCACATAATTTGATACCCGCATACAATGTATATGACAAATCCACGAAAATTAGCAACCACAAAAATTAATATGTATACAGTACATTGTGGCTGTATATCTAAAAGTAAGTGCACGTTTTCTGGTTTACTTAAAAAATTCAAGTTCAACTTGTATAAAAAGAGTCTCAGTTTTTCTCTTCTTTCTTTGTTTTAATTAGTTTATTTTTTTTTAATAGTTCAGCATACTTGCAAGTCATCGCAAGACTCGGGCAGTGGGGAAAATATGGTATGCATTAACTACTAACAGATAAGTACAATTTGGTCAATATGAAAATACCATTGTATAACTTTTTGGAAGTTGAGACTGTAGGCTAAACAAAATTATTATCCAGACAACAGGATAATGTTTGCTTCTGGCAATTTTTAGGTCTGATTCCTATACAATTCATGTCAGAACCCTTAAATTAAATCCCAGCCTTCCTTTTGTGGTATTGCACTTCATGGATTAGAATGCCAAAACAGACAGATTAAAGGGATAGGATGCCAAACAGAAGACCAGACTAAAGGGTATGGATGCCAAAAACATTCAGACAGAGTAAAGGGTTACGATACCAAAACAGACAGACTAAAGGGTTAGGATGCCAAAACAGACATACTGACTTCAGGGTTTAGAATGCCAAAGCAGACAGACAGAACAAATGGTTAGAATACTAAATAAGGCAGACAGAGTAAAGAGTTAGGAAGTCAAAACAGACAGACAACTATCAAAGTTTATTGTCTATTATTTAGATCTCAATGGTCCACAACTATAACTGTATATTAACAAGACTTACTAGTACTCATTTTAAGTGACATCAAGTACTTCCTTGTCAAAAAAGATTAACTTTCCTGTGATAAACACAAGGACATTGAAATTATGTAACCAACTAAAATGAAGATAAAACTGGCACTGATACAATAAGTTCCTTTATCCTTTATTAGTGTCAGTGCAAGGAGGAGTATAATCTCAAATAGGGCCTTTGTGTATAAAGTAATAGAAAATGGTTCTCCTATTAAATGCAATTAACCAGTACCACTAAATAGAATAATTAAATCCTTTTCAAACAAAATTAAGTGTTATATGAGTATTGAGAATTCAGATAAAAACACTTTTTAATAAAATCAGAAAGCTTCTAAACTATTTGGTCGAATATATACAAATGAAAATTGATCTTCTTATTTATCAGAAGTTTATATATTTATATTTTCTATATAGTATTGTATAATTGAGTCTTAAAGAAGTTGACTACAGTTCAAAATCATTTGCCCAACACAATATATAAATGACATAAAGCAGTGATTGGGATTCAAATTTTGAGCATGGGCCATTATCTAAAACAATCAGAATCTCAATGAGCCATTCTTTAACATTCTATCAAACCTGCATACATAAATCGATTCCCCTATGCTGAAAAACTTTGGTTGACAATACAACATGAAAACAACAAGTTACCACTGAAGAAGCACACCCAACCCTCTTATGCCAGTCATCAGGCCTCCCTTCTCAGAATTTCTGAATATGCCACAGACATTTCTAATGTAATGATACCTTTTTTTTCAGCTAGAAAGTTGAATAGTGCATAACCCCCACTATATAACCCTAGTCAATGGCCAAGACTTTGAATTGCTGGGGTTATGGGATTAATTCCAAGTCATTCAGCCTTTTAGATCATATTCATTACAGATATCAGATTGGCCAAATCTTTAAGTAGCCCTCCACATAAGAATCATGCAAATGTGATTCATGGTCGTAAAGCCTACATATTTTTATTTTTGATATTTTGTTTAAAATAACATAGTTCACAGAAAGTAACATGTGGTTTTTCATATAAGCCATGTTCATAGGAGATAAAAATTATATAGAATGCACTGTATATTTCAAAATTAAGGGAGATAACTCTGTAAATGACATTCAAATACAATAGAATCTATTGGATTTTCAATGTTGATTATCTTCTACATCTCACAATATAGTCCCATAAAACAACTTAATTACAAAAATAAAAATATGTAGCCTTTTTTGGGCTGTATCAACTTTTTCAGATTTTGCATGATTCTTACAAAGACAGCTACTTAACATTTTGTTATCTTGACTGTAATTTGTTATACAAGCCTGCTTAAAACTTTGTGACTCTCTTTATTTCAAATATGTAACTTTCTGTTCAGACTTGCAAACTGTAATGCATAATTTGTAGTGGAAGGTACATGCCTCTACTATGAACTTCTGAAATTATGGGCTTTCATTATTGAATCTCTGACTTATAGTTACATGTTTATGTGTCTCATGCTTTAAACCAAACAGATTATAAAGTATAAAATGTCAATACAGTACTAAAATTTTCAACTGGCACATTAAGAAATGCATAGCACCCATAAGGCCGTAACTTGCATACATGTACATATATACAAGCCTTCTTCCTTTCAACATGCATATATATATTCAATACTTAATATTAAACTCTATGTACATCAAAGCCAGTATATGCTTTGAAATTAAATAATGCCTACTTTACAACAAAAAACAGGGAAATAACTCTGGCATCTCCTTACAACTTAAAGACTACATGTACTGGTAAATCATACATATGATGGACAATGTACATGTATTAAGATAACATCCAAGATTTCATGAGTTCTCAGGATTCCTGTATCTACAATCCAAATGCTAATCATTTTCTATGTGATATCAGCTGATCCACATGGAGTAATTATCTTATCAACTTGGTTTAATTAAAACAGCAGAAGCATGCTTCCTTTGGACAAATGATAAAAGATGGGATGGCATTTTACCAAAAGAAATCCATCTTACATTTTCCGTAGTCCGCAATGTTTATGAAATCAATTTACAGTAATGACTTTCAATTTTGTAAAAACATTAATTTGTTATTAAAATCAGTACGTGTGTAATTAAAATTCAAATACATTGTATATCTCATTGGGTATGTTTAATTTACATATTTTGTATATTAAACTATACTATCAAATGGAAAGTCATAATTTTATTTTGGTTTACTAAGCACCTCTCTTGAAAGTGCCAAATTTAAACAAGATTGCAAAGTGTAGCCACATGTCTCCCACCGCTGCCAAAAAAGATGATGTACAAAAGTTCTATAACTCCTGCAAAATTTGTCAAATCAAAATAGAGGCACAATATGGTGACTTACAATCAAATAAAATTTGAACAAAATCCACTGAGCAGCTTCTGAGGAGTTGTGTCCACAAAAGTCAAGTGTGACAGACAGACACATGGACGGATCCACGGACATTGGTAATTCTATGTCCCCTTCCATAGCAACGGGGGTCAGCAAACCAAAATATAGGGTATGCAAAAATGTAGGAAGCCACTATTTAATGTTGTTAATATATGTATGTGTCCAACATATATATAAATTGTTACAGATAAATAAATCCTACTAGAGTTTAATTACAGTAACCTATAATTAGATAGATTAGATGCTCTGCATGGTATGGTCCATGTTAAAACTTATACATTGTAGGGCTTTCACAGTCCTATTAAAATTTACAGTCCAGCCTACAATATCCATCCAATTCTTTAGTGTTTTCCTATGTTTAACAGATAACCTGGATCATCTCTTCTTATGCTAATTATTTCATGTAACACAGGCCGTAAAATATTGTGTTTTGCACCTGGCATTGAAAGATAGAATGGATACAATGATAAAAATATTGATTATTCCTGTATTATCATATCATAATTATTCCCTGGTTTCATCTTACATAAGAAACTCCCTAACTGAAAAGATGTGAGATCTTTATATTCAATAGGCTTTTTCTGCCTCATTTCTTTTTCTCCCCAATCAAACTTTTTTTTCAAACTTAGCCTCATAGAAAGAATCTTAATCATACAAGCAGCAGTAACATCATTCATAAGTTCGCTTAAAAAGTGAGATCTTTGTATTCGAATGCTCTGTTTTCTGCTCGACTTCCCCAACATAATCTTATCAGAGCAAAAGAGGGATATCTTCATATTCATATACATGTAGTTCTGCATAAATTTCTACATGTATTTTTTACTCGACTTGTAGCTATTTATGATATAAGCTATATTGTTAGGACAAAATTGTATGTGTAAATGCTTCTATAATACATAAGACTCAGAACTAGAATACTAAAATAGGTAAGGCCATTCAAAGTTAATTTCATGGTTCTTGGGTCATTTAATGAGAGGGACAAATTTCTTTCATCTTTGAGTTTTTATTGCCTATTCCCTAAGAAAAGTGTTAAGTATGTTTTTTTTTAATTGTTCATAGCCAAACAATCAGATGGTGATCCTTTTTTTGTTTTTATTGTGTTGGCAATAAACATGGTTAACAATAAAGGACCTGAAAACCAATAACTTATTTTTGGCTGGCCTATGTGTGCAATGTACTACAAGTACAGAAAGAGAATATTTGGATCTGATCAAGTTGCTAGAATGTACCACCTCGTTATTTTTCAGGTTAAAATCCTACTATTCACACACTACTGAATTACCACCGCGTCTTTTGCCACTAAAGCCAAATGTAAATTGTAATGAACCAGCAGCTAGTGAGTTTATAGGTTTCATCACAAGTTAAAGTTTAATATTGCAATATATCACCTCAAGCTATATAATTTCATAACAACATTTCCATTAACATCATAACAAACAAACCTCGGCAGGTTAAAGTAATTAAATAACGCAAGTTAACCTTTTGCGATAATTAAATTTTTTCACAAGTTATAAAACCTTTTTCTCAATGTTTAAACTGTCATGGATGGAATTCTATTGATTGTCTTGACTATATGAAGTTGCCAGTTTTTACGGGAGAACAACGTAAGAAACTTCATAACGTGGCATTTAACCAATCAGATTTATAGACAATGTGATAAAATCACATAATAACCAATAACCACTCAAAAACTACTATTTTTTATATCACTTGTTCTTATCGCATTATCACATGGTGTTGATATCAAAAAGTACTCGGCCATCGAAGAAGTGGATAAAACGACAAAAACTAGAGAAATAAATTTAAATTCTTATGGAGGACAATACTAATTTTGGTCTACTTCGCTAGTTTCAATGTGATAAAAAAAGTCAATTACTAAACTGAATCATTTTAAACTGAACAAAAACACACATTAGTAATCACTAAAGTCATTGAACATACAAGTGTTAGAAACTGTGAAAATTAAAGACTAATTTGACAGAACCTACAAATATTGTTTTAATTCAACTAATGAACCCATTTGTTTTAACTTAGGGGTAGTCTATGTCCATGCCCAAAATATACTTAGAACAGCAAAAAAAATATTTTGTTTTACCCAGACCTATACCTAACAGAAGTACATGTCTCACATGTTCACTGACAATTCCACAATCAAGGCAGAAGAGTCATCTGTAAACAAAATGTAGGCTTATTTCAGTTAGCAAAATGTCTGTGGAGTCAGGGCAAACAAATAATTATCATATTCAGCAAATTAAAAATATCTACAAAGCATAATTTTTATCAAATTTATACCAAAAAATCTATTTCAACTCTGAGCATTGTTGGCAATAAGGGACTCTACATGTAAACCAAAGATTAACAGATTTCTATTTTTTTTATTATTATTAAGTGTTTGACACAGCATTTATGATTAGTTAAAAAGAGATAGAAGTTTTATTTCACTTATTTCAGTGAAATCCATAATCTTGGTAAAAAATTGGAGAATCAGAACATTAAGTTTTAACATGAACTAAAACCTATCTAGATATAAAAATAACATACCAAAAGTCCAACCAATATCTGATTGAGAAACTAGAGGCTCAAAGGAGCCTGAATTGCTCAGCTGGTTCATTTTTTGCCTTGCAAACACAATAACTCTAACTAAGAGTTGTACTATAACTTAAACTCACAGTTTTCAAGATATTGACAAAGAAAGTCATTTTATCTATCATACAATGTACTATGAAGACTTCACTGACTAAGTACTTCAGTACTTTGATCTATTGTGGTGTTCCAAGATGTTGGCTAATAACTGCAAAAAAACATCATTTTTCATCTCTCATGGGCAATAAATATAACCCTTGGGGGCAAGGTGAGCTAGCAAGAAATTGGAAAACTGTTGCTGAATAACAGAAAGACAGACAAGGAAGTAACTATATGTACATGCATACGACCCTACCACTTGGTAAAAAATATTTATGTCTAGTCTAAATAATGCAAACTCTGAGTGTATTACTCATATTTTCCAATTTCCAAATAAGGAAACATATATGCACAGAATAGTTACATAATCTGTAGAAACACCTTCTTCCCTATTGGATAAAGATTATCAAGTATTGAACGAAATATTCATAATCATAGGAATAACATTGTCATAAAGAAAAAAAACTTCCTTAACAAAGAGATAATCACCTTATTTCAGGAAGAACGGAATCACGAAATTGTTATGTACTTGATTCTCATAGACTATTTCAATCAGAGAATATTGGGGAAAGTTTTTTTTTCAGAAAGAGAATCACCAATATATATATCAAGTGCCAAAGAAAGCACAAACTAAGCAAATAAGCAGAATTTGTTCACTTGACATAAATCTCCTAGTGTCCTAAGCAGTTCTGGTCATGTCAGGGAGGCAGAAATTGGCAAAATTAGCAGTAAATAAACAATATAATAAAATTGTATGTAATGATAAATTACAGATTTATTTCAGCAGAAATCTGTAAATCCCTAGAAAAAAGCACATCCCTGAATATCACACTGAATATGAAATCACCAATAACTAACTTAACTACAAAATTATACATGCATTTTGGACCTCTTCTGCCTGCCATTTGATTCAATCAAGACCTTGGGGTTTTTTTTAGAGGACATTTAAAAGACAAAATAATGTGACCTTAGAGGGATTTTCCTCCCGCTTTTGACCAGTACAAACTATGTACACTTTGCTATACTTATGAGGAATAGCCATTTAAAGGACTTTTTTATGTCAGCATGCACTGTCTGATATTTTTAAAGGAAATATGAATACATACATGTACAATATGTACATCAGTGTATTTTCTAGAGATTGAAAGATTTAGTAATGAATGGTCCATTATGCATTTCATAGCACAAGAATGCCATTGCTTTAGTAGTGATTTTGCAACTTTTTTCGTAAGTTAAATTCTAGTAATAGAGTCTCTCACAATTTTTTTAGGAAACCAATTATATGTACAAGTACATTTGTCTTTGGAATGAGAGCAGTCTGAATTTGGTCTCATTATGATAAACCAAATTCATGAAGCCAATAAATTTTCTTAAAATTTATTCAAAGACTTACTGCATCACTTACAAAACCCAAATATTTAACTTTATATTGGAACATGAATTGAGATTTTTCCTTTTTTCTTTTCCCCCGAATAAATATGAGAGGAAGGCCATGTGTACTTTAACTAGAAATCATGTATGATATTGCATGGAAGGTCAAGTGATCCCATAGAACTCAACTGGAAAACAGCCATGCAATATCCAACCTCATCAGCAGAAATATTACATATGGGCAACTCAGCCACTGATGAAAATGACTCTGCGTAAAAAAACAATGAGCTACCCATGCCTGTATATCTCTCATTGGTCAATTATTGATTAATGGGTGTGCTCAATTCATGTTATAAATCATTTATAGCACTGCCTTCCTCCTTATTCAAATAGACTTCCCCCCTTGCAGTTCAAAGCTTGTTTGAATAACTCGTAAGATCTTGCTATAAATATAAGTTAGAATTATGAACATTACACTACAAACTCTCACAACTTGCATGTTGCTGCAAGTAAACAGAAAAAAAAATATACCTTAATTTGCTTGACAATACAAATGTAATGAGAGGTTATTTATTATGTAGCTAGAGGAATGCCTAAGACCAATTCTTGTTGCATTGCAGTTGTTGGAAAGGTTTACTGTTGTGAATTACGTAGAACTACCGTATAAATTGTTATTTTCACAGTGATTTAATTTTCGCTATATTCATGGTCAAAGTTGGAAAGTGAAAACTAAATCACATAAAATATTTATGAAAATAAAATAGAGCTATTCATCTTTGTCTTATTCATTAAACTGTTTATCTACTGCCAAAATTACATTATGCAAAAAAAACTCAACCAGTTTTTGAAGAGAACCCGAAATTTTCTACACACACGAAAAAATCAATTCAATGGTAAATAACTTCATGTACATGTATGTACATTCTTTCTCTAGTTAGAAAAAAAATACATTGTACAATTCCATATACATGAAAGTGTAATTACTACACTTAAACAAGTCTCCAGTATATTTCAGACAGTTTTATGAGCCAACCAAAAATGTGTAAAATGCCGAAATTGGAAGTAAACATAGAGTAAATAGGAACCGTTTGGTAAATTCCAGATTAGAAAAGCGGAAGAAAATCAAGCCTGATATTTAATCTCAACATCATAATCAAAAACTCGGCTTCTTTGTTTTCCCCTTGAAATTAAATGACTTGATATTTTGCTATATTCAACTTTCACTCATTATGAAACCAATCAGTACAGCATACAGTTCATACAAGATTTAATTTGTGAAAAAATTGTGTTCTATTGTTTACTTTAAGAGACAATTATTTATCATTTAAATCTGTAAAGTATGGACAAAAACGGGAACAAGATAGAAAAGATAACTACACATTGTGTATACATGTACATCATACAGATATAATTAAAAGTATAAAAAAACATGTAGTGTCAGTGTTAGAAACTTAATTTTTGGTCAACATAGACCCATCATAATTTCATGTAGACCGGACTGTATATTTCAAAGGAAACTGAGCCAATTTCAACATAGACCTGCCTGATTTTACATAGAGTCGATCCGCAGGTCTACTGTTAATTTCTTTCACTGTAGTATGATGAAGACAGAGAGCTCAGTATCTAGCATTAGCCAGAAAGAGCCGTTAGTTAGAGTTTATCATAATACAAAATGTCTAGCCAGGGCATATCTAGATGTAGATATCTGTGTGTCTGTCTATCCACTTGTTGGTCAAACTTTGTAGGGTTATGTAAATGGTTTTTTTTTATATATATAAATTGGATTTACATAATAATGGAAGCATACAAATTTGTCATTTTTCAGCTTGAGATTTGGTATGAAAGCTGGAGGTTCTTTATCGTTTTCTTTTTCATGGTGTAACAATGTTTAAAGGTTATGGAAAACCTCATCATGCTCATGCTTAAAGAAGGTACTGTATATTAAGTCCCCACTTAAAGTCTGTTTTCTTGAAAAATGTACTGAATATTCTAGTATTGGAATATCTCTCACATTCCCGTTTTATGTGTCAGAAGTTCACTCAATCATAGAACTTACTACCCTTCTCAATGTTCTTAACAAGACCTTTGACATGAGAAAACATACAAATTGAAGTTTGTAAGCCATGTTTTGATTTATAAAGAATTCAAGAATTCAAAAATGCTGCTACCAAATTTCCAAAATCATCACTATTTTAAAGGAATAGTATACTATTGCAAACAAAAATAAGGAAATATACTGTACTGTTGAAATTACATTAAATATAAAAAAGATAGAAAATAATAAGGGTGGTCACTATCTTACATCAACAATGGAAATTCTAAATTTTGTTTACACATGTGGCTCTACAAAATATAGACCTGCTAAATTGGTAGGACTTGGCAAAGTAATTGTGCAGTAGAAATTAATCTTTAGAAAATGATTGGCTGTCCATAAAATGGTATATCCAATCAGGATCCATTCATCACCAATAACCCTGATCAGCTGATTGCTCCCTAGTGATTATTTACTGGTTATAAAAAGTACAGCAATTATCACCTTTTGTAAAATTCATGGCTCTTTTAATCAAAGAAATGAGAGAAACACCAACTTTAGGGTTTGAATAATTGTAATGCAGTACATGTATATTATCTGTTTCCACAGCAGAACTGTAGAAAAGGCCGCATTCCGGTAGAAATGACTTAACAATCAGTAGGTTCACCGAGGCCCACGCTACTGGGTGATTTGGGCAAAATATTTGTCCTGATGTCACTCACTTCACCCTCAGAAGACACAAAAAGCTAAGTGAAATCCCCTTCTCCTTTCCCCAAAGATCAGGATTGTACTCTACCTATTAGCGTTTTTTTCTTTTATCAGAGTAATCCAAATCCCATATTAGAAAACATTGCCAAAATCTTCGAAATTTATAGAATATTCAGTTACAAACAAGTATTCAATCAGCCTTTAGTTACAAACATTTAAGGCAGAAAATCCTAGCTTACGCTAATTCAGTAGTTGATGTCTGTACCATTATAACTGTCAGGAAATCTGCAAATTTCTCATACCGTTTTTATTGAAGTAAATTGATCTCAAATGATAATTCGGTAGCAAACATAAAGCATTTAATTTAATATCACTATCAGAGTTGATTTGTCACAAATAAAATTTGAACATCGTTTTGATACTCCTGATTAGCTTGTATCCAGAGACAAAATATTTGGCTATGAAAACATTAAAGATTAAAGGGACCCATGAAAAAATACAAGAACAAATGAAAATTCAAACAGAAATGTCTCTGCCTAAAATTTACAAACTGCTTCCAAAAAAGACAAAAAAAGAGAAAATCCAAAACCATTCCTTGCAAGAAGTTTTGCATTGTATATTAATATTGTTGCTGTAAATTTTTGAAAAGTGAGCGGAGGTTGTGAGTAGAGGTCAGTCATTCTCATGTAGAAACAAGTACACTATACATGTATTATACAATACAATCCATCATTCAGTCTGCATGCTGTATGATTTGATTTTTTTCCAAAATATTTAGCCACTACACCTGCAGCTAAAATAAAGGTAGCATCTATCTCAGTAAAAGGAAATATACATTAAAAGGGAAACTTCTATACATGTACGTAAGGTTATAAATCAAATACATGTGTATAATTGATAAATTGTACATATCATACATTTCCCTTCACTTCTCCCCGGTGTCTCTGAAAGAGAAGTCAGTTCTCCCTCTTTTTTCTCAAGCAGCCCTGGTTCACATGAATGATGAAAGTGTTAATCAGTATATCAGTATCACAACCAAATCATTTCCTATGTTGTTTTAAAACAACAGACCACTAATTAATTAAGGAATATTCAATCATTTTAGTTTAAAATATACTAATTTAATTATGAAATGCTTATCTGAATAAACATTCCAATTTACATTGAAAGAACAAATGTAAGAGATAAAAAAAAATACCAAGTTAGACTTATACCAGAGTATATGTAAATTACAGTTAAAAATACCCATCTACAGACTGTATATGACTATGTATATTAAAGCTGCAGGCTGCAGATGATACATGTATATGTACACGTACAAATGTGCATGCATCTCACTAATTCTGCTTCTGGTCTGTACATCAATCAGGAAAAAAATATTTACTGTCTAAGATTTTTTATAATATAGCTTCAATAGATACACGAAAGAACCTGGTTTAATTATAGAAATAAATAAATCAAACCTACTATTTTTGTAAATAGTGAACACTCCACTCCAAAGTCTCAGCTTCCAGTTCGTCTGGTGTAAGCTGCTTGCTTGCCAAGCGAAATGGTAAATCATCATTTTCTTCTGCTTCAACGATAACATGTAAACAAAAATCTGACAGAAATTTCTTCAAAGATTCGCTGTCGTTAGCGTACGAGCTTTCCATCATGAAGTTGCGATTTAGTTGTTTACGCCATGGATGGTTTCCTGTGTAGACAAGTGTTCTTGTGCACTAGATTTGACGACGTCACCAATAGCGGGAAATTTGATGGTGAAATGAAAGTAGTCTTATAAACTGAAAGTAGACGAAATTTTAGGTATTTATCCTGCCTTACCTCTGTATTAAAAACCCCGTTTACGAGCAACCGCAGTTATCGAACTACGTCTAACAGGTGCAAATTAGGGTGCTTGTGCTCTATCAGCCTGTGTTGGTGCAATCCACATCAAGTTTTTGTATATATATTATGTAATATATATCATAATTTTATAAATTATAGGAGAGTTCTTCGTGATGTCATCACTTACCTGTGATTTGGTTTTGGTTGGCAAGAAATCCATTGAGTGGCATAGGGCATCAACTTAAAATCATCATAACTTTTTTCATTTTTTAAGATAATTGAAAAATTCTTTTGGTTCCCAACATTGGAAATAAAATTCTTTTTATCCATGCAATTTTTAAATAAATATTCAATAATTAGACTGTATGTACATAAGATTCAATAATAATTTTATACAAAAATAGAGGTTTACTACATATAAATATCACTTCAAATGTATTTTTGAAGTAAAAGAGTCATAAATTTACATACATAATAGGAATTATTTTATCTAAATGAAACATTTCACAGAACCAAATTTGGATGTAATATAAAAAAAGTTATAATGGTTTGAAAATTGGGATTCTAATCATGAAATTGTCATTTGTTTATTTAGTTATTTATTTGCCAACCAATTTGACACTTAATGATATGCAAATTAGTGAATATGACATCACTAATGAGATTGGCAAACTCTCCTATAAGGTCCTTTATAGACTTTAACGATCTGTGACTGTGTAGTCAGATCAGATAGCTACAAAAGTTATTCCAAATTATTTTGCCATCTTGGGAGGAGAATTTTTATTTTGCTTTGCCTCCGTCAGATTTTTATAAAATGCCTAGGCAAACTTTGTGATAATATGGACAACCAACAAGTTGATGTAAGATGATAAAACAAGTCATGATGCCTTGCTCTTTTTAATTTCATTCAGTTTTGTTGTTTTTAATTGCTTTGTTGTGATCATGTAGAATAACTTCCCAATGTGTATCTACTGTCATTATTCAATTTTATAGTGGGCAATGCAGGCGCAGAGAGCACTAAGTACATTTCCTATTGCCCCTGTACACAAAACAAAACTATGTTCCACTGGGTTTCTGACAGTAGAAGATTTGAAAGATGTAAAGCCATCAATGCTATCTAAGGGTAAATATTTACTTATCTGTTTCGCTTATTAAATTGCTTTTTAATATTTCTTCTTTGTGTCATGCTGTTTTCAGAAACTGAAGAAGCTTTGTATGTTATTAATACTGTTTTCATTTAATAAAACCAGTCAAACCTGATCCCAGAACAAAATATCTTTGGAAACCCACAGCTGATTCCAGTCTTTCTCCATCACCTGGGTGATGGAGAAAGGTACGCATCAGAATCAGCCATGGGTTTCTGAAGATGAGAACACACTGGAAGCCTTTCTACATTGTAAATCAGACAGTTTCAAGTTTTTTTAACACCTGCCTTATCAAAACAAATTATTTTAGTTAAAATTTTTCAACCTTACCCAATTGTCATAATTGCTGTGATTTTATATGTATGGATTGCCATGTATAAACATAGTAAAAACCAAGTGATGCCACACACTAAACATGGACACAATTGTTTAGCCAGATCACTCAAAGTAAAACTATCCAAGAAATATATTGGTGTCCCCCACACATGAAAGATTTGTCTAATTGACACTTCGGCAACATAATAAATACGGGAAAACAACTTTTCACATAGCTGGTAAGTAGATTTTCTATCAATCCTTAGCATATCATGTTTAATCAAGCTTGTGTCAACAAGTTAACAGCCATGGAAAACATTTTTAAAACTATTGAAAAATAACCCCAGATTAATTTTTTTCCATTAGAAAGTACTTCACAAAGAATACTATGGGATTTTAAAAAAGGAATTTTCAAATATTTTTTTGGAGGCTTTTTGTGAAATCTTCTTTAAAGAGGCTGTACGTGTAAAAATCAGGCAGATCCTATGAATTGGTGGCACAGGGTAAATTTTATTCCACAGAATTTTTTGTTCCAATGTAATGTAAATATGATGTGTATGTAACTTGGTATGAAGTTTGTTTTAAATCAACAGTGGATGGCTTGGAAAATGGTTTTTCAGTTCCCAAACTTTTTTTGAAACATTTTGAAACATGTTATTTCACTAAAGGCCTCACATGAGGCATGATAGTACCGGTACCAAGATAAACAGTTTAACATAAACAATGCATGAACAAAATCGACCAAATTTTGCTCAAATTCAAGAGATATCTTCTTTTTTTCAATGAATTTCAATGCTTTCTGTGCAATTTATTTCTCTTCAACCGTAGCAGTTAATCATTCATTTAACTTGTAGAAAGGATGCATTTGTGATATGAAATAGGTGAAAAAATTTTTGAAACAAAATTTTTTGTGTGCCTGGTTTTTGCTTGGACACCCTCTTAATTGATGTAATTTACAGTTCTTAAGATTTCTAATTAGCATTAATTTCAGCATAAATTCTGCAAGTTATTTTTTTGCTAGAGACAGGAATTGGTGTAGAAGATTGCCTAGAAATCATAAAGCTAGTCACTGATAATACTAGCCAGAAGTCTACAGTCAAATCAGCATTTGACATTCTACAGCAGGAACAAACCTTACCACCAATTGTCACATTCTCAGAACATATCGATGCTATGTTAGGTGGAGGTGTACCTGTTTGTAAAATCACAGAATTCTGTGGTGCTCCTGGAATAGGAAAGACTCAGATGTGGTAAAGAATTTTTTTTGTTACATTATTTTGTGATTTCTTATGTTTTTTGGGGAGGGTTGTAGACAGCTGTTGTTATGTGATAATGAACTTCAGGGTTTTTCTGCTATATATACAGCCAAAAGTCCTACATATGAGAGTCATATGAAGTGTAACATATGATTATCATATAAATTGAGTCTGATATGATTAATAGATGTTTCTCTGTACATATGATTATTGTATGATTACCACATGATAATCAGTTTTTTTAGACACACATGATGATCCATTTGTTTGCATATGATTATGGTATGTGGCTATGTTAATTGTTTAGGCATCAAAGATTTATTCAGCTGTGATATAAATCAAAGATTATTATGATAATAGTTTTAGGAAAGCCATAAAATAAAATATCATCTATCTTTTCCAATTAGAGTGGTCAAATGGATGAATGTTCATTCAATACTAGAGATGGAGAAGAAACTGTAACATATAGATTCAAGCACTTTGAATACAGAATATTCAATAAATAGAATAAATAGACAAAATATGGGTGAAGTATATTACCTTATACATGTACATATGTCTTTTTTTTATATACTATGAAGTCTAAAGACTTTTAATATTGTTGCTCATATGTATACCCCAAGAAACAAAGTTTCGGAGTATAATTTTTTTGATCTGTCAGTCCTTCAGTTTTGGTATGTGATTCTACCATGGTGAGTTACAGATCAAGTTTGTTTTGTTCCGCTCTGCTGGTTTTTACTGAAATAGGCATTGGACTTGGCAATTTTCGTTAAAATAACAGTTTTCCGAATTTTTCCTCAACACTTTCTGATATTGAGCTGAAATGTTGTATATGAGGTTACAGTGTACCTAATGACTCACAGTCTATGTTTTGTTGAGATTTTCTGTGAGTTAAGGCCCTTTAACTTTCTTTTTTTTTAAGTACTTTTTATTTGAGAGTCTAATATGTGGATGCATGGGGTATGTTAGCAAGCTCACTTAGGTTCTTTAATTTCAGTATGCAGCTATCAGTGGATGTACAGATACCAGAATGTTTTGGTGGTTTAGGAGGAGAGGTTATTTACATGGATACAGAGGGAAGCTTTATTGTTGAGAGGCTTGTAGATATAACAACAGCAACCATCCAACATTGTCAACAAATGACCCTCACGGAAGCTGATGAAGGTGAGAATCTGTCATTGTATTGTGGAAAGTAGCCTCAGAGAAAGTTAGTTGAATTACAAAATAATAACCCACCATATTTAGTACAGTATATGGTATCATTAAAGAAAAACCTCTACAAACTATAAATACTGTAAGGTTGAACAAGATAATCCCTGCTCCAGTTGGGCTCAGCACATATACCATAAAACCTTGTAGTTAGATTATTTTCCCTTACATGCATATACCAATCCTCAGATAATGCAGAATGTGAAAAATTAACATAGAAAATCAATGAACTATATAAGAGTTTGCTAACTAACTCAAAATCTGTAAAAACTTTAAATTAGATAATCTTGCAGACATCACCAATAATTATCTTTTTAATGCACTTCTAATCATAATGCCAAACATCTTACACTGTTTCATAAGAATTATAGGAGGAGTTGCACTTACAAGTGTTTTGAACAGATGGACAGACAGATTGATATTTATATATTTTTTCATTAGGGAATGAAACACAAATAATATAAATATTTGAATGTCAATCCATAGAAACTTAGAAATATGCAAAAAATCCTTTAAACTTAAATGGCAAGAATTACTAATAGACATGGCCAGGAGTAGATCTAGGACCTTATTCCTTGTGGTACAATTTCACTGTTAGGTTATTTTTAGTCAGAAAACAAAATATTTATTTATGATGACAATACATGCCAGGTGCAGATCCAAGGACTGGCGTGCCTGGCTTACGCCCACCCCCTAAATCGGTAAGAAAAAAAAATTTTCACCACAAGTTTCACCCCATAATATTTTTTGCCTTGCTTTGCATGGCATTTAATTCAATTAACACACCCCACTCTAAACTCAAATCCTGGATCCGCCCCTGCATGCAACAACAATGGAGGCAACACTGCACAATTGTACAACTGTATTTTTTGTTTAGATATATGAAAATGTTTAACTTGTACGATTATAAAAATTTTTTTCAGTTGTATAATGGTACCACCCTGTGGTCAGTGATGACAGCGGCATTTGTTAACCTTCTTTTATTTGCAAAAACTTGAGTAAAAATTATCCAATCTTTTTGAAATTTTAACATATTGTCCCGAGGGACAAAGAGGAAAGCCCAATAATTTTTGGAGGTTTTTTGGCCCACTCCTTTAGAAAATACAGGGGAAAATGGTCTTATCATTAGAATCTAATGATTAGATTTAATAAATAAATTTAAATAATAAATTTTACAGGTAGACTTATCACCACTTCTTTATTTTTGGTTCAATTTTGAATTTTTTATATTGGATTCCTTATGAAAATCCCTGCCTATGTATTTCTATCAGTTTTACATTTCTTTTATTTTTAACTTACAGGGATGGAAGGCAAAGGACTTTGAATAGCACCCTTATAGCAAAACCTTTTTCATCTTTTTTACCCCATGCTGGTCCAGGTGTCAAAAAGTGCTAAGCTTGTCGTAAAAGAAGGCTTAATAGTGCTAAGAACCCTGGCCAGGGGCAAGGGCACTTTGCCCACAGAGCAACTAGGTGGTGTGCCTCAGGTGATGGAATGGGGTACCCCTGGCATGCTACATGCTGGTGTCATCAGGAAATAATACAGAAAACCTGACCTACAACCATAGTGGTGCAACATGTTGGAAAATATGCCACGTTCCTCACATGTCAAAGAACCCTGCTGTGGTATTCAGTAGGAGAAGGAGCCTTTGCACTCCGCCACAGGCGGCTGAATTGCCCGACCTTACTCCCTCTATCTATTTCAAGTGGCAGTCGAAATTTGTAGACCTTATCATCCTTGTGTTCCATCCCATTTTTCATTTCATCATCATTTCCCATTTTTCATCTCATCATCATTTCATGTTCACTTTATCACCCATTTCATGTTAATTGCCCAGATATAGCTGAAATATTCCTGCTTGGGCATTAAACACCAACTATCAATCAATCAGTCAATCAATCATTTTTTTATTTTTAACTGAGTTTCAAATTTTGTGTTGTGTCCAAACCAGTAGTTGTGTCCATAATGAATTATAAGTCCCTTTGTATAAGTGTGGTCCTGTATTGCTTAGAGAATTCTTTTATTTTTATAGAGATAACAAACAGTATGAAAGACTTTACATTGGAATCAGTTTTGTCACACATACATTACTACAGATGTCATGATTATGTAGAGTTATTAGCCACTGTACATCTACTGCCAGACTTCATAAAAGAACATCCCAAGGTATATTGCACAGTCTCTCTAACTAGTGGGTGAAATACAGTCAGAAATATATGTATGACATTGACTATGGGATTTGTACAACCAGAACTGTGTACCTGGTATTTGTCAACTTTCTTTTTGAGACCAGGATGTAACTATTTTTGCCATGTGAGATTTCTTAATCAGTACACCTATGTCAGAGATGAAACTTTTGACGTCACAATAAAATGTCTTGTCCTGCAACTAGGCTTTCTACTGTAAAAAAAAACAGGGTGTCAAATATTGCTGTACTTGTATTGTAGCATGATATGGTTTCCTGTTTACCTTTTTCCATTTTAGCACCACCTAGTGCAGAAAACCAGTTATAGTATGGCATAAAACAATACAATTTATCATCTTTTTCCTAGGTGTATTTGAAGTCTTTTTTCACTATCAAGTTGCAGGATAGAAAATATCCAGTTCATTTGTACTGGCTGTGAAACAGTGCATCTTGTGCTTCAGCTAAATTGATTGTTGAGTAACAATGTACAAACATAATAGTTTTTCTTTTAGGTCAAGCTGGTGATAGTTGACAGTATAGCCTTCCACTTCAGACATGATTTTGATGATTATTCTTTGAGAACAAGACTTCTTACCACAATGGCACAGAGTTTTATCAAATTGGCCACAGACTTAAGACTTGCCGTATGTAAATTATCTTAACGACCTCAAGTGTCTTGAGTGATCAAGGTCATGGCTTTGGTACCTGCGATAGTCATACAAAGACTTGCATTTGTAGTCTCTGCTTTTCCTCCAATCATGCAGCACTTCAGAGATAGAGTGATGACTGGATGGCTCGGAGTTATAATAATGTGTCCATTTGAGGTGACATGCTTACCTGTGAGCTAGCACATTAAAAATCTGTGTCAGTGTGTTGGACTAGTATAAAGCAGGGTCTGTTCATGTGATTGAATGTTCTCATCCTGACATGCATGAAATAAATAGGCCCATAAGTCATTAAACTACATTCAATTAATCAATCAATCTTTGCTAACTTTCATTCAAAATTCTTTACATGTTTTTGTATCATCCCATTTTGTTTAGTCTGGTTTTTTTTATTCAATTCTGCAAATTCAGAAATTATTGAAAGCATGCATTTATTTTTGCAAATCTGTATTGTAGTCCTGGCCCTAGTTCCACAAAACTTGAAAAATTACTTAGGTCTTAGAAAATTTTAACTGTTTGTGACATCATCAAGTTCAAAGTCTTTGATTAAAGTCTCAAGTATTTTCTAATTTTTTTGGCACAAGGGCCAAAATGTGATTTTAAATTTATCCTACCACATTCATGAAAATTCCAAAAATGCATGTTTTAGTTTTTAATTAAAAAAAAAGATTCTTGTTTGTATTTTCTGTCTATTTTGGTTGTATTTTCTGTCTATTTTGTTTGTATTTTTCTGTCAATTTCGGTTGTATTTTCTGTCTATTTTGTTTTAGGTTGTGTTAACCAATCAAATGACAACAAGAGTGAAGCATGGTGAAGACTCACAGTTGGTTCCCGCCCTGGGAGAAAGCTGGGGACATGCAAGTACTATCAGGGTCATCCTCTATTGGGAGGGACAACAAAGATATGCCTGGCTGTATAAATCTCCCTCGAAGAAAGAGGCAAAAGTACCATATCAAATCACAGTAAGATGTATATATTATTCTTGAACTTCCTCAACTTCTGTCAGACAAAACATATGCAATCGTTATGAATTTGAATTGAAATTTAGCTCCACCTGATAATCAAGCAAAGATTCATCCATGTATTATTTGCAAAAAAATATGTTGACTGGGAAAACCTTGAAAAATCCTAAAAGATAATGTTTTCAAAAATGAAAGTGTAAATGAAAGTCAGGATTGGTAGCAACAGAATTTAGTTACCAATTTTAATGTAGTTAGAATTTACTGCTAAAGGTATGAGAAAAATTTCCTCACAAAATCATTTTTGTCAATTATCTTATAGGTATATAATCCATAATTCATGTACTTAAAACTGGAATTTAAATGCATTTGAATGAGGCTGTTCTTAGTTGCCTGCAAGTTTATCAAAACAACTTAGAGTACTTTCCTTTTTGAATTAAAACAAAAATTGTAAGGGGAGACAATTCTCATTGTCAAATATTATTGCACCAGTATCCTCACTGTGATATTTGTATCTATTACTTGGTTATAACATTCTCTCTTTTTAAATAGATGGGTGGTGTAAGAGACATTGTGGAGCAATCTGGTTCAAGTTCTAATCAAGAAAAGGCACAAAATGGACGGTCTGAACAACCTATTAAGCGGCAGAGGATATCATGACAATCAAATGAAAAAGATAGCATTTTTCACCAGAAAAACACTTTTTGAAAACTGATCCAGATAATTATTCTTCGAGACAAGCGTCAGTATGAAACATGAAAAGCAGATAAACGATCATAAGTTTAAGAAAAAAAACAGTGGTGCTTTGTACTTTATAGCATTGTTTTGTTATATGAATAAATGTTTTTTGATTTTATTATAAGTTCCTTTTTACTCTTCTAATTTTAAGTAGATTGACCTTACGGTGAACTTGAAATTGGTGGTCGTATTGCATCACCATTGTCTGTGTCAATGTTGTCCATGTTGTCTGTAGACTTTTGGTTTTTGTGGGATAACTTGAGTATTTGTTGGTTGATCTTTATAAAATTTCATAACAAGGTTTTAAACCACAAAAGAAAGATTGGTATTGATTTTTTGGGTAAAGCCCAAACCGTTTTAAAATTAAGGGCGAAATAGGGGTTTTAAACAAGCATTTCCTGGAATTTAACTCCTGGATGTACATATGTGTATCTCTGCTGTTCCACTATTGTTAAGAACCTAACCCACTGTCGTGCGGTTTACAAATTAGAACATTTCCCCTTTTGTTATTATTATGTTGACTAAAAGATAAACATAACTGTAGGTTTTATTACTTTGTTGCCAGGCCTTTCAGAGCTAACTCCAACAAAAGCATTGGAATGCCTATGGTCAGACTTGAATTGATTTTGGGGGTAAAGACTTGAACTATTCAGAAATAGGGGCCAGAAACATGTATTTTCTTAATGTCCAGACAGTAACTTGACTATCAGTGAATTAAACTTTTTGTAATTGTATTACAAGGTGCCATAACACAAAAGGAACACTGGGATTGATTTTGGGGTTGTGACTTGAGCCAAGTAAGGGGCCAGAAAAAAAAACTATAATTTTTTTTCTGAATTCTTGACCATGGCTTGTTTATTTCTGGTCCGATTTTGAAATTTCCTTGTAGTAGTCTCAATTAGATTTCAGAATCTTTTACGGTTTGAAATTGTAAGGGGCCAAAAGGACCACCTGCAAAAAAAAAACTTTTTATTTTTGGTGTGACTTTGAAGATTTTAAAATATTGTGCAATATTGTATCCAAATGAGTTGTTCTGTCCATAATGAACTTTTGATACATGTACACATAAAATTTTTTTCAAACATTGATTTTTTAATAATTAACATATCACATGGTACAGAATATTAACAAATGCAACATAACAAAAGTCTCTGTCATTACTTTTTCTTCCCCTTAGGAGAACCTCTAGCTCCTTTCCCAGATTTAGTTCCTCCTTCATTTTCTTCCAGCTTTTTATTGAGAGAGTCTTCTGTACTCTTAATCTGTTCTTCCACCGAAGTTTTCATTTTCTTGATTTCCTCTGCCAAGTAAGACTGAATCATGGTCCGTAACTCCTTTCTAGCCTGTGATTCTTCTGTAGATTTAGAAATATGTTCATATTATTATTCAGTCAAGAATTTAGATATGATTGATCTATGTTAATGATTTACTAAAAATTATGTGGTCACATTGTAAGGTCAAATATTGCTCTTTCAGTGTCAGTGGATGAGATCATAAGCTTTCTTCTTTGTTTGTGCTAATCTTGTTACCTCTCAAGACATACCAAAATAATCGCTTTTGAAAATGGGAAGAAAAACAGCATGGACTATTCCTAATGTTATTTTGTTTGGGATTATTTCAATCGCGTAGGGTGAACCAATCAATGTTGATAATGTCAAAGCCCTATACAAAATAACCTGGTTAGTTCAAAAGTAACCAGGCACGGATCCTTTCTCATTAGATTTTAAGACAAAATTAGATGAGAATAAAAAAGTTAACTTTGAATTGTCTCATTACTATGAAACTTGGCAAGATTGAAGAACTTGTCAAATTTAGGCAGATGTTTGTTTCCCTTGATTATTAAAAAATGTCCAGGTTTAGAGTATCATTTTACAGATTAAAGTACAATATATATATATATATACCTGGTTCAGGTGTTTTCTGTTTTTCAGTAGTTGCCTCCCCTTCTGCCTGTTCTTGTCCTGGTTCAATTATGACCTCTTCTTGTGGAGCACTTTCATCAGCTATAAAAATAGACAAAGCTTATGAAAATGTAATTTTCAATGTAGCTTTAACACACTTACTGTTTCTATCTACATTTAAACATATTGAATGTTGAAATATTACATTACAGGTGATCGAAAATCATGTCCTCAATTCACTTTTGTACATCAAGTTGATTCTCCATTCAATCAATAAGAACAGGCACTGCTATAGCTAAAAGATGATTTGATGATAGTAAAATTTTCACTACATTCATGTGGTACACTGCATCATTTTTCAATATGCCTATTAAGTTCAACACAAAATTTTAAATTGAAATTATTTCGATGATGGTGAAATTGCAAAATTACAAATCCTTGGACTCTTCATAAAATCTTTAGCTACTTTCACTGACCACTAACAAACTACTTTTCATATTGGGAGTTTGGGATGAAAAAAAAGGGAATCCAAACTGGGATGCACTAAATAAATAAAATAATTACAGAAAGCAAGTATTTATTTGTGAAAAAGGTATATATGAGAAAAAATGGTAGTACAACTAATAATAGTTATTTGTTAAGATCACAAGTACCACTTAAGTAATGCTAGAGGTAGATTTTAAGAAGGTGCTAGAATTCCAACCTTATTTGTTATTTAAGAGTTAACTCCCCAACCATTACAAGCATTTTGCAATGTGGATGAATATTTTTACATATAAAAGAAGAATTGTTTTCAAAGCAATGCAAAAAGAAATAACCCTGAAATTAAAATTCTATCTAGCTGACATTCCTAACTAATATCATGCTTGTTTCAGTGTTTCTTAGTTGGTTGACTAACTTCCAAACATGACATTAACAACTATTAAGCAAATATTTTTACTCAGTAGTGGACATCTTCATGTAAATCTTTTTAACAAACACTTTTTTCTTTCTTCTTTAGTAATATTTGTTTTTAAACGAAATAAGTTAAAGCATACAGATATTTATGGTTTTTTTTGTAAATTTACCCATAAGTCACTTTAAATATAATCTGCTAAATATAAGCTTTGTATGTTACAAGTTGGGTATGAAAGCTGTATCCCCTACTGAAGTTTAAAAAAATCTTAGCAATTTGTAACATTAAATACATGTAACATTAAGTTAGTAAATAATAAATAATAAACCTTTATTAAAAAAACATGAATATAATAACAGAAAAGGTTTTCCTATAAAAATATTTTACATGAAATTAAGCAACTTTGATGTTCAACCACAGCTTAAATATAATTACTAAATGCTCAAGACTGTATATGAAGACAATAACAGTGCTTGACAAAACACTGAGTTAGGCTGTGCTGAGCATTGTCAATGGTTTGAGCAAAATTCTTATATCAGAGTTTTTGTCAAGTCAGTACTCTGTGATTGTCTTCATACTGCAACAAGACTTTGGAAGAAAAATGCAGTTTAATAAAAGAAAAACAATGTTTTCTTTTTAATCGAAGCAGACAACACCCTGACAACTTTAAACAATGTAACTTTTGACATGTCACAGCAGAAAGTTATATTCAGTCAGTGACATTAAATCACTTGTAAATATGCGGTAAATGTGTTTGACTGCACAAATAGAACAGTTGCAGTATAAATGCTGATGTACTACAAATGGAAAAGCAAAAATATAATCATTTCACTAATCTAAAGCAAAATATCTCAAAACTAGACATTCCTTTACCTGTATACAGAATAATATCAGCTTCATCATCAGCTAAAATCATTTCGTTCATTAATTTTACAATAACTTTGACAAATAATGGGTTACATGTTTATAGGGGTAAATTTCCTGTCTTAATATAAGTGAAAAGCAAAGTGATATTAACTTTGAAATTGTTGAATGATTAATTGTAGTTTTACATGATTTTTCAACACTGTATACTTCTATTCCCCATACTCAGTTAAAATCCCGACTTAAAAACATCATACATCGTTGTTTTTCCAAAAAAGATGGTACACCTAGATACAAATATATAGTGCTTGGTAGAGATTCCTCATAGTAAGAAATAATTCCAAATCATCTTCCAAATATACAGAGGAAGATGTTTACAAAATGCTGGAATTTTTAATTGACAACATATTTGTCCACTGTGGTGGATGTGTTTTTCAACAAACGGTCGGCATTCCAATGGGAACAAATTGTGCTCCTTTACTTGCTGACCTATTCCTTCACTCTTATGAGGCTGACTTTATAGCTGATCTGATCAGAAAGAAAGAATATCGTTTGGCTAGATCCTTCAATCTCAGTTTCTGCTATATAGATGACGTATTATCTTTAAACAATCCTAATTTCGGAGATTTGATACATCGCATCAACCCAAAAGAACTTGAGATAAAGGATACTACAGACACTGTGAAGTCGGCCTCATATCTTGACCTACACTTAGAAATCAGTGGTAAAGGAAAACTATTGACCAAACTTTACGACAAACGTGATGACTTTTCATTCAGAATTGTCAACTTTCCTTTCATCTGTGGCAACATCCCTTCAGCTCCTGCGTATGGAGTGTTCATATCACAACTCATACGTTATGCCAGAGCTTGCCAAAACTATGCAGACTTTTTGCATCGTGCTAGAGCTCTAACAAATAGGCTTCTGGAACAGGGTTATGTTGCTAAATGATTGAAGTCATCACTACAGAAGTTTTATGGTCGTTATCATGAACTCGTGGATCGTTATGGTGTATCCATCAGCACCATGAAAACTGATTTATTCAACGGTCATAGTTTTCCTTCCCTCGTTTGTCTACCCCGGACTTGATTTTTTATGAGCAACTCGGCGGGTGTTTCTAGAAAAGCAGAGGACGCTTACCCTACTGGTGCACCTGGTCCATGCTCCCAGTTTTTGGTGGAGTCCGAGTTGCTCATTTACTTTTGTTACTTTGTATGTATGATTTTAGTTACTTTGTGTTCTTTGTTGTGTATGTCTGTTTTCCATGTATGGTCTTTGTCCCTGGATTACATTCTTTTGATTACCGCTATAACCTTGGTTCCCTTGATTACTCTCTTACATCCTATGGCAACTATTTCATGTATACAAATGTATTATAGAATACAAAAAAGAACTGATAGTAGGACAAGAACATCTGAACCATCCAAAAACCCTGCTTTGTTCCTTAGCCATATCTTTCATGTACTAGCTCACAGAAGCAACAGTCAACAATTAAGGCGGTAGACCTACGGTAAGAGACATAAGTCATGAAATCAGTGATGTGTTTGTATCATATTCAATTTCACCAAAGCATATCAAGCTTTCGTTTGACACAGAATGAAATCAATCCAAGTTTCTTTGATGCTTACATAACACTGATATAAAATGCTGAATACAAATGTTCCAATGATTTTTAAGAGTTGTGTCCCTTACCCTAGGTCTACCTCCTTAAGAATGTCACCCAATTCAAAACCAAGTCAGCCAGTCATCACTCTATCTCCTATAAGCCACATGTCTGGTGGAGAAGCAGTGACTACCAGGTTTTAAGTCTTTGGACTTAGCCAGGGATTCAACCCAAAACCTCTGAAAGTGAGATAATCTGAGCATACTACAATGAGACCACTGATGTGGTTTATAAAATTGCAGTTATAATCAAGAAAATGGCTAAACAGTGACTGAAGATTTTTCTACAAATAATTCCATAAAAAATGTAACAGTTTAAAACTTCTTTTAACATACTCATTTTATATGAATAACACAAAAGGACAAATTCTAAGAGATTTTAAATGACACTAGCATCAAACATAATTTTGCACATATAAACCTTCTTCAATGAGCCAATACAACACATAGAACACCAGGCTTTCCTAAATTTAGTGTTATTTATTGATTTTAAAAATGTATGTTGCTTCAGGTTACAGTTTGAAAGGTATAACTCTTAAAGTGGATAAAAAAAATGTCTGATAATATGCACAACTGCATATTGGTTCAAAACTACCTAAAAAGTTTCATGCAATTTGGTTCAGTAGTTTCAGAGCAGATGTGCTTACAAAAGTGTGACAGACAGAACAAAAACAATGTCTCCTCACCAGAGTAGGGAAACATAAATTTTCAAATAACCAATGTGACAGAAACTTTATCCTGCTTCCATAGGGAGAAGTAGGAGTATTACAAGGTCTTCAGTAAAAAAAGGTTACAAGATTAAATATTGAACAGTCTAAAAGCTTACCTTCAGATGGCGGTGGAGTGACTGGTATACCAACATAGGATAAGGATAAATCAAGTCTCACCTGAAACAGTTTCATACAAGTTTTAAAGGTTCTTCTTTTCATTTTTTTCTAAGATAATTCAAGTTGAATGTGAAACACTACAATTTCATAAGATCTTAAATTTTAAAAATAATCTCCCCTAATGGATACAATTTGTGTAAAAAATAATAAATGATCAATTTGTCTGTCTGAGTCATTTATCGGCATTGAATTTAAAATGACTTTTGTAGAATTAATCAAGCACTTTTAACGAAAATAGTATAACTACGCTTTTCTTATCAGTAAGGTTATGATAACAAAGTCAATATTTTTCACAATTTATGGGCACAACCTGTTTCTTATAACTGTCAAAACAGAGAAGTTGTCTGCTTCTTTGTATAAATGTACATTTTATTGTCGTAATTATGTTGTAAATTATTCCTTCTTGAAGTTATATCCATGTGTGTAACCTCCACTGGCGGCTGGCGGGCAACTCACCACTGGCAAGTAAACAGTGCTATAATTATTAAGAACTTGCAACGATGCCCAGTTTAATGTATCCTATTCATTAAACATGTCTGCCAAACTGAGATCTCATGTCTAGTTTTAAATAGCGATAATAACATTGTAAATCAAGCTGGCTGTATAAATGATTTTTTTGGCAAGCTGAAATACAAAGTTACTGATTAGCAAAAAAACAATAAAGAAAGAGTTTTTACACATTTGCATATTCTTACCAAAGGTGTAAAGGCATATTTGTACATTTTGAAGTGTCTGAAGTAGGTATTGACTGCATACTCAGTTATCTTCCTTACTTCATCTGCATTGAACAACTCAATGCTGTGGGGAGGCCTCTGAAATGAAGAGAATATCTTGTTTATAACAATGTCAATAGTTCTACAAAACAGTAGTAAGAAAGAAATTGCCATTAAATGAATGGTTGATTGATCAGTGGTAGATAAAGGGGTACAGGGGGTTAGTACCCCTCTTTTCATTGGTAAATTTGTCATTTTCCAGTGCAAAAATTGACAAAAATGGTATATAATGTCCTTGCACACCTCCTTTTCAAAGTCTGGATCTGCCCTTGTTGATTGTGATTAACCATGGAAAGGAAAGTTATACCATTAATGTAACAGAGTACAGATACTGTAAATGTATTTATTCACAGTTGCTATTTCTCACTGATTCTGTCATATAAACATATTTATAAGTATTAGTTTTTGTGGTTTAGACAAACACCAACATAATTATAGTGTTAGCAATAATTATCAGGAGAACATGTACCATATTTTGCACTTATTCATTCATCATGAAAATGGCAATAATTAGTACTCGATGAAAATTAATACTTATAGATTAAATGAAACAAAACATCATCAAATTAATATGTTGTGTTAGTTCATATGTGTTTTCAAGTTGAACAGATATTCAGTTTAAGATTGTACTCTTCAGATACATAGAGTTGCACTGATTTCTGTTAAAAATTATTCAAACTAGCTGTTTTAAAGGAAAAAACAATGTAATAAAAAGAACTTACATTGACTGCATGACACAAAACCAGTTCTTTGAAGTAATTAAATGTCTGGTCTACATTTCCAAATGGTGTTTCTGAAATTACATGCACATAACATGGAGTTTGGTGAACTTTTAAGCCAAAAAAAAACATACTGTAAATTCAAAAATCATGGTTTGCATTAATCATTGCAAATTTGTTAATTCAGTTTTGATGAAGTCTATGTTATCAGAGATTGTATTGGAATGCAACTTATATAATGAAAGAATACTGCAAAAAACATAAAACATTCTAAAAGATCTTTGCAAACAAAAAACAAGTGAGCTTAGAAATGCATATCCAATTTTTAATTTCAGAGTCAGATTCAGAAAAAATATGTTCTTTTTTTCAGATCTGCTATGTCAATATTGAATGTTGAAATGATGTCAATAAAAAAGATGAAAAAATAAAATTGAAAAGCCAAACCTAATTTAATAATGATGTAACCATAAACAGACAAATATTTTTATGGCCTTATTATTTATACATACCAATACAGACTTCATGTGTCTTCTTTATAATAGAGAATAAAGTTGAAGTCTTTTCTCTATTAAAATTGTTATCCCTGGCAAACATGATAGTATAAAAGTACAAGTCCATAGTGATTCCAGTTTTGATGTTTGTTCTGAAATCATCTAAGTGAAATATGTCAGCCAAAACCCTGCAAAAATTAAACAGCATTAGCAGTACCAAGTACATATTGTACACAAAAACATTTTTAAAGTATAATGGACTTTAAATGTTTTAAAATAAACCTAACGTAAAATACCAAGTATATCGACTGCATTGTAGATTTATATGTACCTGCAAATGTTTTCATAGAAGATGCTTGCTTGGTCATAACAACCTTGTACATAACATATACTATGGGTTTCTTCCCAATAATACAGACATCGAATTCATATCATAGGTCACAGCCTTAATATTAGGAAAGATATGTGAGAAAGGGGGAATAAGCACCGGAGCTGTTTTCTGATTTGGCTGCTCAATGATCAGAAAACAATGCCGGACACTGAATCCCAAAAGGGATTAGAGGTCATTAGAGGTCACTGGTATTAAGCTTCATTTGGATTTTGGTTCATTCAAAGCTACAATACTACATATGCAAATTATTACATATACTTACTGTCTTATATGGTCAGAATTGAGGGACTCATTAATTCTGTCCACATCATCAACTGTTAGGTCAGACCTAAAATTTAAACAAATTGGCTATAGAGACATGTTTAGGGGCTCTTAAATTGTCTTTAGAAAACTAAGCACAAATAAAACTTCAAACTCAAATGTTATAATGCATCAAATAACTTTTATGAAAATACACAATTTTTTAATCTATGACAAAAGTTCATTGATTGTATGGCCAAATAAAATTATACCTTGGCTTCCTGTTAACCGACTGACTCATGCCTTGAGCCTTGGACCAACTTATTTTCAAGTTAACAAACATCAAAAAGTTCCACCAAACGACTCAATATTTTACGGATGGTAGTCAATTTTTTGGTTTCCACAAAGTCTGCTTTGTTAATATGATGTGTCTGAAGTTATTTTCTATGAAATTTGGGTAAAAATAAGGAAATCAAATCAAATCTTTACCTACCAACCCATGTAGCAGGAAACAGAGGTATAATTTTATTTGCCCTATATATTTTTTAGCCAGAAAGGCTATGTCAAAGTAATCTATAAAATAATAATTCATTTTCTTGGTCTACAGCAAATTATACTGAGTTTACTATATGCATAACCATTAAGAAGCAATAACTCAGGCCAAATTGATTTACTTTTACCTGGGTGTATTTAATACCACATATGACATTTCATACATCCTGTGTCAATTTTATCAAGCTTTGAAATTAAAACTATCCAATTTATGTACCTACTGATCTTTACATGATGTTTTAGTCTAAATATAAGTTTCTTTCCTTCACATTTTTGTAGGAAATACTGCATCAAGATAAATAAATTGACCGATCTAGTGCAAAATATTGATCTTTTGTCTTACAAAATTTTATTGCAAATACAAGTCTAAAAAAATTTTTTCACACGATTAGACCTTTGAAATCAGACGTGTATTATACACACCAAAATATGGTATATAGAATGATTGTGATTCAAAAGGCTTACCACACACAAACTTTTGCTCTGTGGTCTCTTGGCTGAAAAACAAATTAATTATTATTATTTCTCTAATTTAACCAGTTTAAGTTGATTTTATTATTTTAAATCTGAAATGCCTCCTTCAAAAGAATTATTTTCAATCTATTATTTTTATTTCATTTTGTAAGGTCAAGCGAAAAAGAAAATCACTCGATACATTTTAATGTTCCTTTCAATTACAAATTAAAGTATTTTAATTGGTTATCAACCAATGGTTTTTGTAGAGTTGCACCAACCAAATGAAACAATGCTTCATTCCCCTACTCCTAACTTCAGATTAGCTTTAGAATTTTGATACACTTAACTGTTAAGTTAACAATATTTGAGTTCAACGACAAGTTAAACATCCATGCAACAATATCAAAGGACATTATACCGGTCCGAGAGTATATCTTGCCATTTTCAAAACAGAAGTAATTCTCACCAATCTTCTCACCAAAACTTTATTCCTAAATGATAATTGTTGTATGATAGCTCAGCTTTGAGAGAAAAAATAACAGCAGTCTGTAGAAATTTCGTCTTAAAATTTGGAAATTAACTTTTTTACAGTAGAGGACAAAAAATCAGTTGGTTAGAATTACATGCCAGCAAGAACTACTTCTTGACCATAATATACCATTTGTCAAATAATGGCAATATACATTAAGTTTGTGTCACATTAATAGGTTTTTATATTCGAGTAAAAATCTTTTCACAATAATTATTCAAAATCACTTATTAAAAAAATTAGATACTACCACGACTCTTAAAAAGTTAACGGAATTAACAAGAATATTTCAGTTATCTTGTAAGCAATGCATTTGATTTAATTGTGATAAAGATAAGAAGGTGGGACGTCGGATTGCATGAATTTGGAATAAATATTTTAGAAAAGTTAACCTGAATGAGCTTTGGGATCTCTTGTCCCTGAATTTCTGGTTGTTCTAGCAGCATTTTATCTTGAAAGTTGCAGTGCACGAAAGAGTTGCTAAGGCGAAAATGTAAACTTCCGGTTTAAACAGTTTCCAAAACATACCGGATCACAATGTTTTAAATCCGGAAAATTTAACGTGCTAATGCAATGCACCACAAAATATAATTTCAGTAAGTAAGTAAGTAAGTAAGTAAGTAAATTTTATTTAAAGTCGGCAGATATATGTACAATATAACAAGCAACATGAGCTCAGTAGAGCTCTTTAACCGACTGATATTTTAAAACAAATAACAGGCATTCATAGACATGGTAAAAGACATACATTTACATGCATCACATAAAACATGAAATCAAATAAGCAATGCAAACACATGCACACATACACAATACACACATTGGGAACATAAAAACATAGCACAATCACATTGAGCACATATAAAAGCACATATAAAAGCAAAAGCATATCTTCAGGCATAAAATATTTAACACGGCAAAGCAGTAACAAATAGGTCTAACCAACAGGCAGCTCACTAGTTCTACCTGAAAAACAAGAACCTTTTTTCATTAAAACACCATGTAGAAATAAATTTTTTAAAATGTTCAAAAGATGTAATATTCCTTGCTTCATTTGGTAAGGAATTCCATATCGTGGCTGCCTGGTAGCTAAAGCTATTATTACCATACCTTGTTGTCCTTGGTCTTGGGACATCAGCTGTGAGCTTACATCTAAAATTATACAAGTTTGGTTTAAAAGATAAAATATTGTGCAGAAACTGAGGGCTGGATTTGTTTAGAAGTTTGTAAGTTTCTAATGTTATGGTTCTCAACCTCCTGATTTTTAAAGACGGTATAGCAGATTAAATTAAAAGGTTATCGTATGATGTGGGGTAATCGTCGAATATGAGACGAAGAGCTCTTTCTTGTATTTTCTCAATTTTCCTTGTGTTTTGTTCGGTACAGAAATGCCAAGTGAGAGGACAATAGCTAAGGTTCGAGAGAATGAATGAGTGATAAATGGTTAATTTTGATGTCTTGTTTAAGTGGTGTCCAATTCTTTTAAGTACATTTAGTTGTCTTGGGTGCTTTTTTACATATATTGGTTATGTGTGTATTAAAATTAAGTTTATAATCTATGGTAACGCCTAGTAGTTTTACTTCATCATCACAGTTAATTTGTGTTCCATTTAGATTAAATATAATATTATCATTGTGAGTTTTAGTGCCAATAGATATTGCCTGAAACTTTGCAGGGTTTGCTTGCATTTTGTTTGTTGAGAACCATGATATTAGATTATTACTGTCTTCTTATTTAATAACATTTGCCAAAATGAAGTCAGATTTAGAAAGAGTATTGTCGTCAGCATAATTATATAAGTCACAGTGGTTAACGAAAAGGAAAATATCATTTATAAATACGTTGAAAAGTACAGGGCCTAAAATGGAGCCTTGGGGGACGCCTTTAAAAATATTTAACACTTTACTTTTATTTTGACCAACTTTGACACACTGCTTACGGTGTGGGAGGTAACTGTTCATCAGACATATAGCAGATTCACTGAGACCATAATGTCTGAGTTTAAGCAAGAGCAGATCATGGGGTAAACAGTCAAAAGCCTTACTGAGGTCCATTAGTATGGCAGCAAGGTATCTATCACTATCCAGTGCTTTTTTCCAGTCCTCCAAGATGCGCAAAAGCGTTGACTGACAGCTATAGACTGACCGAAAAGCCGCTAGATAGGGGTCGAAAAATTTCTGAAAATGTTCTGATAATTGACTTTCTATAGCTGTCTCAAAACTTTTAGATAAAACTGGGAGAACACTAACCGGTCTATAATTACCTTTCAAGAGTAAAAATTTTATGTTTTCATTGTTTAAATGCAATTTGATAAGACTAATATTTCAAATTTGTTTCAGAAACTGGAGGAAATTGCTAAAGATGTTTTACTCGTGGAGAAGAATTAATAATATTTTAATACAAATTAGAAAAAGAGGAAAATTCTAGGATCTTTTGCCCTGCACACTTTAACGGTCAAACCAGTGGCGAATCCAGGACTTGGGCACCAAGGTGCGCGCCCTCATATTTACAGTATAAAAAAAAGGTTAAAATGATCGAAAAATACTGTTTACAGCGTGATGGTTATTCGTGTTCAAAGTTCGAAAGCTTTATTTAAAGTCGGAACATATAAAACATTTAAAACATTTCAACACAACCTCCTGTTTTTCAATTCATGTATCAGCCCCTGAAAACCATGAATCTCTATTACCCATATGAAATACTGAAATTGGTACGTTCAACTTTCTTCAATTTAGGCCATACACATTTAACATTTTGTTCCTACATATCTTCATCAAAATTATGTGCATATATATCCTGCAAAATTTTAAAGCTGTATCCCCATTTGGACGCACAAAAATGAAAATGCCTCTGACTTGAAGTCGTGGGACATAAACATATTCCATATCAAGAGAAATTTTCCTTTTTATTTTTTTATTATTCATTTATTCATTTATTTATTTATGTTGCTTTTCATATTTAATTAAAAAGTATTCAGTCAATTGGAATCCACAGTGTTATTTTCTCCCAAGAGACACATAGATGATGAGTTAAGTATGTCTTCCTCCACAATACTTTTACAAAGGATGTTTGACAACAAAACCACTACGACTTAGCATTTCATAACATATGAAAACCTCGTGTTTACATCATACAGATCCATTCACTGATACATACTGGGAAACACGGAAACAAAATGTACCCAGATGCAAACCTTTCTTGGCATTTGTACAATCATTTTTATTTGAAGTATGAAAATGGTACCCAACCAAATTCTCTACTATGTCTTAACTGATTTAAGATTAGATGAAGCAAAGTGTAACTTTCGAAGTGCAAAATTCTAGGAATATTAAACTCCGTAGCGACCACGCTCACTTTTATTTGCACTCATTCGAAAAACACTATTTCCAATACCAAAATAAAAAGTGGCACCTTAAACTGATTTCTGTGATAGTTCATTCACCAAAGTTTGAAAGAAACCCATTACAAAATATAAGTGCTATCCAGACAAGCCTAATCAATTAGCCTCCTCCTCTACAAAATGCTACTCCAATTTCTATGAAAATCTACAGCAACCAACCATCCACCTAAGTTTGAAGAAAATGGACACGCGACAAGCAGTTGTAATGGATGAAAGGGAGAAACACATCCCTTCCATTTTGTTGTGAGTGGTACACTGAATGACAATGTAGACACAAGTGAACGCATTTTTAAAAATCTTTCCAAAGGTTTCCTATATAATGCCATTAAATCATGTTTGTACATCTGTATTAATTCGATTCATGAGCCCGTTGCTTGACATCGAAACATTTTTTTTTTATTTAAGGAGGTAGACCTAGGGTAAGGGACATAACTCATTAAGTCAGTGATGTTTGTATTATATTCAGTTTCACCGAAGCCTCTCAAGCTTTCGTTTGAAGCAGAATAAAATGAATTAAAGTTAATTAGATGCTTACTTAAGATTGATGTAAGATGGTGAATACGAACGTTCCAATGATTTTTAAGAGTTGTGTCCCTTACCCTGGGTCTACCTCCTTAAACACTAGTAGGTCATCAGCTTATTGATTACTTAGAACTAGTTTGCTGAAGTTAAACTCAGTATATTGTTGCATTTTTTGTATCGCGATAGAACTGTTAACAAATAGGCTTCTGGAACAGGATTATGTTGCTACAAGACTGAAGTCATCACTACACAAGTTTTATGGTCGTCATCATAAACTCATGTATCATTATGGTGTATCTGAGCCATAAACTGATTTATTCAACAGGTCATATTTTTCCTTTCCTCGTCGGTCTACCCCAGACTTGACTTTTTATGAGCAACTCGGCGGGTGTTTCTAGGAAAGCAGGACGCTTTCTCTACCGGTGCACCTGGTACATGCTCCGTTTTCAGTGGAGTCCGAGTTGCTAATTTGCTTTCATTTCTTTGTATGTATTATTTTAGTTACTTTATGTTCTTTCTTAGTTATGTCTGTTTTCCATGTCTGGTCTTCGTCCCTACATTGCATTCTTTTTATTACCGCTATAACCTTGGTTCCCTTGATTACTCTTTAAGTACACGGTAGTTTGAATTATCATCACCTCTCTCATTAATTTTAGATAGTGTTCATTAGTTGTTCACTCAGTAAATTGTTGCAGTTTTTTCACAATACAGTTCCTCTACTTGTCTTTGGTATTTCATCATTTTCTGACGTCTATTCTTTACATTTATTCTCACTTAACTATAGTCAATAATGGTTTTGGAAACTTCAGGTATAAAGTGCCTTCTTGTTTATTTGTGGCATGATAGTTTTTTTTTCTATACTACATTATTACTCAAAAACAATTGGCTTATTGTGTAGATGCCTTTAAAAAAATACCTTTCAATGCTAAAGATGATTTTCGTTACCTCCCCTAGATCAAAGGCTTCTGCCAACCACGTCACCAGTATCATTCATATAAGTACTAAGCAGAACAATTAAAAAATTTCAGTTATCCATCAAAGTTCTTAGAATATATTTAACATTAAGAACATGGCCTCCATAGCATTTTTAGATGAAGGGTAAATCTACATAGCTTATTTTTATAATTTTAAAGAAACAATCTACTTCAGACATGTACTTCTTGAGAATAAGCACATACAGGCCAAACTCCCCCATTGTTTTCAGATCAGTATTCCTAGTAATATATGCATTACACTTTGGCCTTACTACAAAATGAAAGTTTCATGAAATTCTTTCAGTAGTTTTAGAGGATTTGTCATAAAATGCTTCAGAAACTTAAGTTCAAAGGGTACAACTCCCTGAACATGAGGGATTAAAATTTTGAATATGCACCACTACATACTACATATCAAGTTTTGTGAAATTCTGTTGTGTGGTTTGAGAGGAGTTGCAATAAAAAAAGCAGACTTAGGAAAGGACACGCACACGTAAAAAACATAATACAGCACCATACTACTGTGCTGTGTGGGATATAGAAATTTAAGTTTGAACTAGGTGATACCACCACTCCCCTCCCAGAAACCATATATGGAAACCTACAAGTCCTTCTGATGGAAATTCAAAATAAGAAGTGCACTAACGGCATTGGGTGTTAGTTTCATCCAATTCCATTCAGTGGTGTCAAGAGGAGATGGGGATAGAAACTGGGACTAACATACATCATGATCACTTTAGACCTCTAAGTTCTAGAAAGACTTGCACCATTAACATTACTTAGCTCAATGTCACGAAGAATAATATACACGTAGGTACATCATGACAAACCTTTCTGTAAACATCATGACAAAAATCAACAAACACTAATAATTGTATAAAATCTTTACTGATACCAATGACATGTTAAACATGATGACAGTCACAATGGCTGATGATTTTCAATGATTAAAAACATAAAAAAACAGCTAAAATTTGTACAACAACAACTTGATAGTGAAGTCTAGTAATGTTCCAGATGTGAATTTAGTATGGCTTTGGTCTCCTGTCACCTCTGTCACCACCAGGTCTGGAATGATCAAGAAAATAAGGTTTACAAGAAAAATTTATCTGTACCTTGCAGACAATTTATGATGCGAAAACCAACATAAAATACAAAAATAACTGAAACAGGCAATACGAAAAAATAATTTTGGGAAACAAAAAAAATCAACAGTAAAAATCGGGGCAAAAGAGTTATAATTCCCTCGAAAAGCTGAAAAAAAACTATGTCTGAACTTGGAAGGTCATTGACATATATGCCTCGAGTTAAAAAATGTAGTTCCAGTTCAAATACTTTAACAAGATGCATAAAAAAAACTTTACTGCAAAGAAAATGTAGACAACCAAGTAAAAAATTTAAACATCTGACACTAAGCCCATGCAAAATAAAATTCTGAACCATAATCAGATTAATAAACTGAATAACGCAATTACCCTTCACCCAATGTTTACTTCCCATGTGTGTAGTCTGATATTAATGATAAATTCTTGAAGTCCATATACCTGTCTGGTCTGCCTCCTCTGTCTCGGCCACCAAATCCACCTCTTCCTCCTCCTCCTCTTCCACCTCTATCTCCAAAACCTCCTCTGCCTCCTCCATAGCCACCACGTCCACCACCAAAACCACCTCTACCCCTATCACCACCACGGCCTCGGCCACCAAAACCTCCCCTGCCTCCACCTCGGCCACCACCATCATCACCCCCAGCACCCTCTGGGCGTGGAGCATTACATCTGTTACAGCTGTCTCTCCATGAGAAGTTGTTGTTACCACAATTACTATAATATTCGAAACAACAAAAATAATTAACTGTTATCACAGAGATTTGTTCTGCCTATAACACATGGAAACTGTTTTTCAATATCTGATAGTGACTGAGTAAGCATATGGATGGAACAGATATTGTGCCTGATGTAGTGATGCTAATGCACTAATACACTTTATAGCCTTGATCTACAAAAGTGAAAAGCCAAATTCAATGGACCTAGGGGTCAGTAACTGTAAGAAAAAAAATTTCTTGGGTAAGGGATATTTTCTATCCAGAGAGTGCAAAAAAAAACTTTTTCAAATTAGCTTAATAGATGTAAATACATGCAGTTCTCTTTCACAAGAAATATACATGTTAAGACAGAATAATATGTAAATGCTATGTATTTACCTGTTAGGACAAGTCCAGTCACCAGCTCTTGATGGACCGCCGCCTCCTCCTCCACCACCACCACCACCACCACCACCACCACCTCCTGTAAAATAAATCAAATATTACTAACATCAGATACTTAATTAAATTGAACAGTATTTAATGCATCAGTTTTCTTCTTGACATGTAAAGCCATCTCCACCACTTTTCACTGATTTAGGGAGAAAATAAAAGAGAAATAATCATGGAATTGACATAACTATCATAAACTATAGAAGAATAGTATGCAAATTTGTTTGAAATAGGAAAAACAATTAACTTCTTAAAAATGTTAAGGGTCTTACCTCTACCACCACCATCACCACGACCACGACCTCCTCCGCCGCCTCGGCCACCACCAAATCCTACAAAATAAGAACATATATTATATCTGAATTTGAATAGAAAAATGCTCAAGTATACATATTATCAATAAATCAACAGTTATTGTCTCAAGATCAATGTATGGTGCTGGAGTTAAGGATATTAATAGTAAATATATTTCCTTATTACTCTTACAATATAGGTAAGAGAATAACAGAAAGGAAACTAAAATTCCTGACAGTATGCACATCTCCATGAGCTTATATTACATCCCACAAAGTTGCATAACAATGCTACTTAGAAAATAATTTGGAGGGATGGACAGAGAGGGTGAAACCTACATGCCCCCTAAACTTTGTTTGCAGGGGAAATAATAATATTCAGCTGACTAGTAGATTTTAGATAGAGAGTATTATAAGCCTACTATTGCTAGCTCTAAAGGAGCTCATTACAGCAATATCAAAATTCTGTTAAGTGTGTCAAGAAAAATAAGGTTATATACTGCTCTATGGCAACTTTTAGTTTTTAATTTCATCCAAAATGAACAAGATGTTGCACGCTAGATTATGGAAAGAAAACCCCCCACCACCACTCAACCATTACTGTCAAATTAAGTCATTCAGTAAACAGGAAGTTGATAAGGGAGAAACCTAGAAAGGGGAGGCAAGGTACAAGTCATTTTGCAAAAGCACTATAGAAAATATCCAAGCTTTCCCTCAAATAGAAGCTGAGAAACCTGCAATGAAAATTTCCGTAATTCATTACAAAACATTATATTGTACAGTAAACAGGAAGTAGATAAGCAAAAAACCTGGAAAAGAACATGGTGCAAAAAAACAATATACCAAATATCGAAGCAGTCATTTTAATAGAAGCTGAAAAAATCTATGACAGAAAACTTTAAGGGTCAACAGACAAACAGACAGCCAAGGGATTACAATATATCAATCCAATGAGTAGGGATATGACATTTCTAAAATAGTACTAGATTCTTACCACGATCACCACCTCCTCGTCCACCTCTTCCTCCTTTATCAAAACTTTTCTGTACTCTGGTTGCTATCTCTACTTTTATAATACCACCATCAAAATCTTTCTCTGGGAAAATTCAAAACAGAACATTGACAAACACTGCTGAAGAACTTCAAAATAGTAATGCCATGACTATGAATGTTGATCTGCTAAAATAGCAGTTGTCATTTGTTGCCCTGTGAAAGTTTTTTTTTTACTTTCCTGAAAATTGACAAAACCTTTTTTTTACTTTTCTGAAAATTGACAAAACCTAAACTTATTTTTTAACACTATGCTTTTTCGTATTTTTTTCCTAACTGAGGTGATATTTCCATTTACTTGCATAATGTATGTACCCTTCAAATATAATATCCTTCTTCCAGCAGTCTTAACAACTAACTTTTCAATTCACAGGCCTGAAATGCATTTTTCAGAAATTTTTATACAGTGACTGTTGGCCTGTAGTACTTAATTTTACAGGCCCACCTCCATTATGACAAGCCTTGGGCCTCGGACTACTGCTTAACTGTGAACACTGTTCCAGTATCTTTGAACTACGCATTATATAATTGTGTTAACATAATTTATCATGTTTATGTAGTCCTCTTACTTTCTATGGAATTAAACATCTAATATATTTCATTATACAACATCTATCCTTGAATACATACCATTAAACCAATTGATAGCTGCCTGGGCTGTAGCTGGGTCATCATATGTGATTGTAGCCTCTCCTTTGGGTTTACCAGTCATTTTATCTTTGTAAATCCATACCTTGGGTTTACCAGTTCTCTTATCCATCTGAAAGAATAAAGCAAATGTTTAAGGGACAAGTTAACTCATTTTTTTTCCCACTGCCATCTTCTAGTTACAATTCTGAAACATTGATTGTGTAGTTGAATATAACAGGTCACAGGCACTGTGAGTTTGCCAATTCAACGATACTGAAGGTCTAGACAGAAAGCACCATCAATTTTATAATTCACTTTTTCAATTACCAAAATCTTATTAACCATTCATAATAAAAATTCCAGTTCAGACTTTTGCAAATAACACTTCACATTAAAGTATTTCCCTTGTTTCCCCTGATTCAGCAATTCATTTACCTTGATAACACCAATACTGCCAAAGTGGTTGACTAAAGCATCCTCTGTGATAGCCTCATTCAATCCCGTAACAAAGATAGTGTCAATCATTTCTGTCATTTCACCACCTACAAGACACAAGAGCATTGTTTGGTCCTGAATCCTTCATTCTACTAAAATAGAACATGTGAATATCACTGCCAATGAAGTGAACCATCTTCCTTCTATAAAATTAAATCCCTTAAATTCTTAAATCCTTTTCTGTACTTTTATTCACCAACATGCTGATGTTTCATCTCTGTTGAATCACCAATACAATATTTTAACCAATTTTTTACGATGTATTTCAAATTTTTTGCTTTATTGTCAACTTGCAATTAATTTAAGACCTACTTTTAACGAAAAACCTACCTCTATCACCTCCTCTGTCACCTACAAAATATACGGACAGGATTAAATAACAATGAATTTCTATAAAGATTTCCATCTTAATAATGCAAGCTTGGGTGGGAATTAATCAATAAGAACAAATTTCAAGGAACATTTCTTTTGCCATCTTCAATGATTAATCACATCTAAAATCGCCAAAAATGACACTTGCAATAAAATACAATGTAACAAGAAATTCAATAAAAAAATTTGAGTAACTAACCACATGCACCAGAATTTTTTAGAACTTCATTAATGGCTTGCATTATCAAGATAGCTAAGTACAAATAAAATCAAGTTAAAATCAAATCATTTACAAGTAATTGATGAATTGGAATCAAAACTGACAAGTCTTCTGTTAAAGATGCAGTTTTCATCGAGGGTGAAAAAAAGAAAACTTTCTTCTTCCTTCTATCATACAAGTCAAGTTTTGATCCCAAGCCCTTAAAACAAAAGAATGTCAGGTTTAAAATGTGCTTCCAGTTGGCTTTTTTATCTAAGGACATATATCAAAGGGACAGTCCAGATCATCATCAAACATGTACAATAGGAAGACCTTTACATTTTCGATAATCCATACAATAAAAAAAATGTATTTAATTACCAATAAACAAATTTTAATATAGGATATTAAAAATGTTACGAAAATAAGAGGACAATGTATTCCACTGGCTGGAAGCACATTATACACTCATATTTAAGACACAATAATAACATTTAAAGGGAGATAACTACACACTTGATCACACCACTTTTAGTTTACCACCTTTTAGTCCATTGTTGCGTTGGACTAAGAATTTTAACCATTTTCTGCCAATTCCTTAATTATACATGAGGATTTGTATTATAATTCCTTGATGTTTATGTTTTAAGGGTCACCATTTATCTTTAAAGACACATACATTTCCCTTTTTATTACAACATAAATCAGCAGATATTTTACTCCTTCGGAATTCATACATGATGTAGTAATCTCTGTTATTTGTAGATAACCTTTAGTTACCAAGAACCTTGTATTTAGAAATGTACTTAATACCACATATTTTAACCACTCATTTATAATTAGTTCTATTACATCCCAATTCAAGTATTTACAGCTTTAAAAACACTTCTAGAAGACACTTTTTGTGAATCCTGAACTCATGAATTCACAGTCATTGTAAACTAAGCTTTGAATGCTATCATCAATATACCCTCTTAAGTACCTTATAATTGGATTAGCTTATAGAAGCGCACTCATTTCATATGTTGAACTTATCATTTTTTTATAAACATAATTGTGTAAATAACTCTTTGGCTTATTTTGTTGAAAAACAGGCTTTTTTTATAATCCAACCGATATCCTCATTTAGTTGTACTTCAGTCCATTCTTAAAACTGTCCTCCTAGATATTTTAATTAATTCTGATCTCCAACTGTAAATCCCAAATCCTGGTAATGCTGCAGATCATATCCACATTGATATTCACGATTGCTGTTAAGCTTCTCTACACGATATAATCATTGAAACACTTTTGAAAACATCAAGCTTTCTTCTCATAATCTTTCTCAGATTTTTAATATACAACTCTAGTATTTCCACCAAAATATGATCCATGATTAATATGTATCCTCTTTTTCATAATTTCTCAAATTTCTTGAAATCTAAGCACTTTCACACTGTATCATACATTTCGTCCACAGTTGCTACACACATCATCATATATTCAATCACATCTTTACAAACAGCAAACATAACTATGTACCAGAATTCTTTAAATGTTTCTACCCAGATGAATGTAACTTATCAAATAAACTTGAATGATTGAAACAACAAAATCTATTATATTGTGGTATTTTGATGATCAATAACCAAAGAATTATGGTACATCATAAATACTGCACATTCAACACACATTCCTTCAGACATGCTCTCTCCTCAGGGAAGTAAACATACAACAATGACATGAAAAAACTTGGGTTGTCATTTAAGAAATGTATCAGCACATAATGGAAATTCACTAGAAATCAATCTTATTAATGAAATAGAAATTTAAACCAAATCAAATAAATTTTCTATGGCAATTTGAAACAAGGTGATACTGATTTTAATACAAATCAACCTAAGCTTCTGAGTGACTTAAGTAGCTTTATAGGTAGAAATCTGCCCTACCTTTAACCAAAGTGTTCTTCTTAATTATGTGATCTTTCAGAGACTGCCTTTCAAGTTTGAAAAAGATAACATTTACCTGGTCACTTTATGACAAGATTATCATAGTTGACAGCAATTGAAACTAGATAGACAAGTGTCGAAAAGATCAAACAAGTGTTCTGCAGTAATTAGCAAGACAAATTTAGTACATGCCTATTATGTAGGACACTTTTCTACCAAGAAAGCTATTTAAATCATTCAGTAACCTATCTAGATTTGTACTGAAATTTCAAACTACTATATACTGAATTATACAAAATAAATCCTTTAAGGAAGTGATTCAAAGTTTTTGTGATACTAAGAGAGAGGAGTGTGTGCGTGTTAGATATCAACAAGGGAAATAACTCAACACCAAGTTAAATCATTCAATTTAAACAAATATCCCTGACCCAAAAAACGGCAACTGTATGAACAATTAACTACATTCATAATCTAGAAGTAAAACAGATGAAGCAATCAGTGCAACATCCATTTAACTTGTCAGATGAAATCAGTGTTTTAAGCAACAAATGAATAGTGTATTAAAAAGGTCATTGACAAACATTTGACCTTTGAACTTACCACCACCAAAACCTCTGTTGTAACCTCCTCGACTACCGCTGAAATATATTGTCAGGTCAGTATCAGCCACACCCTATGAAGGGTGTAGGATACTGCCGTTTCTTTGTAGATCCCACTCTTCTTAGGGTTTTGGTGTAAATACATTTATATTACATGTAGACTGTTGCAAAACACCCCAACCTCATTTAAAAGATTTATCAACACTATTAAGTAGACACATTTTTCTTTTTCTCTATAAAAATTTCATCAACAATAGCAATTCTGCTTCAAACCATAACATTTGTAATTTAATAAATTCACCCTATCTGTGGCTCTGGTTTAAGGAATACACACTTTAAAACAAGACTAGCTACATTTTTACTTTGTCAACACAGATCTGTTTAATACCTTTAAATGCAGTGATTGGGATTGAATTGTATTGGGACCATTTTCGTTTATATTCAGAATTTCAACGGGCCATTTTTTTAAACATTACTTTATGAAAATTAACCATCTGATTTAAACAGGACATTTTCAGCTAGAATATGATTGGTAACATAAGGCCCATAATAATCCCAATCACTGTTGATGCTATTTTTTTTTTTTTAAAGTTGTCATTCCATACCATGTTCTTGCGACTTTTGATGGTGATTTTCGAGTGATATCAATAATCTTTTATTACAACCAAAGAGTATGACAAAACATGAATATCTAATACAGTCCTTGAGAATGTCAACAAGACATAAGGATAATCTCAAGTTCTTCAACTTTATATTTTCTAAAAGTCTGTAACAACATAATAATAATATAGACAGCAGTGCACTTTTTTAAAATTTTCCCTGTGTATCAAATTTCAATAATCCACATGTATAAATCACCAATAAGTAATTGAGAAAATCTATATAATAAATATGATTGGGAGTAACTGAAATTGAATTGTTCCTGCTGTGAATGTTAAGGGACTTAACTCCTGCATAGAATATGTTCTGGCCTTTTTGGCCTTATTCATCACTGACTCTTGATCATATTTTGGCTATTCAATCTTCCCAATTAATTATCCTTGAAGTTATAAAAACACCATTTAAACATACATAGTTACCATACTTGCAATACAAGATAATACAAAATATCAAGACCATGTAGATTCTAGTTGAAACATTACTGGTTTAATAATCAACTTTATTCCTATATTTTTCATGAACCAGAGAAGGCTGGCATGTCTTTTTAAAGTACAACATGCAGCTGGAAAATATTGTTTATTTCTATTAATCATGCATCTATAATAACTGTCACCTTTTATAAATCCAGATCATTTTAAAATTCTATGAACTCCTAAAATGAACAAAATCAATATATTTCCTTTTCCCTGACGCAGTCAGTTGATTATTGAGATTTAATTTCAAGTTGCTTTGGTACATACTGCGATCAGGTCATCAATGAACACCTTTAAATATACCCGATACAATTAAACAATCAGCCACCATGTAATGGATATACTTATCATATAATTATATTTCTATGGGTCACCTACTCGCAGCATTTTACGGACCATAGGGTTTCTACTTATACACGGAACCAGAGCCACGTCATGCCAACATTGGCTACCAGACCTAAACATTGGTTGTACCTCAAAATGTACCAATTAAAATATCATCAAGGACTCACTGGCCAATATCAACCCATTCTACCTCTTTGATTTATTGGACAATGATGTACTTATACCTATCAATTAGTAAAATTACCACTGCTCTTAGGTGAAAAAAAAAAAAAAATTTGAAAAATATCCAGTACTTTTAAAACATAACCCCATCAAACAAAAACAAAAAAAGTTGGAAAATGTTCTTTCTTAACATGTAAAGAGAATTCATAATCAAATAAATGAAATTGTGATAAATTTTTACTCTTTCAAACTCAATCTTACTTTCCATTTCTATGCCCATAATCTGGGGCAAAAAAAGATCTTGCAACATAACATGTATCGTAAAATATAAAATTGCCCCTGGTAGATAATCAGCAAAATACAGAAGAAATATGTTTTGGTGTGTTTCAATTATTCAATTAAACTCGATTAATAACCTCCTGTCACTATAAAATAGATTAAGAAACATTTTTTTTTTAAATGAACCAGCGAGTCCTGATGACTACTTTTATGTAAAAAAAAATGTATATAACCCAAACTTAAATGTATTATTTGTTCCCCTTTGCATAACCCTATGCATTTTGCAACAAAGTACACTTGTTTTCACACCATATCATTGGAAAAAACCTGTAGAAATAGATCTTAGGAAATGGCAGAATTATAGTCAATACACACACAATGCAATTTTCAACGTAAAACCATTTAACCATGTCATGCATTGGATGAAAGTCTTTGACGTGCAGAATCTTTATGTACCCACTTTTTTTTTATTATTACCACATAAACTGAAATACCTAGCAAGGTATTTTAACCATTTTATGCCTATTTTTCTTCTACAATAAATACCCACTACAGTTACACATTTTTTTTTCATATTACTACGCTAACCAATAGACCAATGCACCATGAAGGGCACTTAACACCTGTCTTCGCTGTTAAAAGAGCATCCCTTTTCATCTTGACATAAATCAATATATAAACCTTTATTCTCCTTACAATTTGTTTGTTAAATGAAATATTCTGTGTCAAATTTAAAACCTACCCTCCGCCTCCATCTCTTCCACGGCCTCTTCCTCCACCTCCTGGAGAAAATAGAATTGAGCTCATTTTTTTTGTTATGCAATGTCATGCAGAAGTGAAATGCTACCTATGTTACACGGAAAGACAAAAAGACATCCTATACATTAAGCTTGTTTAATGATAATTGATTAATGATCATTTTCGTAGTGTGTTGTCTCCTGGTAATGGATAACACCATAAAATGCTGGTGTCACCTGTATTCATTGCCCATTTAGAAGTATCTCAAGTTAATCAGACCTGAAGAAGTAACTTGAAATGGAGATATCAAGTAGTATAACAACGGCAATACGGATGTAAAAGCACAATTACTTTTTTTCAAAATTAATGAATTCATTACTTCAGGACTCTTTCTTTTAAAACTTGTACAAAATATACCACCTGGCATTCCCAGCTCAGCACCTAACTAGTTTTTTTTATACTTCAACTGAAGTGGTGCATTTATACAATTTTAGGAATACAAACCTCTTCCTCCATAACCACCTCCGCCATAACCACCACCACCACCACTACCTCCTCCTCCTGAGGCACCACCATAGCCTCCACCAGAACCATAGGATCCACCACCACTGCCACCACTGCCACCACCTCCTCCACCACCGGAGTTGTAGTCACTTCCACCTCCATAACCACCAGACTGACCACCGTAACTACTGGCTTGTTGATCGTAACCACCTGACTGACCTCCATAACTACTTGATGAACCATATGATCCAGTGTTCTGTTGGTAACCTACATAAATAATATGGTCACAATTGATAAACTACTTATACGAATAATGTTACTGTGTCATTTTTTCATCCAATAATGTTAAATTTCATCTAGCTACCATTCAGTCCTGTTGATTGTTGGCAACTGTGAAAGTAGGTTGTTGTCAATGGAACTACTTTCATACCTTTTATACCCTAAAAAAATTCCTTGTCATATAATAATGTGATTCAAAATATTTACATACTGTAAGTAATCTGACTGATAATAACAAGTTTAATATTTTTTACCTTGCTGCTGTCCATATTGTGATGCACCATCTTGTCCTTGTGTCATACCATATGATGACTGATCTGAAAGGAAGAAAATTCATGTTCAGCATATTCACTGCTATAATTCATGCAAAGCACATAGATATGTATTTCAGTCAAAATCTCCACCAGCCCAGAAAGGACATGAATATTTTTTTACTCAAGACCATTGACCAAGCTGACTATGTTGTTAGTCCAAGGATGTAGATTTTGTACTGGAAATATCTATGGCATCTATAAAACACTACATGCAGAACTCATACAGAAGTTGACTTATAATTTTATAACCAATTGCAATTCAAAAAAGAAAATGTAAGACAGAATTTATGCATCGTGAATAAAGACTCAATAGTCAAGATTGTATAATTTCTGGTGTAGATGAAACGTCAACTCCTGCAGAAAATTTCATCAGACAACAACAAAAAAATCTAAGTCTCCTGATAACTTTTTTGTAAGCATGCAATGAAATAAAATTCACAAGATACAAGTCACCAGAAACATAGATTTTTTTTCTGCTATACACATTTAACATACATGTACATAAAATATAAGATAATAGTAACAGGCTGTACCACAATGTCAGATTATTTGACTACGGTTTACTGACAACAAATCAACAGTGGTCCTAGGTTTATAGATCATTCAAATTTGTTTAGGACATGAGCCCAGTATAACAATTTTTTTCCAGATATTTTATTAACTCAAATTTCAAGTTACTATAAAAGAAAAATTTGAACAAAAAAACATCAGTGATTGGAGAAAATCTTTGGGAGAGAATATACTCATAGAAATTTTCATCTGCACCTGGCACTGCACGGGTAAAGTCATTCTACAATTGTACTACAGCCATCAAATACTATGATCTGACAATGACCATGATACCCTCCTTTGTCCAATACATCTTCTGCCATGCTCTATAAACAGCTCATTACCTGTAGTTCCATATTGTTGCTGACCATAACCTGCACCTCCGTATTGAGCTACTGCCTGTCCAGTCTGTGCTAAAAACATTAATACACACCTCACGTCAGTACTGCTACACATGAAGTTTTTAAACCACAAGTATGCCTCTGATTTTACTGACAAGGCCATGGAAAATTAACTGGCTGTCTCCATGAGAAGTATTTTGTAGGCCTTTCATGAAATATTTCCCTGCTGACTACAAGGAATTTCCTTCATTTAAAGGGGATTATAACACTTAATAAATTGTAACTAGAAAATCAAAATTAAGCAATTTATCATCCATGGCCTTCTCAATATATACCAAACAGTTACTATTGGTATCAACAGTTTTAGTTAGAATGAGTAATCAAAGAAGAGCATTTTAGTTGACCATGCTTTATGAATCCTGTATTTAGTTAATTTCAAATGAGATGTGTCTTTAAGCACACCAAGTTACTTATTTAAAGGCAAAGAAAGACAATTAAAGTTTGTTTGCCACCTCAAACTGTTTTTTACTGCAACAAAACATTCAATGATTTAAATTTCCAAAAACACACATCATCTTTGTTCACTTGCTAAAACCAAAACAATCAAAATGAAGACTAGAACTCCCCTTCATAGTAACCATATTGTTAAATTATAAACAAATCTGTACACAGTTGAAGAGGGCAAACAGAACTTTCATTCTCTTACAAGCAGATTCCATCAACCTACCAGTAGATTGCCCATAAGAAGCAGTCTGTCCATATCCTGCAGCCTGAGTTGCTGCTGGCTGGGCTGTCTGTCCATAGGCATTTGCATCATAACCAGTGTAACCAGTTTGTCCATAGCTAGCTGCTGGCTAATACGGGAATAAAAAACAAAAACCTGAAGTTCATGAATTTTTACATTGGTATTACAGGGAAATTAAAATCAAATAGAGTAGTTCACAAATTTTGTCAAATTTACAGAGAATCTGTTTAAGTTCACACCTTTGTTACTAGTACTTTACAGAAAAAAAAATTAAATTGAATGTTTTCTCAGATGTGTCTACCTGTTGTGTTTGCTGTTGGCCATACTGCTGGTATCCTGCAGTAGAATCAGTTCCTGTAGCTCCATATTGTCCATAGGAGTACCTTGAAACATACAGAACATAATTATATAAATAAAGGGATTCAAAAAGAATCTACATTGAACATACGTCACAGTGTTATTAACTATTTAAAACATAAACATTTTTTGTAGTTAGTCACAATGTGATTAACTATTTAAAATATAAACATTTTTTGTAATGCAAGCTGAATTATCAAAGGAATGTCAGAGTGTGCCAACAATCATTTCCTAAAATATTTTGAGAATAGGTTTTTGAAGAAGTTTGCCCAATAAAAGTAGAAAAAGATCAGCAGTAAAAGAAATTCAGGTGTTTCAGTAGAAACAGACCTACTGGGAGGTCAATTCAAATTCACAACTTGAACAAATAACAAAGGAGTAAGAAGTTGGTCAGAGCAATTTGGAAAACAGCGATACATAGCATACTTCACAAATCAATGATACATGTATCTACAACTGTAATTTAAAAAGTTTAGTTTCATAATTACCCTTGAGTTCCTCCTGCTGTGTAATTATATTCTGAAAGGGGATAAAGGAAAGAATTAAAACACTTTATAATAATTGAATACAGTGCAGGCAATTTGGTCACTCAGTTTTTATATCAATTTTCTCACAATTTTGTATGAAAAGTCAAGTGTTAGTTGACAATAACAGTAAATGAAAAATTCAAATGAAAAAAAGGGGCATTCTACAAATTGATTTTGAAATGGAGTTGTGTTTAGCAAACCACGTGTGCTTATTAGGTTAGTGGAAAAATGATCGTGTTTTGAAATTGTAATGAGGCGAGAGGGAAGACCTACTATACGTTGATATGGCCAGTAAAGAACATGGTTGGTATGCTGCATACCACGCCGCGCCATGACCATAATTTTGCAGGAAATGCATAACTACAGTCAGTTTCATACATGATCGTTACAAAAAAACTTTGAATTTTCATTATGACTTCATGTTTTTGGAACCTTAGAAACTACAAGAGAGAAATTAAGCAACTCAATCATATTTAGAAAAGCCTTACGACTAGCATCCGCCATTGTGTCTGTGAATGAGGAAGGAATGAACACGTGACACGACCGGCGTGTCAAATGAGAGGCCCCTAAGGGTGCGTGTAAACTTTATTTCGTAAACTACATTCAAGACCCACGAATGTATACCCTTATCATTAAATACAAGTTTTATTTAAATATTTTTTATCCAAACAATTACAGTTAAAACACAATATTTGGTAATGTTTTATTGAAAATTTTGTCTTCCCTTAAAATGTACCTTGGTTGAAATGCGCAAGTCCAAAAAAATAGGAATTAAGTTTTCAGTAAAAAAGTGGAACGAAACAAGTCGATGGACGGTGAGATGCCCGAACGTTGAAACGTTTTATATTTTGTTATAGTTTTTCCATTTTCCATAGTCATTTTATTAGAGTATTATAAAAGTCCTTGTTAAAATACAATATTCAAGCCATGAGTTTTTTTATAGACGTAAAAAAAAAATAATATTAAAATCCATGCTTTAATATTAAGTACGGATCTGGGGATTTTGAAATGAGAGGTGCTTCAGGCCATTATTTGCTAAGTTTTTTTTTCGAATTTGCCATGCAATTTTAAGATTTACCAATAAACGGGGTAATAACAACTCCTGGATCCCCCATTGGATTTTTTGTGCACATCAACAAGGCCATATATTAATACATATACAATGTGTCCCAGACATCAACAATTTTTAATTTCATATTTTTTCACACATCTTGATCTTGTACATCCATGGATTGGATACGTACGGTAATGGCTTTTTATCTGGACTTTCAACATTTCAGTACCATTTTAAATAGTATTAAGGTTACTATGATACTCATGTTTACTTCGCTAATGGAAGAAATTGCTTTTCTTAACGACCCAGATAAATATATATAGATCGATGCTCCCAGGAGTTCACTTTGGTTAATTTTTCGCTCTGATCAAGGGTGTTTAACTTTAACAATGAATCGTCCCACAACCTCAAACCGATGGAGGCTTTGAAAGGCCATGTTATAAGGAACATTAAATCATGGAAATTTTTTTCTATCAATAATATGGGCTGAAAACAGTGCTACAAAAACGTCACGTGTCGCTTCCAAGCCCCTACAACTTTGACCTAAGAAAACTTTTGAGGATTTCAGTCTACAAGCCGAAAAAAGATGACTAATCTTTATTTTTCTTTATCTATCATAGTTATAGTTATGAGATACATCAAGGATTTTTATAGTATCATATAAAAATCCTTGGATATACCTCGAAATAAATTGATTTACCCCCTGTAACGTTCTCTAAACAGGCACGACGGTCATACCAACTTTCATTAAAATATGTCCAAAAGTTTCAGAGAAAAGATATTTTGTCTATTACAGTATGGTACATTTTTGCAGAAGTAAAGATGCATATATTTATAGTTATTAACATAAGCAACAAAATATCTTCCAAAATTACACACAATCTCGGATTTGTTTCGAAAGCACTACTCCTATATAATTAATGACCCTGAATGCTCTCAACTATTTGAATGACCACCCATCGTAGCCTTTAAACGAGGAAATAATATAGCAGACTGTGGTCAAACCTTGATAACACACGTCTATCATGAACAATAAGACTATAAATATCATCCCATAGCACTTTTTAAAGATTTACTAAAGATAAAATCATCACCCGTTTATACCGCTCTATAAGGACGTAGACCTAGGATTAGGGACACAACTCTTGAAATCAGTGACATGTTTGCAAAATATTCAATTTCACCAGAGCCTGTCAAGCATTCAATTGAAACAGAATGAAATAAGTCCAAGTTACTTTGATGCCTGCATGAGATTGTTGTAAAATGCTGAATGCAAACGTTCCAATGATTTGAAAGAGTTATGTCCCTTACCCTAAGTCTACCTCATTAAATATGCATCTTTCACATAATACATATAATTAACTAATTAATACATCCACTACCGGTAGGGCGGCTGATGATCGGACGCCAATACAAAATCCGTGAGATATATTTGTAATATGTGTATATGTGTTGCAAAATGCATTTGAAGTTGCGTACGTTGTTGGTGTTACATTTGACTGAACCGGGGCTGGTTACGAAAACATAAATGTTGATATTAGAATGTCGAGTTGCCAAAGGCAATATAGATATTAAACTGTTCGAAAATAGTTGTTGTTTTAGGATTATAATCATAACTCTTTAAAAGATGCCATTAATTGCGGAGGGAAAGCACTATTCGATCGCAAGAACGTTTATTTTCATATGTGGACGGGTAACATTAAGAAATGCTTGCTTCCCATTTCACTAATATATCTAAGTTGTTTCTTGGCGTATTTTGATAAAACAAACTTTTTTGGAAAGAGCAGTTTGTGCTGCAGACGATGTCATATTTTTCATGACGGAAGGATAATATCAAAGCGTATTACAATATCACAAAAGGACTGTATAAATATTCAGAATGTCATGTTAATTCTAAAAAATGAGTTTTATTGCCTAATAGTAGAAAAATACGCACGTATGTTGTGATGTCACGTTGTCTTTTTTCCGGCGTTTTCTACACGTTGCGTGCTACCAGGTCTTTATCAAAAGCCTTTTCCGTTAGCTTTGAGTGAACTAATAACTATGAAATTTTGAGTTTTACATGTATATATATTCTGCAGATAGTATATTCTAAAAATAATGGTACTTGGTTGAACATGTATTTTAGCGCAGCATTTTGTCTGTGTCTAACCAAAATGTCACAACATCTAAAATTTGTATCTTTTATTTATTCACGCGTACACCATGCGAAATTCGAACAAATTGTTCCAAAAGTCAAATGGTGTTGAGTCGATTTCTTCATATACTTAAAAATGTATTCATCCTCCTCTACGGTTTCATCATTTAATTTTTTCTTTGGCTTAACAAATGGGTTATATATATAACGTAAAACCGTATCTAACAAAAATGTCACAAAGCGTATTTTTGACGTTTCCAAAGTAACGTTCTGTTTTGCGACGTAAAAACTCTTTAAAGGTCAATTTTAAAAACAATAAAAGGTATAAAAAAAAACGATTTTATAGAATCTGATAAAATAATGAAAGAAAGAAATGAAAACAGGAAAAACGAAGCCCCCCCCCCTCCCCCTCTTGCGCGCACTCCTGTCTGTTCATATGCAATGATGCCCTGGTGAAATCGGGTTCAGCGTGTCTGTATCAAAGTATTTTGAAATATGTAGACACGCGCTTGCACATTTGCTAATGAAATATTGTAAAATCAACGTATTTCATGATCGTCTTAATTACCTCTTGACAATTATTTTAGTTGTAAGATATAATAAGCTGTACAAATATTGAAAAATGGTTATTTTTTTTCAAATCGGACCAAAAACAAAAAAAAAAAGATTTATTCTGGTGTGGCCTTTTTGACCCCTTATAACTCGGAAACCGTAAGAGATATCCGAAATCTAATTGAAAAATGCAGGCAGGATTATTAATGAGGAATCCAAAGAAGAATCCAATGGAATAAAAAAAAAAATCGAAAAAATAGTTATGAAAATGTTGCCCAACTTTGACCGCCAATAACTTGAAAACTGTCAAAAAACATAAAATCTGGGGTACATTTGTTTACCCGAATTAAATAAAGAACACATTAAAAATAGAACAGTTAAAATCGAAAAAAAAAAAAACAATCTACGTGGGTTTCAATCAAACACGTATTTTTACCCTTTTTTTGGGCCCTTTTTCTAAAGTGGCAAGGGCAACAAAGTCCAAATTAAATAGGAATCTTCTTAGTTGTTGGTAACATCATATCAACATTTCAGAACAATCGTCAACCACAATTTATTATGAGTTATCGCACGGAAACGAAGTGTCCCCAGATGACGACGACGACGACGACTGCGCCATAACATTATACGACCGCAAGTTTTTTTTTCGTCGTATAATTAAAACGGGAGATTTCGCTCTCAAATTTTCTTAAAGAGGGATCTTTGCCAAGGTTTTGTTTTCTCGAAATGTTTAGCAATGTTTTATGTTTAGCAACAGACCTTAGAATTCCGAAACGAGTACATGTATTCGGAAATTCCAACATACAATGTACATCTACATTGGAGATATAAAACCAAATAGGAAAGAAATAAAATCAATTTAAACGCTTCCACAATTTGATTTCCGGGGGGGGGGGGGTTACTGACTTACTTGCTTGTAGGTTTGTTGGCTTTCTGTTTTAGTGAGGGTGTTTTACTTTTTTTTAGCGCATCACGAAATTTATTTTCATAATTCCTAACATTTTTCTCATAGGATAAAATTTCCTTCCAATCATTGATGCCAAACTATTTACCATATCAGGTTGTAATCTGATCATTTCAATTGACCAAAACGTACGAAAAATAATATCGAATCGGATAATTAAATAAAAGATATGTCGTGTGTGTTATTTTATGTAAAAAATTAAATAAACACACTTCTTTTTACACCTAACAATTATAGAACAATGTACGTCGCAATACAAAAAAAAAGACGTCGAAATTTTGCCGATTTCGACGTTACCAAATATGACACAAACGCTACGTCTCAGTTTTTTTTTCAAACCAATCGAGTATAATCATAAACCAGTTATCATAAGTTATATTGTTAAATATTCTCAATATAGAACACATATAGGTGTTCAAAAATAAATTCTAATTAGATATAATATACAATCATGAATTTACTCGTAGACCTCTTCCTGCCTAATTGATATATTTCGGAATGCTAAAAAGATAAAATATACAAGGTGGTAAACATAGATTTACCATGCATAATTGATTGTGGCGTGGGCTCTGCTATGTTTTAGAAGAAGCCAGGAGGAGCAGCTCATCGTCCAATTCCTGACTACAGACAAAGCCATGTCTTGTTTATGGCCAAGTAAACTTAGATGGTAGATTCCCAAAAATAGGGGGTGGGTGGGAGGATTTTATTTTTTATTTTTTATTCCTTACCAGATATTTGCTAGCCTAATTTTAGCTATTTGACGTATAGATATGTTCTAAATCCATAGTGATTTCAGTTTCAGAGAAGAAACATCATTTTAGTCACCAAAAGATGAAAGTTGTGTGTGTTACAGTACCTACATACTAGAAATGACGTAAAAAAAATCTCGATTTTGATCGAAATTTCCGCCCCAGTTTTTTTCATGTTTGTCAATTTTTTAGGGGAGAGAGGGAACGAAAATCTACTAATTCATTCTATTTGGCCTTATTAAAAATAAAATATCTGATTGACTGAATCTTTACTTTCACATGCCCTCCCTTGATATTTATATAATATTTTCCATTTTTGTTTATCGTTAAGTTGACTGACAAAAAAAATCTTCCATATGCCTAAAAAATTCATTTGCCAGAATAATAATAATAATTTTAAGAAGAAAAGTAACAAATTATATATAAGCAACATTGAAAATCCCCCCGCCCTCAGTATGAAAATGGCCGGTGCATTAAATATCACGCAGTTCTGACTAAATCGTCGTGTTTTATATTTTTTAAATTAAATAAAATTTATTGTGGAAATGGGATTCAACAATGCAACAATGATATACAAGAATGAAGATCCGGATTTCAAGCTTTTTCTTTTCTCAAGAAGCTATTTAACTACCTGATATTCCCAAGAAGTTATTTAACTACCTAACAAGGAAGATATGTATATCAATGATACATCCGTCTCGATTGACACACCTACAGAATATTTTTTGGTATTTACAAAGAGGTCGTATCGGTATGAACCAGCAGTCTAGCCGTCTACCTCATTGAAGTCAACAGCATGGATTTTCATTCTATAATAAATGTCTTATTTTGCTTGATTTTCACTGTGAACCATATAAGTGGAAATGAAAGTGATGGTGTCATGGAAATGGAAATTAAAAGGAGTGAAGGTAAATCAAAGAAGATTGATTTTTAGGGTTTTTTTTTTCTGTTTAACGAATTTGCCACTGTACGAGTATTGCTTATTACTAGCATTCGAAATCATTTTTAAAACCAATCGAATCAAAATTAGGCTGCATTAAAACATCCTAGCAATTAAAATTATATAGGCGTGCCAATGAAGAGTATACAAGCATTGAATGAATTCTTTAAATAAAAGTATGGTTAAATAAAAAAAATCGGTTTCAATTTTAAAATCTCATTATTCATTTCAACTGCCACATGGATTGATTCATTATATAAAAAAGTCATGAAATTAAGATATATAGCCATATACAGACTGTACCATAATACAGCAAACGACTTGGTATGCATTAGACTTGCTTCAGTTGTGACATCCAGAATCATTTTCCTTTTTTCCCCGTCTTTCTTTTAGCCATATATAGCAGGATGAGGAGCCAGCTTCGACTGCTAAACTACTTCATAGGCCCTAAGGGTCCAAGAATGGACATACGACAGTTTGTTAATTGGGACAAGACTATAATATTAAATAACTTATTCTACGTAAAGCCTAAAACAGTCTGGGAAGTAAAGAGAGTCATTAAAGCAGCCGCAATGTCAGGGTTGAAGGTCCGGGCAACTGGATTGGGATTCACGCGATCTCCTTTGTACCCGGATGAAGGTCATATTTCAATGGACGTGCGAGATTTAGAACGGCACGATGGTCCTCGCATGGAACTACACAAGCCGGTAAATACCATGCAATTATAACTATTTAATTTTCAGGGGGAGGGGGTCTATGGATTTTTATCCTAGACATACCTTTTCTTCATATATATAAAAGCCTGAAAAACTCTTCTTATCTGGAATCCGGATCCGCCCGTTTTTACATGGCATGTCATGAATTCAATTAATACAATCTAACTAAAATCATATCTCCCACTTGCACCGTATACTGGTATATCGTGCATTGTATTAAATACTCTTAAATTTTCAGACTACTCAAAGACCGTATCACACAGTTACAGTGATGACTGGAGTATTAGAGTATGAACTTAACCAATTCTTACTCAAGAACGGCTTGTCCATGCTGTCACAGCCTCTGAACGTCAACGCTACAGTCGGTGGAATGATAGCAACAGCCACGCACGTAAGTTCAAGTATTCGTTTAAAAAAAGACGCTGCTTTTAAAAAATGAAACATTGAAAACTTCGAACATTCAACTAGTGACAAGAACAGTTTTTTCATTTGCAGTTTATTGTTCCTAGGTTTTTTCCTAGATTTTAATATGCGCGCCTCGATTTCTTTATTTGAAATATTGTTTTGAATGTGGTCCCCTTCAACTTTGACAGGGTTCGACTTGGAGTGCACCAACGTGGAGTGGATATGTCGTGGAGATGAGAATTGTCAACGCACGTGGCCGTCTGCTACGATTCTCCGTGGAAACCCACCCGGAGCTGATGAAGGCACTCTCGTGTAACCTCGGTATGATGGGTGTTATGTATGACATCACAATTCAAGTCAATGGTACTTTGATCGCCAAGGTTCAGAACCAGTTTGTACCGCTGGTGGATTTGTTTTACAACGAGACGAACTTGAGAGAAGTCGTAATCACACATTTTCTGACAGAAATTTCTTGGTACCCATTTAACTCGGTGACTCCTGGGGAAGAAGATGTGGTTAGATTCAACAAAACTGTTTTAGATTCGTGGAGTGTAAAAAGAGATGCAGTGTGGCTTCGGTATATAAAAATATATATTCCTTTTCTTCATGCATTAGTTTAAACAAGTATTGTGTCGTCATCAAAAATTTTCTAGACAAACTTTTCTCTCTTCGAGCACAAATAGTATGTAATTGTTTTCAGGGCCAGTCAAAAGCAAAAAAAAATCATTATCTATTGAAAATTTACAGTCTTTTTTTTTGTCATATCACTAGTGCATAGCACCTTTCATATCGAAAGCATATTTTATTTTTTGTCTTTTTTTTTAAAACAAACTTTTTTCTCTCTCCAGTTATTTTTTTCTACATTTTCCAGAAACAAACTGTGTAACCAAAACAATCCATAGCAACCCCCCTCCCCCACCCCACATCCTCCCCCCCTCCCCCGAAAATCAAATGGTTGCTGTCTTACCACCATCCGATTTTTTTCCTTTTCACTTTGATAAGGTTTCAACCTGATTAGTTTCTTTATGAGTATTTAGATTTCTCTTTTCGTACAACAGAACGATCACGCTGGTAGATGTTGTACCCGATGATCACGTGATACAGGGACCGATTTTCCTTCCAACTGGAGGATCATTATCCGGTGGGAACGAGACTGGAATACTACGAGGAAAGGTAAGAATCGAATGCATTCAGATCATATGTCTTCTACATTACTCTTGTGCTAGTATTTTTACATAATGCCGAAGGATTCGTCTGTCGCATTCGTACAAACCAGTGAAGCTCCGCGGGTTGTTGAAATTTTTTTTGGTTAATTTTGTGCAACATATGAGCAAAATTGGGCTTATCCGCCCCTGCCAACTAGTCAAAATCTACTCGGGCTCTGTGTATTTTTTCAGATAGGTATAGACTAATTTGTTTATTTTACGATAAGAATATTGAACATTTAATGTGAGACCGTCCTTGGATTTTACACATAAGTAAAATTCAAAGGTTTGAAATTCGTTTTGCAGGGAGCTCTGGAGATTGCCAAACTGTTACCTTCCGTCAGTTACCACTATCTTGTTGATGCCTTTCCGACTCTTCTGCCACCAAAGCATGGTTCTGAGACAAGTGCTGCATTTATATTGAACATTGATAATGCATTCTCTAGACCAACCAGAGCTATGCAGGTACGTTAGTGTATGCGTATACTATACGTTCATTTCAGTCTGATCTACAACTTTAACCAGCCTGCATGATTTTGAAAATTGTTCTTTAATGTTAAAGCTGAATTAGCTGCCAAATTTGTTCAGTTTTGATTCTACTGAATTTTGCTGATAAAATGAAATAAGTTTGTAGTAATGCAATTGAAGCAATAAATGTCGATAATACCTACAGAATTTTGTAAAAAAACAACGTTTTTTTTCAATCAAAGAAGATCGATAGCTCAGATCTAATCAATTTTCGCCATTACTTCCGAAGATTGCCGACAGGACATTAACCCGGGTTAAAAATACTTTAATCTTGGTAAAATAACAATAACGGATACACAGGTAACCACGTGTCTTGTTTAAATTTCATTTAATCTATTTCTTGATTAGTTTTCAAATAAATAATGACAGTTACTGACCAAATTTGTGCCACGTTATATCACAATATCACAAAATTTCAAAAGGATCCTTGCATTATATTCGAACTTTTTTTCTTTTACGGCTTGAGTCCGACAGTCTTCCTTGCCATTGATTAACCACTTTCGCTTTGCAGTCAGATTTGTTTGAAAAAAAGCGACCCTTACAGCGCACATGCGTGGATTAAGGTCACCAGAAGTCACATGCATACGAATTTATCTATGTTGATTTTTTTTTGTCTTGCAAGACAATAAATATACAGACACCTATTTCATGTATTTAACACATTTTATTTGTGGATATCGAATGAAATTTTATAGGAAAAGTGCAATTTAGTAGAATTAAGGCATATTTCAACAGAATTTTTTTTACGAAAATGACAGCTAATGCAGCTTTAAGTCTCAATATTTTGGGAGAAAGACGTGAAATGTGTAAGGTTGGTAGTGTATTCAATTTTAAAGTTTTAATTTCCGTATTTAAAGGCAAAAATTACGATAGCTTTGCTAAAAAACTTCTGTTGTAAATTTGTACTTTTTTGTAGTTTATGGCAGAAAGAGTAGAAACCCAGATAAAAAAATATGGGACGTCTCCAATGAATGCATTTTTACCAAGATTCCTGCAGAACGGGGACTGCCTTCTGTGTTTTGGAAACAACGCCATACAACAAGCAGACGACAGCGGGAGGTCTATGGTGATAGATTTTCTAGCGCCTCCTACACAAGAAGGGTTTTACGATACAGCTGCAGAGGCAAGTGTTGTTTTTGGATTTGACAAAATTGTTTCTGTTTTAAGGGTTGTCTCACCAGTACTATTAAAAGTCACTTATTCTATCAAATATGCAACCATACGCTAATGAAGCAAGTTTCGCATATTTTATGTTGGAGGAAGTCCCTGTGGTTGTGACTTTATTCGTTTATTTATTAATCCGTCCGTTTTTTTCTTATTCTTATCTGTTTAATGATTGAAAAGTGCATTTTCCTATAGCCACTTTTTAAAGCAATGACTTTTGAAAAATTCATATATAATTCACTTGTGTTAAGTAAAAAAGTGATTGATGGTTGGAATCGTATTTATAGGGGGTACGTGGCAAACGTCTTCTTCTCAGAAACTACCGGACAAGTCGTAACTTCGCTGGAATATTCCTTATGGTATCTTCAATAATCTGAGTGTGGACTCCACACTGTGGAGATTTTTTATATTGCGAAAAACATGGCCGCCATATTTAAAAATAGATCATAGGGCTCAAATCTCAGAATTTTTGTAAAAACTCAAAAACAGTTGGGTTTAGCTCGCATCTGTCGAAGTAAAATTGTCTGGCATGATAAGATGGACGTAAGCCGAAATTTTCAGAAAAATCTGTGGACGGATGTTTGAGTTATGTGTCACGAAATGATTTTTTTCTGAATTTTACATATCCAACTTTGAAAGTCTTCTCTGAAACTACAGGATGGGTTGTAACCAAACTTAGCAAGAACGACCCTTAGGATATCCTCAACAATCTATGTGTGGAAATTTTTTATCTGTTTAAAAAAAAACGTAGCTGCTGTTACTAAAAATAGAACATATGGGTCAGACAACAGCAATTTTTCGCATATATCTCCTAAACTGTTAGGTTTATCCAAATTCTGACTGGGGTAGAAATGTGTCCAGCGTGATGAAATCTGTTAGTGGTCAAATTTACGTGTAAATCTGTTAATCCATGCTGGAGTTTTTATCCTTTTTGATGTTTTTCCCGCTATTTTGATATTACTACTTTAAGAAATCTTCTAATCAGAAACTACTGAACAGAATGTTCAATAAAAGTTGGTGTAATTGTTCATTTGGGTGTTTTGCAAATTTATCGGTTACTGGTACTAAAGCTAGAACTTAGGGGTTAGGAAGCAGTTTTTCGCATATATTTTCCGAAACGTTAGGTTTAGCCAAAAAGTGTTCAGCATGATGAGATCTTTGTGCATGTGGTTAATTTTTTGTGAGAATCAGTTAAGTCATGTTGGAATTATCGTCCTTTTACAATGCTGATTTTGCTACTTTTAATGTTAATGTTTTGCAAAAAAAAGTCTCTCCTCAGAAACTACTGGACAAAATTCATTGAAGGTTAATGTGGTATGAGCATTAGGAATTTTTATCTGAGAACAACATGGCTGCTTTTACAAAAAATAGAATTGTGTGGCTGAACAGGCTATGTTAGCGATTCAAGCTCATCAGAGCCTCAATTATTACTTAATAAAAATTTAATGCGAATCTTACAAGCTCATCTAAGTAAGTACAAAAAAAGAAATACTTACCTTTGTGGTTAAAAAATTATCTGACATTGAAAGATTTTATTCTAAACAAGATAATACTAGTATTTTTTTCAAGGTTTCGTATCGCTATTTATCTTCGCGGAAGGGCTTAGGCATGCTAAACTTCGTAGTGCATTTCGGCTTTCGGTATTATATTATCCATTTGGCTCTGATTTAATTGCAAGCCTTTTTGTTTGTAATTCGGCAATAACTACGTATGCTAATTTTGTTTTGTTTATTTATTGCAGTTTGTTAAAAGATTTCGTCACGAGAAAGTCCGACCCCACTGGGCAAAACGCCATACGGATATACCCAATATTGTTGAGGTTATAAAAGAAGTGTATGGCGAAAATATCCAGAAATTCACACAACTTAAATTTGACTCTGGGATCGATAAATGCGGATTGTTTATGAACAGATATTTAACAGAAATTTTCGGTCGTTCTCAAAACTACTTCAGGTGGTGTTGATATCTTCCTGGTTACTTTAAACAGGATCCGGGTGCACTCTTTGATTTTATCTCAATTAGTTGAAAGGATAGTCCTAAAACAACCTTCCTGGTTTACTGAAAGATGAGTTACTGCTTGTACAATGAATGCACTTTTTCCATATCTGATCAGTTCTGCTGCACAAAACAACATTTTAAAAAATGCACTATTTTTTTTATAGCACACACATTACATACATTGATTTCCTTCAATTTTTGGTCGGTTGTAAAAAAAGTTGTATGGCAAATTGTGGTTAAAATGACGTTTTAGAGTCATGGGTGATTTTTTTTCAAAATTATTTTTCTATTAGATATTGCATGACCATCATCTTATGTTAGTTAATTATGCTAAAAAGTCCGTAATAGCTGATGATGACGAAGTGTAAAATTTACATGCAATAAGAAGAAAATCCTACAAATGAGTAATAGTCAAAAGAAAATTCAAGAGAAATAATTATATAATTCATTCTTACTTCACCCAAAGAGCCAATGTTTAACAGGGATTGTATAGTAAGTCCTTGTGTAAACATTGAGGTAACATGTTAAAGATTAGGAGGGTTGGGCATCATATGTTGATTGCATGAAGAATATAAATACTTAAAAGGATAAAATGATATTAGTAAGGTGGAAATAACGGAACATAAGAAAGTTCTCTCTTGGACACACACACTCCAATAACAAATTATGCAAGAGCATACACCTTTATTTTACCCTCTCCGCACGACACTAGAGGACAGCTCTATAAAAAATAAAAATATGTATATATCAGATAAACATGTATAACAAAAACAGGCGGTGGCTTTCTAAACATGATGTTACAAAGATAAATGATCTAGAAGGTGATTAGTCTTATTTGGAGATATTGGGGAGAAAGGGTAAATACCATACGAAGTGTTGGAATGCTGCAGTGTTTCCGCATTGAAATCTCTTAGGATGTTTTATGAAACTTTGCACATGAGTAAATTTGGCAGCGTCAATACGAGTTTTATTGTCGCGGTTCCTGGAGTTATTTTAATTCAATGTCTATCGTTGTCTGTCTGCGGTGAGCAAGAATCCGTCACTTTTCCCCTTTGAGAACACAAAACTTATATTTGTGCACCTACATATTCTAACTAATGTTGCTTAATCAATATATATATATAATCGTCTAAATAATAGTCAACAATCACTCTTACGGGGTGATGGATCGTTAAAAAAAATGCAAAACATAATAATTGAAGAATATGTAGAAATTGCGAAGAACTTCTCCAGATGGAATTAACGAGATAAAATAAAATAATTCATTTTTAGGTCTTGGTCTTAGGCTGGTACAGCACTACTTGCTATACATCAATACGCCGTACTACTATATTTGGACTTTTTATTGTTTTAAATCGCATTCCACAGTTAATTGTAACTTTGATAAAAAGAAAAGACCCTCTTTGTTATTTTCATTCAGGCTCCTCATCAGTTGCTTATGTGAGCCTTTGATAAAGGTACAATCACCCACAGCGTACGCGATTCAGCTTCTGTTTTAATCGTGAACTTTGTGAGTTTTATGCTCATATAGTTTAATGAGTTTTATGCTGAGTAAGGATATCAGTTATCCGAAATATTCAATTTAAATTTTACCATCTTCTGGTGATATCATATTCGTTTCAAACATTTGAACGTGTTTCAAAATGAGATTGGTGTAGGTATTGTTCTATTAAACGCGGAAAAGTAGTGGTTTCTTGCTTAATAATGTTTACGCCATATCAAACACATTTATTCTAGTTGAAAACATTGAAACGATGACTGAAAAAAAGATGCTCTGATCCACATTAATAGATGCATAATACACGATAAAGTGAACTAAACCATTTTATTAATTAAATGCTAAAAGTATTAACATAGAAATGTAATTCGAGCAAACTTTGATAAATATACCTAGAAAGCAAACAATTAAATACAATCATTTTAGACAAAATACTAAACCCAAGTGTTTCATTCCCTTCGTATTCCCGAGATTTACGTGTGTATAGTACAGAGTCTGAATACTCCGTGTTCTTTAAGGAAGTCCAATGTACCATTCACTGTTTTCTGAATGGGTGGAAAGGACACTCGACTGCGCATTATCGTCTATTAATGCCTTCTAAGTTTCCTGAGGAGACGCGACCGATTGACTTGAAAAGTTAAGTAACACTTCTGCGACATCTTTTTCAACGGCACAAGAAAACTGAAATAGAACAGAAATATATAGGTAAATCTCCATAATATAACGTAAAAAAAATAACCAAAGTAATGTGGGTGAAGCTTAATTTATACAAGTAACTTGATTTTATTTCTCTTTATAATCCGGTTTTATTTCATTTCTTGTCAAGCATCGGTCAAATATGAGAGAAAAACAATCAAGTTCGTTTATGTTCAGAGGCTCCTCTCATTGCCGGAAACCCATGGTTGACTACTCTTCGTACCTTCCTCTCAGAGGCACGAGACTTTGTCAGCCGAGGTTTCCGACGACGAGGCTCCTAAATTAACAAGGGTGCAGTTACCACTATCTTTTTGTACAACATCTTTACAGGTCATTTACAAGCATTGTTCACATGCCCAGAAAAACCGCTCCAGAATCCAACTTTAGACCGTGCTGAGATAATAGATACATTGATGACCACATCTGTACTATCGCGTTACCAAAGATAATTAGTGCCTGTAGGGGGCAGACCAGAGATTTTTGGGGGTATCTCTTGGCATGTTGTGCTAAGATTAAAAAAAAAAACAAAATGCGGTGACAATGTTTTCTACCTAGATCGAACATTTCAAAAATAAGAAAGAATAAACATAACAAACGCTGTATTAAGACGTGGTATTGTAATACTCAATGTTTTTTTAAATACCAACCCGTTCAGCCCAATCATTCTCACAAACTTGCGTCCCTGTGTCGATTTTTCCATAACTAAAAATAAAACAAAACATCGGTTAACAGGAGGTTCGTGACAAAAGGCGTGCATTTTATTTTTTTTTTTTTTTGGCATACCATCTTTACCTTTAACAGTTTCAAGTCTTGAAAAAAAAACAACAATGGCGTTTCAGGATAAAACATGCAATAAAGTTATTGATCTATTGGAAAGGGCTGCAACGCTCTCTCTGTTCCGGGAAATGGTTGAGAGAAGAAAGAAGTAAAACGTTTTAACATTAACCATAAATGAACAAGGAAATAGCCTTAGTTTCTGTATATATCCGTTGTCACCTTTTTTTGTCAAGGAAGTCTATTTATAGACTGAACTTGACTTAGAGATCGTCGGCAACTAAAGGTCTCAGTATCGTATTAATTTTCCCATAGACTTCTATAGTGAAGTGCATATTTTTAGGATTTTTTAAAAAATATGTAAATTGATTCAATAAAACTTTCACTTATGTAGCATTTCTAAGGACATGTGAAAAAATAATTTCCTGCAAAGAAAATAGGGTGAGTCCACAAAGATTGGACAGAAAAGTAGTCTTGAACTATAAATAGCCATTTTCCCTACTTTCACTTTCGTTTTGCACTCACCTAACCAACCTTTTCAGTGGAACATTTTTATGATATTATGTTAGATTTTCTTTTAAAAAAGTTCTTCATCTTACATTGTGATGTTTGCTCTATTTTTTAAGTCATTGTTCATGTCTTTTGACAAAACATTAGTTTGTAGAGAGGCAAAAAGAAAATGCACTATATTTTTATGGCATCCATGTTTTGACGTACACCCGCTCAGGGATATGCAATACGATACTGGTACCTATTACTAATAAACATTTCAATATAATCCTAAAAGTTGTTGTTTTTCTGCTAGAGTATTCATTTCCATACTGAAAATTCAGAATATCATTGCCCTGCTACAAACATGAGTTTTCTATTAAATTCTTATATAGGTACCCTATTCCAGGCATAAGACTAATATCTCAATGTTAGCCAGAAAATGTTACTTTTGATAAAAAGCTGCTGCATTAATCAAACTAAGCAACTTTGTGGTTTATTCTGACATGGTAGATACATAAGCTGTACTATGAGTTCCAAATCATTATTTAATCCCCACTTGTGAGTTCCATATATGGAAATATTAATATCCGAACCTCCTTTTTTGTCTTTAACTCAAGGGAGCCTCTTGTTTCAAGTAAAGTATAATGACCGGTACAACCAACTGTTTTAAACTATAGATATGGTCATTTCAATTATAATAAATCCAGAAAAAATTATACCAATATCATAGTTTTAAAAAAATATAGCTTTTCATATGCAGAAAATACAGATTTTAAGCCATTTTGGTACCCCAGGCAGATACAAATGGACCTCAATGTCACAGGAAAAGGACTTTTTCTTTAAAACAGATAGCTATGATGCAAGACATATAGTTTACTGGTATAAATATTATAATAACAATTGTCTGCTTTAGATACTTTTTGAAAAAAATTCAGTTTTTATATGAAAAAACACCATTATTTTTCTTGCCGCATTAGAATCTGTCCATTTGAACCACTAAAAAATTGGCTGATGACTTTTGTGACATTTCTGTGTTTAAATCAACCACACAGTTATATGGCAACTCATTTTAGCTATTTATTTGAAAGAAAAACAAAAAATAAAAAAAATATTCATTTTTTCATATATAAGAGGCAATGTATGGAAAATGACTATTTTCAAGTCCTAACCACATACTTAAAATGTGTTGTAACTTGAAAACTATCCTTTATGCAGGAGTATTACTTGCTTTAGGTTACCTGAATATAGATATGCTCATCATAAATAGTCAAGATAATAATTTTATTGAACTGATATCCTACAAATTCATGAAAACAAAATGCATTTCCAAATTTGGTCAAGATTAACCATAAATGCAAAAAACCAGAGCTACCATAAAAAGTCAGGTTCAAAAGTTGGCTAATTCATCTTAAAAGTGTTACCTGTATTGGGGTACTACTTTTTCAGCTGGTAAAGACCACTTGCTGAATATCCAACTTTACTTGAAAAACTGGCTTACTAGGTCTCAGTATCGTATTAATTTTCCCATAGACTTCTATAGTGAAGTGCATATTTTTAGGATTTTTTAAAAAATATGTAAATTGATTCAATAAAACTTTCACTTATGTAGCATTTCTAAGGACATGTGAAAAAATAATTTCCTGCAAAGAAAATAGGGTGAGTCCACGAAGATTGGACAGAAAAGTAGTCTTGAACTATAAATAGCCATTTTCCCTACTTTCACTTTCGTTTTGCACTCACCTAACCAACCTTTTCAGTGGAACATTTTTATGATATTATGTTAGATTTTCTTTTAAAAAAGTTCTTCATCTTACAGTGTGACGTTTGCTCTATTTTTTAAGTCATTGTTCATGTCTTTTGACAAAACATTAGTTTGTAGAGAGGCAAAAAGAAAATGCACTATATTTTTATGGCATCCATGTTTTGACGTACACCCGCTCAGGGATATGCAATACGATACTGGTACCTGAATTACGTATCTAGGGAAGACATTTCCACATATAACGACCAAAATAACACCCCGCGGATTATTCCATTGCAAAGTTTGCATTAAGATATCGCTCCGCCGCCGATCATAATCCATGTCTAATATGTGATGTTTACTTTACGTACAACATGGGCGTATAAAGATAATAAGGTTTTTTAATATTTGTATAACTGCAATATTTCAATAAGTATATGATATTAACTATTTAAATCTTGACGCAGAGAGATGGACTATTTCATCAAATTGACCCGAACATTCGCAGGGAGGAAAGCTCAATCGAGATTTGCCAATTTACTTCTCTCGATCTGATCATGTTAATAAAGGCGTCGGGAGCTTCTAATGACGGATTTTTGGAGCTGCAATGTACACTTATTTTGTAGTAAGTATAGATTACAGTGGCGGATCCAGGGGAGGGTGCATGGGGTTGGCACCCCTCCCTTTATTGGAAAATTTCACGTGTAATTTATTTGATTCCTGGAATTTAACTTCTTTACATAAAATGCAAGCACTATATACATACATGTTAATTACTACATGTACATGTACATAAAAATAAAATGGTAAACACACATGTACATACATGTAGCAAACAATGAAGTATTTAAAATAGAAAATAAACAATTGTTAAATTATTATGATTTCAAAGCAGAGACATTAACAATGTCTCTGTTTCAACGGTATGAAAAGGAGGTCATGTGGCATGTTCATCACATTAAGTAGACAATCTTGAACTATCAAAAAGGAGGGGTATCCAGTGAAATACAATAATGCCATTGGGATGCGAGTGGACACAGAAGCCATGCCATTACACATACCCTTGTACATGTTCCTAAAATCCAAACTTCCACACCGACCCTAGACCTGTATCACATACCGTATATCACACCCCTAGACATATCTCATACTGTATATCACACCCTAGACCTATATTGCATTCTATATCACTCCCCTAGACCTTTATTGCCTTTTGTATATCACACCCCTAGACATATATCGCGCACCTCTAGACCAATATCGCATACCGTATATCACAACCCTGAATCCATTTCAATTACCCTATATATCACACCCACAAACATATTGCATACCCTATATCACACCTGTAGATATATATATCACACCCTAGACCTATATCGCATACTGTATATCACACCCATGGTCCTATATTGCATTTTCTACATCACATCCATAGACCTATATGCCATACCCTATATCACACCCGTAGACATATATTGCATACCATAAATAACACCTTGCACAGAACACAATTGAAGTACATTTTGTATAGATAAAATATAAGAAAGAATGAACATGACATGCATGATATGCAGTATCAACCCTCGACCTATATTACCCCGTGGACCAGTGGTCGTTGAGTTGATATAGGAGTCTCCTGTTAATACTGCATGTGATACAGATTTTGGCATGTACTATTCAGTATGGAATATAAAGAAATAGTAATACAATGTACATGTGTATTACATCCATGTAACTCGTAACTGATTATCAATATGGTTCTTTTTTTAGTACATTGTCTAGATATACCAGATACATTTATTTAGAATGCAGATCATAAAGTAAGAAACAGTTATGTTAGAAATTCTATGTCCATGAAAGTGCATTGAAAATGTGTTGGATATCAATGCTACCAAAAGTAGGCCTTCTCTAAGAGCTGATTTTCATGGACATTCTTACATGTACAATGTAATAGGTAAGTGTTGAAGTTATACATTATTTATTCATATATTTTGTATGTACACAGTTATTTAAAATTTTCAAAACTGGTGATATGTATACTGTTTTTATTGCTAGTGTAGTCATATGTCTTAGCAAAATTTGCAGATTACAACTGTGAACAAGAAATTTACACTGAAAACTACAAAAATACATGTGCATGTACTCTAACTATGGTTACTGGCATATGCAGTACACTATCAATTAAAGATTTCATACATGAAATTATGATATTTGTAATATAGTAATACATTTATCTAATTTGTTTTCATTAATTGCTTATTGGTAAATCAACATTCATGAATTGATCCAGAGATTTTGAACTGGGAGTCCAAACATCATTATAAATCATCAGGTAACTAGAAACCATACATGGAATAAGCCCTAAAGTAATATCCTTAGCAAGCTTTCCATTTTCAGTATTTAGAAGGTTTTTGTCCGGTAAATGAAATTACTTCGACTTACTGTTTTAAACTCATCACTTTAAACCACATTTTTTTTTATCTAAATTAACAATGACAAGTGAAAAGTAACCTGTTCTACTCTTACTTATGTTACCTTATTAATAGATACAAAGATGTGTTCACGAAGTACACTTTACATTTTTGTAAAGTTTGTAGGACAAAAACTATGAATAATGACAGAAATTTTGTTTGCAAAATTTCAATTGACCAGTATTGATCACTGTGGGAATATTGACAAGGTGGTTTAACAAGAGGCTCCCAGGAGCCTGAATCGCTCACCTGGTTGAATTTTACTGAATTTCAGTAAATGAAAATCTAAATCTATCATAGTTTTCAAGGCATTGGCTGAAAACTGTAAAAAAAAAAAACACCTGTCATTGTCCCCTGTCAAGGGCAATAACTCATAAGAAGGCGGCTGACAAATTTTATGCCTGAAGACTGTTGTAGTCCTAAAAATAAGGATCATTTCAGCTATTGAAAGAATTTGGCTAAATCTAACTGTTTTGGAGATACATGCGAAAAACTACTATCTGACCCCTATGTTCTATTTTTTTGTAACAGTGGCCATGTTTTTCGACAGATCAAAAAATCTCACTTTAATTATATGCAGGATACCCCGAGGAACACTTATACCGAGTTTTGTTTCAATTGGTAAAATAGTGTCAGAGGAGAAGATTTTTGAAAGAAATAACATTAAAAATATAAAAAAAAAATTTGAAAAAGGGCAATAACTCCAACGTGGCTTACTACATTAAAATGAAAATTTAACCGCAGATAGATCTCATCATGCTGAACACTTTTACCACTTCAAAATTTAGCTATACATAACCTTTTTGGAGATATATGAGAAAAACTATTGTCTGACCCCTATGTTCTATTTTTAGTAACGACGGCCATGTTTTTCAACGGATCATAACCCCCACATCAGTTCTATGCATGATACCCCGAGGAACACTTATACCAAGTTTGGTTCCAATTGGTCAAGTAGTTTCAGAGGAGAAGAGTTTTGAAAAATTGTTAACGACGACGGACGCCTCGTGATGGCAATAGCTTACATGGCCTTCTGCCAGGTGAGCTAAAAACCAGTAAAAACCTGGTATTGTATAACCACCCAACCTTTATTTTTGCCTGATTTGCAATAAATCATATGTACATGTAACAATATTTCCCAACAAGAGCTAGGAGTTTTCTCCATATCACATGGTTAAAATACACGTATATTTTCATTAATTTACATTGTGACATTTTGCATATATCAGACACTGTTATGATTTTTTCCTTGATTTCTTTTCAGTGGTTATCACTTAGAAGTTTCACTAGATGAAGTGAGAAGAAAGCAAAAGTAAAACAGACCATTTCTGTGCTGGAACACTATGTAAGCATGAAACAATGTTCATAATTCACAAGTGCTGGTACATGTATGTGTAGCATGAAGCAGCTGTAAATGTATATGCCAACATCTCTTAATAAAAAACTATAAAAACATGAAGCCCGATTTCTTAGAATTTATATATTTGCGAAACATGAGAGTTACTTGTATTGTAATCTTATATATATTTGTGAAACAATCATGCAGAAAAAGTGAAAGAAATGCACATACATTATTGAAGGCATGCAGGTATAAAACACTCAGCAATAGTGATTCATCATAAAAAAAGTGGTACTTATGGGGTATGGGTTCACTAGTAACTTTTTTGTTTTGGAGAGAAGAAAAGATGGATTTATAAGTGCATTTGTGATAAAGATCATATTCCCTGTATTCACCACATACCATTGACTTTCCAATGTAATTGGAATTTTAAATTGCTCAAATCTATGAGCTACAATGTTGTTTTCTTTAGTATAATAATCTTTAAACTGCATAGTAATTTTTACAACAGGAGTTTTTTTTTATCCTTGTTTGAACTGAAAAATGCCTAGAGAAAGGTAATCATTTATTGTAAATACGTGCACAGTTTCGACGAGTTAAACCCATAGCCTAATCTAGACAACAATGACAAGGACAAATTTTAGTTTTAATTTATTACAAAAAATCTACATCAAAGTGAGCACAAACAAGGAAAAGTTTTCTTGCTCATTTCTCTCTTGAGATTAGGCCTTGGTTTAACTTCCTCCAGTCTGCTAGATTCATTTCTACTTCATGCATCTCCAAACCGAAATTTCAAGGTGTGGATTCATTCTTAGGTTGAAAATTCATCGAAAATTGATAGTCAGTGATTCTCAGTGGAATGCATATTTTGTTAGAAATGCTAATTTAAGTGTTAGGAAATTTGAGGAAATCAAAGCCAGGAATACCAAAAGCAATAATACAAAAGAACATCCAAATATATATATTGATTAATGTACTGTATAAATATACACTGCGTTAAAACAACTGGTTATTCTTTAAAAAGACTAAGTTTTGATCAGTTTATTTAGCTTACAATTTGGTTACAATATTTTTGATTATTTTGAGGTCTTTATTGACTCAGTGCCTAAGCACCTTGATTCGTGTTTGTCTTCGTATTCTGACAATTAAGACTTTCATAATATTGAAAATTATTTCCGTTAAAACTCAATACATTCATTTAATAGTAACTTTCAGAATATGAATATTGAAAGTGTACGTTAAAAAAAAAGAAAATATGCTGTAAAAAAATGAGTGTGGTACATGTTACAATCAAATTGATAAATACAAGTATTAGAAAAATTACAAACTTATAAAAAAACACTCGGCTAACTAAAACATTAAAATTACCTCTGTTGGTAATCTTCGTGGTCTCCGTCAGAATTAACAGAAGTAGGACGTAGGCTTAAACGCTTGTTGTACTCGGGACTTAGAACGAATGAACCTTGAAATATTTAAAAAAAAATTATTACTGTAATACTTGTTATTGCCAGCCCTGACCTAATTCAACAGAACAATTTCGTCAGAATTTCATAATAATAATAACGAGAATAGTTATGACGAATATGTCAAAGAGACAACGACCCCAGTCGGATAAAAATTCAGCCCAAGGCCACCCATTGGTCTTCGATGACCTTTTCTTCCCTTTCCGGATATCTAGATATCTAGATCCGCCACTAAGTAGCTTTTGACGAAAATAAGCTTGTGAAAAAGTGCCGATTGTGAGAGATAAAATGGAGCAATTATCCAACTCTGAAATACAACAGAAATTGACCGGTTTATAGAATCGTCTTCCTACTGTTGTTCTTGCGAAAAAAAAGGTACTGGTCTTGATATTAATTTATACAGAATTTCAACTCCCGAGAGACCGACTAAAATTCATCTATACAGTATTTAAGCACCAGTCCATATAAAAATCAGACACTGCCTATGGTACAGGTGATTCATTGAGTAGAAAAACCCATCGAACAATGTTTTTTTTTTTCGTTCTTCATATGCTATATTTCAAGGAAACATGAGTTCTTTCTGTATTCAGATCTACACTTTTTAGAAAATCATACATTTATCTTACACTAAAATCAACAAAATCAATGCTAATCATGAATGATAACTCCTTCAAAGTGCTAATTTCATTTACTATCTATATGAATTTTACACCCAAATGAAAAACCAAGACTGATTATGTGGTTTGTAACTGATTCTGAATAGGAAATAAAAAAGTTTTTGATATGCATGAATCACCTCCTGTCTGATTTTTATAAAGACTGATACTGAAACACATCAGTTAATAAAGGTGTCATAAAATGGGTATTTTCATATCAATCCTGCATAAAGTCCTCAAAATCCAGCTTTCCGACCCCTTTACTGTTGGATTTAAGAGATCTCTGTTTAAAGCAAAATAAAAGTGGCAATAAGCTACTAGTATATTGTTTTTCCTTCATATGTGTAATGGAAAACCAAACTACCTACCCTTTGCTGTATGCACAAAAATGACATTCTTGTGTCATCTACATAATTCATACCTTTTTCGCCCAAGCGAAAACAATCCTCAGTGTGGTTGACAAGACCAAACGGACCGGAGTTAACATCTGACATTGGTTGATTAACTTCGACTGAAGGCAAAAGAGGAACAGCATTTACTTGAGGTATTTCATAAGGTTGGGCATATCCGTTAAAACTGTAGAACTGACCGTAACAAAATTCACTGGACAAACAGCTATATGTCGAAGGTACTGGACTTGTTTGAAACTGTTCCCGGATAGCCTCGTAAAGGTTTGGCTGGTAGGGAGTGAGTGAGCTTGACACCAAGAGATTTTTAGTATTAACAGGCATGTCAAAGTTGTAGAATGTAGAATAGGTTCCATTACCAGTGACAGTTGAACGAAAAGCTGGTGTAATAGATTTGTTCGCGATGTCTATTCCATTTCCATACACGCTGTCCAAATTACGACACATGTCAGCTAGGCTTTGTAAATGTTGCGAAAAGTTGTTAACGAACGGTTTTTCTTCAGAACTTGTGGATAATAATTGAAGATTGTGGTTAGTATCGGGGATTCCCCTGATACCCAAAGATCTTTCAACTCTTGAGTCTGATGACCATTTGGAAATATTGGTGTCTTCTTTTCTAAATTTTGAAATGGTTTTGGACGGTTGACACATTTTCGACTTGTATTGAACTTGCACTGATGCATTTTCTTGTAAATTTCCATCGCATTGAACCCCTAACAGGTGGTGGTTTCCCTCTTTATTTTGATTTTTTTCTACATTTTTCCGCTGTCGACGGCGAGTGTTCGAGAACCATGTCTTAACCTATCAAGACACAGGAAGAAAACATTAATTCACTGCTAGAACGTATATTGCAATATCATGCCGTTTACATCGGTACAGTATACATCCCCGCAAAAATAAGCCACGTATGCATTGTTTTTATGGGGTAGGGGTCCTTAGAAAAGAATTACTATAATATGCATGAATTTGTAACTAGAAAAGAGTTTCATAATATGTAAATGTAATATGATTTTGCATTTTTACTTTTAACCCTATAGTAATATTATTTTTATTTACGAATAACAATTCCCACACCTTCATTTTATTTTTAAGGACGATCTTTAACCTCCCACTAAAATCAATCAAATCAATTCTAATCAAGAACGATAACTCTTGTAAAGTGCTAATTTCATGAACAATAGATATAAATTTTGTCTCAAAAGCGCAACAACCCAATGAAAACTAAGATTGATTATGTGATCTATAACGGTTTCTGAACAAGAAATAAATAAGAATTTGGTGGGTTTTTGACATTCATGAATCACATTCTGTGTGATTTTCATTAATACTGCTATTAAGTACCATTCTGTGTAAGAATCAGGCAATGGGTGGCACATCATATTTCTCAATTTGGTCATTTTTGCCTCTAATATATTCAGTACATCTAGAAAACAACTGAAAAGCTTTTTAAATTTATCCCGAAGCATCTGTGACAAAGATATTTTTTACTTCTTAAATAAGGAAAAAGTGCGGGAATATTTTCCCGCCATTTTTCCATAGTGCATTTCAACTAAATTTGACCTACCAATATCTTAAAAAGGCAAATTTTACAAACACTTTGAGGTTTATTTCTGGAGGTTATCGGTATAAATACTTGGTTAATGCAATAAAATCTCGGATTATTTCCTTCATGTGCCACACCTTGTACACATTTTGCCCGATTGTTAGACGGAGAAGTACTTAAGTAGCAATCTTTGTAAGAATCCTGCAAATCTTGTAATATGTGATACACCCCAAAAAAGGCTACCCATTTTTATTTTTGTTATTAATTGCTTTTTAGGCCTATATGATGAAATATTAAATTATTCATTTCAATCTGTTTGCTCTTATGAGATAATCCACATGAGAATACAACGGTTTCTAAATGTATTTTAGTGTCATTACCAGAGTTATATCCCTTAATTTTAAATTTTACAGTACTTTCTATATAATTTTATCTCCCACGAACAAGGGTTACATGAAAGCCACATGTTAATTTCTGTTTACTATCACATTTTAAACAATTTATAAGAAATGAAAATATGTAGGCTTTCCAACCATGAATCACATTTTCCATGATTCTTAGCTGGCGTGCTACTAGAATACTTGATGGTACCGTACCTGACGACTAGTAAGACCAGTTTTCTCTGCGAGGTCAGCTCTCTCGTCATTTGAAGGGTACGGATTCTGTAGATGTTTAGACATCCATGATTTAAGAATACCTCTTGCTTGTTCGTCAAACTGAACAGTAAATCGTTTTCCACTAGGGTTAATATTCCTTGGTGGTGGGAACCTTAAATACGAATAAGAGATGTATTTTAATGAAGATTCGAATTGTTTTCTGCAAAAAAAAAGAATGTTTAAATGCGCTCGATGATCAGCGGGGGTAATATGATACCGATCGAGGACTATGTTCTCATTCGATATCCAAAGTTACATATTTTTTTTATGAAGGGTGCATGCTTCTTGTATAAAAAAAACATAACCTATAATTAAATAGTCCTGTTACTTAGCTCATACAATTGTTTTATAAAGGCTAGGAATTAACGCATAAAGAAATTTCAAATAAACATTAAAATCGCACAGTCGAAAATAAAGTCCAGGTTGAAATTACGATAATTTTGGATAGAATAAGTATCAACTGTGTATTATGATATTAACTTACAGGAAAATCATGGTCGCAAAGCTATGTTACCTACTTTTGTCTCAATCTGAACTTATTCACTGGTGACAAAGGGGCACCTGTTTCGTCTTCTTTCATGGCATAATGAACATTGTCCCATACGTCAACGAGGCCAGTTAAATCAGAAAATTTACCTATCTGAAAAAAAAATATTTAGGATGTTAATAATTGCGTGTTTTTTAATAAAATGATTAATACCATATATTTATTTTCTTATGACGCATATTTCCTACTAAAAAATAACCTTGGAACCGTCAAAAAATGTTTATCATTGATGTTCTCTTCTAAAGAAATCTTTTTTTTTAAATTTCGTTTCACTAACCCCATATTTTGATTAAATGAATAAATTTCTAGATAATTTTTCAATTGTCTCTTGTTAAGAAACACAGAATAAATATATTTTTAAGACTGACTATAAGGGGATGCCCATTTGATTCTGAAGGGGTGGCAGTTTTGTCGGTTTTCAAATATTTGCGATCCAGAAAATTACTTTTCAAATGCTAAACGTGAGATTATTTATTTTCATTATACTGTACAATAGAATCTGAACACCAGAATTTTTTTTCTAGGTAGTTTAAGCCATAATATTTATTTCCTAATTTTTCAAGCCAAGATATTTATTTACAAAAACTGCCAGGCCCTCCTCAAATCAAACTCCCCTAAGATTTTAAGGCGAGTGTCTTGCATTTTTCTGACAAAACTCATTTTGAGAGAAATTTCGCTGACCAAAAAAATCCATAAAGCTCAAATTAAAGACATTTAATATATTTTTTTTTAAATTGCGGTATTCCCTTACATGACGATTTTTCCTTTGTAAGTTATTAATTTTACAAAATAATTACCTTCAAAATGTCTTTCACCTGTTTGAAGAACTTCTTCTCGAAGTAAAACGCCATTAAAGCCCGAAGAAATCTCTCATTCTTGGTCAACATCTGAAATCTTTCGAAATCAAGAACTTTCAAAATATCATAGAATTCGTCGAATAAACCATTCAGAATCAAGTTTGTGGCGATGTTTCCAATTAACGGAACATTTTGATCAAAGTTGTCGATTTCGACACTTGCTAGACCTAAAACAGATTCGGTGTATGTTTCATTCATGTCTTACTCTACTTTTCTCATACGATGCATCGGTGAAAGTGCAATTTGAAATTTCGGCGGTACCTGTACTTTTAAAGGGTCATTTGTACTTTTGCATGACCTTTCAATCGATCGATATCAGGAAATTAGTGTCAATTATAAGGTAGCATTGTTTGAATCAAGCAATGACTGAAAAAAAAATTGGTACAGACACTATACATTGACGGATCCGGGATCCTTGTTGAACATATTTATACACACACACAAACGCTGCTTTCATAAATTTTGCAAATTGAGAAGGGGGGACCGGACCCCCAACCCTTTAGAACGCCTATGTATCAACCCTTAAAGGGCTTATTTTAAGGACACTTTAATGGAACTTCATATCTTTTAGGCACTATTGTGTGTTTCTGGAAGAAATATATTTTATTCCGACTTCCTGTTTCTTACATGGAGTCAAATAACACCGAAAAAGAAGTGACGGGCATATCCATTGCTTAAGCTTGCAAGGTTTATTGTGAAGATCATAACCAATGTTTTTTTTTCTCAATAAAGACTTTTTTTTAATTTTCTTATGCAGAGAGGAAGTTGGGTGAACATCTTTTTTTAACAACATACAACATCGACCTTGATTTCTAGATAATTTAGCCTTAATTTTGTACAATTTTAATAAGAAATTGATATAAAGATTATATTTTATTATTAGAAATTTTACATATATTTCTCACACACTTATAAAAATACTAGTCTATAAATTAATGTATTTTTAGACTTGTAAACAGAAAACTTTTCTGATTCTTCCAAATTTTAAGTTAGGGGTCACCAAAATTGCTTGCATGTTACATTTTATGTATTTCCAAAAAAAACCAACTTAATTCTATAATGCATTTTCCCTCCGTCTGTTCCTTGAAAGAGTGGTTTCAGATCTATATTGTTTGTACTTTTATGTAAAAAATGTTCAAAATTATTTAAAGCCGTAAGGGGGACCATTTGATTCTGAAGAGACTGGCAGTTTCGGTCGGGACAGAATATTTACTTTCAAAATTCGCAAAACAAAATGCCATGCGTTTAATACACAATTTTATTGTGATACATGTAATTACAATGAGTTACTCTCTTCTGACTGACTCTCCACTCCATATAACTTAAAATTACAACCTGTAAAAATCCAGTGTGACCGTTGCATTGTTGCGTGAAGTGAACTGCGCAGACTTGGAATCTGACATCGTACCTCACGATGAATGGAACTATCCAAAGATGGTTAGTTACACATCACAATTATAGTACGCCTAATTGTAAATTATGTTGTAAAGATAGTTTCACATATCATGCTATACAAACTTGGAACAAATTACCACTTACTGTTAAAAATATAACAAACAAAAATTCTTTCAAAACTGAAGTTAAACTCTTCATAAAGGAAGAAGCCAAAAGGAGAGAAGTAAATGGATTTATTTATTTTTGACTACAAAATGTTACTTTTTATTATAATAAATTGTATTAACATAAACTTAATATTTTAGCAAATGTGAAATGCTTCATTAGTAGATTTAAGTATTTTTTTCTTTCTAAGGACCCCATTGGAAATAAGCCTTTTTTTTATAACTACGGCTTTATGCGCTATCCTTGACAGGTTTCAAGGTTACTATAAATGCTAATTTTTATTCATGTAATGTCTTTGTGTAAGTTTATGTCAATGTGTATATGTATATTGTATTTTATGTTTGTATTATATGTGCTTGACTTGTCTAAATAAATAAAAATAAATAAAAAGAACCCAATCGAATGTCGGGCGTGTGCTTCGTCAGTCTGGTCATCGGCTAACATCTAATCAGATAACTCAAGTTTAAACACACAGAATTAATATATAAATGTTCTAAAAATCATCAGTATGAATGTTAGTCCGAATTTCCTCCGACTCTGCAACCCTCCAAATAAAAACAGAAGAGGGTTGCAGGGTCAGAGGAAATTTGGACTATATGAATGTTTTTTTTTCTCTTTTGAGATTATATGCTATATTGCCCTGTAATGGGGTTAAATAAAAGGATTTGAATTATATGACTAGATTATCATGTTATTTACATTATGCTGTATGGTAAAAAATTAATTTGTACTTTTTTTTCCAAGTAGTGGAGGCCAAAATTATTTATTCTAGGCCAAGTGGTTGATGGGTACCTATAAAATGCAAAACGAAACGAAGCGTAATGACTAAACGAAACAAAACCAAATAGTTGACTGACCACTACAGATTCCAAGTGATGACATGGATGCTAAAAAAGAACAACACAGCTTGAGCTATATTGGTAACTTGAAAGTCAACAGTCAGTCACTTACCGGTCAAGGTTTACAACTAAATATAGATTGGTTCTTACAGCAATATTGACAGAACTAGCACTGTTGTGTGCTTGACTGTCAGACAATAATTAATAAATGTGAGTAAGAAAACTATTTTCTGAAGCAAAACACAAGTTCCAAATTATGGATTTCAAAATACTTGCTGTTGGTTGACCTCTATTTTGATTTTGTGGATAGGTCTAAGGTCAGGGCCAAGCTGAGGACAATGAGCAGTGTTCTTTTAAAATCTAATGACAGCTACTTTTAAGAAATTTTAAGCCAGAACAATCTAGATTTTGTAAATTTAAATAATTCATCAATATATGCTGAAATATTTTTTCTTTGGGTCATTAATTTGATAGTTGACAACTCATGGCCAATAAAACCTACCATCAGAATAACAAATAATATTAACAGAAAAAATAGAAACAACACATTTAAATTTATTTATTGCACATTCACAATATTGAATACACATATCATACAAGTACATGTATACACAATCATACAGGCTCCACAGTCATTCACAACAGATAAATTCCCCTCCATTCTTGCTAATTTGGTCTATCATTTTTTCATTCTATCTTTATGAATCATTTCTAATGGTAATGAACAAGCACCGCCAATGAAGATGAGAATCATTTACTCCTTTCATGTCCTACCAAGATGGTGCAGTATTTGCCAATCTTCTCATTCTCCTAAAATGACAAGAAAGAAGATAGGTAATGTCTTTTACAATTCAAATGTTTCAAAATGTTAAAATAGTTAAATTGTAGAGTCAAAGTCTTGTCAAAGTGACCAATTACGTGCATTTTTTTGGCTGAAAATTGAACTGAGCCAGAAATGAAGGTCAACCTAAATCAAATATGGATAGCACCACACTTTTTTTATTTCCTTTGTAGCTTTTTGATCATTAATGTTATGCGTCATTCTGTAAATGATTTTATCCAGCTGGTCATATCTTCGGTACACATTTAGTCAGAAATTATTGTTTGTAATATTTAAGAGAAAAACTATTACATTTTGCAACATCAGGAAAATATGAGACTGTTACGGTAAATTTATGAAAATATGAGTTAATAAACTGTGACAACAAGAAGAATGTTTCAATAAAAAAAATTGAAATCATTTCTGAATTTTTAGTTCATTCAGTTGAGTCAAGAAAAAAAATTTTTCATTTTGTCTTGTGTCCCCATTATAATTCAGGAGGGCAAGAACTATACTTTATCTTACTCAGTGTTTCTTGTACATTCAGCAGGGGCAAAAATTTGCAATTTATCCTACCAAATGTTTCTCTTCATTAGATTATCTTACCTAGTGTTTCTGTCTTGGTCTCTGATTTTCTTCTCCATTTCAGCATCAGTTAATGTTTCTAAGAATGGACACCATGAGTCAGCCTCATTCTGGTTTCTAATGGCTACCTCAACAGTTGGTAATGGGGCCTCACTGAATACAGAAATTGTTTAATACAAGTGCAGATTGAAGAGATTTGTTGAAATCATGACTTCGTTTTGAGATTATGTTGAATTAGAAATACAGTGAACAGGCTCACATAGTTAATACACCATATTTCATCTACAACAGGTAAAACCCTTAAGTTGGATTATCTCCCCTTCAATTACAAAAAAATGTAGTCCATTGGTTTTTTACTGGAAGGTGTAGCATTTACTTCATGGAAGTGCCAAATGAGTCTGCTCAGAAAATTAGCACAAAATTTATCAAGATCCACCAACTCGCATGAAGTGTTGCATGAAAACCGAGTGTCAACACAGCAAGGTTTTACACTATATTTACCTAAAAGCGTATGTTCTTTGGTGCCAACTAAGTTGTCCTCTAATGCTATATGATATTGCTGTCACAAATTCACCACCAAGACCTGTTAAAAACACGAAGGAGGTTATACAATATATACTTAAAACAATATTAATACATCATAAAGGCTTATTGTGGTATGTGAATAGGAATCTATAGACCTTATCTTGCTAATCTGAATAGGCTTAGAAGTACTTCCACAAAGTAAATGTTACACTTCCCTTTAAAAACTCCAACAGTTTTCAACTGATTTTTTACAGTGTTGCACTTACCTTGTGGAACCACCATTTGAGCCTGCTCAGAATATTAGCATGAAAGACTGGCAAGTTTAATTTAGCAAAGGGAAAGCTTTGCATGTATTATTATTTTCATGGCAATGCTAATTTTCATGTCAAATTTTCAAGTAGCTAGCCAAAAAAATTATAAATTATAAAACACCGAATTCCATGATTAGCTTTGAATTGATCAGTAGCAGACACACAAAAAAAAATCCTCTAATTGTTGTATATTTACTGACCTAATTCTGCACATAATTTGTTAGCAAACTCTTCAGGTGAGTTTTCAGGTTCTGACATGTCCCATTCAAACTGGTCTACTAATGAAATATTTCCAACATGTATATTCAGCTGAAAAATGAAAGAACATCATTTTATAAAATATCAGTTTCCTGTTTCAGATATATAATTGTACAACACAGTCTCTACTAGTTTTTTTTTATGATACACGGTTCCTGCTGAAGAGAAATTTCTAGCTGTCAGAGAAAAAATTACTTCTGCAAATGATAAAAAAAAATTAAGTGTTACATTCACAATGAAAATAAGTATCCAACCAGACATTTTGTCCAGTTGTTGCTGTTTTATTACTGACAGTAACCAATGACCTGATTTACACAGGATCTTTGATTAGTCAACACTCAAAGACATTTATTGAAGTTCCAGTTTTGAAAGAAATATAACATTGAAATGATTCTTTAATCAGTTTGTTGATAAAGAAGAAAATTGAAGAAGCATTTAATAATTAACTAAATGACCTTGACTACCTTTGAACTATAACTTATCTTTTAATCAGCCTGCATATCTAGATTATGTTTGCAGCTTAAGCTGCAATATGTCTACAATTGACAAGACCTTGACAACCTTTGGCTCATATTTTTAGTGAAAAGAGTTTGTGACTTTGACAACCTTTGACCTACCTTCAATATGACCCTTTGATCAGCCTGCTGATCAAGAAGGTTGTCTGTAGGGTAGGCATCAATTTGTTGTCTAATAGCTTGTGAGATTGCAGGAACAAAGTTAATAGGGTTCAGATCTAGATCATCACAAAGAATTTCAGCAAATTGCTCTGGAGAAATCAATCCCTCTGCAAAGAAAATTAAAATATCTTTTTTTAATGTATATTTCCATTAAAATACTCTTATTATATGTGTATTTTCTAACTTATTTATTTTAATCTTTTCCAATAAAATCATTTGTTATGCTTACCGTCTCCTTTTCCAAGAAGATATTAAAACCCTAAATATTACAATTTTAAACTCATTCTATAAAATATTTTAAAATTAAAGTCCAGTATTGCTTGTACCCAATTTAGATAAAAAAAAAAACATTCAGTATCTCCTTACTAGTTTATTCATTAACATGCAACATTTCAAAAAGCTAATGATCAGACCATTACAACGAAGTATTAAGTACTTCTCCGTCTATGAATCAGGCAAAATGTGTATAAGGTGTGGCACATGAAGGGAAAAAACACAGAGATTTTATTGCATTAACCAAGTATATATACCTGAATTAACTCCAGAAATAACCATCAGTGTTCGTAAAATTTGCCTTTTTAAGACTTTGATAGGTCACAGATGATTCCAGATAAGTTTAAATAGCTTTTCAGTTGTTTTCTAGGTGTATTGAATATATCTGAAGCAAAAAAGGCCAAATTAAATAATATGATGTGCCACCCATTTTCTGATTCTTACACAGAATGGTTGATTGTTTGATTGTTGGAGTTTAACGTCCAAGCAGCAATATTTCAGCTCTATTCAGGTGATGAACATGAAATGGATGATAAAATGAACATGAAGTGATAATGAAATGAAAAAAAAAGGGTGGGACACAAGGATAATAGGGTTGACAAATTTTGATTGCCACTAGAAAACGGGAGTGATGGGTAAGGTCAGGCAATTTAACTCCTGTGGCGGAGCGCAAAGGTTCCTACTCCTATTGAATAACACAGCAGGGTTCTTTAGAGTGCGAGGAACGTGACATCTTTCCCAACAGTGCACAACTATGGTTTGCAGTCAGGTTTTCCAGATTATAGCCTGACAACCCCAGCACGTAACATGTCAGGTGTACCCCATTCCACCACCCGAGGCACACATCCCAGATGCTCTGTGGGCAGAGCGCCAAGCCCCAGGCTAGGTTTCTGAGCACTATTTAATCGCCTTAGAGCTGCTGCACGTCTATTCTTTTAACAGCTGGACCTGCAAGGGGCTACACAGAATGGTACTTAAAGCATACCATTTTTATTCCATGTGAAACAGTCCCTAAGTTTTTGTCCATCTATCTCCATGTCAAGACGTATTGGTATTAACTGTTCTGGTTGGTTAGAATTGTCGTGTACTTGAGCAGGGTCTGAATCGTCAAAACTGAAACAAAATTTTACTGGTTAAAAAACAATTGAGCATTTAAGCATCATCAATCAAAAAGAGGTATTGAGAAAATGCTCATGATAGAAAATGACAACAACAAAGCACAAGAGTGAAGAATCCTATCTACCATGCATTATTTACCAAGTTGGAACGACAGTGTAATAAATGAACTAAAATCTGCAATGCATTTATTTTCCATGTCATGAAAATACTATGACCATTATTATAGGTTCATTAATTTATCTAATATTCCTGGCGTTATAAAGTTCTTTAACTTTTCAGAAAATGTGTTATGACATTGACTTTTGTATTTATCTTCTCACCATGTTAGAAATTTCTTGACTTGTCTGTTTCTATTTATTGGTGCAGAGCAAGACTTTTAGCTACTCACCATGTTGGAAATGTTCTGACTTTAGATTTGCCAAGTCTGTTTCTATTTATAGGTGTAGAGCAAGGTACAGCATCTAGATGGTGGGAACTACTAGGTACAGTTGGCACCCAGCTGCTTCTTTTTTGCTTCAAGCCACTTCTACAAAAATAAAAACATTAACACCTGCATAAAACCAATTCAATATCTATTTACTTGTGAAATGCATTTTCAATCAAATGTATTGTAGGATACAGCTTGATTCTACCGCAGAGGTCAAACCCTGAACAGTTGGTGAAAATATGGACACACTATTCAAGTCTGATACAACTTTGAATTTTGACAAAGATCAAACATTTATCACAGAGTAAGAACTTTACCAGAATTGAATTTACCCTTTTTTGGCCCCTAATTACTCAATGGTTCCAGTCACAACCTTTAAAATCAATCCGAGCCTTCCTTTAGGGGTATGGCAACTTGTGGTACAATTTCAAAGAGATCGATTTCCTCTTACTCAATTTATCACCCAGACATCAGGCAAATGTTTGTTTCTTGCCCTTTTAGGCCTATAGTCCTAATAGGCAATCATGTCACAACTCCCAAATTGAATCTAAAACTTCCTTTAATAGTCTGGCACCTTGTAGCACAATTTTAGAGATTCCAATTGCTCATAGTCAACTTATTGTCCTGACATCAGGAAAATGTTTGCTTATGGCCCCTTTTTGGCCTCTCATTCTTTAATGGATCAAATCTTTACCCCCAAAATCAGACCAGGTCTGACCTCTGTGTTATAAAATATAGTGGAACAATATATGGTTTTTACTGAAGTGGTATAGTTCAATTCTATGAAATACTTGATTTAGGCCCTAATTCCAAAATGATTGGGGTCATAACCAAAACCAATACCAACCTTTCTTTGTGGTTTGGAACCTTGTTGTCAAATTTCATAAAGATCAATTAACTAATATTCAAGTTGTGGCACAAGAACCAAGTGTCTACGAACGACAACAACGCCATGCATTGTACCCTTCTATTTTGCGGTCTTAAAAAAAATGCAACTATTTTTAATTAAACACCAAATTTGGTCAGATTAACAAAAAATTATCTTGATTACATATTGTGTTATATTAAGTTTGCACAATTAAAAATAATCCATGCAATTTTTATTCACTAAAGAGAATTGTACAATGGAGCTTACGTGTTAAATGCTGGCTCACTGTTTATGGACAACGTTTTAAACTTTTCATCATTGCCTTCAAAGATCTGGTCAACTTCTGATGCTCTGAGTAGTGTTATATTTGTTGCTAGTGCAGGCTGTCCATTACCTATAAAATAAATACATCATAGAATATTTAAACTCTATATATAATGTCCTTCCCATTCCCTATGAGTATATAATACTTAAATCTTTGATATTTGGTGTATTATCACTGAAAATAAAATTACTGAGTAATATAAAGCCATTTACAAATCCTTAAAATTAAACAAGAGCCAAGTTCGATGTCATTTGTCTTGCAAAATTCTTTTCAGTTATGATAAGCATAAAATCTATTCTTGTCTCCCTTGCTTAAAAAAACACTTCCGTCTCTGTACCTTTCATCTAAAACAATTAAGGCAAACATATTTTAAATAGTTAGTGATTTAAGAGACCCACTTTCCACAACCTCAGGCAAGTGAAAATTTAATGAGGGGAAAGCTAGATAAGTTTAATTTCCCACTTGGCCAATAGAAAACTTGAATTTCTGAAAGAATTTGCTAAAACCGGCAAGCAGACATTGATTGAGGGAAAGTTAAGTTTTATTTGGAGTTTTCAATGGAATCCAGAAATGAATATTGAAAAAACTAATTAGACGATGCAAAAAGTATTCAAATACCAAGTGATGAAACTTTTTTTCTTTCATCAACTGTCATCAACCTCCTCCATAATGATGGGTATCTTTTGTAGAGGGAGCCTCTGAACATACGAAGATAATTTCCAACCTGAAAATAAAGGAATAAATTAAGATCACCATATACAGTAATTGAATAAACATCGTTTACCAACAAGAGAATACATATATTTATAAATGTTACAGTTAATGCACACAGGTGAACATGTGTTAATGTTTACAAATAATAAACATGTTTGCAGGTATGACTATAATTAAGTGTGACGTACTGACATGTATACCTGTAAAACAGGTATATGTTTTATTTATGAATACTTTAACGACTAACACCCCTGTTGGCAGGTTCATGCAAAGCATGATCTTCTATTATAAGGGTATAAATAAGGATGTTTGAAGGATGTTCATCATTCAAAGCTTTGCCTAGTAGCACACCGGTTACACCCACCCCCACCACCAAAATTCCTTATCTAAAATTTTGTAAAGGTGTCTCTTGTACATAAGATCTAATTCTGTCGATTATGAAATGCAACGTTTATCAGAAATTAAATTTTGTTATGTTTTGTAGAATGTGTATTATGAATGCTGTTTTTGATGTCTGAAAAGTCAGTGTTTGGACAGGCAGTTAGTGGTGTTTGTAGGAATTTCTGAGTTACAGAAGGACTGTATAGAGTCTGGAGTATTTTGGTCTCGGTGACCAGACTATTAAAATAATTTTTTTTGTAAAATAAAAGTGTGCTACTTTGGCTAGGAGAGCTCATTTCTATAAGTGTCCAGTTTTAATTGTTTAAATAATTTATGTTCGCTTGAGCCAGGCGAACTAGAATATAATGTATTGTTTACCACTAAGAGAATACATGTATCAATCTTGCCAACTCTCACACATTCAACATGAGACTCCCACATTTTGAAGATTCGGCCACATATTCTTTTGATATATTGTTTTTTTTTCCCTTAATATTTCAAACTTTGGTCAAATCTCATGGATTTGAGTCTTGAAAACTTGACAGCCCAACATGTACCTACACAGCATCAGTCAAAAAGAGTAATCAAGGGAACCAAGGCTGTAGCAGTCATCAAAAGAATGCAACCCTGGGACAAAGACCAGACATGGAAAACAGACATGCACAAAAAAGAACATAGAGTAACTAAAATCATACATTCAAAGTAACAAAAGCAAATGAGCAACTCAGACTCGTGCTAAAAACTGGGAGCATGGACCAGGTGTACTGGTAGGGTAAGCATCCTCTACTTTTCTAGAAACACCTGCAGAGTTGCTCATAAAAAGTCAAGTCTGGGGTAGACAAACGAGGAAAGGAAAACTGACCCGTTGAATAAATCAGTTTTCACAGTGCAGATTGATTCACTATAAAAAATTACTCTGTTAACTTATTTTCAACAAAATTACTTAACAAAGCTAAAAAATGTTTAAATGACTTAATAGTTCGCATGCATGTATAATTCTTTAAGCAGCAACCAATGTCCCTTTGAAACTGTAGAAACATTTCCAGTATTAACTTCATTTCATTTCCTTCGATTTTAATAATGCATCTATTTAACTGTACAAAACATTTTTATAGGATGATTGAATGGACTCAAGGCAAACAATTCATTAAAGCAAACTGACCCAATACAATTGCTAAAGAAGCAGGATAATTGCCACCTCTGATTATTAGGAGATATACTAGTCAGAGAATAGATCTTGCCGTTTTCAAGACAGAAGTAATTCTCGCCATTCTGTTCACCAAAATTGTATTCCTCAATGAAAATCATTGTATGATACCTAATTTTTAAAAAATATCATCAATATGTTACAGAGCTGGATGGGTGGTCAGTGCAGTTAAGACCTTCAGGCTACATTTGTAAAAACAATAGTGTAACAGTTAAATGATTTATATTTAAAATGGCAAATCAAAGTTGACATACATGTACAGTACTTTCATGTTTAGTTCCATAAATCTATGAAACAGTGATGATAGGTTGTTTCTTATTATTTACTAAACCATGATCTTATTTTGTCAACTTACGAAATATCTGATGATTCCCCGCATGCTCCAATAAATAGTATGTAGGCTTGGCTACTACATTTTGAGCCAGGCTACCAAACTTTTGGGTAAAATTTAGTTGAATATATAGAAAATATTAAGCAAAAATATGGTATGGGCTTTCGCCTTGTATTTCCTAATTTTTAACCCTGCATGATATAAATTTTTGCTATTTTCCAATGGACAGAAAACGGCGAAAAAATAGTACACATGAACTGGATTTTTTTTTTACACTATATAACTCTAAACATTTTTTTGGAAATGCAAAAATTGATACTTGTGGATATGTTCACTTGACAGCATCCGTGGAAATTAGCAACTGCAAATATTAATTCAACAATCACTTTTTATTAACAAATTTTCATCAATGAAATTATAGGGAAACGTCTTCACCAGTTGATTATTCCTTAACATTTTAAGAAATAATCTTTAAATGAGCCTTACTTTATTTCCATTATACAGCGGATGAGACATTGCGTGAAAACACTGGCCGCAGGGACATCAGTTCCATGATTGTAAAGGTTTTTCTTAGATTTTAGGCATTAACTTGTTTTACAGGAGAGGACCAAAATCAAGGAGAAGTTCTCACTTTGGTGAATTGTTTCTGTCATGAAAACAACAAGATTAACTCCCTCACCAGTAGTTTGGCCAAGGTCAGGTATATATAAATTTATTATGTCCTTGTCTCTGGTTTGATTGACTGTACGCAAATGGTGTTCAGTTTTGGTGTCCAGTGACCATTTCAGAGAGTGGTGGACACATCCACTTGTTTATTACACAGAAAATTATGAAGTAAGCTATAGACGACTCATCGGTCAAGAGGCTTGAGAGCTCAGAATAATTTAAGTAGATGGCCAGACACTCCTATCGGGAAATTTAGGTCATGCATGAAATACAAAGGTGCAAAATTCAGTATAGTTGTTATTCGCGTACTTCAGACCCAACATAATAATATTCTCCACCATCTTCGATTTGAAACTTCTGAGGTTTTTCACCAAACGTCTTTGTCCCAAACGTAATCGACGCCATGGTTAAGGGAAATAACTCGATAGTAAATGGATTTGTGACCAATTCGGACCTGTATAAACACGGACCATTTGATTTATTATTAAACTTTTAGTGGGATATTTTATATTTTGTAAAACACCGTATGATTAAAAAAAAACAACAAACTGACCCAATTTTTTTTCTCAAAGATATACAAGTTACACAAACCGACGTTCATCCATTAATTCGTCCCGTGTGATAGATCGGGTACAAGTCAAATCGGCAACTGGTCATTTCGGTACCTACACAAATAGTCAAATCGGCACCTGTCTTTGGTTAATTCGGCACCTACATTTTAAAATATTTTATGTCATAGTGTATATCTTAAATTAAATTTTCGTACTCTTGATAAAAATCTGAATCTTTCTAGACAAACAAACCGTCTGAAATGTGCACAAAAGAACAGAATGAAATGTACTTAATAGATGAGTCTGGGTAGAACTACACGTGCATCATAGCTATAGGCAAGGCCGCGATGCCGATCGGACTAAGATATTTTAACTGCGAATTTTCTTTTGCTTTGACCACTTGGAAACCTTACTGAATAGCTTTTAGCAGCTGAAAGTGTCCTGCACTTTTGACTACTACACATAATATGGAGTAAATTGTGTGAGACATGTAGAAATAAATCCATAAAAAGAATACTAAACATGTACACAATGTACTACTCGTCTTCCCCATATCACCCAACTTTACTTTAATCAAATTTTTGAACGAATGTTTGTGCATCAGGAAAAAACTCAAAGCTCTCCAAATTACATAACACTAGTTGAACAAATAACGACAAGTGTTTTGTACAGAGATTGATGATTTTTAATAACTTTGTTATTTTATATCCGATTTTGGTTCTGTAAAATGTTTCATTTAGAAAAAATAATTCATGTTTTGTATATACATTTATAGCCCTTTTACTTGAAAAAGTAAATTTGAATGATAATGATATTTACATATACACCTCATTTTCATATAAAATTATTTTTTTTAAAATTATGCTCATATAATCTAATTACTGGATATTTATTTAAATTTCAATGGATAAAAAAATTTTATTGGCAGTGTAGGGAACCAAAAGAATTTTCAAAATTATGATGATGTAAAGTTGATGCCCCATGCCAGTCAGTCAATGTTGGTATTATATTTTATAGGACAGGGAGTTTTAAAAAGTGCAAAATGAAACTAGAACAAAAAGCGACAAACGCCATGTATGTTGTTATCAGAAAGCAAGAACATATAATTTATCAGTGATATGGTCTATGGAGTACTAACTACAGAGGCGTAGCTGCCTTTACGCAAGTACGCAGTTGCGTACTTTCGGAAAAAGTAACAAAAATAGAAACACACATTTTAAAGATGAAATAAAGGTTTTATGGAATGACAAATCCTTTTTAATACATAATGATACTCCAATAAACACCATAAAGTAATCCCCCCCCCCCCAAAGACCCCTCGCCGTAATTTCGCGTACAATTAAAACAGGCCTAGCTACGCCCCTGAATTAGGACAATATCCCATTGAAATCGATATAAAGTCCAGGATGGTGTCATTTCGGTCCAAAATCTTATTAGGCAAAGATACGAAACTGAGTACTGCTATTTTCCGTTACATGTACATTCTAAGTCAAGAAACAACGTTCCGATCAAAATGGCTCGACAAAATTAAAAATATACTTGATACTTGCAGTTATTCTTATCTATGGACTTGCCAGAATACAACATCGAACTTACAGAAAATAATTAAAGAAAGACTGAAAAATCAGTTTAGACAATCCTGGTTTGGAAATGTACAAACTTCACCTAAATCTATAAACTACCGAATATACAAAGAATCTTTGGAATTTGAAAATTATTTGGAAATACTCAGAAATAAGGACATAGTAACATTAGCAAAATTTAGGACAACAAACCACAAGCTGCCAGTAGAGACTGGAAGATGGATAAATATTCAGAGAGATCAAAGACTATGTCCCTTGTGTAACACAACTATTTGGGATGAATACCATTATATTATGGAATGCACTTTACTGAATGACGATAGGAAAAAATACATAGATAGGCAACTCATAACAAATTGCAATATTGTTAAATTCAAGAAAATAATGAATCAGAAGAAACAGTCAAAACTAAACAACTTGTGTTTATTTATTCGTAAGATAAATGATGTATTAGATTCTCGCTGACGTTCCACCTACATATTTTTTATTATCTTCTTCCTCTTACTTCATTTTGTTTTAACTTGTGTATTCATATTGACTAAGATGTTTCATCCCTCCTCGTCATCTTGTACAAATAATAATGTGATGATGTAATTTGTATTTCTGCATACCTTTGTACCTACATCGGTTTATCAGAATAAATTTATATATATATATATATATATATATATATATATATATATATATATATATATATATATATATATATATATATATATATATATATATATATATATATATGTAGTGATGACATCACGAAGAACTGTTATATATGTAGTGATGACATCACGAAGAACTGTTATATATCAAATTAAATTCTATGTTATTTACGCCAATAAACAAACCCAATAAACAACTTTTACTGTGAACTTAATTGGCTGATTAATTAGGATTGTACATTTGTACAAGGAGTTAAATATGCTATCTATAAATTCTTGATTTGTATTAACAACGATCCAATTTAAAATAGTTGTCTTCTATTCTCTTATCAGTACCTGATTATTTCAATGCAGTCAGTCGTGCACTGTCTATATATACAAGTTGCCTGTTTATTCTTAGACGCATAATATAAATAGAAATGAAAACCTGCGAGGCTATGAATAGTCGGAATGCTAAAGATGTATTCTGATATTTCATGCCGGCCCTGGCGGATCCAATTAATTACAAAAAGGAGCAGTGGATCCGATCAAGAAACTTATATAAAAGGGTATCATTAGTCATTCATTTCTTTCCCATATGTTTTACAAAAGGGTAGCATAACCCCCCCCCCCCGAAACTATTCTGATGCATCACTCACTGTATCGTGTATTTTTATTACGGTTACCGCTTTATGATATCGAAAGCCCGGAGATGACAAATAAAAATAAAATTTTTCTTAGACGATGGCATAGGAATTTCGATAATGCATTTCTCGGGAATGGTATCAGTCTGTGATCTGGTGATATACTTTTTGTAATAATCATTGAATGGGGCTATTTTGGTCATGTGTAAAGATAATAAACCTGCAGGTTCTGCAGGTGCTTCAAGGCCTTAAAAGTGCATGGCTAGTATCGTCTGCACCATACATAATTGTTGAACTTGTATTCTAAGACCATGGCGTTCATATTAATGTACGTGTGTCTGGAACTATATGCCAAAGAAACTTAAGCACTTTAATTGAGACATAGGTGTCTATGCGATAACTTGTAGCTCTTGAGCTATAAAGCTTACATCAACTGAGGAATGTAGCATGTATATAAGGATTTGAATAAATTGACAGAAAGTTTCGACCTGAAGGTCGATACATTAAATTTCGACTTGAAAATATTTAGAAACTGGGAAAGGCCAACTAGTAGTTTGCAGCTCAATTACGCAGTATGTCGGAGAGTTTTGTGTTCATTCATCTAGGCTGAATATTACGCAAACTAGCGTACTGCTAAAATGCATCATGAAATTGGTGTGTGTTTTTTTGTATTGTCGTTCGTAATCAGAATGGTAAATTTAACAATAAATTAAAGAGTTCAACATTAACTATTTACATCAATAAGCTTAAGTTTAGATACGTTCGAATTCTTACCCCAATACTTTCCTTTTATTCCAAATTTTTGCAATTTGACGATTATTTGAGGCGTAAAAATTCAAACGATCGATATAAATGGATTCAGTACATGAGTACTTTGATTAAGCTCTACGGATGCTATTTCCTCCCCGGGCGCTCCGGGGCGCTTTTTGGTAGGACCCTTCGCTAGGAAAGATGTCAAGGTCGTTCAATGTATTAACCAATCGTTGAGTGCCAACGATACACACCCCCTTGTTCTACGCATCCGGTAAACAATCGAAGCCCTGCGAAGTCTCAGTTCGGAGGATAGAAAGTCCAGTTGTATTTGTGCTGACATTCTCTTGAATTATTCAAGGTATGTTAACACTTTATTCATAAACATCCTTTTATATATATGTAATGAAGAATTGCTGTTTTATTCCGTATCAGTCTATTGTACACCTTTTAATCGAAGTTCTATTGTTTACGAAAAACTATAAAGTTGCGTCATACATAAATATCTGGATCTTTATACAATATTAAGATGTGTGACAATATTTTAACTCTGTTTGAAAATAAGCATTCGATACATGCTATTATTTAAAATGTTTGGTTTACTAGGCGTTGTGCTTGGCTTGATCAGGGTGTGTAAATTAGTGTAATATCTGGCTTGACAAGTCCTATCCAGATACAGTTCTGTAATAAAACTTTCAGATATATTTCATGTTTTCATCGGATATTTTCATTTTTTGTTTATTGTCAAAAGATATACATAAAATGTGTGGTTTTATGTTATAGAACTAGTCCGGCTAGTGACGAGAAATTTGATACATCTCATGAATTGTTCTCCAAAAATGATTTTACTATTTATTCCTCATCTATGGTAATCCTAATACTTCAAAAGAATACATTGACATGGTTTTGAATTAAATATTTTCTGAAATAATAAGCTACTCATAAACACCCATTTTTTCTACATAGACCTTTTTTTATCAAAGCTTAATTAAAGTAATTACCAGTTATGCAATTCGGCATAACTTAAGCATGAACTTAAACTTGATACAAGAATTTTTTTAATCTGTTATGATTTAGTTTTGAAGTTTGTTGTAATTTCTTAGTTTATGCCTCAGAGGTGTCAGAGCAAGTAAAATATTTGGACTATATTACATAATGTTAAGTCACAAAGAAATATTGTTTTGAGAATGGATTAAATTTAGCCTGTTGATTTATTCAAACAAATGTTTAGATAGGACAATTTTATCATTCTTTTGTTTAGTTATATGAGCTTGGTTATCTGTTTTAGCAATTTTTTTGCCAGAAACAGGTTTTTTATATACAAATGTATATGTCTATGTAATGCAAGCCACTTTGGTAGGTTTGAAACAATTAAAATTAATTGCTTGAAGTTGGCATTTAGATTGTTCTTATATAATTCATGCAAATAAAAAATATGTTGTATTAGATTTATTTTTTCATCTTCCAGTCTACAGTAATATTAAATGATAAATCATCTCAAATTGGCAATATCTCCTTATTTACTTTTTGTCAAGGATTTTTATAGCCTACTATAAAATTGTTGCATTTTTCAGCTATGATTATTATTATTATTATTATTTTACTGTCACATGTGTTTTGTTTCTCATTTATTGTACTTCTACTTTGTTTTCTCTATTTTTAATTTGTTCAATTTTATTTTTACATATAATATGGTAGATATAAAATTAATAATTCGTAGCCCACAAAAATTGGGATCAGTGAAAGAGTAGTGAAGGATGTTTTTTTTTTTTTTTAAAAACTCCCTAAGTCAGGTAAAATGATTCATTACTATGTTCAAAACTAAATATGTCAGTTACTTCCCTTCACATTTTTTTTTTTATTAAGTTTTTTTGTAATTTCAACAGTTCAGTGTGTTTGCATAGAGTTTTATTCATAATAGTTACAGGAAATACACTTTCTTTAATGGTGGTTTAGGAAATTTTGGTTTTCAGTCTTGAATATTTGTTATATTTCCTAAAACATTTGACCTCATTTTATGAAATAAATATAATCCACCACATAACATTGTTAATACATACAGAATATTACATGTAAAAATCTGAATCACATGCTGTAACAACCCGATACTCTTACATCACCCTAAGGGCCACCAGCCCGTGGGATAATAATGAACTTTCTGTAATGTTATTCAGTTGTTATATATGTTATCTGAACAATCAGTAATCTAATGAGGATAGGAGGGAAAGGGCAGGACCACATGAGGGTAGCATGGAAGGGCAGGTCCACATGAGGATAGCATTGAAAGGGCAAGTCTACCTGAAATAGCAGGGCAAGGGCAGGTCCACCTGAGGATATCATGGAAAGGACAGGTCCACATGAGGATAGCATGGAAAGGGCAGGTCCACCTGAGGATAGCAGGGAAAGGGCAGGTCCACATTAGCAGGGCAGGGGCAGGTCCACCTGAGGATAGCAGGGGAAGGGCAAGTCCACCTGACGATAGCAGGGAAAGGACAGGTCCGCCTGAGGATAGCAGGGAAAGGGCAGGTCCATCTGAGGATAGCAAGGGAAGGGCAGGTCTACCTGAGAATAGCAGGGGAAGTACAATTCCACCTCTTTTCAGAATTTCTGGGTCCGCCAATGACCAACCAAAATTTCAATGCATACTTTATTCTAGAATGGTATACTTCTATCTTACTGGTTTTGTTTACACCAGCAACTGTTCTAAATCCTTACAATGCTACATGTATTGTAAATTAGTACATATTATACATGTACATGTAATCAGTCTGCCTGTTTCTGAATTGTGTATTACAAGTGCATCTCCAATAAAAAATAATTCTATGACATTAACAACTACATGTAACAGTTATCAAAATGTCATGATTTGAAACCTTATAAGGTCAAATACACTACAGCTCATGTGAAACCATCCTCACTGGTGGAGAAGTTGAAGAAACTTCTCATATGTTTGGAGTTCAGAGTCAGTTTGTCCAGTCATCCATCCATATACCCTTGTAAGCCCAACATTCCATAGACTTTGGAGATGAATCTTTAAATCAAAGCTGGGTATGCATAAAGGGAGATAACTATTGTTGGATATTTACAAAAGGAGATAATCCAACAAAAGGGTTCATATTTACAGTATAAATCTCTCTGTGAGATCTCTAATAGATTTAGTTCATATTATCATTGATTAAGTTACTTAATGACACAAGAAAAATACTCGTGTTTTAAAACAAATGGAAACATATTTAATTCGAAAGTTTATATTTTTGTGAATGTAAAACATTGTTTTTTTAATGTTACAAAAACAATATATATATGTATTCTCTATTATAACATATATCAGTAATAACAATATGAATTTTTATTTTTCCTAAATTAACTTGGTAGTCCTACACATATGTTTTTCATGTTGGTGTTTTTACATATAAAAAAAGCATGTGAATATATGTTTTCATGTATTTTACAAAACATATGAAAATTTAGCTTTGCAATTTTTCCCTGGGATAATTTCCATAAAATACTAGCATCGCATGTAATCAAAAGCAATTTAAACGATTTGCTTGCCATGTGTCCACATCCACCATGGCAAGTGGAAAATGTAAAATGCACCAAAGCTGTAGTGTATATGTACATGTAGTTATCACCTGAACATTCGATTGATGTGTATATCTCTATGCTTATCTATCTAGGTTGTGATCAACTTCAAGGATAATACCTGTATCCACCTGGTTATACTAATTGTAAGTATTACATTTCATTTATCGCAACTTTATTTCATTCTTTCAGTGAAGATTTAAATTTGTATTGATACTGGTACCGTTTTAATGATATTACAATTTCAATGTGAAATGGAGAAACACAAAAATTTGCATTTGTTAATAAAAGATGAGACATTGGACTGAATTCAAGACATAATTATCATATGCTTACCTTTCAAATTTGAATCATTTACTTATTTGTAGAACTGAAATACCGTTGTTTTAAAAAGTTTGTGATGAATTGCGGTAATTTGTCCCAAATATTGTCTCCAACAGTTTTTCATTCTTCTTAAAAAAAAATGGTAATAGCTACATGTTCAGAAATGCCAGTCAGCAAAACATTTTAATATCTATTTTTAAGATTTTGTTAAATCTTGGAGAGGAACCTTTTAGTATTTGAAGAGCTTTGTTCTTAGTGTGAGTCCTACTTTGTGGTAGATAGGACCCTCTTTTGAGCTCACTTAGATCAAAGGTTCCTGTGAGCTTATGCCATCACTTTGCCCAAATCATCCTTTAACATTTCACATTTTGCTCAACTACATGAAAACCCATTGACCAATTACCAGTATAACCAAATTTGAAAGATGTGATGTATGCAAAAGTCTCTACAAAATATTTACTTTTGGTTCCACTTGAAAAAACAAAATGGCAGCCAGAGTCCATTTTAGCTTCTGATTGGCCAAAGATCAACTCCTCTGAAACCACAGGTGCCAATGTTTTGAAACTTGATAGGGTTAATGAGGTGACCGAACTTGGCAGTAATAATAAAAGGGAAAAATTAAACATATGATAAAATTTTGGTTCCACTTGATTAAACAAGATGACCTCCAGAGGCCATTTAAGCTACTGATTGGCCAACTTTCAATGATCAACTCCTCTGAAACCAGTGCCAGTGTCTTGGTATGACAGGGTTATTGACCTCAATGCCCTCCATCAAGGATCTACTTTTTGTGTGGCTCAGGGGGTGGCAGGAAAGATGTAAGTATAGATAACACTGTCAGCCTTTTTTTGAATGATCAAATTATATGACCACATGATTTCAAATTCTCCGGGTGAGTGGTTCAGGCTCTCTAGAGCCTTTAGTTGTATTTTCAGGTAGGTAACTGAGGCCATGTCACACTAAAAAGTGTCAAATAGTATTAAATACAAGCTTAAAATTTTGTTAAGCACAATTCTCTGATTTCAGGATATTTTTTTAATAAACATACAGAATGCCTACCTTCCCACAATATCTTACACCAGCACAGGAAGAGGAACTCAGACAAGTAGCCAATGCTATTGTAGAACCTGGAAAAGGGATCCTTGCTGCTGATGAGTCAACAGGTAATTTAAAAAAAAGGAAAACTTTACACAATATGATGTAAATAGAATAGTGTCATAAATCTTTGAGTTGTTTAAATTCAGTAATGCTTGTTTTGTATTGCATAGAGCCTTTGATCTTGCAAGAATCAGGCAAAATTGAAAAATAATGAATCATTCTAAAAAGAAAAACATGATTTGACAATGTGGGCACATAGTTTATAGTCTATTGAAGATGAGGTGATAGTTAGTTCGTCTTGAAGTGTCAGAAGATGCAGAGAAGGGAATTAAAATTTACAATAGAATGATAAGGTAAAAATGAGTTATCTCCCTTAGATGATGAATTTCATATATAGTCCTGCCGGGGAAACGATCAAAAATTTGCTTCCCAAATTTGACAGTTCTAACATCGTTTGGGATTTTTAATTTATATTTCGTCACTGACACTTAAAATAGAAATTAATGCCACTTATGCATTTCAGATAACATTTTGAATAAGATTTCATCAAAGTCTTGTGTGTTTTTTCCACAATGATTCACTTACCGCCTTATTCTTACAGAGATCACTTGAGTGACTAGTCATTCAAGATAAAACGTTTCCAATTTGTTTTCCTTTCTTTTTAAAATTCATTGGCAGTATATTGTAATCATATCAACTGATTCTTGATATATTTTGAAAGGGCTGCCCATATTGTCAAGAATAATTTATGAATGCATGAAGCCATCAGTGCATGCCAGTCATTATGATATGGTGTCATGTTGCTCTATTTTGACATCTTTACAGTAGCACAATATAATTCATCCTTATATTTTGTTTATCTATTACAGGTACAATTGGAAAGAGATTTGCCTCCATACAAGTTGAAAACAATGAGGAGAATCGTAGACGTTATAGAGAATTACTGTTCACCTCTGACAAAGTCGTAGCAGAAAACATCAGCGGTGTCATTCTTTTCCATGAGACACTGTACCAGTCTACCAAAGATGATGTCTCTTTTGTAAAAATACTGAAAGACAAGGGCATTATTCCTGGCATTAAAGTTGATAAAGGAGTTGTTCCCCTTGGAGGAACAGATGGTGAATCAACAACACAGGGTATGTTTGGTTACCTTTTTTGTATGGTGTGTTTGATTTGTTTTATTGACTTTATTCATGGTAATATTTGGTTACTTTATCTTGTAGGGTGTATTTGATTTGTTTTTTTAACTTTATATGAACTGTATTGTAAACCCATCCACAAAATAAATTGGTCTTCGTTATGCCTTTTTTGAAACACATCTAATTGTAAAAAACCAAGTCATAATTATTGTGTCATCATGCATCAAGTATTGGTATGTACACCTGTTTATGTATTTGGTTGGTTGAACAGGACTGGATGGGCTTGCTGAGCGATGTGCACAGTATAAGAAAGATGGGGCACAGTTTGCAAAGTGGCGATGTGTACTGAAAATTGGATCAGAAACTCCAACTTACCAAGCAATGATGGAGAATGCCAATGTTCTGGCAAGATATGCCAGTATTTGTCAGCAGGTTTGTTGCTGTTCTTAGAAAAGTTTTTCAGTTTTATTCCCTGCAATGCCATAAAAAAAAACAAAAAATAAAAAAATAAAACAAGTAATTAGAATGTCTTTCTTTTAAAAAATGTAGAAAATGATTGGAACAACAAATACAAACTATAGTAGGGAAGTAGCAAGAAATATTTTTAGGGGTGGTTTGAAGGGGTTACATGGAATAAATTGTTCCTGACTGTAATAGTGCTGCACCAATCTTGAGCCACTCTTGAACAGATTTCTGCTATTTCAAATACAGATTTTACCATGACAATTTTTTTACAGTATATTTAGCAATTTCTGCTTTGTTTATTCACTTGTTAAATCATCCTTGTTCAAAAAGGAGGGGTATCATCGTAACCCCCTGCCTATGAGTATTTGTAGATTGTGTGAATGTAAATTGATTGAGAGAAAAAAGACAGCTTGGACATTGTCCAGTTAACAGCAATGATGACCATAATTTTCAGATAACCTACTATAAATTATATAGTAGGTTTTCTATGGTTCAGATATGTTTAGTATTTGTCGTTTTTCTTTATTGAAAGAATATTTTTCCATTACATTACCAGAAGAAATATGAAGCCTACAGGAGGCAATACATGTATATTTATATACAGACATATAAAATCTTCCAAACCTGAACACATTTTATTGTATTTTGACAGAATGGTTTAGTACCTATTGTAGAACCAGAAGTTCTTTGTGATGGAGAACATGATTTGATCACAGCACAAAGAGTCACTGAACAGGTAACTATAAATCTATGTATTGTTATTTAAAACTTTTTATTTTCAACCTTGAATTATTTTTTTTTGTACACATAAGATGAAAGCAACCAAATTAAAACATGTTTGAACTGAACTATTTCTGGACTGAAGATGTATTATAGTTGAGCTCAGTATTGAGCAAATCAAAATTTTGTCTGTCAGTCAGTTTGTTTCATAGTCCTTCATAATTTTACTGTGGCAGACCCAGATCTATTCAAATATTGAAACAAAGCTTTAAATCATAAAATACAGCCCAAATTTAAATACTGGTATGTTGTAAACTGCATTTTCTGTTAATGAATTATAGCCCCTATTCCATTAAAAATGGGAATGTGAGAGTTCCTGTTGTCACCAGATCAGCTTCGTCAGGTGATTACAAAACTTAGGGTAGCATCATCCTAAACTTTATACACTGATACATTTGTATTTGTAATGGGGAGAGCATTATTCAACTAACAAACCTATATCCTTTGAATGATTATCAAACTCTAGACCATTGTGTAATAGGGCAGTGACAAACTTATTTTGCTTAAGAATTAATTCTTTAGCCAAGTCAGTTGACTGACTCCACTACCTATTACAACACAGGTAAGGTGTCATGCCACATATTAACACCTTTCAAAATAGAAACTGTTGTCTGTAAAATAGAGATTTTCGTATGTTTTACTGCTTAAGTTTGTAGTCAGCTTGTTGCTTGTCACTATTGGAATATTATTTTAGGTATTAGCCTTTACATACAAAGCCCTATCAGATCACCATGTTTATCTGGAAGGAACATTACTGAAACCAAACATGGTAACAGCTGGTCAGAGCTGTCCACAAAAATATTCACCTGAGGAGAATGCCAAAGCTACTGTTCTTGCTCTATCTAGAACTGTACCAGCTGCTGTTCCAGGTAAATATATCAAGAACTGTACTTGTAGCTGTTCCAGGTAAATATATCTAGAACTGTACTTGTAGCTGTTCCAGGTAAATATAACTAGAACTGTTCTTGTAGTTGTTCCAGGTAAATACATTTTGAACTATACTTACAGCTATGCCAGGTAAATATGTATCTGTATAAGTGTTTTCACAAAGGAATGAAACTGTAGCTTGGTACATAAGTGTTAAGTTTAGTTCACACTGAGTGCAAAATTACTTGAAGCTAATTATTTCCACTAGCTTTTCCTGAGTAGAAACGTTTTTTTAGTACATTGTATACTGAAATTTGTCTTTACCAAACTTCTTTTGGATTGAAGAATTCCATTGGATAAGGCAGGTGATAGGGTTCAGTTTAATTGTTCAAAATACATTGGAACTAAAATGTAGGGACCTCATAAAATGACTGCTTTATTGGGGTTTAGTGACAACAGGTTTCACTGCTTATGTAATGGATGCCTGCAAAATATCAAAATTATAAAAGAAGATACTTGCTCTTTCTAAAAAATAAAAGAATATTGTACTTAACTAAATCTACCATTTATTTAATTATTCCAGGAATAACCTTCCTGTCAGGAGGACAATCAGAAGAAGACTCAACAATCAACTTAAATGCAATAAACACATACCCTGGTAGAAAACCATGGGCACTTACCTTCTCCTTTGGGAGGGCCCTCCAGGCTAGTGTACTGAAGGCATGGCAAGGCAAGGAGGAGAATGTTAAAGCTGCCCAGGAACAACTCATTGCCAGGGCAAAGGTAAATTTTGGAATAAGTTAAAAAATCCTTAACTTGGGATAGTTCATGAAATAGTATACATGTGTACTGTTTTAAATATAATATGTATCTGCTTGAAGTTGTTGAGGACATTAAACTCAAATAATATTCATAAGAATGACTTAAAACTTGGTATGCAGCTTCAGCATGATGGTTAGTACTGATATTGTGTGTGCTACAATTGTCTTGGTTGTGCATGCTGTTTACAGGACATGTTTGCTTGAGTTTTAAGACTGGAAAAGGTATCAGTGACATGGACACTTTTAAAAAAAAATTAATTTTTAATAATCATTTTTTATACTGAACTGGTAACCTTTTTTTTTCTTCAGGCCAATGGTTTGGCAGCCATGGGACAATACAAAGGAGGAACCAGTGGAAGTGCTGCAGGAGAATCATTGTTTGTACCGAAACATACATACTAAAACTGACCAGGGACAAAAGGAAGTGATTGTTGTTACTATGGAAACATAGATATTGTTAAATGTGGGAAGAATGATTAGTGGTTTGTTGATAGTGTTGGAATTTATAATTGGGACCATTTTTCATTAACATATTGACTCATTGTAGTAGTAAAACCAAAGGAGGGATCATTAATTTCACAGACACTAATCCATAAAACAATACAAACCAACTTTTTCAAAAGTGATTTCTTTTTTAATTTCGTGTGCAAAAAAAAAATTGTAAAGCTTTAAGTTACGTTTTATATTATGAAATACATGTTAAACAGATTGAATTTTATGATAATAAGTTAATGTAGTAGTGAAATCCAATTGATATCCTGAAATGAAAAAAAATATATCCAATAAAATAAGTTGGCTTATTGTAATTATAAATCTAAAAAAAAGGTAACCCTTATAGAATTATTTTTAATTTTTTTGTGTAAATCCTGAAATAATGACTAATTAACCATCTACACTTACGGTATTATAACTGGTGTATTTTTAGTATCAGCCAGATCTACCTACAAGTTACAGAAAAAGTTTTATTTTAATTTTACAATTTTTTTATTTCTTTTGTGCAATATTTTTAATCCATGTTTATGTACAAACAAAATATTATGAGTGGTTTATATTTACAAAGAATTTATATAAGATACGCAAAAAAATTCAACAACAAAATTAAATGAATTTGAGGTTGAATTATCACAATTATGAGACATTGCTAAGCAATATTATAATCCTTAACATTGAATTCCTTATATATTTGCAGATTCTGGAGTTATTTCCCTTTTTGCAATAGCTTGTATATTGAATTAAACCCAAAAGGTGTAAAAGTTACAAATTGTTTCTTAAAAATGTATAGCCTGCTTTTTTTTTTATTAAACAAGTATTTGTAAATATGGAATGGAATCAATTTAAATGATTTTTGCAGGAATAAATGGTACAAACAGCAGAATAAACACTTAAATTACCATTTTACCAACAAAAATATTTGCTGTAAATTCCTTTGTTATGATGAATCTGCAAATGTTTGATGCATTCTATGGACAGGGAATAATAATACCATATAAATGTAGTTATGTTATGTGATCTGGATTATACTAAAGTAAATTTTCATACATTATTTAGATACAATTACCGATAATTGTTGTCGACTTTTTGCAATATGTCATTTATTGTATTTACTTGTGTAACATGGTTTTTGTAGATTGATTTAATCAATTGGTCTCAATTATTTACTTTTTTAGGTGGAAAATTATATTTTTACCCAAATTTTGTTATGAATATATTGTTGATTCTCATTCTTGTTTTAGACAATCTTGAAAAAAACCTTGAAATGCTCTCCCATACAAACATTTTGATGATGTCACACAAGGTCATGGTCAATTTTTATTCAAAGTTACATTATAAATTGTTTTACACTTTTTTGGGGGGATCCATACTTACAAAGATGGGAACTTTTTTTCTCCCCAAAAAAGTGGAAAAATAAGAATCAAATTCTCTTGCTTTAACAAGTCAGTAATAAATAATAAATATTTTTTATGACCTAGTTTTATAATGCTTTAATAATTATTGCAATTTAAAAAAGGTTTAGTTCTGAAAAGGGGTCAGGTCACATAGGACCTTTCTTGGACCAGCCTGTGCATTGTACATACTAATTGTGCAAGCTTTCATCAGAAAATCAAGAAATTTATCCAAAATTAATTTAGATTGGATCCTCCTCTTCAACCTAAATATTTTGTGTTTTTATGTTTTATGTCTATTCTACAAGAAAGTCTTGATAAACAAATTTGTTTAATGTTTGGTGTATATATATGTTGACATACAAAGCTGTGCATTTTTAATAAGTACGAAACAAAGAGGCATTTATGTACAATTATTACATATTTTTTTATCATATGCAATTTACATTTCTACTTAAAATAAAAATATATATTTGGGATTAAAATACTTATTACTTCGCCCATTCAAGAACAAGTTAATGAATTTTTGGACTAAGTAAGTGCAAATATATAAATGTGTTTAGTTTGATAAAAAAATATTTCCTGATGGGAAAATGAGCTCCCTTCCGTCCATTGTATGTTTCCTTGCAAAGGAAACTCAGAGGATATCAGAAAGAAAGAATTGAAATTTGACTAGCTCATTAACATGCTACTTATATTTGGATCTAACCAGTGTACAATAGGGTAGCTATTTCAAATGCAATTCCAAACTAGGAAATTTTCGGAACAGTTTATTTTCTATATTTTTCTTCATAATCTCAATCTAATTTTGAGCGCGGAAGTGTAGCGTAGTAGGCCGGGGGTAATCTGGTTCCCTGGTCAATATCGTATTTTAGCGATCCTGACGCTTGTGGTATCGGAACTTGTACAATTTCATAGAGATCCATACACCTGTATTTCCCTCTTTTTGGCCCCATTCCAAAACGATTAAAATCAGAGTCTTACCGTTTCTTTAATTATTATACATGTTTATATATTGCTTTTGTAGCACTAAATTGTGCAAGAGTCATCAAATAAACTTGTCTCTTAGAATTTAATAAAGATCCAACAACGTTTATTAAGTCACCGTAGCAAATCGGGTGTCTACGAAAGACGTCAGTTGTTGCTTCAGAAAAGACGGTACACCTAGATACAGATAAACAGTACTTGATAGAGATTTCTCATATTTTGTAAAAAAAAAAAGAAAAAAGAAACGATTCCAAGTACCGTAGAATATGTTTTCAAAAGGCTGGAATTTTTTATTGGCAAAATATTTGTATAGTGTAGTGGACTCGTTATTCCACAAATGGTCGGCATTCCAATGGGAACGAATTGTGCTCCTCTTCTCGCTTACCTATTCTTTCATTCTGATGACGCCGACTTTAGAAGAAAGAACTGCGTTTAACCATATCCTTTTATCTAAGTTCCTGCCGTATTGATGACGTATGTTCATTAAACAATCCTAGCTTTGTGGATTTCATACATCGCATCTAGCACAAAGAATTTGAGATAAAGGATACTGTGAAGTCAGCCTCATATCTTTACCAACATTTAGATATCGATGGATAAGGATTTGTTTGTTTGTTTGTTGGGGTTTAACGTCCGAGCAGCAATATTTCAGCTATATTCAGACGATGAACATGAAATGGATGATAAAATGAACATGAAATGAAAAAAAAAGGATGGGACACAAGGACAATAGGGTCGACAAATTTTGATTGCCACTGGAAAAAGGGGGGATGGGTAAGGTAGGGCAATTTAGCCTCCTGTGGCGGAGCGCAAAGGTTCCTACTCCTATCGAATACCACAGCAGGGTTCTTTAACGTGCGAGGAACGTGGCATCTTTCCCAACACGGTGCACCACTATGGTTTGCGGTCAGGTTTTCCGTATTATAGCCTGACAACCCCAGCATGTAACACGCCAGGGGTACCCCATTCCACCACCTGGGGCACACATCCCAGTTGCTCTGTAGGCAGAGCGCCTAGCCCCCGGCTAGGTTTCTGAGCACTATTTAGTCGCCTTATACGACAAGCTTAGCGCTGCTGCAGGCCTATTCTTTTAACACCCGGACCTGCACGATGGATAAGGAAAATTATTACCTAATTATAAGGTTTTATCTTTTTTATTAAATATACACATATTTTCCTCTATTTTCAAAATTTATTCCGGACAGGGCGATCTATTGCACTGTCGATGTACTATTGCACGGTGCAATAGTCTCCTTGAGGAGTCTATTGCACTGACCCCATAATGAACTTTATCTAAGCCTTTTGATTGGTTGAACTTTTTTTTTAATGCTTCAACGGGTCATAGTCTCCCTTCCCTCGTTTGTCTACCCCGGACTTGACTTTTTATGAGCAACTCGGCGGGTGTTTCTATAAAAGCAGAGGACGCTTACCCTACCGGTGCACCTGGTCCATGCTCCCAGTTTTAGTGGAATCCGAGTTGCTCATTTACTTTTGTTACTTTGTATGTATGATTTTAGTTACTTTATGTTCTTTGCTGTGTATGTCTGTTTTCCATGTCTAGTCTTTGTCCCTGGATTACATTCTTTTGATTACCGCTATAACCTTGGTTCCCTTGATTACTCTTTCATTGAATTGGAATTTACACACAAAAAACTCTTGTGTAAAAACATAGATGTGACTCTCGTATGCCAATTCGTAAACATGGAGCGGTCAATTTCCTATTCCTGGTCGAATGGTTGTCTCTTTGACATATTCCCCATTTCCATTCTTTATTAAATCTCATAGACAAATTAGGTAATAAAACAGTTATCAAATGGGTTGGAAGCAATAGACCAGAACATTTGTCCTTTGGTACTGAGAATGATCAAGTGTTCTCAGTACCTCAAGACAAATATTCTGGTCTATTGCATGCAACCCATTTAATAACTGTATACTATTGACCAAACTACAGCAAAAGCGATCGATGACTTTTCATTCTGTATTGTCAACTTTCCTTTCATCTGTGGCAACATCCCTTCGGCACCTGTGTGTGGAGTTTCATGGTCATCATGAACTCGTTGATCGTTACGGTGTATCTATCTGCACCTAGAAGTCCTATACTAGTGGAGCTGCATATTTGATAGTGGGAGTGTTAAGACCCAATCTAATTAAAATCAGCTGTTAGGATATGCTACATTGCCTTACGCTTCCTAGCAGCTGATTTTAATCAGATTTGTTAGGACCAATGGTTTTTCTAGTATTTCAAGTAACACAATTTTATGAACAAGGTTGAACACTGTTTTATTTACCTTTTCAACACAAAATCACAAAGTACATATGATATAAATAAGGAAGTTTTAAACTCTTAAAAATTTACATACAAGTACTTTACACAATATATTTTGATAACATTACAAATACAGTCTAAGTGCACCATTTTACAATTCAGAAATACATGTTTCATATACATTTGAATAAAGACATGAAGTTAAATATAATATCCTACGAGGCTACATGGACTACCAGTGTGTGTCTAGGTTTTACAGTGCCGCCAATCGTCATGCAGCGACCATCGTCTTCTGATTTTGCTGTTGGTTTCGAATCACGTGGGTTTGCATTTGGGTTTTTGTCACGTGGTGTTGGTCTTGGTTTTGGAGGAGATCGGTTCATTGGAAGATTTGTTCCATGAACCAAAGGCAGGGGCCAGCTAACAAGAAATGAAACAGACCATCAGTACAGTAATTCAAATTTACCAAAATATGAATGAGTTATGGCTGCATTTTTCGTTCGACTTCATATTCGCCTCGTATTTTTTGGTTGAACACATTACTATATTTCATTGTATTATAGACATTTTTGTGCTAACTGTGGGATAGTCGATGAGCACAATATACACATGAGGAAAATTCTTTTGTTCTACCAAAGCCTTATCTCGCGGAAGTGTTCATTGAGCATGCTCATCAACTTACCACAAAAGGGTTTATTTAAATAATAGTTAAGCTACTTCAGCACTTTCTTAGTCGGAACACTTATCTTTAGAGTGTTATATATATCAATTACATCATATAGCTTGTTACCATTCAAACAAAAAAAAATTGTGCAACCAACTTCCTGCATCTTAATAGGTAAGAAACTAGTCAGACGAGAATGAATGATACTTTCAAATCAATGGCAATAAGATCCATATGTAACAGTCTTAAAGTTCATTTATTTATTTGGGGGTTTAAGGAAATCTATTTCGAAATGGTACAGTACTTACATAGCTTGGTGGAAGGCTTGGTTTGTGTAAGCCTGCATCTTCCTTTCCCTGCACATATGAGCACGACTGGCAGGAGTCATGACCTTAAACTTGAACCCACTGCTGACCTTCGTTGCCCTTGTTGACGTTGATCGCTCTGGACCCAACCGAAGACCCGATACCTGAGGAACTAGTTCCTTCTGCAAAATTGATATTCAGTTGGTTTCTTTTTTTTTGCATTGGTTGATAGTGATTGATTGTGGTTTTTCGTCCTTTTGCAAATAATTCATGCAGTTATATACGAGGAAACGCTTTGACCAATCGAGCAGACCTTGTTTTGAGCTAGTCCGACCCATCAATCCAAATTCTTAATGTGAGATCACATAAGCAATAGCCCACAAGTAGGCATTCCATTCCTCCCACTTTGATATATTATTCTAACTTTGAGCTTTGAGCTAACCGGTCACCACTTGATCTCCTAAATGTTGCATGCTTAGTGGAAAGGAAATGACTACTAATTTAAATTATTCAGTGGGAATCGAGCCCACGACTTCTCTCATTCGATGTGAGCATGCTACCAAAAGATCACCTAGCCAATGTTAGTTTTGTATTGTTACACTTTGCTTAGTGATCACATTTTATTACGTTTTATGACCTTGTCGAATGACAATGATAATTTTTTTCACGTGGTTTCTTTAAAATAAAAGTATTCAAAAAGTTGGAAATAATCATCAAATATTTCAGTATGGAAAATGGGGGTGGGGGGGTGGGGTTGGGGTGGGGGGTAATTCAAAGTCGCTGATTAAACTTAAAAAAATAAATAAAAAACCTATACCTCGACCGTTCTTTAACTATAGAAGAAGAGACAGGCGTATGGACAGCTGTTTACCATAATATGTCCGTCAAACGATGGGCCTTCAAATCGAAATGGACATTCTTACCTCATAGCAATACTGAGGATCACTAGCTCGCATACTGTTTCGTTCCTCTGTCTTCTTAATGGGGATTGGACTCGTGTAACCAATCCTTTGTTTCCTCAGAGTGGGGGACTGACAATCGTATGGAGTAGGGGACGGTGGAATATCGCCGACCGAAGGTGTCGATGACATGTAGCTTCCATTTGCCGATTTTCTAAGTGTTGTTTTGCTTTTCTTTTGATTGTTTGCAGGGTTGTGTTGGTTTTCCTTCTCGCTACCGGAAGGAGTTGACATCGATTTGATTGCGCAAGCTGGACATCCGGTAGAAGGGCGACTTTCTTGGTTTGGAGTCTCAGACGGTGAGCAATACGGACTATGAGCTGGAACCTGCTTACCCAGCAAGGCGATCTTTTCGTGATCGGTTTGTACCCCTTCAGAGTTTAGAACCTACAAACAATAAATATGGAGTTTCAAGCTCAAAACAGATATGCTTTAAATTGTAACTTAAAAAGCACAAATACTGAAAAATACGTAACAGGCAAAAAATACTATCTCAAATATATTTTAAAAGTAATAAAAAAAATAAGGAGCAAAATAATATTGGCATATGTTAAAATATAAGTATTTTAGATAATGAACAATTTCTGATCAAATTTGACAAAATGTGGATGGCTTCCTCTTAGGGTCTTACCAAATTCATTAACAATATGAAAATATTTGATCATGATTTTAAAACATTACAACTACATGCGAGATTCAGTCTTTAAAGCAGTTTGGGAGAGGGAAGCTGAATATGATGTATACCCAGCTTGTAGATTACAGTGGTGGCTAAAAGGGCTGTCCCAGGTAATTGGTAAATTTTCTGCACCAAAAATGTTATCCAAATGTTTAACACTTACCTGATTTAAAAGCCAAAGAGGAACCTGCTTTGGTACCTCCTTAGAATTAGAAGGAATGGTCTCTCCCTGTTTGTATTTATCCACTATCAGCCTGGCAACATTTCTTATATCTGCTCCCGTATGCTGGTACTGAGTCTGTGTTCGGGGTTTGTTCGTGGGTTTTTTAAGTTCCGGTGATCCTGTCTTACTCCTCGGCCACGTCGCCGGTCTGTTGCACACAGCGGGAACCTCTATCTTCTTTCCGAACGCTGATCAAGGTAGGAATTTATGTATTTTCAATCAGTTTCAAATGGATGCAATAAATACAAAATAGACCGAATCAATATCAAACAATTAAAAGCTGTGAATATTTTATTAGTACAATTATTGTAGAAGTCTAATATCGCTATTACTCAGATTTGATGGTCTTAGTTAACCCTTTGGAATATTGACATAGAGGAGTGAATATATATCTTTTCTATTGATAACTTCGATTTCAGGATTCCATTTATATTCATAGACAAACAACTAATTACCAACAACACATTCGAGCGTTGCTAGCCTCAGCGTAAGATTATTTCTCCCAATAGAAACCAGTGATTAAAAATGTATGTAATCATGTAATTTTTTTATTTAAACACCAGTTTGAAATTAAATTTCTGCGAGGAATTTCCAGCCACTTTACATTTTCCAAGTGCTCTATAGATTTCATGGGAGAAACCGATTCACCTCTAACCTATCATTGATTTAAAGTATTTATCCACACTCTATGGTGATGTACAAGCCCGCTAAAGTTGCCATGTTTGAAGTCATAAATTACCATCTCGAGTGGAGAAATAATTTAACCTACTCACTACTGCAGGAAAATCTATACACAAGTACATCGAGAGCAGAATATCAAAGTTACTGAGATGCAATTTTAAGGACAATCATTTAAGGCCTAGCCAATAGAGTCATATATAATATAAATATATACCATATATATTGTATTATTGCGTAATGTCATTTGATGGATATTAATGTTGAATCTAAATGCCCCCCTCTGAGGAACCATGATTGGAATAACAAAAATTTGAGTCTGAATTTTGAATATACCGTCTTAAATCGACTCAACAACGATATATGATCTGGTTTCCTGACGCATTTACGCTCTCTGTATGTTCAACTTTTTAAACATGATTTCTAGACCTGACAAAAACCCAAAATCAGTGAAAAAAGCCAGACAATCTACCCAAGCTCTTTTCAAATATCAAATCCGAACTATACTTAAGACTTCTCCGTACACGCACCCACCAATTATAGCTAAGGAAATGTTAAGGTCGTGAGTCGATATTAATGCTATTACGCCGAACATTGCAAACTCTAATAAAACAAAAATGATCGAATTCCTAGACCAATATTTTTTCCTGGAAACTTACATCTTCCAGTTCTACTTTTTAGTGTGACTGTTTCGCCATCTTTCTGTTTTACAGTTACTGTACCAGTCAGAGAATCGTTGTAAGCTCTCGGAGACAAGTCTTGGCGATAGCAGATGGTATTGTTACGCATACTAGCTGGTAGCTCGATGACTTCCGTTGGTGTGTGAACGATAGTGGAAACTTCCTTTTCTCCCGGTTTCCGACCTGGATACGGGTTCTAAAAGAATATTATTATTTCTAAAATCTTAAACATTATGACGACTGAACATGAAGACAAGCGATGTGGAAACGACTTTAGTTGGTGTTAACTTAGTCATCGATATTAGCAAGGAATCTGATTTTTGGACTGAGAAGGTTTTCAAATAAATAGGGAAGCTTCTTCTGGATTTGGTTCGGTGCACATTGATAATGACGGTGAGGCGGAGGTCGAACATTCAAATTACATACTCATTATTTACGGGTCATTTATAACTAGGTACTATTTAATTGCTTGTAGCAGTTCAGCAATGCATGCAATATAAAGTTCAAAATAAAAAAAAATATATTATAAAGAGAACAAAATAAACTTACAATCTTTGCCCTTTGGACCTGTCGTGGAATTGGTTTCTTCCCACAGAGCCATGGGTCATTGATGATGTCGTCCAGACACGGCCTCTCTAACGGATGATACTGCAGTAGTTTCCGAATGAGTACCATGCAATCTACATAAAACCAATCCATTTTTAACATATCAGTCCAATTGTAATGTGGCTAATATCCAAAGATGTCAACACTGCCATGTACAAAAGATGTTACATTGTGTACTCCCTCCATGTCTGAATGGCCTGTGTTTATTATGTATCAACGAAATTAATTTTAAAATGTGTTAAGTTTCTTAATCCAGACTAAACACAACATTATCGCAGATTGAATAAATTATCACTTTTTGCACTGTTTAGTTTAAACTCTTATTATATTAGGAGAACCAGTGTAATGCAGATTAAGGCATTAATCTGCTTTAAATAACGATTAGTTATCCAAAAATCTATCAACCAAAGTCTGTGTACAGAATAGGGGCCAAGAACTTGCTAATTACAATTAAGATTAAATACATGAAGATCTTAGTTCCACAGACGCCTCTTGACATACATGTATACTGCGTGATTGGGTACGAGTACTTAAATAATACCCCAAAAAGCATGAGTTGGAAGCAAGTCCATGGCTAATCCCGTATATTTGGGAACCAATAATCAGAATTGAATAAGTTGATTTTGATTGGCTGATATTTAAATGAATGATAGTTGTGTATGAATTCACGACGCGGTAAATGGCCCCTTTATCGGAATGAATAAACCGCTTCAAGTTTGAAAATGATTCGAAAATAATTGAAATATAAGGAAGTAAAGCTATTTTGGGGAAGCATTTCTAAGTATAAACTCACCAACTCACTCATAAATTTTACATGAAGCCTAGTATGTTAGTGAATTGGTCTTACTCATACACAAACTGGCCAGTGAACTTTTTTCCTATAGAAAACCCTTTGGATGTTGTTGGATTACATCGAAAAACCAGTGAGATTTATTCTTAAAATATAGGATACCGAAATGTACAGATGTGTAATTGCACCGAGCATGTGTGGTGAAAAACGGGTCGGCGAAATCATTTGGGCTGGTGGCTTTGTGCAGTTTGGCTCAGTGTTTTTCTTTCATCGTCAACTCTTATAAACATTGGCATTGAGCATGAATGGTTAACATGGGTTTCAGGGCCAATCACGGTTTTGTTATGCAGGTTCCACTATATGTATGCAAGCACTTAACAAAAATTTCAGATTTCTAAAATGTCTGGCAGGCAGGTTAAGTTTGGTATATTACCTTGTTTACTGAGATCTTCTTAGGCGTCGCCTCTCTGATCCGTTTCAATAATACTATTTTTGATACCTGCTTCCGGCCCATAAAAGTCAGGCACAAATTTTATTGGATTGTTTTTCCAAAGAATATTTAGGGAACTCTTTAAAATGTTTAAGTTTCTGGCTTCTACACATGATACAGGCAATGAATTCAACATGTCCACAACTCTTTGCGAAATGCTTTAGTATCCTTTTATTTGTTTTGCAGTGTTTTTTTTAAATATCTTAAATTTAAGACCTCTTGTGTTTGACTCTCTGATTGGAAAAATGTAGATATAAATGATATTGTATGAAAATGTTTTGCACATAGACTTCCAAATATAACTCGTTGCAATTACGACTCGGTGACTAGGTATACCGACTCCCGTGTAGGAACCGTATCACCAACCTAAGGAACGGATATATATAGACCTGATGAAGGGGTCCGTGTGCTATTTCGAGCAAGATTGTTGCGGTATGGCATAGATGAACATTATTCTCAGACTTCTAATGGCCCAATACTACATATTATGCCACCACAAGATGAAACATTGGAGGAAGTTGGTTCACCTTTATAAATAGATATCTTGAATCAAGAAAATGCGGAACACTTGTTTCACGGAGTAAGTCATTATTTTCCCGTTATAAGCACATGTTTTTGTTTTTGCCTGATTGAAAATAAATATTGCTAGTAAGAGGTGTTTATGCAGTATAGTTATAAAATACCAATTTACCGAATGTTGCCGATCTTTCAAATCGTAATCTCTGCATTTTCATGTCTTCCTCCATATCAAGGATCTGTGCATCGTTAAAAGGTAGTCTTCCGTTTATCATTGCAAAGAGCATAATACCTCTACAAAAAACATTTCGCATGTCATTCAAGACCTATATGACTAATAATATTTGTTTAGTAAATGGACAGAAAACAGAATCAAAATCAGAAAAGCGAGACCGCACCTTAAAACGTAAATATACACTAAAAATGCTAAAAAAATCAAATTGTGTAAATGAATATTTTATTGACTGATGGGAGATGTGGTAAACAATTCATACAATACTGTCAGAAAATTTCAAAATAGGACTTCGCGGTAGCAAGGAAGAATCGTGTTTTTTTGCGCCCAGCATTCACCAGTCTATCCAATTACGAAAATACATAAGCAAGAAACCTCAGTTTTATGGTGCTCTCCTCATATTTAAATGTGGAATAATGGATAAAGTTACCACACTTACAGACTCCAAATATCAGCCTTAAATCCTTCATAAGGTTTGTTTCGAATAACCTCTGGTGCTGTGTACGCATATGACCCACATGATGTTCGTAACATTGCTTTTGGATCTTCAACTGTTGCGGAAAAACCGAAATCTGGAAATATAATGTACTAATTATGCATACTCAGAAAAATACATACCCTAATGGTGAGCTTAGTTCAATAAAGCTTCAAATTTTGGGCAGATTCTGAGATGCAAATACTTCCCTCTTCCCTGTTTCCTTCCACTGAGTTGATGTATTGCGGTATTTGTATTATGATGTTAGTTACAGCACTGATCATTGTACCTTCCCGTTTACAAGTATTGATAACACCTTACCTGTTAGCTTAGCATCCATGTTTTCATCAAGTAACACATTTTCACACTTAAGATCCCTAAAAGAAAAAGAAAACATACTATATACACGTGGGAATAAAAGGACAGCGGTGGCAAATCGGGGAACTGCGTTTTCAACAACAAAAAAATGGACACCAAATCTGTTACGTTTAACCACCAAATTTTATTAGTGGTTTTGACTCCAGAAAAATTGAACATACAATGTAGTATTTCGTATTCAAAAAGGCCAGCCAGCCATATTATGCTTCAATAAATGTAAGAAATGATAAATATCACTCAGACTGTATAAGAATAAAGCAGGATCTACTTTCTTGGTGGTAACATACATGCCTAAGACTTTCTTATGATTTCGGTCAACTAAAATATTGATTTTTACTTCGCTGCTCTTTCAAGACAGCAGGAATATCAGAGATTGTACGAACCATTCAAGAATTTAAGAAACCACAACGTCTGACATGTTTACAAGGCTCGGAAAACCTACCGATGGACAATGTTGTTGCTGTGGATATGCAGTAGTCCCTCACATATCTGGCGGAAAAGCTTTCTAGAAAGTTCCTCTCCTATACCTTTCTGATTGGTACCAATGTGGTTGTTTATAAGATCAAGAAGATCTCCGTTCTTACAATATTCCATTACCAAATACACATGACCATGGGTGGAGAAATGATCAAAAACTCGAACCTACAATTAAATTGGTTATTTAATTTTTCATTGACTGCTGTTTTAATGTCTTTAGCGAATGTTCCGTGTATTTAATGCATTTTGTCACACATTTTTTATCAATTCAAAAGCATATATCATAAATTCACACATATTTTTACTATACTTTGCTTTCTCCTTTCGATAAAAAAAACATCTGTCCAACAAATAGCTGCCTATGGAAAAAAGAATCACCTCTCTCAGTATGGTTAATTAAAAGTATGCTTGCAAGGCTTTCGATCTCCTTAGATATAATTCGCAACCTCTTCTGCGATCCACCTCAACCCATCTGCTATATACAAAATACAAAAATTATGAAATTGCTAAGTCCATTACTACTTACAACATGTGGATGGTCGGGTAATCTGGAGTGGTTCTCGACCTCTCTTGGTAAAAATTTCAGGAGGAATTCTTTTGGTATAGCTGTTTTAGATATCACTTTTATTGCTACCTAAAATATGAATTTATGTATATGAACGAATTAAAATTTGTTTATTCCGGGAGTGTGTGTGCATGTGTTGGGGTAGGGAATTTTTAACTCTCTTAACTATGCTAATTGTCGTACAGTTACTTAACTGCCAGCTTCCATTTTCTGATTATATGATAATGTTGTTTGTCTTGAAACAGCAATCATCTACTCAAAGAAGAGACAAGAACAACAAGGATAAGCATCAAAGAGACTGATGACTAAATTTAGTTATATTCTGTAAGTATGCAGTTCTAGCAATATGAACTCATCAGGTATCATCAAAACTCTCATACTTTTGACCGATAGAAATAATAAGCTGAGTAAATAGTTGAAAAGAAGCATTTGTTTACCTGAAGTTCACCGTCTGTGAATTCTGATTTGATGGACATTTCTTCATTCCGTGCAAGCCTACTAGCAGATACTTCAGCAAGTTTCACCTTCGCGTATGCTCCTTCCCCCAGCGTTCTGATTATTCTGTACCCGTGGTTCATGCAGTCGGTTTTCGTAGCCTCTGACGAAACTTCTTTTTGTGTAGTTTTACATGCGAATATCGATTTACCCTTCTTACAGTCTCCCGATACATTGCGTTTGGACCTCGTTTTTCTTTGTTTCATTTTCGCGCCTTCCTTTAGTTATCTCGACGTTATTCCCCACCGTTTCTAATGCTAGAGATCCTGTGACGTCGCAAAACATTGTGAAGGCAGCGTCTAATGCTTACGTCTCGTTTTACAATTAGAGAACAGGACAAGACATCTTATATTTTTTTCTCTTTACATTAAGATCGGCTCGAATTTTAGAGCAAAGTTTCAAAAGGTTCATCTAATACCCCGTAAAAACAATGGTGGCCAGTGAGTTTTTGTTAATTTCGTGTTATGGGAGTGAAAATTTACCATTATTAGCCAGAAACCCTCTCTCTGGACCCGCAACTACCGTAAACCATCGTCGGAAGCCCAAAAAAATCTCAAGAAATAGGAAGGTCGAAGTTTTATTACCGAAAAAAATTCTCATATCTCTAATTAATAATAGAGAACTTCTCACAATTTCGTACCCCTGTAACTCTAAAACGGTTATTCCCGAAAAAAACTCTTATAAAGATATTTCGAAAGGAACACAATGACAACAGAAACATCAACTCAGATTACTGATCTTATTATTCTTGTATTGAAGATACATGCAGGTTCTAAACTTAAGTTGCGTATCTTATCGACGCCAACGTGCAACGACGTCGACAGCATAATACCATTGGATGTCTGCCATTCCCCCCCCCCCGGACGTTTAGATGTAATAGGAATATAAATAAATTGTCCTTCCTTGTTAATTAAAAGAACAGCGACTACAGAATAATCACTACAGTACTAATCAAGAATGGAATCGGGAACCCTGGAATTGTAAGCTCACGTATATGTACTATACGTACCCACTGAGCTGAAGGAGTAGTCAGCGCAGCTAAATAAGCATGGTATCTAAATATACCCGCACGGATATGCCACCGCTACAGTAACTTCTTTTCATCTGTTTGTTGGAATAAAAAAGACATTTTTTTCAACAAGAAATATTGAGTTTAAGATTCATGTAAAATAAATGAATTTTATTCTATCATAAGACACAATATTTAACAACATAAAAATATCAACAATTAATCTAATGCGAATTTTGTATACAATTCATAAAGTAAAACTGTCTAAAACTGCACCAAAAATATGACAACAAATACTACTAATAATTAAAACAGTTCAGTGGAGTAGCCAGGAACCAAAAACTTATTTTAATACAAGACAGGACCACTACCAGTCAAAGGTCAAGGGAATAAATAGTTCCAAGGGTTGGAACCTCCTTTTTGTTGGATCTCATTTTGCTAATTCATTTGTCGTAATTGTTGTCATTTACTATGTGCAAAATTAGACACAAAATGATAAAATGACAGTAAAGATCCCCCTCCCCCTTTTAATGTGGTAGACCTCAGGTAAGGGCCACAACTCTTACATACATTGGAACGTTTGTATTCAGCATTTTACATCAATCTTATGTAAGCTTCAAAGTAACTTGGTCTGATTTCATTCTGTTTTAAATAAAAGCTTGATAGGCTTTAGTGAAATTGAATACAATAAAAGCATTTCACTGATTTCAAGAGTTATTCCCTTACCCTAGGTCTACCTTCTTAAATGTCTGGATCAGACCCACTTTCTTTATAGACCCCCTTTAATAAACTTCTGGATCCATCTCTTCCACTACCCAAAGTTGGATTATTTATAATAGAAATATTTGTTATATTAATGTTCATTGCGAAAATAGAATTTTGCTCCCGAGGACAGTTAAATTAATCAAAACAAAAACTGAGAGATCCACTGTCTTCTACTAATACTGATTCGTCATTATTTTATTTTGAACCACACTCCCTAACCCAGCTTTTAAATACATGAATAACTTCATAAGGAAGACTTTACTTGCCAAAAAAAAGTTGTCAATTATATCCTTAACAAATGCCCTTTATTACCATACGGTTATTAAATTCAAAATTTGAAAAAAATCACATTTGGAGAAAAATACACCATTTGGTTAAGAGTCACAAACTAATTGAAATGAAAAAAAAAAAACTATAGGATGAAAAAATGTATTGTAATGAGTTTTAGGTGGAAGCATATGCATGTTCAAGCAATTCTGTTGACGAACTGGCTACCCCATTGAAGTTTGATTAAAGCAAATATGAATACTAATGCACATAAAAATAATGTATTGATAACATTTGAAAAGTTTGGAATATGTAGATTGTCCATATTAAAATAGCCATGCATGACCAGCAGAAATGTAAAAATAATCATTAATAAAGAGAAAGTGTGTCCATGGGACACAGATGCTCTGTGGTACCATCTTTTTAAGACAACCTCCAGATAAACAAATCATAATTCCAGAAATGCAAAATTTGAACTCAAGTCCTTATGTGGTCCTAACAAGATATCAAAAGTTTGAAATCAATCAGTAAATGTAAAAAAAATATTAAAAGAATGGAAAGCTCAAATTTGAATGTTTTTTTTTTGCTTTTCTAAAGGAATATTTGTGACTGCACATCAATAACAATTAAAATTTTGGAATTATTTTACTTTGAAAAAGCTAGAACTATGATCAACTAAACTGCACAATACTCCTAACAGCATCATGAAAAACCTTTCATTTAAATTATCTACTTTTTATAACATTCAGCAATATTTATCTTGCTCAATGTACATCTGAAATACATATGATGTCCAACCTTCATATTAAATTTCATAAAAATCCCATTGAATAGTTTGGGAGGAGAATTTGAACACAGGTGCTAATCCAAGGACTGGCGTGCTGGGCGTACACCACCCTTAAATTGGTAAAAAAAAATGTTTGCATGAAATCTTAATTTTTCACCACAAATTTCACCCCATATTTTTTGCCTTGCTTTGCACGGCTTTTAATTCAATTAACGCTTCCCCCCTTAAACTCAAATCCTGGATCCGCCCCTGGAACCTACAAGCTACATAGATTAACAAGGTGGTTCTTACATGTACATGTACATGTATGTACCCCACAGCAGTGGGTATACAGATTTAACTCCATTCTTCATTCTTAATCAATCTTATTCCAGTCCTTGCCCTGTCAAGACTACTGTGAAAGAATTATTGTTTGTGTGGTACCAATTTTTGTGGTTTTTGTGGGTTTGGTAAGCAACAAAATTTGGCTCTCAATGAAAAGTTAATTTTACATTCATTTGTATGAAAGAGTTGTCAAATCCATGAACTGACAAATTTTGGGCTAGTTGAATCCTTTACAGTCCTTTGTTATTCAGGCTAGTCCTTGAGAATTTTGAAGGAAAGGACTCAAACAGTATATCAATGTTACAATTTATGTTGGGATAGGCACTGTGTCTATTTATATGAGAAGTTAAAAAAAATATTGCAACACAAAAGTCCATACAATAACAGAAGGTACAAAAATAAAGCATTTATGGCACACATTTCCTTCTCTTGTTTAATACAAAAGGGAACCAGCAGTATGCTTTAAATTAGTATCTATTATAATGCAGTGAAATATTAGGTTTTTAGGGATCATACAAGTCTTTGTATTACTTATCCTGTCGGGCAAATAGACCATACATTTACTTTCCAAAATGTATTATAAACTTGTCTTTCCTGAAATTATGAAATTCATGAAATTAGGTCGTTATTTGGACAAGTGTGAAAATAAATTTTTTTTGTCTGAATGTCAGTTTGCTTGTCCTGTGAAATAAGGGAACATTAAATGTCATTCCTTGACCAGAAGAAAGATCATACTGAATTTAATTTTTGTTCATGAATTTACACATTGTACATTATACAATATTGCATGGAGAAAATTATTCATTCTTTCTGTTGAGTGATTATTTGTTTTTTTAATAAATATTTTATCTGTTTAAATATTAGATTTGAAGACAAACAAGGTATACTCTATTGATACAAAAAAAATTGATTATCTCCCTTTTGAAAAGCCTTAATTTCCATTTTCTCTGCAAAAAAAACCCCAAAAAACCAATACACTTTTTTCATCTTTCATGGACAAACGAAAGAGAAACTGAACATTTTATCCTACAAACTTTAAACATATTGTGTCTTTTGGGACAACAACCAGATTTCTACACACATGTACAGTACATTTTCTAGAAATATATTGATTTATCTACACTGTAACAATTTTTCTCTCAAACTGAGCATACAAAACTCCTAAATCAAAACATTCAAGAAGAGAACTTAAGTACAGGTAGACATAAGAATCATGCAGAGGGGGGGTTAGTCAATATATCAGCCAACTTTCTAAATAACTTTTGTCAGTCCATCTATGGAGTCCTATAAGTGATTGAAGCCTCAAAAAGAAATAAAGGAGGTTGGGAAAGTGGAGAAAAAATATTTAAGGTATAGTGAAGCTAAAAAAAAAAAAATCACCCCTGCTGCTACTCTATTTTTTGTGCCTACCCTAAATATTTAATGGCCATTTTGGCTCAAGCAACGTAAGTTCTAGATTGTTTCCCCATTAACTCAATATAAGATGTTTTTGAGAAATAAAATTATTTCCCTACCTAACTATCCTAACTGTTTCTCGATGGAAGCAAGACAATATTTGGCCTGATCAGTAGGGAAAAATGACTGCAGAAAATTTGTCAACAGATTTCATTTAAAAAATTTGAACTGATTTTATTACTTTCCCAATATTGGATACAATACTTATTAATATTTATATCAAAAATGTGACTTTCTGAAATATTTAAAGTAGTTTGGAAAGTTGACAGAAAAATTGACATACCAACTTTGTCTCTTATGTGGACCTGTACATACAAAAAGCAACCAACTACAAAAACAAAGCCTCAGCTGCTATTCCATCTATTGTATGTCCTTCTACAAGCCTTAGGACATTTTCTTTGATGAATTCCCAGAGAACTACGCCATTTGAATCTCATTCCGCAGGGACACTTGTATCGATCGATTGTTCCATGCTTTCCACCAATATGTTCTTTAAGATATGCCTTTGCAGCAAAGACATCTCCACATAGATGGCACACATGTTCCGTCACACGAACAGAATGCTGTCGTGATTTATTTATTGCCATGTCAACAGCACTTTTTAGAAGGTGTGATTGGTTGTTTTCCGGCAATTTCTTCCTGAGATGTAATTTGTTGTGTTCTGAAAATTTCTGTAAGTCATTGAAGACATTTCCACAGAAAGAGCACACATACACACCTTTCTTACTAACAATATCATTTTCAACAGCTCTAGAGGAGTCTTGTACCTTTGCCGTGTCGAAACCACCAGTGCTGAGTTGAGAATTCTGATTGGTTGAAGCAGTGCTACTTGTTAATAACTTAGAGTTTTTCAATAAATTTGCAGAGGAGGAAACAAAGCTAGAAAATGTTGGAAGAGCAATGGATTGCTCGCCGTTATCCTGTGAAATGGGAGACACTGCTTGTTGGGTAGAATATCTAGGTTGAAAGTTTGGAGACAACTCACTGCAAGCTGTGTTCAACCCATGATGAAGTAATGCCATGTTGGTAGAAAGGTCATTATTTGAAGACAGTCTCATATCTGACATGTCAGAATGTCTCCTTATTCTAGGTTTATTATGTATTCCTGTTAAACCTGACTCAGTTGATGATTGATTTCTAAATTGGGAAAGACTTTTGTCAGTAGAGAGCAAGCTTACACTCTTTGTCTTAAATTCATCACACTTTTCACAATGCTTCTCAAATAAGGCCCATGTTGATGATTGGAATCCACAAAAACAATTGTATGATTCATCATTCCCATGAAATGTCAACAAGTGGTTGACCAGTTCCTTCCTATGTTGAAATCTCTGTCCACAAACGCTGCATGTATCCTGTAAATGCTTGCAGAAAAGTTTGTGCCGTTCTAATTCTGACTTATTACAAAAAGATTCATTGCAAAAACTGCATTGCTCTTCACCCTTCAACTGGTCAGTTCCTGAAGTACTTGATTTTCTTCCATGACCAAGACTATCATGTGTAATTTCCTCATTCCTTATCCTGCTTTGCATTTTCTCACCACTCAAGGTGTTGACTACTGAAGATTTATTTTTGTGGTCAGTGGTTAAGTCTATTATGGCTTTATCATTTTCGATTACATCTGTGGAAGTCTCAATGGTCCCCTTACTGTTGGTCTTCTGACATGAGGGGGTTGGTTGTTTTTGTTTATATTTAGATAAAGCATCTGCAAAGGGTTTCACTAGAGTGGTATCAATACGTAAAGAATTTTGACTGGCCAAAAACTCCTGCTTTGGTTGATCATTTGTTTTCTGTTCAGGTATTTTAGGATCATTTACTGCTCGTTTCTCATCTTGTGAAAAGTTAGAAGCATGTTTATCAACAGTAGAATTCATTTCAGAAGATTTCTTTGCAAAAAGGACTGAATGTTTCAGTCTTTCAATCTCATTGGCCCAATTATTTTCTATTCCCAAATAAGGATTATATTGAGAAAAATCAATAACTGATACATTTTGTCCTGCATTTTGACCTTCATTTGAACATGGAGCTGTCAAAGCTACTGGACAATTTTTGCGATGGTTACCAAGAGAACTTCTCCATTTAAATTTCTTCCCACAGTCACATGAATATCGAAGACCACCACCATGTTTTCCTTCAATATGCTCTTTCAAGTATGCTTTTCGCTTAAAAATCTCTCCGCATTCTTCACATTTCAAAATCCCTTCACTTTCTTCATGAAAACTTGGAGCATTTCTTCCCATGTAAAAATTAGCAAAATTTTGATTTTCTTCCACATATCTCCGACTAACTTCCTGTGCAAAGTTCATGAAAAATTGTTCTTCTTCAGTCATCTGTACAGCGTTATTCTGATTACCAGTTAACGCTTCTATTTCAATATTTTCTTGTTTGATGTTCAATTGATTCGATTCTACACTTAATGTTTCCAGATCTTTACTGTGAAATTCTTCACGGCCTTGGTTAGGTTTGTATGCACTTCCTTTGCTCTTGTCATCTTGAATTTCATGTGATAAAGTACTTTCATGAACTGCAGTGTCAACTTCATTACCAAGTTCTCCATTTCTTTCCCCAAATTTTCTAACTGCAAATAACTGGCTATGCCGATTCTGAAAATTTTGTATATCATCATTCAAAAGATTGCTACTCGGCTGATTTATCGAACGACTGAAAGACAGAAGCAAATCAGCCTCATTCTGACATTGGTTGACAGAAGTGAACTCTACTTCATCATCATGAACCTGAGCCTCACTCATTAGTTCTGTCTCGTCATTTTCACCTGTATCATATTCATCATTTGTTCTATGAGAACTGGTATTTTGGTCACATGTCCTGGCATGCCCGTTTAATCTAATATCTTCATTATAAGCTTCATTTAGTTCAGGTGATTCCATACTTGAACGAGCATCTGTTTGCTGAATTTCTTTTTCAGTATGACCATCTATTTTATCATGTCTAAAAGTTTCAAGATTTCCTCCTATGTTAAAATCATGGCTTTTTCCCAGAACATTAAAAATTCTATCTATTCTTTTTATTTTTTGGTTACTTCTTTGCAAGCTTATTTTTCCTGCAAGCAACATTTGTCTTAGTTTCCAATTTGTCCCATTCATCTTACTTTCATAGCCATAGTTAGAATATTTACAGAATTTTTTGTGATGAAGAAGTCGGCTTTTTGAACAAAAATGTCTCCTACAGGCACACTTGTACTTAAAATATTTTTTCCTTTTAGAAATCAAAGAATTGAGGGTTCTACCTCCCAAAATTGAAATAAACCTTGATGGAGTAAAATGACTTGCACAAGTGTTGTCCCTAGCAGCCATGATTTCCTGTCCATCTACAGAATTGAATTCTCTATCATTTGTGTTCTGATCCTTTAATGTACAATGATCAATTCTGTTTTTTGCAACTGTACTACTGTTGACAGTACTTCCTTCTACTAAATTTAATCTATTTTTCTCATGTTTAATTCTTACATGTCGTTTCAATTTAGAATCATCGATAAACACCATATTGCATCGCAAACATTTATAATGCCTTCTAGAATGGTTTTGTAGGTGATTCTGAAATTTCCTTTTACCATTAGTTTTAAATGAACAGTTATTACATTTGAGTACTTGTTCTCTTTTTCTACTACTTAAACCTTTAGGTGTTGCTGATGGCTCATATGGTGAGGCAGCATCTCCTGAAAAGTATTACAAAACATATTGATATATCAATATATTATATGTACAAACATATGAATACAGTGGGAGTTCCAGTGGGTACTGGGTTATGAAACCCCTCCTTTTGTTGCAAAATTTTGTTAAGTTTTGGTAAGTTGGGCAAAATTTAGCAAATGATAGCCTTGAACACCCTTAAATTTCTGATCCTGATCGCTAATCCTAACCTGAATCTAGATCTAACATTTAACTGTAACAAATTTCTTGACACTGGACCTTATCAGAAACTCTAACCCTAGTTCTTTGACCTACACGCTAACTATCTAAAACACTGACCCAAGTCATATAACCCCGATCCTGAACAAGTAACGATCGAGACCTGACCCAATCCCCATAACAAACTCTATATGTGACTTTCATAAAGTCTAAGACCTGACAAAGACCTAAATATTGATGCAGGTAACAATGGATTCTTAATCTAAATAAAAACAAAAACAAATAATGAAATAATATGAGAAGATATACCCGATAAAAACGGTGAATTTTTTCTCTTCACGACTTTCGTTTCATGTTAAAAGTTTTGTGAAACAGTTTAAAAATCTTTGAAAAGATGTTAATAAACAGTGCAAAAATGAAAAAGTTTAGGGACTTTCAATAAAGAAGGGAGCACACGGTATTGGAAACTCACCATCAATTTGAACAGCCATCCCTTCCCTTGGACTTTCACCTGGATTTTCCCCATCATCACTAGATTGGCATCCATCAGGCAGAGCAACATTCACAGATATATCTCTACGTAATACATCCTTTGGAATGTTGACTGTCAATTTACTGAAGTTACTTCCCTTTGACAGTGGATTTTGTGAAGTGCTGACATTTTTTCTTTTATTTCTACAGAAAAAAAAAGAATCACAATGAGAATTACTTTACATAGAATGTCAAGAAATCATTTTTTAAGATAAATTGTCTCAGACATGTACATGACATTAATACACAGTTTCTAGTCAGAATGTTACCATATTTTGTTGCATTTTTCCATTTAATTTACTTTCTTGCCTTCTTAAATTTGCAACAACAAAAAAACATAACTATCCTTTAAAATTACACTACATGTTTGTTGCAGAACATAACAAAACTTATACGGTACATAAATTGTAAAAACTTCTCAGTTGGTAGAAACCTGATTTGATGAGGTCAAGAAACAGAGTGGATATTTGCAAAATTATAAATAAATATACAGCAAAAAACAATTAAAAAGGTAAATTCCACATTTTAAAAAAATCAAGTCTGTAAATAGAATATGAAAATTACTTTTTGTGAAGTTCAAAGAAATGGTTCATCAGATCATCAGCATTTGACTGGGTTTGTACAAGGAGGGTTTGAAACTGGTTGTAGATGGGCCTTGTCACCATTATCCCTATTTGTTCATCCATCAGGGACTGAAAAATAAATCATAATTTACATTTACATGTTAATTTATATTTTAGTTTATAAATACATGTACATATATAATCATCATTTACTGGTATAAAATAAAATACATGTACAAGTAAATTCATTGGTATCAGATTTATTTCAATGGTGTCAGGTTTATCTGTCCCAAATCAATTCATTCACAGATGTTCTGTATATTCTATAGTTTATCCAGTTCATTTTGCCTAGTTAATTTGGCCCATATTTTCTTATAGGATTTAAAAATGACAAAAATATAAAAACATTTTAAAAAATAAAATTGAATATAAAACTTTTATTATTCTCCATGAGGTCTTTGATTTTAAGTAAATGAATTCACACTTGTCTAATTACTCCAAATGACCCCAGTTTCGTCCCCAAATACCCTTTAGACACAAAGAATCAATGCAATTTTACATAATGATCTCTAAGTTGAAGGAGAATTCATCGTGAAAACAAAGTAATTTGATGTATTAATGGTGAAAAGGGAAAAAATTAATAAAAATCTTAAGTACATGTACATTTGTGTATGCATATATTAATTAATACATAAAGAAAAATTGTATACATAAGATATACATATATAGAGTCCAAGACTCTGGAAATTTTCACAGCCCATGTCAGTCATTTTATCAAACTTCAGCAGATGTTTGTGTCAGTCTTCTATATACTCAGACTGAGAACAAACCTATACAAATACATTTGTAGTTATTTAAAGATAAATATTGGAATTTATGTTACTTCATCACATACTATGTCTGTTACAAATTATTGGAACAAAGGAACAAGTTCTATTTCAACCATATGGAGATGTTTTGACTTGTAAACAAAACATCATATCTCTTGGACTTTTTTAACAGTCTAGAACTTCCAAATGATTAAAAAATGTAGATAAATAAAAGAAAATCGTGAATGCATAATTTGTATATTGATTTAAATGAGTTGTTGACTTCTGTGTAAAAAGGATTCAATTGATAAATTAATAATTCAAACTGGACTGATTCTTAGTTTCAGCACCACATGTTTTTGTTACCACTTAAAGATTGGCAGGAAAATGATGGATTTGTAAATCTTTTTCTTCATTCCATAAATCAAGTAATAAATGTATGAAAATTCCCCTAGTCACTTCAATTCATTCGTACACTCAATGGTGCTCCACGTGAACTGTTAATTTAATTATGCAATCAACTAATCAGTTACAGGTAAATCACAGTCACAGGTGGCTGCACATCGGCTAACATTAACACACACCTGTCAATTATGACAGGTACACAGGCTGAGACAGGCATCCTCCCAAGTCAGGGTTTTGAGTCCACCCTCACTCCCTAAAACCCCTGACATCACTCATTCATATTTAGCGGGAAATTTATTTGTTGAAAAATTGTTAAAGACGGACCATGTTATGAAAAGCCAAATTTTGTGTGAATTTTTTATTTACTTTTTTAAGGGGTGGGGGTAGGGTATTTGACAGGGCTCACAGTATTTCTAGTTGATCATTAAACTTCAATAAGAGCATAAGCACAAGTTAAAAGGGCAAAGGGTGTATTGTGCACTTAAAGCGCAGCTCTTTATTCTTTATTTTTTCACCACTAAATCAACTAATTACTATGATGGCATTCACAAGTATAAAAACATCTACAAAAACCATGTACATGTACATGTATACTGTACAGCCCTCCAATACGCTCCCGAAGGGAGCATTTATGGTTGTACTATCAACTTGGTTCTGTATACTTATGGCAAGAAAAAGCATCAATATCCGGTTTGTACCTGCATTTTAAGGAGCTGAAGAACAGCATAATGGCAGGTTCATTTGCCTATACTAGTATATGTGCGATTGAGAGCCAAACCAGTCTCGGAAAACATTTGCTAGTTTTGATAATTAAATACAAATAGAATCATAGATTTTCCAAGATAGGGTTGGCCTGATAGTCTGCAGTATGGCATCCAGATGTTTACGAAAATTACATACTCAATATTACCCATAATTCTGGGGTCATAAAAATTGTGAAACGAAAATGAACCAAAACGAAACGAAAATAATGGATAAAAGAAAGAATAGAAACGAATCTATTTGATAAAATGAATCAAATCGTTATAAAAACATAATTTAACTATACAAAATGAACAGAATGAAGCGAAACTAAATGCAACAAATGAAATCTGAAGACATTTCACAAATACAAGAACCATAATATTAACCAGTGCCGGACAATTCAACCCAAAGATATTTCGGACCATGACAACCAATAATTCCTTATGAATGCCAGACATATCAGACCACGACAATCAGTAAAATGCTTTAGGACAAATATGTATATCATTACAAAATTTGCCATACTTGAAGGTTGTAAGTAAAAAATATGAAATCAGAGCTGACGAAAATGATCAAAATTGTTTTTATTAATGTTTCTCCCGGAGCGTTAAAAGGTTTCACCTTCATCATATTAATGAATAATGTTAAACACATAAAAAAGTATATACAAACTGTACATGTATGCATTTTGCATATATCTGCCACCTCTAAATTTACTTTTCTTGTTCACTTTATCTTTGTAGTTGTGTGATTAAAATCTCTACTGTTTCAAGTATATGAAAATGTACCTAAATTGAATGAGATCTGGTCCTATGCACTTTTATCAAGAGTATAGACATACAAGTGTGGTAAAAGGGGTATATATACAATCTATCAAGTCCATCTGATCAAGTTATAAAGAAAATTCGATATCATAAGTGGATATGCGTGTTTTGTACGTGTACACTGTACGTGTGCGTATGTACAGCCAGAAGGATATTCAGATTTGTTGTGAACACAGGTAGACACGACAATATAATTGCTTTGTGTTATGAATAGCGTCGGTATGCTTCCGTTTGAATGCTGCTTTCATAAACTTCTTACCATATTCTTATTCTATATCAGCACAATCTTTCAAAATATAAAACAGTAGGTGACTTTTTTGTTGTAGCCTCATTCATTGTTATGAATTTTCTTTTCATATCAAAGGGAAATAATCGGAATATTTACGTCAAGAGTTACCTCCCATATATACCGCATTCTTCATAATAAACAGGTAACACACAAATATTGCATACAAAACCAAACCAAACCACGGCAAATAAGAAAACTGTCTGCCAAAATGCAGCGCATGTCCCTTTTTCAAATCGGCGGAGAAATAAATGCATAAACTAACATTAAGTGTGCATATAGAAAGCAAAATTTTGATTCATTGGTTTGGGAATAATAAAAGGAAAGCTATTCCGGGAAAAAAATCAGGCAATAGCATCAAATTTATGGTTACATACCACTAATTCAACCAATGAGCTTTTAGAACGTACGCAAAAATAGTCTTACATAAGTTTAGCGCACCTGTATAATGTAGCCGTGGAAAACATGCACTTCAAATCTACACATGTGAGCCTGTTTTTGGAGGAGAATCATATTTTCTGCCTGAAGACCCATTTTTGTGAAATGTAGGGGAATTCCCATCCTTTTTTACCTCGTTGTCATCTAGGAGTCGGTGTTGCGCTACAAGGTAGTAAACACCACATAGTATATCCGTGCTATTAGTATAAACATACAGCTTTTAGTCTTCTTCGAGTTAAACTGAAGGTAGAAGTCCATAATACGCTGAACTTAAAGGTTACAGACCACCAATTCAACCAATGAGCATTTGGAACGTACGCAAAAATAGTCCTACGCAGAAATTACCCCTGTTCCTCATAGTGCTGTGAAAAAAGTTCTCATCTTATTTTAAAAATTTAAACAGTGCCTGAAAGGAAAAACATTTCTGTACATTTTATATGTGCATTTTGCTTCTTGTGATGTGAAGCCTAATCTCCATAATGATTTTTAAATATACCCCTATCTTGTGAAAACACTGGAATTTCCCATGCTATTTATAGACCCTTCACTTCCGGTGACCAGTACTGCACTGCAAGTCTGCTAACCCCACATGCCATTCTGAGGATTGTGAGCTGACATATGTAGAATCATGCTGATATATAGTCCTCTGCAGGTTAAAGTTAAGGTAAAGTCCAGAGAAGCCATTGAATATTGTGAAATTAGCATAGAAGCCTATGGAAAGTGGAATTAGTGGTTTTTAGCCTAAAGAAATTAGCATTTGGGCCTATGAGAAATGTCATTAGTGGTTTGTAGCCTTAATTTGGATGGGAACAAAATTCTCTACGAAAATGAGGTCAATCTCTTGGATGTGACAGTAGAAATTCAGATGAAATTCAAAACACATATATCTGAAATTTGTGAAAAAAAATGATTTTTTAAAATATTCTTATATTGTAAACACCAAACTGTAAACTAAAGAAATGCTGTTACAATGATTAAAGCAAAAATAATTATGAAATCAATTTTTATCAGTTTTTTCTTTAAGCCAATAATTTAAAATATTTGAATATTTTTCAAGTTATGAATGATTTGTCTTGGTAAAAATTAATTTTAAAAAGATACTAATAAAATATATAGAATTTTTATTCATGTTTCATGTTAGTACACATACTATTCGGGGACTATTAAAAAAAAAACAAAAAATTAAGCTAAAAATGAAAATATGATTAAAAAAAATAAATATGATGAATATTATGCATAGGACTGAATTAAAACTAATGAAGTTATTTTGAAAGTACTTATTATGAACATATGTAAACGCGTATAATCTATAGATTCTTTATTTTTTGCAAATTCAATATCAATAGATTGATATGTTTGGGATAATTAAATTTAATAAGCTAAACATCATATAATTGAACGTTAACTTGCCTATACTTAAAGTTTTGAAACATGTTGCAAATTATTTCTTAAGTGTAAGTGTTTGAAAGAATCACGCAGAATGGGAAAAATCAGAAACATGCATGTCAAAATGCCACCGATCTGACATTGTGATACCACCCAAGTATACTCTCTCTATTTGAAAAGGCCATTATTTAATCTCTGCATCACTGACTTTGCTCAGAAATTTTTCAGTAGAATCTAAGAAAAATGAGGTTTTTGACAGAGTTATCTGCCCTTGAAATGTTCAATTTCAGTGCATTTCAATGAAATTGTAACTCAATGGTCCAGCATCTTATATGGAAAATCTTGTCTGTTTTCCTTGATTCTAATGGTGAAAATAGTCAAATTACACTGTCAAAATGATGTATTTTTTATACCATGATTCACCTACTGCCTGACTTTTTACAGGGACTGACACTTAAGGTACATTAAGGTACATGTATGCTATTGTTACAACCAGACCTGTTCGCCAGCTGCAATCTGATTACTGCAGTGAGAAAAACTGCATCCATTTTGGAGATGCAGCATTACATATCTTGAAGCTTCTCTGAATATCATATATGATCTATGAACTTTCACTGTTATATGCTGCTGATCTCTGATTGAAGCTGTCTTCCGGTGATACTTTTAGATTTGTTCTGCTGGAAACATGATTTTATTATGATATTGCTCAATATTTGTTGTATATCAATGAACAGTATAATTTGCTTCTTCACTTATAAAAATTGAGATGTGCTTCTTTGAGTCAAGTTATGTCAATTTGCTCAGTCACACGCTCCTGCGTATGGAGTGTTCATATCACAACTCATACGTTGTGCCAGGGCTTGCCGAAACTACGCAGACTTTTTGTATCGCGCTAGAACTCTAACAAATAGGCTTCTGGAACAGGGTTATGTTGCTACAAGATTGAAGTCATCTCTTCAATCTTGTAGCAACATAACAGAAGTTTTATGGTCGTCATCATGAACTCGTGGATCGTTATGGTGTATCCATCAGCACCATGAAAACTGATTTATTCAACGGATCATAGTTTTTCTTTCCTCGTTTGTCTACCCCGGACTTGACTTTTTATGAGCAACTCGGCGGGTGCTTCTAGAAAAGCAGAGGACGCTTACCCTACCGGTGCACCTGGTCCATGCTCCCAGTTTTTAGTGGAGTGCGAGTTGCTCATTTACTTTTGTTACTTTGTATGTATGATTTTAGTTACTTTATGTTCTTTGTTGTGTATGTCTGTTTTCCATGTCTGGTCTTTGTCCCTGGATTACATTCTTTTGATTACCGCTATAACCTTGGTTCCCTTGATTACTCTTTCACATCATATTTATTTTGAATTTTGTTCTTAATATCCATGAAATAAAAGAGACACAGGTGATAAAAATCAATAAAAAAATGAAAAAGGCCATTCATAAAAAAAAAACAACCAATACCACTTAATTAATCACAAAATAAAAAAAAATATGTATTGGTACTGTACATGTACTGTATGTTTGCATGTTTGTATATCCAATGTTGCTATTGTTTTTAATGTGGTTAAAAAGTCTTCAGAGCGTATGTTACTTTTATACATGTCGCCATTTTAAATTCAATGTCTATGTCTATGTAAGTTGTCAATTCCTCTGGGAGGCAAGGGACAACGATTTACATTTTGTTTTTGGATGTGGGTCAAATTACCATGGATTATTCTTTGGGATTTCTGTCCTACTAGTAGCTGTCAACTTAAAAGTAACGAGTTTCTGGGTACATGCGATGCGAGGAGGTTTGTGTTTAAACTCTTTTAAAATAAGTTACACATTCATTATAAATAAGCCATCCGAGTTAAATTAAAGATTAACTGCTGCACATGCATACACTGTTTTTTTTTTTCTGTTTAAAGGAAACTGGTATTCGATATTATAATCTGATGATTGCCGTAAAGTGCTACTTGTACAATGACTGTATGTACGTTCGATGAAAAGGCCTCCGATTCACGAGTTCACAATGTGAGGTCATTGCATATGTTTCGTATTTCTAGATGGAATTAATGCAATTCATTTATTTGTCTTTTCTGTGGAAACATAGAAAGAACCCCTGTAAGATTTCCATCAAACGTTTTCACACCAATGTTCATACCGGGAGTGCATAAATCGTAAAAAATGGCTGAGCGGAATCGTGAGTTCACCTGTGATATCTGCACATACACTGCAATTAGAAACGGAGTCTATAACTTACACTCTCTCGAAATGTAAACAAAAAAAAAATCCTGTAAGATATCGCAGACTGACACACAGACATTTTAACTATACCAATGAACACAGACAGAGCGCATTAGTTCTCGTTAAATAGTCTGTTATTTGGGTATAGTTTATCTCTGTAATCGGGTGGATTGTGAAAAACCAAGATGATTCACACACTTAAAGTGTTCCATGTTGATTATGATCGATGTTACAGTTGAGTAGTGTTCCAGTGAATGTTGAGTTAGGAGAACATAACATGAAGTCGACAGGTGGTCTATTTGCTACACTGCGCCATCGGATGAAATTGATACAAGGAAGATAACCTAAGCTGCGTACAAGGGTCTGTACATTTCCAAAGATGTCAGAACTGCCAAATTTACTAAGTTTAGCTTCATTGTTCATTGTGTGGTGAATCAACGTGTTCATTGAAATGAAAAAAGGAAGGTGGTATAACATTCCACAACCTGAGAGATTATGCTCTTTTTGCAACGAGAATGTTGGTGACGAATTCCACGTATTTTTTGTTTGTGAAAATGTCGCTGTTAAAAATCTAACACTAAAGTATTTGGCAAGGTAATATTAGGAGTATCCAAATCGCAACAAAATGGGTGGGAATGTGTTAACAAGACTTTCTGTGTTCATTAAAAATATCTGATAGATTTATCACATTTCGCTCTCTATAAGTATCTGAATTTATCTCTGTATTTATTATTGCTCATTTCTGTGTCATTTTTTTTTATACATTACTGATTGCCTTCATGTAACACATTTATGTACGTGACTTAGCTTATGTGATAAAATCTAATAAAATCTGAAATCCAAAATCAGTAGAGGAAATACGGTAACGAAAGCTTCCTGAATAGTCTCCCTTTAGGTATGCCAGAGTAACTTCCCTTAAAATTATTATTTAACAAACTTCCAGTTTACAATAGCAAAGATAGCCTTAACTTACTGTTAAACGTAAGTTTTTTCTAAAGTATGGTTACTGGAACCGCTTTTCCATTCAGACATCGTTCTATTATTCACATTTGAAACCTCGTGAAACATGTCGACTGAAATTTTCTGAAGTTTTTCCCTGTTTACCCATGACATGATACGGTTAATAAGGAGGATGGTGACCACTGGCTATTTAATCATCCGCCATGTTTATACTTATCCAATTAAGCAATGAACAGCTACTCATTTATTGATTTCATAGGAAGTAAATATTGTGGATAGAAGGGTCGATTTTGTTAGTGTTTCACTCAGATCAGACATGCTTGGGTATGATTTGTGTATACTCACTAACAGTAAACATTAAGTGAAGTGTACATATACATGTACTTTCACTTTCGTTTTGAAATCTTTAGAATAGTAAGTAAGTAATATTTATTATGTTTCAGGACAAACCTTTTTCAAAGAATGTTTCTATGTATCCATGTAACGGCATGTTTCCCAAAATACGTGCAACATTTAAATTATCAAATTTCCACAATATTTTATGGATAAACTCTTTCTCAAAAACCTGGGTACTTCAAAATCTAGAAGGTGTATCCAGGTTATATTTTGTATATGCCTTCAGTTCACTTTTGTAGAAGTTCAAAAAATTATTCAAAATCTAACAGCTGTATTCTTTCAGGGACATATACATTGTAATACATACATGTCCCTGATTTTTTGTATTTAGAAATGTTCAGATAAACAATCCATTTTAGTATAATGAATATTTATTGCTGAAGTCAGCCATATTACAGGTCCTCTGTATGGACCAGAGGTGACATTTTTCATCTCGATGGGAATGTTGTCTCTTTGGCATGTTCACCATATCCATTCTCCTGATATTAGCATTTTTCCATGTCTCGGACTATTATAAATGTAGCAAGGCCCAGATCAATAGTGTCAATAAGGCTAATATATACATGGCAGTCATCCAGTAATAAGATCATATAAATATAATCCAGAATTTTATTTCTGTAATAAATGCCTTAAAATGGAGCATACCACAATATTAATAGGATGATTAATTGGGAAGAGTGAATAACCAAAATATGGTCACAAGTGCTTAAGAATGCCTAGATTTATTGAGTGTGCTGAACTTGTTCTGCGCACAAGTTAAATCTCTACGCATTCTTGGCACTGGTGATCATATTTTGGTTATTCATGATAACCAGTTGATTATCTTATTTATTATATAGATTTCCTACATTATTCATTCTCATTTTCAATATGAATTTTTAATTTTGTGAATGGCAGCTTGATATTATTCGTGTTGTAACATTTTAGCAGAAGAAAGTGCAGGAGTGAAATTAGTGAATTTATTTCACAGTGTGAATTACCGAAAATTTTTGTTTGTAAATCACTGCTGTCTATATAATATTTCTGCTTAATTGTTGTATTCTACTGTTTTTAAGTTTCCATCCAAAACGTAATTAGCTATTCAAATGTGGTGATCCTTTGGTTTGCTGAACTAAGATTAGATCAATAATTTTTTTTTTTCAGCATAATCAAACATATGTCAACTGTTCATTCAAAGAACAGTCAATTAATTCCCGTTCAGCATTGTACGTGGGTTGTTGATTTATTCCGCAAATAACCAATCGATGCTATGTGCTCTTGTTATTTTCAGACTGTACTTAACTGTCCTATCATATTTTTAGGCCGTACTTACTGAACTTTCATATAAATTTTGAGACTGTACATGCTGACCTATCATATTTTCAGACCTTACATAGGGAGAAACCATTTGATATTTAGGGGGGGGAGCTAGGATTAAATTTGAAAAAAAAGGCAGGATGGTAGCATATAGTAAAATGAAATCCAGGATGACCATTGGGATGAAAAAAAGGGAGGATGTATCTGTTGAGAAAAATGAGGATATGTTTATTGTAAACACTTTAATGTTACATTTTTTTGTCTTATTTGTATATATCATGAAAGAAAAATCCAGAACAGGCTTGAATGAAAAATTAGTCTTAACACAAAAAAAAATACCCTGGATGAAAAATTTGATCCTTTTCCCCCAGTAAAAATTAAATGGTTGCTCCCTTATTGACCTATCAAGTGGCATGGAGTTAGCATGGAATTTGCATGGGACTCATGGATGTATAAGCTGATTTGGTGGCATTGGCATTTTCCATTGATCTTTCAAAATTTTAACAAATCTCATGCATTTTTTCACTCATGCAGTTATTAACTGTTCTGTTAAGGATATAGTTTTGTATGAAGATGAGAGCACAAAATAAAAAAAAATCCTGTTTGTTATGCAATTCTACACTGCTGCTCTGTAATCCTAACATAATTAGCCTATATTTTTACAGAGTTCAATTATATTCATTGACAATAATATTAGAAAGAAGACAGTCTGTCTATTTATAGAAACCAGGTTTGATGTTGATATAGTACCTTACTTACTGCTAATTTGATGAAGTAATTAGTTAACTACTGAACCATTTGTATGTCTTTTTGAGTGTCTACATTGAGCGATAGGAAACTCAGTCTGCTTGATTTCTTTTTGTCTTCTACCTGTACATTAACTTGTATAATAACTGCGTCTAGGTGATTAGGATTGGTCAGAACTTACAATGTAAGTGGTTTTATTTTATTTTTAGTAATGTTTATTTTGTTCCCATGGAAATGTTGATTTCTTGTATTGTACAAACACATGGAAGTGGAGACTTGTGGTCTGAATATCCATGTACTTAGTTTGATTTTATGAAAAAATTATATGTAACCCTCAAGGTTCTTTGATTTGCTGAAACAAACTGTATATTTGAACTAATTTGTAACTTTTTATATTCTCAGAATCTTGGTCCAATAATATAAATTTGTTCGCTCCAAATGTTCACGGTTTGACTTCTTGGGTCATATCATGCTGTAGCAAGGAGAGCATTTTATTAATTAAATTGCATGTACAGCAAAACCTGTCTACACAAATTCTTTTTTAGACCAAAATTTTGTCTTAAACCAGACATCTGATATCCTTCCTAATCAGTTTCAATTTATTTTGTACCTGTATGAACCTGGATAAAGTAAATAAACCATTCAGTTAGAAGTTGATTAAGTTAAAGCAGGTTTCACTGTAGCTACTCATATGAAATAATTAAAGGAGATGACAATAGCATTACAGGCTAATATTTCAGTCAATGTAGCCTGGTAATTTTCTTGATTAATATGTTGATAGCTCAGCTACAATACCCTAATCTGTTATAAGAACTGAGTGGAAGATATTGGCAGGCATTATTGATCTGATACCAACACAGTTTGGTAATCAGCCTTACTGACAGGTATGCTTTTTGTCTCTTTTTTCATTTTCCTTTTTGTTCAAATATGGTTTATCTGTTGTGTTTGACTTGCAATGTCATACTGTACATGAAAGTATCACTTATCATTGACTGAGACTTTCTTAAAATATCAGTGGATTCCGAATCACCAATGAGTTTGAATATGCTGTAAATATTTCTGAATTGAAGAATTGAAAAAAATTGCAATCGTATATTGGTATGGTGCTGTCGCATTCGTTGTCTGTAGGCACTTCGTTATCTTGTGATAATTTGAGTATTGGTTGATCTTTATAAAATTTTATAACAAGGTTACATACCACAAAAGGAGGGTTGGTATTGATCTTGGGGTTATGGCCCCAATCGTTTTAGAATAAGGGAGCGAACAGGGGCCACAAACAAGTATTTCATAGAATTGAAATATATAACTGCTGTAAAAGCATAGGAATATCTATGCAGGTATTGTTCCACAATTTTCTATACCACAATGGTCAGACTTGAATTGATATTGGGGGTAAATCTTGAACTTTTCAGAAATTAGGTGCCAAAAAGGGGGCCAAAAACATGCATTTTTCAAATGTGCAGACAATAACTCGACCATTAATGGATGAATCTCCTTGAAATTGTATTACAAGGTGCAATACCACAAAAGGAAGACTAGGTTTTGAGGGTTAAGGCTTGAACCTTGTAGGAATTAGGGGTCAAAATTGGCCTGAAACAAGGATTTTTCTTATGTCTGTATAAGAAATGTATGTCCTTTTGAACTTGAGTAAAAGTGAATGAATCTAATATGAATTTTACTACAAGGTGCCATACCCTGAAAGGAAGGCTGGGATTGATTTTGGGGTTGTGACTGGAGACAAGTAAGAATAAAGGGTCACAAAGTGGCAAGAAACAATTTTTTTTTATTTCTGGATGATAACTTGAGTGAAAGGGAATTGATCACTTTGAAATTGTACCACAGGAGCCATATCCCTTCAGGAAGTTTGGGATTGATTTTGCAGGTTGTGACTGGAACCTTTTAGGAATAATGGGAAAAAAGCGACCTGTTTGGTTCTGGTCAAATTTTTATCCTGTGTTAAATGTTGAATCGTAATCAAAATTCAAAACTAAGTCAAGTTTGAATGGTGTGTCCATACTTGTCCCAACTGTGCAGGGACCTGCCTCAGCAGTTGTATCAAGCTGCATCCTGCAAAGCATTTTATTTTTTTCTGATCTTTTAATCAATTCAAGTTTCTACAAATAGTAATTTTTTTATTTATGACATAAATGAACTAGTACAGATTGCTGTGGAAGTATGATCATTTAAAGGGTACACATTTTTGTTTCTTGTGGTTAGATTACAGTAAACCATTAATTCATGTAGAAGAAGAAACAAAAATTGTATAATGTAGATGATCAGAATCAGACTATAGAAATTTGTTAAGAAGCAGTCTTTGTAAGAATCATGCAAAATCTGAAAAATGTGATACACCCCAAAAAAGGCTACATATTTTTATTTTTGTAATTAAGTTGTTTTATGGGTCTATATTGTGAAATGTGTAATTATTCATTCATGTCTGCCTGCTCTTAGGAGATAATCAACATTGAAAATACAACAAATTCTATTGTATCTGAGTGTCATTTACAGAGTTATCTTCCTTAATTTTGAAATCTACAGTGCATTCTATATAATTTTTATCTCCTATGAACACGGGTTATATGAAAAACCACATGTAACTTTAAGTTTACCATGACATTTCAAACAAAATATCAAAAATAAAAATAGGTAGGCTTTGCAACCATGAATCACATTTTGAATGATTCTTGTGTGGAGTGCTACTTAAAAACTTAGAAGAAAGAAATGATTCTTTTATCTATTTGCCACTACTTTTGCTCAACTCTCCTAACAAGAAGTTCTGAGATATTTAACATTTTTGGTTTTTAAGATTCTTATTTGTTTATTATACTTCTGGAGATCTTGTTTCTTAGGCTAGAGAAAAAAATTGTCTGTCTACTCACTATTTTTTCTACCTACCCTAGCACATTTAATTGGTATTTTTTTCTTAAATGCTGCTTACCTCTATTTTTTTTAGTTGAGCGCTATTAAAGTCAAGAAATCCTTCCATAAGTGTCAATATACATGTCCAATGATTTAAGAAATAAAATGATTTTACTTTCCTACCTATATGTATCTACCCTGATTTTTCATCCAGTGTAACAAACGGACATATTTTTTCTTGGCCTAATTGGAACATCAAGAATGCAGATACTAACAAAACAAAGTTGAGGCCTTCTTTTGAACTTGTTCCAGTAACTTTACTGCACTTAACATTTTTCTGTAATTGATTTATACTCTTAACTTTGTTTTTTGGCATAAAATATTTGTGTGGGATAGACTAAACTAATTGCTTTTCCATTGCCAACATAGAAAATTTTTTTATAATTGATTTTGTTATCCTGAACCATGACAGTTTATGTTTTCATCTTTTTATGCAATGTTATATCCATGTTGTCTATTTAACATCATGTTGGTATCCATAGATGTTCGGTTTCCAAACAATAACTTGAGTTGGTTGAGTATAAATGGAATACTATGAAATTGCACATGGTGACTATTTCATATAATATTGGCAGTTGTGTTTTGTGACATGTAGCAATCTTGCCAAAACTTATCAAATCTTTTTCTCATATATTCAAGTTGGTAATAATTGTGAAAGTTTAAAGTCAGTTTCTCTCAAGGCCAAATTAAATACATGCATCATCCTAATAGATTAACTGAAAACTTACTGAAAAGTGATGATCTTTGTTGACACATAGGCTGAAAATCTCTGTTAATCATTTTGGATCAGAACATTTAACAACAAAATTGATCTGGCATTTGCTTCTGTATAAGGGAAAATTATCATGTATTTCATAACATAGTCAATTCATTTTATCTGCAATCGATACAAGGATATTATAGGGGTAATAAAAGTCTTCTTTGCTGCAAATCCGGGAGACATTTTTCATTGTGTAGAATTGATATGTTTTCTGTAAGTTACTCTTGAAATTTTAATATCTGTTAATTGGGCTTTTAAGTCTTGTTTTCCATTTAATTTTGATTAAGAGTTTCTACTGTTGAAAGCATGCAAAATTGAAAACCAATTTATATTTAGTTTCCACCTCTGGGTACAACATTACAATATGATGCACAGTTACCAAAATTTTCTTTTTTGTGTTATGATATTGTACCAAACTAATTGCAAAGTAGAAATAGTTCAGCATCATATTTTGTAAAGTAGCACTCCAGCTAAGAATCATGCAAAATGTGATTCATGGTTGGAAAGCCTACATAAATGTATTTTTATTTTTGATATTTTGTTTAAAATGTTATAGTTAACAGAAATTGACATGTGGCTTTCCATATAACTCGTGCTCTAAGGAGAAAAAAAATTGTATAGAATGTACTGTAGAATTCAAAATTAAGGGAGATAACTCTGTAAATGACTCAAAAATACAATAGAAACTATTGAATTTTCAATGTGGATTATCACCTACGAACAGACAAATTGGAATGAATGATAATACATTTTATCATATAGATCCACAAAACAACTTAATAACAATAAATAAAAATGTAGCCTTTACTGAGGTGTATCACATATTACAGAATTTGCATGATTCTTACAAAGACTGCTACTTAATGTTATAATTATTCATATGAGGTTTTTGCTATAATGGAAGGTATCAAAGAGAAATCAAGTGCACCTAGATTCTGGCAGAAATCAAAAGAAAGAAATCCAGGGACAAAGACCAGACATGGAAAACAGACATACACAACAAAGAACATAAAGTAACTAAAATCATACATACAAAGTAACAAAAGCAAATGAGCAACTCGGACTCCACTAAAAACTGGTAGCATGGACCAGGTGCACCGGTAGGGTAAATATCCTCTGCTTTTCTAGAAACACCTACCGAGTTGCTCATAAAGAGTCAAGTCCGGAGTAGATGAAAGAGGAAAGGAAAACTATGACACATTGAACAGGTACATCCTTTCTTCCTTCCTTAATATGGAGAGGTACTCATCTCTTATTTGTTACTACTTCCACACCCATGTAAGGAATAAACTAAAACTTTCACAAAATCTTCTTTACATATTACCTTTGTGCACCTCCATTTTTAGATTTTGATTCAAATTAATTTGGAGGTCAAAATGTGAATGCTTTCAAATGTGGGAGTTGGGTAATCTAGCAAGTAAACATTGGTCACAGTTTTTATATAACTGCAAAAAAAAAAATAAAAATAATTGTATCACTGTTTTGTTGTCATTATTGTCAACATGTTACGTCAGCCATGTTTTGCTAAACAACAGAAGTGTAAACATCAAATTTTCAAATAAATGCATAGATTTACCATAACAGATTTTTGTTCAGAAATGCAAATATGCTGTAGCCTGAATATTTAATGCAATGCAAGCTACATGCAGCAATAATGTGTTACAAATTGTCAGATTTGAATGAAAATTTTAATATTTTATGTTTATTGATGTTGGTATTTTACTGAATCATAGTATAAAATATCTCATTCATTTAAATTTATAGACTTGGCAATTTTGGTTATTATTGTTACATTATGTTCTTTTTTTGTGTATGTCTGTTTTCCATATATAACTGCTGTAAAAGCATAGGAATATCTATGCAGGTATTGTTCCACAATTTTCTATACCACAATGGTCAGACTTGAATTGATATTGGGGGTAAATCTTGAACTTTTCAAAAATTAGGTGCCAAAAAGTGGGCCAAAAACATGCATTTTTCAAATGTGCAGACAATAACTCGACCATTAATGGATGAATCTCCTTGAAATTGTATTACAAGGTGCAATACCACAAAAGGAAGACTAGGTTTTGAGGGTTAAGGCTTGAACCTTGTAGGAATTAGGGGTCAAAATGGGCCTGAAACAAGGATTTTTCTTATGTCTGTATAAGAAATGTATATTTCATAACATAGTCAATTCATTTTATCTGCAATCGATACAAGGATATTATAGGGGTAATAAAAGTCTTCTTTGCTGCAAATCCGGGAGACATTTTTCATTGTGTAGAATTGATATGTTTTCTGTAAGTTACTCTTGAAATTTTAATATCCGTTTAAGCCAATTGGGCTTTTAAGTCTTGTTTTCCATTTAATTTTGATTAAGAGTTTCTACTGTTGAAAGCATGCAAAATTGAAGACCAATTTGTATTTAGTTTCCACCTCTGGGTACAACATTACAATATGATGCACAGTTACCAAAATTTTCTTTTTTGTGTTATGATATTGTACCAAACTAATTGCAAAAGTAGAAATAGTTCAGCATCATATTTTGTAAAGTAGCACTCCAGCTAAGAAAGATGCAAAATGTGATTCATGGTTGGAAAGCCTACATAAATGTATTTTTATTTTTGATATTTTGTTTAAAATGTTATAGTTAACAGAAATTGACATGTGGCTTTCCATATAACTTGTGCTCTAAGGAGAAAAAAAATTGTATAGAATGTACTGTAGAATTCAAAATTAAGGGAGATAACTCTGTAAATGACTCAAAAATACAATAGAAACTATTGAATTTTCTATATGGACTATCACCTATGAACAGACAAATTGGAATGAATGATAATACATTTTATCATATAGATCCACAAAACAACTTAATAACAATAAATAAAAATGTAGCCTTTATTGAGGTGTATCACATATTACAGAATTTGCATGATTCTTACAAAGACTGCTACTTAATGTTATAATTATTCATATAAGAGGTTTTTGCTATAATGGAAGGTATCAAAGAGAAATCAAGTGCACCTAGATTCTGGCAGAAATCAAAAGAAAGAAATCAAGGGACAAAGACCAGACATGGAAAACAGACAATCACAACAAAGAACATAAATTAACCAAAATAATACCACTAAAGTAACAAAAGTAAATGAGCAACTCGGACTCCACTAAAAACTGGGAGCATGGATCATGTGTACCGGTAGGGTAAAGGTCCTCTGCTTTTCTAGAAACACCCCATGAGTTGCTCATAAAAAGTCAAGTCTTGGGTACATGAAAAAGGAATGGAAAACTATGACTTATTGGACAAATCAGTTTACATGGTGCAAATGGATACACTGTAATGATCCACAAGTTCATGATGACAACCATAAAACTTCTGTAGTGTTGACTTCAATCTTGTAGCAGCATAAACCTGTCTCAGAAGCCTATCTGTAAGAATGCTAGTGCGATACAAAAAGTGACAGCAAGCTCTGATGTAACGTATGAGTTGTGATATGAAAACTCCATGTGCAGGTGCCGAAGGAATGTTGCCACAGATGAAAGGAAAGTTGACAATACGGAATAAAGTACTGTTACATCAAATTGACTGTGACAGATGATAATCAGAATATTGTCAGTTTTGAAAGTTGATTTTGGTCTTAGTGGGATATATTTTCTGTTACCACTTCAATAGTGCTGTTAACAATATTCTGTACATTAATTTTTTTCTCCATGTGTTCCATTTGTCTTATTTTTTATGATAATAATTATATATTTTTATTTAGCTCAATTAAGAATTTTCTGATTACAGGCCAAAATGGGACCAAACATTCATTTCCTTCTGCTTAGAAGAAATAGCTTATTTCTCAACCTATTTGGTGAGATTTAACTTGTCATAAGTAACTGGGGTTCTTTGATAATGCTTAATCTTATCTTGTAATAAAAATCATGTTGGTCCAAAATTAACATTTGTTTGCATCAAAATTGAATTCTACATAATTAACAAACATATATTTAATGAATCTAATTTTTAGTGGACCATGGTAGGTAAATGTTTCAATAGTGCTTCTCCTATCTCTATACCCCATTTTGAATGTATTGCAGAAGAGTAATCAAGGGAACCAAGGTTATAGCGGTAATCAAAAGAATGTAATCCAGGGACAAAGACCAGACATGGAAAACAGACATACACAACAAAGAACATAAAGTAACTAAAATCATACATACAAAGTAACAAAAGCAAATGAGCAACTCGGACTCCACTAAAAACTGGTAGCATGGACCAGGTGCACTGGTAGGGTAAATGTCCTCTGCTTTTCTAGAAACACCTACCGATTTGCTCATAAAAAGTCAAGTCCGGGGTAGATGAAAGAGGAAAGGAAAACTATGACACATTGAACAGGTACATCCTTTCTTCCTTCCTTAATATGGAGAGGTACTCATCTCTTATTTGTTACTACTTCCACACCCATGTAAGGAATAAACTAAAACTTTCACAAAATCTTCTTTACATATTACCTTTGTGCACCTCCATTTTTAGATTTTGATTCAAATTAATTTGGAGGTCAAAATGTGAATGCTTTCAGATGTGGGAGTTGGGTAATCTAGCAAGTAAACATTGGTCACAGTTTTTATATAACTGCAAAAAAAAAAATAAAAATAATTGTATCACTGTTTTGTTGTCATTATTGTCAACATGTTACGTCAGCCATGTTTTGCTAAACAACAGAAGTGTAAACATCAAATTTTCAAATAAATGCATAGATTTACCATAACAGATTTTTGTTCAGAAATGCAAATATGCTGTAGCCTGAATATTTAATGCAATGCAAGCTACATGCAGCAATAATGTGTTACAAATTGTCAGATTTGAATGAAAATTTTAATATTTTATGTTTATTGATGTTGGTATTTTACTGAATCATAGTATAAAATATCTCATTCATTTAAATTTATGGACTTGGCAATTTTGGTTATTATTGTTACATTATGTTCTTTTTTTGTGTATGTCTGTTTTCCATATATAACTGCTGTAAAAGCATAGGAATATCTATGCAGGTATTGTTCCACAATTTTCTATACCACAATGGTCAGACTTGAATTGATATTGGGGGTAAATCTTGAACTTTTCAAAAATTAGGTGCCAAAAAGTGGGCCAAAAACATGCATTTTTCAAATGTGCAGACAATAACTCGACCATTAATGGATGAATCTCCTTGAAATTGTATTACAAGGTGCAATACCACAAAAGGAAGACTAGGTTTTGAGGGTTAAGGCTTGAACCTTGTAGGAATTAGGGGTCAAAATGGGCCTGAAACAAGGATTTTTCTTATGTCTGTATAAGAAATGTATATTTCATAACATAGTCAATTCATTTTATCTGCAATCGATACAAGGATATTATAGGGGTAATAAAAGTCTTCTTTGCTGCAAATCCGGGAGACATTTTTCATTGTGTAGAATTGATATGTTTTCTGTAAGTTACTCTTGAAATTTTAATATCCGTTTAAGCCAATTGGGCTTTTAAGTCTTGTTTTCCATTTAATTTTGATTAAGAGTTTCTACTGTTGAAAGCATGCAAAATTGAAGACCAATTTGTATTTAGTTTCCACCTCTGGGTACAACATTACAATATGATGCACAGTTACCAAAATTTTCTTTTTTGTGTTATGATATTGTACCAAACTAATTGCAAAAGTAGAAATAGTTCAGCATCATATTTTGTAAAGTAGCACTCCAGCTAAGAAAGATGCAAAATGTGATTCATGGTTGGAAAGCCTACATAAATGTATTTTTATTTTTGATATTTTGTTTAAAATGTTATAGTTAACAGAAATTGACATGTGGCTTTCCATATAACTCATGCTCTAAGGAGAAAAAAAATTGTATAGAATGTACTGTAGAATTCAAAATTAAGGGAGATAACTCTGTAAATGACTCAAAAATACAATAGAAACTATTGAATTTTCTATATGGACTATCACCTATGAACAGACAAATTGGAATGAATGATAATACATTTTATCATATAGATCCACAAAACAACTTAATAACAATAAATAAAAATGTAGCCTTTATTGAGGTGTATCACATATTACAGAATTTGCATGATTCTTACAAAGACTGCTACTTAATGTTATAATTATTCATATAAGAGGTTTTTGCTATAATGGAAGGTATCAAAGAGAAATCAAGTGAACCTAGATTCTGGCAGAAATCAAAAGAAAGAAATCAAGGGACAAAGACCAGACATGGAAAACAGACAATCACAACAAAGAACATAAATTAACCAAAATAATACCACTAAAGTAACAAAAGTAAATGAGCAACTCGGACTCCACTAAAAACTGGGAGCATGGATCATGTGTACCGGTAGGGTAAAGGTCCTCTGCTTTTCTAGAAACACCCCATGAGTTGCTCATAAAAAGTCAAGTCTTGGGTACATGAAAAAGGAATGGAAAACTATGACTTATTGGACAAATCAGTTTACATGGTGCAAATGGATACACTGTAATGATCCACAAGTTCATGATGACAACCATAAAACTTCTGTAGTGTTGACTTCAATCTTGTAGCAGCATAAACCTGTCTCAGAAGCCTATCTGTAAGAATGCTAGTGCGATACAAAAAGTGACAGCAAGCTCTGATGTAACGTATGAGTTGTGATATGAAAACTCCATGTGCAGGTGCCGAAGGAATGTTGCCACAGATGAAAGGAAAGTTGACAATACGGAATAAAGTACTGTTACATCAAATTGACTGTGACAGATGATAATCAGAATATTGTCAGTTTTGAAAGTTGATTTTGGTCTTAGTGGGATATATTTTCTGTTACCACTTCAATAGTGCTGTTAACAATATTCTGTACATTAATTTTTTTCTCCATGTGTTCCATTTGTCTTATTTTTTTATGATAATAATTATATATTTTTATTTAGCTCAATTAAGAATTTTCTGATTACAGGCCAAAATGGGACCAAACATTCATTTCCTTCTGCTTAGAAGAAATAGCTTATTTCTCAACCTATTTGGTGAGATTTAACTTGTCATAAGTAACTGGGGTTCTTTGATAATGCTTAATCTTATCTTGTAATAAAAATCATGTTGGTCCAAAATTAACATTTGTTTGCATCAAAATTGAATTCTACATAATTAACAAACATATATTTAATGAATCTAATTTTTAGTGGACCATGGTAGGTAAATGTTTCAATAGTGCTTCTCCTATCTCTATACCCCATTTTGAATGTATTGCAGAAGAGTAATCAAGGGAACCAAGGTTATAGCGGTAATCAAAAGAATGTAATCCAGGGACAAAGACCAGACATGGAAAACAGACATACACAACAAAGAACATAAAGTAACTAAAATCATACATACAAAGTAACAAAAGCAAATGAGCAACTCGGACTCCACTAAAAACTGGTAGCATGGACCAGGTGCACTGGTAGGGTAAATGTCCTCTGCTTTTCTAGAAACACCTACCGATTTGCTCATAAAAAGTCAAGTCCGGGGTAGATGAAAGAGGAAAGGAAAACTATGACACATTGAACAGGTACATCCTTTCTTCCTTCCTTAATATGGAGAGGTACTCATCTCTTATTTGTTACTACTTCCACACCCATGTAAGGAATAAACTAAAACTTTCACAAAATCTTCTTTACATATTACCTTTGTGCACCTCCATTTTTAGATTTTGATTCAAATTAATTTGGAGGTCAAAATGTGAATGCTTTCAGATGTGGGAGTTGGGTAATCTAGCAAGTAAACATTGGTCACAGTTTTTATATAACTGCAAAAAAAAAAATAAAAATAATTGTATCACTGTTTTGTTGTCATTATTGTCAACATGTTACGTCAGCCATGTTTTGCTAAACAACAGAAGTGTAAACATCAAATTTTCAAATAAATGCATAGATTTACCATAACAGATTTTTGTTCAGAAATGCAAATATGCTGTAGCCTGAATATTTAATGCAATGCAAGCTACATGCAGCAATAATGTGTTACAAATTGTCAGATTTGAATGAAAATTTTAATATTTTATGTTTATTGATGTTGGTATTTTACTGAATCATAGTATAAAATATCTCATTCATTTAAATTTATGGACTTGGCAATTTTGGTTATTATTGTTACATTATGTTCTTTTTTTGTGTATGTCTGTTTTCCATATATAACTGCTGTAAAAGCATAGGAATATCTATGCAGGTATTGTTCCACAATTTTCTATACCACAATGGTCAGACTTGAATTGATATTGGGGGTAAATCTTGAACTTTTCAAAAATTAGGTGCCAAAAAGTGGGCCAAAAACATGCATTTTTCAAATGTGCAGACAATAACTCGACCATTAATGGATGAATCTCCTTGAAATTGTATTACAAGGTGCAATACCACAAAAGGAAGACTAGGTTTTGAGGGTTAAGGCTTGAACCTTGTAGGAATTAGGGGTCAAAATGGGCCTGAAACAAGGATTTTTCTTATGTCTGTATAAGAAATGTATATTTCATAACATAGTCAATTCATTTTATCTGCAATCGATACAAGGATATTATAGGGGTAATAAAAGTCTTCTTTGCTGCAAATCCGGGAGACATTTTTCATTGTGTAGAATTGATATGTTTTCTGTAAGTTACTCTTGAAATTTTAATATCCGTTTAAGCCAATTGGGCTTTTAAGTCTTGTTTTCCATTTAATTTTGATTAAGAGTTTCTACTGTTGAAAGCATGCAAAATTGAAGACCAATTTGTATTTAGTTTCCACCTCTGGGTACAACATTACAATATGATGCACAGTTACCAAAATTTTCTTTTTTGTGTTATGATATTGTACCAAACTAATTGCAAAAGTAGAAATAGTTCAGCATCATATTTTGTAAAGTAGCACTCCAGCTAAGAAAGATGCAAAATGTGATTCATGGTTGGAAAGCCTACATAAATGTATTTTTATTTTTGATATTTTGTTTAAAATGTTATAGTTAACAGAAATTGACATGTGGCTTTCCATATAACTCATGCTCTAAGGAGAAAAAAAATTGTATAGAATGTACTGTAGAATTCAAAATTAAGGGAGATAACTCTGTAAATGACTCAAAAATACAATAGAAACTATTGAATTTTCTATATGGACTATCACCTATGAACAGACAAATTGGAATGAATGATAATACATTTTATCATATAGATCCACAAAACAACTTAATAACAATAAATAAAAATGTAGCCTTTATTGAGGTGTATCACATATTACAGAATTTGCATGATTCTTACAAAGACTGCTACTTAATGTTATAATTATTCATATAAGAGGTTTTTGCTATAATGGAAGGTATCAAAGAGAAATCAAGTGAACCTAGATTCTGGCAGAAATCAAAAGAAAGAAATCAAGGGACAAAGACCAGACATGGAAAACAGACAATCACAACAAAGAACATAAATTAACCAAAATAATACCACTAAAGTAACAAAAGTAAATGAGCAACTCGGACTCCACTAAAAACTGGGAGCATGGATCATGTGTACCGGTAGGGTAAAGGTCCTCTGCTTTTCTAGAAACACCCCATGAGTTGCTCATAAAAAGTCAAGTCTTGGGTACATGAAAAAGGAATGGAAAACTATGACTTATTGGACAAATCAGTTTACATGGTGCAAATGGATACACTGTAATGATCCACAAGTTCATGATGACAACCATAAAACTTCTGTAGTGTTGACTTCAATCTTGTAGCAGCATAAACCTGTCTCAGAAGCCTATCTGTAAGAATGCTAGTGCGATACAAAAAGTGACAGCAAGCTCTGATGTAACGTATGAGTTGTGATATGAAAACTCCATGTGCAGGTGCCGAAGGAATGTTGCCACAGATGAAAGGAAAGTTGACAATACGGAATAAAGTACTGTTACATCAAATTGACTGTGACAGATGATAATCAGAATATTGTCAGTTTTGAAAGTTGATTTTGGTCTTAGTGGGATATATTTTCTGTTACCACTTCAATAGTGCTGTTAACAATATTCTGTACATTAATTTTTTTCTCCATGTGTTCCATTTGTCTTATTTTTTTATGATAATAATTATATATTTTTATTTAGCTCAATTAAGAATTTTCTGATTACAGGCCAAAATGGGACCAAACATTCATTTCCTTCTGCTTAGAAGAAATAGCTTATTTCTCAACCTATTTGGTGAGATTTAACTTGTCATAAGTAACTGGGGTTCTTTGATAATGCTTAATCTTATCTTGTAATAAAAATCATGTTGGTCCAAAATTAACATTTGTTTGCATCAAAATTGAATTCTACATAATTAACAAACATATATTTAATGAATCTAATTTTTAGTGGACCATGGTAGGTAAATGTTTCAATAGTGCTTCTCCTATCTCTATACCCCATTTTGAATGTATTGCAGAAGAGTAATCAAGGGAACCAAGGTTATAGCGGTAATCAAAAGAATGTAATCCAGGGACAAAGACCAGACATGGAAAACAGACATACACAACAAAGAACATAAAGTAACTAAAATCATACATACAAAGTAACAAAAGCAAATGAGCAACTCGGACTCCACTAAAAACTGGTAGCATGGACCAGGTGCACTGGTAGGGTAAATGTCCTCTGCTTTTCTAGAAACACCTACCGATTTGCTCATAAAAAGTCAAGTCCGGGGTAGATGAAAGAGGAAAGGAAAACTATGACACATTGAACAGGTACATCCTTTCTTCCTTCCTTAATATGGAGAGGTACTCATCTCTTATTTGTTACTACTTCCACACCCATGTAAGGAATAAACTAAAACTTTCACAAAATCTTCTTTACATATTACCTTTGTGCACCTCCATTTTTAGATTTTGATTCAAATTAATTTGGAGGTCAAAATGTGAATGCTTTCAGATGTGGGAGTTGGGTAATCTAGCAAGTAAACATTGGTCACAGTTTTTATATAACTGCAAAAAAAAAAATAAAAATAATTGTATCACTGTTTTGTTGTCATTATTGTCAACATGTTACGTCAGCCATGTTTTGCTAAACAACAGAAGTGTAAACATCAAATTTTCAAATAAATGCATAGATTTACCATAACAGATTTTTGTTCAGAAATGCAAATATGCTGTAGCCTGAATATTTAATGCAATGCAAGCTACATGCAGCAATAATGTGTTACAAATTGTCAGATTTGAATGAAAATTTTAATATTTTATGTTTATTGATGTTGGTATTTTACTGAATCATAGTATAAAATATCTCATTCATTTAAATTTATGGACTTGGCAATTTTGGTTATTATTGTTACATTATGTTCTTTTTTTGTGTATGTCTGTTTTCCATATATAACTGCTGTAAAAGCATAGGAATATCTATGCAGGTATTGTTCCACAATTTTCTATACCACAATGGTCAGACTTGAATTGATATTGGGGGTAAATCTTGAACTTTTCAAAAATTAGGTGCCAAAAAGTGGGCCAAAAACATGCATTTTTCAAATGTGCAGACAATAACTCGACCATTAATGGATGAATCTCCTTGAAATTGTATTACAAGGTGCAATACCACAAAAGGAAGACTAGGTTTTGAGGGTTAAGGCTTGAACCTTGTAGGAATTAGGGGTCAAAATGGGCCTGAAACAAGGATTTTTCTTATGTCTGTATAAGAAATGTATATTTCATAACATAGTCAATTCATTTTATCTGCAATCGATACAAGGATATTATAGGGGTAATAAAAGTCTTCTTTGCTGCAAATCCGGGAGACATTTTTCATTGTGTAGAATTGATATGTTTTCTGTAAGTTACTCTTGAAATTTTAATATCCGTTTAAGCCAATTGGGCTTTTAAGTCTTGTTTTCCATTTAATTTTGATTAAGAGTTTCTACTGTTGAAAGCATGCAAAATTGAAGACCAATTTGTATTTAGTTTCCACCTCTGGGTACAACATTACAATATGATGCACAGTTACCAAAATTTTCTTTTTTGTGTTATGATATTGTACCAAACTAATTGCAAAAGTAGAAATAGTTCAGCATCATATTTTGTAAAGTAGCACTCCAGCTAAGAAAGATGCAAAATGTGATTCATGGTTGGAAAGCCTACATAAATGTATTTTTATTTTTGATATTTTGTTTAAAATGTTATAGTTAACAGAAATTGACATGTGGCTTTCCATATAACTCATGCTCTAAGGAGAAAAAAAATTGTATAGAATGTACTGTAGAATTCAAAATTAAGGGAGATAACTCTGTAAATGACTCAAAAATACAATAGAAACTATTGAATTTTCTATATGGACTATCACCTATGAACAGACAAATTGGAATGAATGATAATACATTTTATCATATAGATCCACAAAACAACTTAATAACAATAAATAAAAATGTAGCCTTTATTGAGGTGTATCACATATTACAGAATTTGCATGATTCTTACAAAGACTGCTACTTAATGTTATAATTATTCATATAAGAGGTTTTTGCTATAATGGAAGGTATCAAAGAGAAATCAAGTGAACCTAGATTCTGGCAGAAATCAAAAGAAAGAAATCAAGGGACAAAGACCAGACATGGAAAACAGACAATCACAACAAAGAACATAAATTAACCAAAATAATACCACTAAAGTAACAAAAGTAAATGAGCAACTCGGACTCCACTAAAAACTGGGAGCATGGATCATGTGTACCGGTAGGGTAAAGGTCCTCTGCTTTTCTAGAAACACCCCATGAGTTGCTCATAAAAAGTCAAGTCTTGGGTACATGAAAAAGGAATGGAAAACTATGACTTATTGGACAAATCAGTTTACATGGTGCAAATGGATACACTGTAATGATCCACAAGTTCATGATGACAACCATAAAACTTCTGTAGTGTTGACTTCAATCTTGTAGCAGCATAAACCTGTCTCAGAAGCCTATCTGTAAGAATGCTAGTGCGATACAAAAAGTGACAGCAAGCTCTGATGTAACGTATGAGTTGTGATATGAAAACTCCATGTGCAGGTGCCGAAGGAATGTTGCCACAGATGAAAGGAAAGTTGACAATACGGAATAAAGTACTGTTACATCAAATTGACTGTGACAGATGATAATCAGAATATTGTCAGTTTTGAAAGTTGATTTTGGTCTTAGTGGGATATATTTTCTGTTACCACTTCAATAGTGCTGTTAACAATATTCTGTACATTAATTTTTTTCTCCATGTGTTCCATTTGTCTTATTTTTTTATGATAATAATTATATATTTTTATTTAGCTCAATTAAGAATTTTCTGATTACAGGCCAAAATGGGACCAAACATTCATTTCCTTCTGCTTAGAAGAAATAGCTTATTTCTCAACCTATTTGGTGAGATTTAACTTGTCATAAGTAACTGGGGTTCTTTGATAATGCTTAATCTTATCTTGTAATAAAAATCATGTTGGTCCAAAATTAACATTTGTTTGCATCAAAATTGAATTCTACATAATTAACAAACATATATTTAATGAATCTAATTTTTAGTGGACCATGGTAGGTAAATGTTTCAATAGTGCTTCTCCTATCTCTATACCCCATTTTGAATGTATTGCAGAAGAGTAATCAAGGGAACCAAGGTTATAGCGGTAATCAAAAGAATGTAATCCAGGGACAAAGACCAGACATGGAAAACAGACATACACAACAAAGAACATAAAGTAACTAAAATCATACATACAAAGTAACAAAAGCAAATGAGCAACTCGGACTCCACTAAAAACTGGTAGCATGGACCAGGTGCACTGGTAGGGTAAATGTCCTCTGCTTTTCTAGAAACACCTACCGATTTGCTCATAAAAAGTCAAGTCCGGGGTAGATGAAAGAGGAAAGGAAAACTATGACACATTGAACAGGTACATCCTTTCTTCCTTCCTTAATATGGAGAGGTACTCATCTCTTATTTGTTACTACTTCCACACCCATGTAAGGAATAAACTAAAACTTTCACAAAATCTTCTTTACATATTACCTTTGTGCACCTCCATTTTTAGATTTTGATTCAAATTAATTTGGAGGTCAAAATGTGAATGCTTTCAGATGTGGGAGTTGGGTAATCTAGCAAGTAAACATTGGTCACAGTTTTTATATAACTGCAAAAAAAAAAAATAAAAATAATTGTATCACTGTTTTGTTGTCATTATTGTCAACATGTTACGTCAGCCATGTTTTGCTAAACAACAGAAGTGTAAACATCAAATTTTCAAATAAATGCATAGATTTACCATAACAGATTTTTGTTCAGAAATGCAAATATGCTGTAGCCTGAATATTTAATGCAATGCAAGCTACATGCAGCAATAATGTGTTACAAATTGTCAGATTTGAATGAAAATTTTAATATTTTATGTTTATTGATGTTGGTATTTTACTGAATCATAGTATAAAATATCTCATTCATCTAAATTTATAGATTTGGCAATTTTGGTTATTATTGTTACTTTATGTTCTTTTTTTGTGTATGTCTGTTTTCCATCTGCACCATGAAAACTGATTTTATTCAACGGGTCATAGTTTTCCTTTCCTCGTTTGTCTACCCTGGACTTGACTTTTTATGAGCAACTTGGCGGGTGTCTCTAGAAAAACAGAGGACACCCACCCTACCGGTACAGCTGGTCCATGCTCCTAGTTTTTAGTGGAGTCTGAGTTGCTCATTTGCTTTTGTAACTTTGTATGTATGATTTTAGTTACTTTATGTTCTTTGTTGTGTATGTCTGTTTTCCATGTCTGGTCTTTGTCCCTGGATTACATTCTTTTGATTACCACTATAACCTTGGTTCCCTTGATTACTCTTCCATGTCTGGTCTTACTCCCTGGATTAAATTCTTTTGATTTCCGCTCAAAATTTTGTTCCCTTGATATGCATATTGCATAAAGGAAAAGGACTCTATGAATTTCAGACTTCAAATTTTGTTTTTGACAGCTGTAGATTTATTCTAAAATATGTCGTTTACCCTTTGGTTGTTAATATTATATAGAAGTTATGTAGTCAATAAGGTTCCCGACTTTAATGATTCTGGATCAGTACATAAGTATACTTAGGAGAGTTTATAAATGTTTTTCATATTTTTTATTCCAGAACAGTCAATATCAGTTTGTATAGCATTTCTTCTCCAGATCTGTTTATTCAGTAAAATATCAGAATCATAAAATTTCTGTTTTCAGTGAAGGAGATATCAAGTGGGTCTTGCACTCTTTGTAATTTGTTTATGGTGGTAATCTGGGTTAGTCTGTCAAATAACTCGGTCATGGCACACTTTAATTGTCAGATTGTTAAAGTAGAATAATGGATATCTGTAGGGTTTTGTTTACTTGGTTGCATTCAAGGGCTAAATTTAGCAATCAGGTGACAATCTAGGGTCATGAAAACTTGATTGTGTAATATAAAATAAATTGATTGATTGATTGATTGATTGATTGATTTGATAAAAGGAGTTACATACAATTTTTGATTTTGACATTCCATCCATTGTTGTAGTTTGCTCTACCTGGTTACATTAAGTTGCACGAAACTGACCCATTCTAATTTAAATGTGGTTACACATTAACAGATGCATTATATCAGTTGATAAACAAATGTAATTTTAGTGCATTAAGGTACGTTTCAGTCCCATGCCATATGGGTTTCTCTCATGAGCATCAATTAAGATACTGAAACTTAAATCAAGAAGAATTTAATTGAAAATTATTTATTCTGTTCATGCTTTCATTATGCTTTTGGTAGTTTCTTAGTGTCTGGATGGCATGCTGGTAGTATTTTGCAGTTTTAAAGAGGCACCCCATATACACATGCTTTCAATATGTAACCATGTCTACTGATTTTACAAATTTCTTTAACTCCAATTTAATTCATGGATTAAAACCATTTCTTTACAAAGTGATTTATCTGGGAAAAAATTTGTATTTGTTTTTTTTTTTTGCTTTCTGGTGGCCTTAAAGTGCTTTATTTCAACACAATAAGGTCAGTGATCGCCTTTAGCCACTAGCCTGAAGCCTGGAGCTAGTAAAAATCAATTTGGGCTAGTGAAATGATACATACATTTCTTGTTTTGGGCTTTGTTGAATCCTATACAGTCCTCTATCCATTGGACCAGTTGTGGAGAATTTTGAAGGAAAGAACTGTAAGGTGTAACACACCAATATTTTAATACAATGTAGGGGTACATCCACTACTGTTAACACAAATTTTAATTTCTCCACTCTTCACAGTGGAGACTTTGTGAGTGGAGTTAGAGTGTCTCCACCCGACACATTGGAGTCACCTTCATGATGTGTTTGTAGTTTGATTTTTTTGTTTACATGACAAAATATAAGTAGTGACTGTAAAGTTTAAAAGTACTTGAGTTATATACAGAAAAATAAATGAAATGTATTGGAATGAAACAATTTGATCTCAGTTTTGATTAAATGGAGGCACAGTATAGGAAAATGTGAAGAGTGTAGAAATTAAAAATTTTGGTTGATATTATGTAAACTACCTGAAACATCATATAAACTTAAATGGGAATCAGAAGTTTTGTATTCACAATAAAAGATTTTTTTGTGACACAATATTTACTAATTTTAACATAAGAACTAACTACTATCATAATTACTAATTATTCATAGGCTACACAGAAATTATATGTCACGTTAAAGAACAATCTGAAGTGAAAAACTTCCTGAACAATGTTGAAGATTAATTTTTTAACATTTCCCATTTAAATGTGCTGATATTTTTTTAAAATTTATACTGGTCTTGTGGGTGAAATATCACAGCAGTGCAGACTGTATTAAACTATAAAAGGAGCCAAAAGAATTCTCAACTTTGCTCATTTTCTAATTTCGCACTAATGGAAGATTGATTTGCTGTGGTAGGCAAATATGATTCTTGTTGATTTCTTCTTCTGGCCCTTTTAACAATGTAATTTCAAGTGCCAAAATCTAGAGTAATATTCATTAAGTTATTCTTCTGTATTATTTAACTGATCTGTTCCATTATTTTGATCAGTGCTATCGATTTATAGATTTTTCATGTCTGGCTGCCAGTTCAGAAAAGCTAATCAATTTACCCAATATAATGTTTGTGTTTACACTACACCATAGTGGTGTAACATAACTCTACTTCAATGAATTAAGTTTTAATCCAACGCTCATGGGTATGTTTTTTGTCCAAAATACGACATGCCATAAGCTGACGAAGGCAGTTTAAACTCCAGCTTAACAAAGTTTTGTGCTTCATTTAATAAATATTTTGGGTTTATTTCAGTATGAATATTGAGAACTAGAGTGGGTTGTGGGTGATTATGCTGGCTTTTGGGATTGTGTAATGTAGCAAGGAGGAGAAGTAAAGAATCTCAGATAAAATGGCGCGGGACGATATGGTCGACTCAACCCTCCCTGATCGTGATGAAGCTAAGGAATTTTATGCCAAGTATGAACCTAAAGAAGCTTTAGGAAAGTAAGTAGTGCATGACTTGTTTATTATTTTCAATTTTCTACACCCATCTTTAGAAAGACGAATGTAGTATTATACTGCTGTCTGTATGTTAACAGGTCATAATAAGGAATTTTCAGTTATAGTGAGGGTCTTTTCAGCCATTGTTGGGCATTAGCTAAGGTCCAGTTTATGCATGGACTTCACTGGTAGAATAATAATGTTCATTTTACATGTAATAATTTCATAATATTAATAGGTCCAGTGGATCAAGGATTTCATGTTAGAGGGAATGGAGGTTTTTAGATTATTATAATTTCTTGCAAGAAGTCCAGTTTTGAAGGGGTGCACACTGAAATTAAACAAAGTCCAATTATGTGTTTTCATGCCAAGTACTTTAACCCTGCCACATTTTTTGCGCCTGTCCCAAGTCAAGAATTTCTAGCCTCTGTATGTCTTGTTTCATTAACACCTTTAGTTTTATTTTTATGTTACTTGAGTATATTGGAGCAACTCTTTCGCTGTACCGGTGTATAATGATATCTGTCCCGTGGTGTAAGGGTTTCCTCATCTTTCATTGAAGACCAGTTGGTGGCCTTGAGCTGACATTTTCATCACTATTTGTGCCACAACTTAAATAGGAATCAATGCATCCATTTGTATGTTTCGTATTTTCTTGAACTTTGTAAGTTAAAGTAATTATAAAGGGTTTATTGGATTTTAATGAAATTTGGTAAGAAAGTTGGACCATGAAGAAAACTGATTTTTGTTTCTATGTGGAGCTAACAATAACCTTTTGTGAGCTTGCTTACATAATTTCTAGTTGCTTTAATATCATTTTGAGCTATTAATAATGGTAGCTGCAAGTTATAATATGATGATAGAGAGTTTTTCATCAGGAATCCAATAATGATTTTTTTAAAATCTGACCAAAACAAAAATCTTTTTTTTGGGGTGTAGCCCCTTATTATTCAAAAATGGTAAGAGAAATCTGAAATCTGATTGAAAAACACAGGCAGCAGTAGTGGATCCAGGGGGAGGGTGCTGGGGTTTGACACTCTTCTCTTTCAAAGTGTCTGGATCCACCCCTGGGCAGGGATTTTCATAAGGAATCAAAAAAAAAAAAAAAAAAGATCAGACCAAAAGTTAAAAAAAAAATTGATTTTTTTTTTACTTGGCCCAATTTTGTACCCCTTTTACTCAAAAACAGTCAAAGATAAGCCTACCCTGTAAAAAGATTTCAAAACAAATTTCAAAAGGATCAGATTGAATCATAAAAATTGGATCAACAATAAGCTTTTTCTATCAATTCTAATGATAACACCTGTTTCCCCCTTTTAGCTCCTTATATCCAAAAGGCGTGAGGCAAAATTCTCCAAAAACTATAGGGCTCTCCACCATTTTCCTAGGAACAATGTGTTAAAATTTACAAAAAAAGATCGGATAAGTTTTACTCAAAGTTTTCGTAAATAAACTAAAGTTAAAGGACACCAATGATGACACCAACAGAGACTACAGGGTGATACCATAATACGAACGAAAATAATCTGCGGTTGTATAAAAATAGAAAACAAGTATAAACTGGTTATTTGATTTTTGACAAACATCCTCATCGACTTACCATACTCTTACTGGCCTTGGTCATTGATTGGATCGGTCAAAATAGTTTACAAACCAGGTAAAAGCAGTGCTTGATGATATTGTATTTATTGGTACCTGCATATGAAAATCCTTACCCAATATGCAAATCAATATGTATAAATCTCTGTCATCTTAACTTAAAAACTTATTTGACCTTTATGCACCTAAATGCTATTAAATGCCATTTAAGCCATTATAGTCATCTGGGCTGAGTTAGTCATCATGAAACTGACCAATTTTAGACCTTTTTTGTCCTATATTGATTAGAAAATTTTAAAATCTTGAGATGTTTCAAAGGCTTGTGCTCACTGAACTTAAGAAAAATTCATGGCATGCATCAGCTTAAAACATTCTTCTTTCTCTTGACTTAATGTAAATACGTAATTGTTATCAATAATCCTTCTAAGTCATTTCACCTTAGTAAGAGAATCAGATTTTTATTACCTTTCTGTTTGAACAAGAAATTTCAATACTATATGTTTGAAAGAAATAAACTTTGGATTTTTTCCATTTTCCGAAAATTGTTACAGGTAAATGGTATATTGTTGATTTCTTGGCGTGAAACACCTACTGAGGTTACATTTCTAAAAGTCTAATCTTGTGTTTTCTGGGAAAAGTAAAAAAGTCCTATCCATAGTCAATTCTTTAGAATAGAGCAATTTAATTCTCAAAATAGAAAATGTAAATTGATATGGAGTTGGCATTCTGTAAAGATGATTAGTCTTTTTGCACTAGTTACATTATCATATCCATTGCCTTAAAAGATCTGGAAGGTAAATAGGATTCTTCCTGTCTGTCTGTCTGTCTGTCTGTCTGTCTGTCTAAAGATCCTACAAGCACAAATATCGTCCTAAACTACTTATAGATTTTGATGAAAATAAAGCATCATTTGTAGATGTTCATGAAGGAAGATTTCCAATGCCTGCCAGGGGAGAAAATCCAACTTAAGGGGTTCTACATTTTAGAAAACCTTGTAAGCACATTCCTCCTTAACTACAAATGTACTTTATAATTATTTTATGAAATTTTATAGATAGGTTAGGCGAAAGTAGACTTTCTACAAGTCTCTCTGTATTTATATAGTAAAAGATTGAAGAAGTATGCATCTAAATTGTTACTACATGTGTATTCACTATTCATATGCTGCATTATTTTCATGCCTCCAAAGTGAGGCAATCCACCTTCATCAATTTACACTAGAGGAGGAAATGGAAATAGGGAATAATAACCTTACCAATCAGTGAAAAAAAAAAGCAGCCAAAGGCAATTTATGGGACTTCAATGAACAGCAAGAACCTCTGCCTTGTTTAAAGTTGCATTCCTGACAAACAACCAAAAGACTATTTTTGTTTTGAAGTTTCTTTCATTGGTTTAAGTTAAAATTGTTGAATATGAATTGTGAAAAAAAATTTAAATATCATCAATCTTAAAAATACTTCCTGAAAACTTAAATGTGGACTCTTTTTGGAGTCTGTTCTCAAGGGTTTAAATTAGGAGGGTGTCTATGCAAAAATCAGGCAGTGGGTGACACGTGACAAATTTTGTTTTCAAAAAAATTTCACCCATTTCATATCACAATTATGTTCTTTCTGAAAGCTGAATGTTGGTTATGGATTAATTGATAAAGGAGAAATAAATTACATAGAAAGCCTTGAAATTTACCAGTATTGAAAAAAGGAAGATAACCCTTTCGTTCAAGCAAAATTTTATTGCTATGTTAGAATCATTTTCTGAGCCATCCATTGTCAATTAAAAAAAAACCTACTACTTTTTGACATACATATGGTATATACATTACATTTGAACAAAAAAATCAGTGGAATAAAACTTACCTTACGCCACTCATATATAAGATCTGCCTGATTTTTACATGGACAGCCTCTTAAAGGTCCTGTGATCTTACATGTCATTGAAGTTTTTGCAATATTACATTTTTATTTACAAAAGCGATACTTTAAAAGAAAGGAGGACATATCATATGATTATAAGTTATTCTTTAGACTAAAAGAATATCGTACAGTATTATCAGCCCTCTTTTTTTATGCCTGTATTATATTCCCACTCGCCTTCAGTCCGAATTTTGTAGTTATTATCTCAGTTTTCAATAAATGGATTGATTTTAAATTTGGTGTGTGGCTGTATATAGATGGTGTATATGTTGTATATGTAGGTGATTTAGGTTGCCCTCTGATATCAACTTCCTGTGCAAATGGGGGTATGTACATGTAGGTGATTTGGGTTGCCCTCTGATATCAACTTCCTGTGCGAATGGGGTATGTACATGTAGGTGATTTGGGTTGCCCTCTGATATAAACTTCCTGTGCAAATGGGTGTGTGCTCAATTCATGTTTTCTTTAAAATAAAATGGACCAAAAAATAAAGTTTCTACAGACTAAAAAAAAACCCATAAAGGTTGTAATATTTGTTTTCAAATAGTTGGTAGAGTTAGGGCATCCAATCATTTCGTTTTCTCTGTGAAGGGACATAGATACATCATTATGTCAGTCATCCATCTGTCTGTCTATCCATCCAGCAGTCAGTAAGGCCTAGTGGATGCATTTCCTTTGAAATTGCTTGGCGCCATTCCATTTACATCTATACTTGGTAGGGTCTTTTAATGTGCCCATTAGGTATAAGTTATTTGGATATTTTTCCAAGATTTCTTCATAGTAGACCATCTTGTGGATTCATCTCCTTTGATTCTGTTTGGGGGTTAGCTCCTATGTTTGTAGAATGTGCTTTTATTAAGTGTAGATGTGCAAACTACACCATGATTATGAAGCGGCTAATTTTGCAGCAGGAGTGAAGGACTTTAGAAGTATCCAATCTTATTAACAGTGGGGCTTAAAGCTACATGTAAATAGGTATATCCAAAGGAGGGGGGCTTATGCTCTCAAAGTTTGGTTAAAAAAAACAGAAAACACTGGAAATCACTGATTCCTTCCCCCTTTAGGTATTTCTGGATCTGCCTCTGTGTAGCAGTTTCCTATAGTTTCCACTGTCTACTGGTTCCCCTTTTATAGTGTAACAAGATCGTTTGGAAAATGATAACTTTTCAAGTACTAATTTCTTTAAGTATCAAAAATGTTTTACCCTTGCCAAAGTGATATTTGTTTCAGTATCTATACCTCTCATAAAAAATACATAGTACTGATAACCTATTCCAGTAATAGTAACAGTACGCCTGCTTACAAAATAGATTCTAGCTAATAACATATTTTCTTATATCATTGTTTATTTTTACTGTATGAACACGTTGTTATACATGTTCTGATCTCAGATCCTGAAAAAGCTCACGTCCACAAAGCCAGGTACATGTATATGTATATTATGCAATTGGTCTGTGACATCATAGAAGAAGTTCACAGTATGTTTAACATTGAACTTGACATTGGGATCATTTAAAAGTAGAATGTACTAAATATCAGGTCTATTGATCCTCTAAGACTGTTATATCTACTTTTCCTTTCAAATCTTTTCTAAATGTCTTTTGTGAAAAGTATGGTAATGGCTATTTAAAGACATATTTAGTTTTCTCATGTGCAACAGTAACCTAGAACACTTAGACCTTGTGAAAATGAACACATTAAACTTGACCTATATTTAGAAGCACATGGAGTAACATGTGAGTGTCTGTCCTACTGACTTGGAAATTTGCATATGTATCTGCCTGTGCACTTCAGTTGTGCCAATCGACTGTCAGTATGTATTACAGCATGTTATTATTTGTATTTTATACATATGTGATGTAACGTGGCGAGGTAAAAAGGTTTATATTTAAAGTATAGTGAAAATTGAGATAAGTACTTGTCAATTTGGACTATTTTGATAAGAACATTAAAAACATTTTTTCAAACTATCAGTACATGTTTATGTTTCTGAAAAGTATCAGGTTTGTTATATTTTTTTTGTAAAGGATTACTGTGTTTTAATTGGATTCATTCAAGCGTTTCTTCTCGGGGAAACAAACATATTGATTTTTCCTCTAAGATGATAAGTAACATTTGGAGTGATTGCATGTTTTCAAACATGTACAAAATATGATGGTAAAGCTGTGAGAGTTGGTGGTATATTTTCTAAGTCAATGGGGAAAGAAAGTGTCAGAAATGAAAATACTATAAGTGGGCATAGACTTTCTCAGGGACAAATCAGTATACCGAAAGACATTCAACATTTGATCAAATCCAAGGAGAAAGGATATGATTTATATTCCGAGGAATTTAGGAACTCTGAAGGAACATGTCGATTCAAGCTCGGAGAAATATGTGGAGTGTGAGTCTTAAGATTTTTACAGTTAATTTAAATTTTTTAGAAGATAACTTTTTAATTTCATTTAACCAGAAAGTTTTTATCTTTTCAATTGTAAGTAGAACATTTTTGGTTTATGTTAACACTTAAACCATCTAATTCTGTAGAGCAAAGTCTTTAATAGATGTAAACGTAAAATATTGTCTTCTCTCCATAATAAAGAAGGTGTGATTTATTTTACTGTTTTTTTTAACATAAAAAATTTAACAACTTTTTAAATGTCTTCCTGAGGTAAGGTTAAACCTACAGAGATTTATATTGCAAGAAGATGTTGTTTTTTACTTTATTGTAAACTTAGTGTTGTTTTTATTACTTGGAAACTTCTTCAATGGCTAAAGAATGCCTTTGTGTGTCATTTTGCCCTCAGCATTAAAAAAGTCACATGAGTTAGGTACATGTGGTGGGTGTATGCCTTTGGTAACCCTTGTAATGTTTTATATTTAGAGACCTTTCTTTGATAACCCTTGTAATTTTTTGTATTTAGAGACCTTTCTTTTTAATCCTTATCCACCCTTTTAATATTGTTTACATCATTTGAATGACCTTTCAACTGCCACAAGTTTTTATTGGTTTTATTCATAAATTCAGTGTTTACATCTGGTGGTAGGTGTGTTTAAATGCTGCCTTCTGATTGGTTGATTTCACCTCACCCTCTGTATGGTCCATTTTGGCATTAAATCTGGGATTTCTGTCTGTTGTCCCTAAATTACCTTATTAGAGATATTTAGTTCGTTTTTAGGAAATTACGGGAGAATTTTTTTAAAGTGATTCCATTTGTTTTTTTTTACCTGCCAGTACGGCTTCCTTGATTTCTTTTTACTATATTTACTTTTTAGTTCAACATTTGCTAAAAAAATTATTCAGTGCAAAATGGTTGTTTTCTGGTTCAAAAACAAATGTAAAAGATAAGAGTTAGCTTGTAAGACTTTGACCTGCATGGATCGGGCAATATTACTTTTATACTTCATTCTCAAAATGTACCAAGGAAGGGCATGAAAATAATAAAAAAGAGAAAACATTAGTACATCTGTACTTCAACATTAACAAAGATCGTATTACAGTGCATTGGAATGCAAAATGCAAAATTAAGAAAAGGTTGAATAATTTATGAAAATCTCCATTTTGCCAACAATGATTCCCCATAATGTAACAGTAACTTCATAGAGTAATATTTTGTACATGGTAAAACGATTACAATCTAAATATTATTTCCTGAGTAACAAAAAGGCGGCACGTTGAGTTCAATGTGAATGTTATAACTGTGCAGAAATGTCAGTCTGACTTAACTTGTCTCAATACTAGGTCAAAAACGAATAAAAAGGAAGTTTTTTATTGGATTAGTTTAGGTGAATGAACTATACAGACGTGTATATATAGGATGTTAATATCAGACAAGGAGAAGTTGGTCATTTGGAGATATTTCAAAGTTCAATAATAAGTCAAATCATTGTTACATTTCTTATGCAGTAGAATGACAGATTTACATTGTATTAATTTTTCTAGTCAAGAGGGTCCATGATTGGTGAATAAAACTTATCTTATCTTAAAATTTTGTTTCTTACAATTTATATTTCATATATCTCAACTCATAGTCAGGGTAAACATTTTTTTCTGAATGATATTCTAGGAACCACTCAACTAAATATTTTTCAAACTTAAACATTGTTGTGGACCATAGATTATACTGGTTAAGATTGCAATAACTATGTGTTTCATATTCAGTATTTAAGCCTTGTGGGTCTTTTCCCTCCCCCAAAAATTTATGTGGCTGATCATGTGATGACCATGTCAACTTAAATCCATTAGTTATGTTAAAACTGTTACCATAGTTTTGGCATTTTAACTTATTCCTAGAACTAATGATTTAAAAATTGCAGGTTAAAGGTCATGACATCTGAAGCAGCAAGCTCTGACCTTAATTTTTTCAGTTAAATATAAATTGGAATACTATTCTAATTCATATACATGTATGTTGATGCTTATGATAGGATGTTCAAGTTAAAACTAAATGGTTTTCAAATGAGTGTTTGCTCATATCATCAAAATTGTATACTGTGAACTTACTATTCATGGGGTACCAATTTTTCTTGGTTATCTTGGGTAGACCAAACCATGACATTTTGTTCCCAACAAAAGGAGATTTCCATTGATGTGTATACTGAAAACCTCAAAACCATGAATTCAAGAATCCACAAACTTGTGTTTATTCCCTAATTCACAAAAATGGTATCCATGAATAAAAGAACTTTCAAAGTAAATAATTTGAATTTTTCAAGTAAAACTGAAAGGTTGATTATTTTTGCAAGAATAGGAAAGAGTAATCAAGGGAACCAAGGTTAAAGCGGTAATCAAAAGAATGTAATCCAGGGACAAAGACCAGACATGGAAAACAGACATACACAAAAAAGAACATAAAGTAACTAAAATCATACATGCAAAGTAACAAAAGCAAATGAACAACTCTGACTCCACTAAAAAGTGGGAGCATGGACCAGGTGCACTGGTAGGGTAAGTGTCCTCTGCTTTTCTAGAAAGAAAGGCACTAGCATTTCCATGTTTTTTTGTTTTTTTTTCAGGGGTATTAGTAGTATTGTTAGACGTTGCGTCAGTAAGGACTCTGGAGAGGAGTATGCTGTCAAAATCATAGATATAAGTGGTGAGAAGGCAGAGGATGATTTCCAAGCTGACCAAACCAAACGAGAAACTCTCAGGGAAATTAACATTCTTAAAATGTGTGAAGGCCAAACAAATATCAGTAAGTGTCTTTTTCCTTATTAACCCTTTTGAGTTGAAAGATTTGCCCTGTGGCTTCTTTTGGTTTTTAGCTATGTTCCTTTGGTCATATGTTGTATTGTAGAGTTAATGGCTATCATCTGTGTCCTCTCAAATGAGCCCAACTAATTTACATTTTTTTATGAATGTGAATTATACTGGTGTCTAATATATAAGTCTAAAGGATTGTACAACGATACCAATAAAGATGTTAACACACTATAATAAAGTATATAATGGGCAAAATTTTCAGTCAACAAATGACCTTCTTCATAAACTCAGTTTATTTAAGGCACTGAAGAAGGTCATTTGTTGACTGAAAATTTATATATACATGAGTATGTATATAAACCAGATAAGAACCATGCAAAATATGATTCATTGTTGGAAAGTCTACATATTTTTATTTTTTAAATTTTGTTAATTATGTTCTAGTATACAAAAATTAACATGTGGCTTTTCATATAACCCTTGTTCAGAGGAGATATTAATTATAAAGAATGTACTATAGAATTCAAAATAAAGGGAGATAACTCTGTATATGACACTGATCACAATAGACTGATTGGAACTTCATCATTATGACCCTGAAAACAACTTAATAACAAAAATTAAAATATGTAGCCTTTTATTGAGGTGTATTCACATAATACAGAATTAGCATGATTCTTACAAAGACTGCTACTTGAATGGACAAGACCTTTTCTTTTGATGATGTGTAAGTTAAGTATTTCTCGGAGAAAGCTGTTTCTTCCGTTAAGAAATATTTACCTGTTGGTCCTTTGTGTATCATACATGTATTTTAAGATGTTAGTTGTACATGTATATCAACCAGACATCAATAGTCACTTGCACATGGTCACATGAAAAGATGATTTTTTAAATATTTTAAGGTCTATTTTACATGAATAGGCAGTTATATGATGAAGCTGTGATAAATTTCAAATGCATCATAACAGGATTTTCCTTTTGTAAAAATTATGAAATATTTAATTCTGATAAGATTTGATTGATTTCTGATTACAATGTACAAAAATGTATCTATCTTGTTTTTCAGCTGAGGAGTTGTATTAATAGTCATTTTAATGATTTTTTTTATATTACCTATAGCTTATAAATACTTATATGTTATTTCTATTTTCAGTTCAGCTCCACGACTCATTCCAGACACCTACTTTCATTTTTCTTGTGTTTGAATTGTAAGTATCTAAATATAGTTCATAATCAAGACTCTATGAGTGTTTCTCCATAACTTATTATGATGATTGATTGATTATTGATTAAATGTCCAGTGGTAATATTTCATCCATAAATACGACAAAGAACTAGTTGTAACAAACATTATTATGAAACCAGAAAATACGATTGGAATGGAATAAAGCATTAGAATAGGAAACAGAGAAAACATAATGTTAACGAGAACTGAAAATGGATATGGGCAGACAATTTTTCCATCTTGAGCCTCCCAAGAGCCAATTTCAAAACTTTAGGTGGGGTCTTTTTTCTTTATCATGAAGTATGATGGTCTCCATGTACATGACCCTTTTATATAGTGAGTCTGGTCTGACATCTCCAGAAATTAGTGACCCCATTCAACCACCTAAATTACACACCTTAGAAGTTCTTTGAGCTGAACAACAGGCCTATGAAGCGGTTGATGTTCTACAACAAGCTTAGTTGTACTTTGGGCCAATTTGTTATACCACCTGGTTTCCACACAGTGTGTTATTATGATGAACTTTTGACCTTACTGAATCCTGACAATACAATAGGGCAGTGACCGTGTTTTGACATGTGACCCTTTGTGTTTACAGTATTTTGTTTGTATTAGATGTGTCACATGCCTGTTGAGCTCACATTTATAGTTTCTTGTTTTGAGCATCAGTTAAAAGGTCAAGGTCACAACAGGGAAGGTGAGAACACATTTGTTGATATTAGAATATGTCCGTTTTGAGCTTCATGAACATGTTTTATACTTGGAAAGTTAAGGTCACTAGAGAAAAGTGGGAAAGATATCTTGTATTTATTTTGGAGGGAACACATATCATTCAGGTTGTTTACTTTCATGAATGACTACGTCACATATTTGTGAGTTTGTTTCTTGAACCAGTGTGCTATTGACGCTTGGAAGGTTAAGGTCACAACAGAAAAGGGAAAAATATTTGCTATTTACCGGTAATTATTTTAAGGGGAACACGTGATTCAGGTTGTTTACATTTATGAATGAATACGTCACATGTTGGTGAAAATATTTAACATTCTTTTGAGAATCTTGACAAATTAGTTGTGCAGATTGAGGGAAAGATAAATTTGTTTCTGTTAATTCTTGTCTGGTCCTGGACTTTTCTAGGTTTAAATCAATTGTCTTCTATAAATTGGTAATTTAAAGGGTTGATAATGATATTTCATGAATCCTAGGTCAGAAATTAAGGATCCTGGACTTTGGACTACCACTAATATGAAACCTGTTGTATGGTCATAATCATTATTTTGAAGTACATTGTTGAAATTATGTACAATTTGTAGTGCTTTTAAATTTAAAGTATTTCTAGTATTGTTCAAGCATTATTTTCTTAGATATATTGAATATTATCTCAAGTATTAGGTTTTCTGTGATTTTTTAATATATTATGGATGTTTTATTGTATAAAAACCATTTTTTGTGTTCATTTTTCATAATATTTTGGTCAAGTAACAAAATAAAGAAAATCAGAAACCGAAGTAAAATATCTTTATAGCATTTAGATTTTGTTTTTTGTCCAAAATGTCTGGTTTTACATGTTTAAGATTTGAACTTGATTTAACCTTCCTCAATTAAACATTCTCTGGTAAACATTCCCCCTTTGGAATGATTCTTGGAAGAATGCCTGTATTGCCTAGGAGTCTGATGATGTTGACTTTTCAATACTATCAAGATGTAGTCTTATTCATCTTGGCAATGATTGTCTCAGATTAGTCATAATGGCTAATTTATAATGGGATTTTTGATAGCCAATCTCTTATTGGTCAGAAATTAGGTCAGGATGTTTGTTTACATTAGTTGTATGATTGTTGACCAGCCTTTAATAGAGGGCATGTAAGGTCACATCCTTGATGTAATGGTCAGTTAGGGGTGTTAAGGTTTGTTTGTTTGTTTGTTGGGGTTTAACAAACAAACAAACAAACCTTAACACCCCTAACTGACCATTACATCAAGGATGTGACCTTACATGAGTATATCTTAGAAACAATGTAATCTTTTGTACTACTTTTAAGCTTTAGTACGTAATGGAGGAACATACATGTAGCTTTGGTCTGTGTCCTTCCTGTGCTTTCTTATTCGATATCTAAGCAACTTGCACTTAATAGCTTCATTGATTTGGGTGGGTGTTATTATATTCTTCAATAGTACTGTAATAGAGATATTCATGTACATGTACATGCATCAATATTTTTCATCTTTTTGTTCATTTTTCCATCACAGTCATGCCAAGAAAAAAATATGCCTGTTTGAGGTTGGTCTGTAAAATCATTTTATTTTTGAAATTACCAGTATTTCATTAAGACACTTATGGGAGGATTTCTTGACTTTAATAGTGCTCAACTAATAACTAGTTCAGCTGCATTTCATAAAAAAAATACCGATAGAATGTGCTTGGTTAGGCCAGAAGAAATAGGGTAAGTAGGGTAACCTTAAACAGACATATTTTTTTTCTGGGCCTTAAAGACTTGGTAGCTTCAAATTTGTTAATTTAGGTAGTACTATACTTTATATACATATCTATGTGACAAATAGATATATGTATAGCAGTGCGTTTTGTCCATCCATTTGTCTGCTTTTAAAGACTTTTAGAGTGCTATTGGTTCTCAAAAGTATGTTAAAATATAAATACAATGAAACCTGTTTAAAGTGAACTCTTGGTAAACCTTTAACCTGTGTAACCCACACACTAATGGAGTGGTGATGTATGGTAGGGAGGTGGCTAGTAACATGTGGTTGTCATGCTGTATTATAAACAGCCTTTGACAGAATCTTTCTCAAATTTAGATACGTTATTTCCTGAAACAGGTTTGCTGTCAATTATGTCGTTCCTTTTTTTTTGGGGGGGGGGGGGGTATCAATTTTTTTGGTTTATCAAAATTTGCCAGTTTGTAAAATTTTGATTTTAAGAATTTCTTTAAAGCATCTAGGTTTACTATGAAAATTTGACATTTGCACAGGAGCTTGAATTCATGGTTTGACAAAAAGCACTTAAACCACAAAAATTCAAACCCCATGAATAATACTCCTTCAGCTGTACTTCTGAAAACAAACCACATTTTTGCTTGATGTATATAACATAAGGATATGCACGTAATAGTTCTAAAAATAATGTTTGAAACGTAATTAAAAAAAGTTCCCATTGCTTTTATATTTATATTACATAATAATAAACGTAATGGGTTGTTATATATCAGGAAATTGATTTACCAATATGAGTAATTGTACATTAACAGGAAAAAGGTATATAACCTTATTTTATATACTACCAAGGTTATGGTTAACAAGTATTTTATTGTTTCCTAACATTGGTTTGTACTTAAGTTTCAGTCTTTATAAAAATCAGGCAAGAGGTGATTCATGCATGTCAAAAACACACTGAGTTCAGTTATAATTCCGTGTTCAGTAACCATTGTAGATCACGTAACCAGTCTTATTATTTCATTTGGGGGTTGCGCTTTTGAGATACAATTTATATAGATTGTACATGAACTTTGCCCTTTGTAAGAGTTACTGTATTTGATTTAGTTTCATTTTAGTTGATTTTAGTGGGAGATAAATGTATGATTTTCTAAAAAGTGCAGATCTGAATGCAGAAATGATTATCATTAAATGAAAGTACAGCATATTTAAACTGAAAAAAGCATCGTTTGTTTGGTGGGTTTTTCTTCACCATAAATCTCTTAACCCTTGGCACTGTCTGATTTTTATGTGGACTGATAGTTAAAACATTGCATATTGTTTGAACCTTGACTAACAATGTCGGTGGTCTCATGGTAGCATGCTCCCCCTCTGGTGTTGGGTGACATACATTCAATCCCAGGCTGATGCATACTAAAGACTTTGAAGTTGGAAGTCACTGCTTTTCTTTCCAGCACACAGCATTTAAGATATAGAATGACGAATGGTTTGCTAGGAATAAGAACAATATGTCCCCATGGCTTTTGAATCTGTGAGCTAGCACATTAAAAATCAAACTCAGAATGTTGGACTTGTTTGGAGCGCGATCTGTTAAAATGGTTAATGTTCTTGACTTGAAATGTGGTTGCAACATTATACATGTACAAAGTATCAATTATGAATGAAAAAATGTTGCTTTCTCTGCCTAGAACTCTTAAACTATAGTTTTGCCTTCAGAAATAAGGAACTTAATTTCTGCTGTCTATGCAAACTTTTACTAGTTAGACTTTAGGCTTGTGACTTATTATATGAAGTTGATAGTTGCTAGCAACAAATGTCTTCGAATTTACATGATGAGTCACAAAAGACTTTCTTTTTTAATTAATATATATCTGCAGGGTTTGGTGTGATTGAAGTATAAGTTTATTTGTATTTCACATGACTAAGCATAATTTTAAACTTTTATAACCTTTTCAAAAAGGAATGTTATAGATAAAAGATATCTGGTATGCATTATTTTACCTTGTATAGTATTCATCTTTGGTAAGATTTGTTGGATATTTGATACAAAGGTTAACATTTATGATATCTTGTATTTGAGGTGTATACATGTTAAACTTTAAACACCAGTGGTCTTTTTTTTACCACGTCTCAATTTACTTTAAATAACCAGACATTGGTGTGTGGCACATCCTTTGGTGCTGTGTCTAGATTTGGGCAGTTGGGAGGGGGGGTTGGGGGTTGGAGTACTTATTTTACTCTGATCATTATCATGTATTTTATCAAATTGTGAGGACTCAGGTGTTTTAAAGAATAGGTCTTAAGCAAAACTCAATTTATCATAGAAAGCAAACTTAGAAATCTGGCCGGTGGTCAGATGCTCAGCCCACAGACCATCTATGGTGTGTTCTCCTAATGACAAAATGGGGTAGCCCTCCTTTCAATATACAACAATCAATCCATGAATAAAATTGTTAGGAATTAGGGCTTCACTGTCAGTTTTGTATCTGCCTTTGTTCAAGATTTCATTACAAACCATGGTTGAGTTGTTATCATACAATTAATAGTACTACAGAAGCAAAGCATTATAATTTACTGGTAGTTTATAACACATACTGTACTTTTGAACTTGACCCAATTTTTTTTTTATATAAAGTTCTGTTTTCATTTTAGATGCAAGCAGGGGGAATTGTTTGACTACCTGACACAAGTTGTGACATTGTCAGAGAAAAGGACTAGGTAAGTTACATCTAGTTTAGGCCAGGAAACAAAAGTAGTGCTTCTGGAAATGGAGTAGGTATATGTTTTATCTGGTTTCAACCAGTATAATCTTGGGGGTTTAAACTAGTGTAATGTTGAGAACATACACACTTGTATTGCACTACATAGAATCGTAAACTGCCCCAAAATTGATTATTTTGCATAACCTGTCAAAAATAAAAAAAACAGACTTAAAATATACAATTTTGAGAATATACACATTTGTATTGCACTTAATATAGAACTAAATACAAGGAAATTGTTTTTTCTGTTTATCTGGCAAACTCTCTAGGTCAGATAGACATGAAAAAGACACTGATTAATTCATAACCACATAACATGAAATAGTTTTCTCATGCTGTCAATGGAAGTTTAGCTACAATATGTCTATAATATTACAGCATTTAATGATACAGATGTCATTAACTGTGTCATCAACAATTTAGATCAATATAATTTCTTTGAACTGACATAATTATGTATAATAAACAATGATTGATGTAAGAAAATGGAATCTGAGTACGTTTTACACACAGTCAGAATTTTGCCAATTTTGTTTTTTTGTGGATCTTATAAAATAAGGTCTGACTTTACTATGTTTAGTTGAGAAATCTTCAATTATTGAAAATTACACTGCCACTAACCCATAAATGGACTTTAAGCACTAAAGTATTGTCTAAAATCTGCAAGAATTTAATGTCTGCATAAGCAATCAAAATTTTTTACTTGATTCAGAGATTTTTTCCCTGTAACCTAGTCCCACTCTAAAATTCCAAAAATCAGAGTTGGACTTAAATTTGTTGAATTTTATTCAGAAGAAAAGGAATACCAAATTTGCTGAAAATTATTTCTTTCAACGAAGTTTAAATAGATGATTTCTTCATTTCTGGGCAAAATTTGATATTACCAGTCACCAATGCTGTTTATGTGTGAATAAAAATGTTTTTTTTTTCTAATGGGATGTAATGCATTTAATGGTTGTTCATGAATGTGAACTGCCATTTCCCAAATTTTTGGAATAACTTTCACAATGATTCATTATATCTTTCTTTATACAGAATAGTAATGAAACAGTTATTGGAAGCTGTTGCTTTTATACATGAGAAAAATATAGTGCACAGAGATTTAAAGGTAGGTTATGCTATTATATTAAGACCAATGGGTGGCTTTGGGCTGATATTTCCATCCTGGTCGGGTTGTTGTCTCTTTGACATATTCACCATACCTATTCTTGTTACTGTAAAAGTATTAATTTTAGCTATTTTCGTGCCGAAGATAAAAGCGTGAAAAATAGTACCCGTGAAATTGTTTTTAAACACGCTATAAGGCTTATCATTTCTTGAATTCATGAAAATTTGTACCCACGAATATGTTCAATCGGCAGAATCCTGAAAATTAGCAACTGCGAAAATTATTAGGTTTACAGTACATTAAAGGCATAAAAATATGGTAATTAAATGCGTGTTCCATTTGCTGGTATTCAGGTCAAATGCTTAATGTTATATTTACAATTCTCCTCTAATGAATAGTTAGGAATCAATAAAAAGAAAGCAGTGTGTACAAGTTTTATTCATAGAATTTTAAGGACATTGCTGTTGCCAGTTTTAAATGTTTATTTCTTTGGATGCAGAAGTTCATTTTTATTGAATTGTAATGAACACAGTTACTTACTTACATATCCTTCTTGTCTTGGATGGGACATAAGGCTTCAAAATGAGTTGCTACCATTTCATGTTTTTTTGTCACCAATTGCACTTAACCCCATGAGTAGCCCATCTTATATTCTGAGGTTACAGTTCTTCCACAGTAGACAGCAAAAAAAAAAAAAATTGTTTACTTTATTCTGTTATAAGTTTGGAAACTGTGAAACTTTTTACTGAAATAATTTATACCCTTGCGTTTTTCACGATTTTATGTTTCTTATTTTCAGCCAGAGAACATATTATTAGATGACAATTTAAATATAAAGTTATCAGATTTTGGTTTCGCTACTGTACTCAACCAAGGGGAAGAACTCACAGGTGAGTAATATTATTACAAGATAATCGGGACGAGTCAAAGTTAAAATTAGACCACAAGACTAGTTCTATAAAAAAAACCAGGAACTTTAGATTTGATATTATAGAAAAACTCATTTTTGTTTGTGAATACATAAAGTTTGTAAGGCCTTCGTTATGAAAATGTACTAGAGATAATCTGAAAAGAAGTCAAGAATGTTATATACCCTCTCATTGCCTGTTATGAAAATCTCTTTCTTACTTTCATTCTTAGCCGGTTTAGCAATTAGTTAATTTCTATTTTTAGAGCTATGTGGGACTCCAGGGTATCTAGCACCAGAGGTATTAGCTGTTTCTATGTACGAGGATGTAGCAGGGTACAGACATGAAGTAGATATGTGGGCTATAGGTGTTATCATGTTCACACTTCTCTGTGGTGCGCCACCATTCTGGCATCGAAAACAGATGCAGATGTTACGAATGATTATGCAGGCTAATTATTCATTTGGTACACCAGAATGGGATGATATATCTCAGCCTCCTAAAGATCTGGTAAGTGGATTAATCAATAATTTTTATACTTCTGCTCGGGTCTGTATATCAAGTGTTAATCATGTCCGTCTGTCTGTCTGTCCATTTGTCTATTATGCTGTTTGTTTCTTAAGGATAACTGTAACCACACAATCAATTTATTTTCCATATTTAAACACAATGCATGGATAATAAAAATACTGTTCAATTCCAATTCTGGTGTATATTTTTTTTTCCAATCGAGGATTCATGTGTTCGTGATGGTGTTTTTCTCAGCTGACATTTAATATTTTGTTGACAGATTTCAAAACTACTAGTGATAGATCCCAAACAGAGATTGACTGCCAAAGAAGCCTTGTCACATCCGTTCTTTAAAAGAGAGGTTTGTATATTTACATTATATTGACGTGAAAATGTAATTATTGACTTTTATGTGACCACGAAAATTAATGTATTTTACACATACATGTACATTAAATTTACATATTACAGTACATTTACATTAATTGGTACCACAATTTAGCAATTATTGACCAACATGAAAACTTTTTTTCCCAATAACTGTAAATTTTAAATTTTTCATAATTATCATATCCTCTTTGTGTTATGCAACACATAAGGTGTCCATCAGAATCCTTCATCCAGCTATGTCCCTTGCCTTTCTTCCCATTTTAAATATTTAGATAGAAAGAATCCCATGTTTTGGTATATGTGTATTGCAAATAATAATACACCTTTTCTCCGAACTTACAAGTTCTTTTCACAAAAAAAAATTCCAATTGGTGAGGATGTTTAAATTCAATACAAGTTATGGTAAATGGATTAATTGCACTATGTTAAAGTACATGTATAATACATGTAATATCAAAGTTAACATGGTGTAATTTTGAACTACATGTATAAATATATGCCTACAAGTTAAATAGACTCCATGTAAAAAAAGTAATAAAATTTGGGTAATTAAATTCAAGATATTACAAAAAAGGAAATTCTTCAAAGAGAAAATAAAAATCGTGGTTGAATTGTTCAACAGAATTATTTAAGTAGACTATTGTAAAGTAAAGTACTTTATAATAAAAATCTGATTAAATATCATTGATAAGTCACAGATAAGTTATGCAATATTACACAGATTTAAGAAGTATGTTACTATATAGGTGAAATAATTTGATGATTAATTCTGATGATCACCTGTTTGGTAACAGGTATGAAAATGACAGGTGGACTACAGGTACATGTACGTCCACTTCCTTTGATGCAAAATGGAAAAGGAGGAGGTAAATTTTTTGGCCATTAAAAAAAAAAATTCTCAGGGTCTCATTTTAAAAAAAAAAAGTTTTTTATATTTGACATTTAATACTTCATGTTTTCTCAGTTTTGCACAAAACTTGGGATTCTTAAAATTTAAAAATAGAATGTTTGTGCATGTAAATGAAAATATCTGGCATCCAGAGATTTTAGAATTTTAATTGGCCAGATGTTTGGATTTTATAGCCTGCAATGCAACAACCTTTTTTTTTTTTAAAAAGAAAAAAGGCCTCTGTTGATATTTCACAAGGTAAGATATTCTGGTTGAATGGCTTTGCCAGTTCCTCTGAAGAATTGCTTTATTATTGTTAACCTTTTAGCTTTTCAGTTCTTAGTGCATTCTTTAGGCCATAGGATCCAAAAGATTAAAAGAGTGAAAAAACTCATGACATCAATTCTTTTTTTACAGCTTAAACCAGAGAAGGTATTTTATCCAAGAAAAGTTTTTAGAGTAAGTATTATCATATTTGTTTCCCATTACATTAGTATACCCAATCAGTTTTCATAAAAAAAATATTTTATACAAATAAGTAACCAATATTTTTGTATCTTCTAAATTACAATTTATATATTGTGAAAGTACTATTGTTCATGGGGTACCAATTTTCATGATTTTCGTTGATAGGCCAAACCACATAATTTGATTTCCAACGAAAAGGGGAATCCCATTGATATGTATACTAAAACTTCAAAACCAAGAATTCAAGGGTCCACAAACTTGTGTGTCTTCCCTAATTCATGAAAATTGGTATCCACGTATTAAAGTACTTTCACAATATCAATAGATACAACTGTTTTGTTGTTTATTGAAACACAAAATGTAGTAAAGTTATTTTGCTATGAACACAATTAAAAGTGTGATTGAACCTATTGCTTAGCAGTATCAATGATGCAAATATTTGGCCAATTTCCACTGGTTCAAATTTAGATTTTTACCATTACAATTCTTTGTTTAACATATACCTTAACCCTTCCATATTAGGGGGGGGGGAGACTCCCACATAATCAATCAAAAATCCAGAATCTCCCCTAAAAATGTAAGATTTGTTGAGGTTTTTGGGTCAAAATAATATGATTTGAAAATTACTAAATAATTGAATTTTTACATACAAAATTTGTTTGTACATAAAAATCTCTAACGCGAGACGGAAATGATTAGTTGGGGGAGGGGTGTCTCTCACCTGGACTATTCTAAAGGTTAACAGGTAAATGTTTAACTGTACATAAACATCGATTTTTGCCAATTCCCACTTCCCTATTGTTCCTTGTTAAATCCTCCCTGTAGTGGTATGGCATAATAGGGTTTGTAAGTCTCGTTCTTGGTTCAGTTCCCCTTCCAGAATTTCCAACGTAGAACATATTGAAATCTGAAGACCAATCTGCATTGTTTACTTCTGGGAAATAGAATCACAGTGCAAAATCTTCTACTTTATGCTTTTCTAAACATTTATATCCTGTAGAACTAGATATTTGTCATTTTTACCAGTATTTCTTACACAAAAAGATATTTTCCTTTTAACATTGAACTCAATGCTATGTTAATGACGAATCTCCATGCATTTGAATAGTAGACAAGGACCCATTCTCATGAAATCACAGAGTCACTTGACGAGACTTACATATCCTATTTATTACTTTTCACTTTACTATGACCAATCTTCCTCTGTACAATCTGGATCACTTATGTGTTTTGTACAATCTGGATCACTTTTGTGTTTTATTTCTTTATTTCCAGTCTGCAGTACTATGTATAAACTTTTTCCATAGACTACGATTCTACTACAACAATCCACCACCAATTTCTAGAGACGTTGTCAAGACGAACCCTTATAGTGTTAAAATATTCCGTAAACATATAGATGCTTGTGCTTTTAAAATGTACGGACACTGGGTCAAACGTGGAGACAATCAGAATCGTGCAGCATTATTCGAACATACGCCAAGGGACGATTGGAAGAATATTAGCGTAACATCGAAACAAGCATTACTAGGACAGTCGTAGCGATAGTGTTATATTAGTTGGATGTCTATAGTTCATACTCATATTTTTCTGAAGTTTAAGCTTTAAACTCAACCTTGGTTTCTAATTTCGAGTTAATTGTTGGTTACACCACAGTTAACATAACATTTATTACAATGTAATAATTTCGGATGTTTTTGCAGTGGATTAAGTTTGTGAAAATAATCCTTATTCGTATAGGATGAAACATCTCATTTTCTTTTTCGAAGCCAGGAAAAGTTAACACTACTGAATATGTTCATTTTATAGAATGTGCAAAAAAGTTGAAAACAGTAAAATCTTGGTTTCTTTCAAAAACCAGGGAAAACAGAAGCTATTGACTACATTCATATAGAGTTTTGAAAAAAAGTTGAAAAAGAGAAACTTTTTGGTTTCCCTAAAATCTTTTTATAAAAATATGGATAGTTCTAACCATAACATTTTCAAAACCATGGAAATTATTACTTTGGAATATGTTCATTTTATAGAATATGGATAAAAAAGTTGAAAAAAGAAATTGTTTGTTTTTTTTAAGTGTCTAGTTATACAAAATTTATAAAATTTGCTACAACAGAAAAATAACAACAGAGAAATTGATTTGGTTTTGTTAATATTCTATTATGAATGAAAAGGTCTATTTTTCTTAGTTAGTGACAGTGAAGCCTGTGTTTTCTGGTACTGTACATGCAATGTGTCTTTATTCAGATTTGGATATTGACAAAATTTTACTTAGATATTCTAGTCTTGAAGTCATATTGGGGTTAGAAATGTATCCAAATTTGTTCTTGATTCAATGATAACATTGTACTTTTCTCAGTTAAGACTTGTTCATTGAATTACTGTTATTACATGTAGTCCCAGTTTTGAATCATTGTATTGACTATATTTATAGTGCTACATACTGAAGTTATTAAACTGTTAAGTATAGGGTACATTATACAGTTTAAAATGCAGTGAAACCTTCTAAACAGAACCATGAATACACAGAAAACCTGTCTAAACAGAACCATGAATACACAGAAAACCTGTCTAAACTGAACCATGAATGCACAGAAAACCTGTCTAAACTGAACCATGAATACACATTAACCTGTCTAAACTGAACCATGAATACACATTAACCTGTATAAAACATAAATTTATTGAAGTCTCATTATTGGCATGTTTAATCAAACATTATTTTTTCTGTTTTAAAATGGAATTCTGTTTTTTTGTTCATTATTTTACCATTATGACTCTTGTATTTAAAGTGTATTCAACAATTTTTATTGTAGATTTCTGATTTTGTCAGCTGGAAAAGCTTTGTCTGTTAAATATGCGTTTTAAAATTATGTAAATTGAACACCTGTCTAAACTGATACATTATACAGTCCAAGGTTTGGTTTAGGGAGGTTTCACTGTACTAAGCACAGGAAGTGCTCAATGCTTTATCATTATTTATCAAGGCTTTGTTATTTCACATGTTCAAAGGGTATTTGCTAATATTTTTCTTTTTTTTTAAGGAGGTAGACCTAGGATAAGGGACATAACTCTTGAAATCAGTGGTATGTTTTTATTATATACAATTACTTAGATGCTTACTTGAGCTTGGTGTCATATGCTGAATACAAACATTCCAATGATTTGTAAGAGTTGTGTCCCTTACCCTAGGTCTATCTCCTTAATGAGTGAGCACAAATTTTGATGTGAAAAAGTTGAGTTTTGTCTAATGTTACAAGCTGTATTTATAATTTTTAGCAAAGTTATCAATAATTTGAACTTTTCTTTAGTCTCATCCAATTTTGCATTGAATTGCAAAAAAAATTTTTCCTTTTTATTATGTTTTGTGAAGTTAAACCCAATGCTTTCTGTTTAATGAAAGTGATATGGGGAAAATAGCCTAAATGTTAAGTAAGGACATTTGAAAGACACTCTTTAGGGAGGTGTACATTTTATAGTACAATGTGTAGGTATTGTTTCATTTAACTTAAGTTTGTATTACAAGTTTAAGGTTTCGTTCTTGTATAATTGCAATTTTTTTATGTCATTTAAATGTTGTTGGAGAATTTTCAGTGAAAGGCCATATCAAAATATGATTTCTAGATTGACATTGCAAGCTACTATAAGTTTAGAGAGGGATTCTGTAATATATATGTTTCCTTTTATTACAAATCTTTGGAGTGCTATAAATAAAAAAAATTGAAAAAAATTCTCAATTAAACTTTAGAACTCCATGACAATATTCACAAGGATTTATTCTAAAGGGTAGTGGGGATGTAGTGCTTAGAAACAATAAATAAAAATGATATGGCCTTAACTATATAAAATGCTCAAGATGCGTACCGGTGGTAGAAAATTGTAAGATGTTTAGATCAATTAAACTTGTTATGATAACCATGAATGTTCTTGAGGGGAAGAGTTCTTAAATGCATCATTTAATATAATTTCATAGTTTCTTAATTGCTTTGTGTAACCCTTCCAACTGGACTTCCATTACATCAGATCTTAATTTACTGGTTAGTTTTAAAATTAAGGACTTATTTTTCATTTGTCTCCCTTTACTTTTTCTGTTGTAGGTCATAGTTCAACTAGGGGTGGGAAAAAAATATTTTTTTCTGTTATTACTCCTCTATAGCAATTGGGTAAAGACGATTTTCACGCCATTTACGTAGAAACTGGTTGAAACTGGTTTAGGATTTTATACTAGACAAAGAAAATATTACAAGACTAGTAATTGTACTGTTGAAATATTTTTCCGAACATAAAAATATCTGAAATGCTTCTATAATGCTGCGTTATTTGATGAAATATTTGTAATAATCAACGAAGTTTCTGCTTTCTTTGATTCCATTACAATACCTCCTATCTTATCCCTGTTTACCTTGTATAAATGATGTACTTTTCCAGAAAAGAAGGAAGTATGAAAGTTGTCTATTCAAAACTGTTTCTGGTAAGGCCATGGTAAAAAAATCTTATATCATCATCAACATTTTGATAAATGATATAATTCTTTTAAATTTTGGGCTGATTATGGTAGTCCTTACCAGGTATGAAACATCTTATTGTCCCATTTGATACCTCTACATGTTTTGTAGATAGACTATTTATTTATTTTCACAGGAAGTATATTCTGTGTTTTTTTTGTGTGAAAGTTATGGTTATATGTTTTACATGTATGTTAGTGCTAAGATTTTTTCAGATGTTGTGATTTTTGTTTGAAAGGATGTATTGACTGATTTGTTGTGAATGGAATCCATTTTAAATGCTATTGTTAGTAATAAAAAATGAAGATAAGTTTTAATGATTTTGTCTTTTTTAAACTCCTATTTAACAAGTTAGGGATCGATATTGATTCCTGTATCAGTTAGTCACACTTTAGGTTTCTGGAAGTTTATTAAACTCAGCGTGTTAGAAAATGAAATATGGGTCTAGTTTGATGACAGCATATATTGCTCTTTCTATGCAGGAGTTATAGCCCTTTCATACTTAAAACATGAGTGCTGGTAAATCTTTGATCACCAAAATAACTTTTTTAATAAATACAGGTAAAATTTGACATTTCACAGTTTTTCAACAAAAGAACCTTCATTACATTTTCGATTCAGTAGTTATGGCCCTTTGGTACTTAAAGAATAAAAAATATAATGTAGGGGCTTTTGTGATTACCAGATTAAGTTTTTGTATTCGACTTCAAAGGATTGATATCAAACAGTGTTAGAAACTTCAAAATCAGTTTTCCAGTAAACAATACAAAAAAAGCAGATTCTCAATAGGAGAACACTGTATTTTTAACAAGAAATAAAAATGATGACCTCTATTTTTTTTACATAGGTACCCCTGTAAAATCTGATCAGTTCTCTTCTTGAATAAAAGTGCAGCTACTCAAGACTACCATATGTACTAGTTTGAGTCCATACTGAAACATGCAAGACTAATTACTTGCTGGTAGTATTCTTGATCAGAATTTTAATATAGAACATATTTTTCATTCATGGTTACTTTGTAATGATAACAGTCTTTTTACACACACATTCATAGCAATTCTGATGACAAATAGAAACAAATGTCGCAACAAAAAGAATGCCAAGTGTTATCATGTGGGAGGCAATAGATAACATGCCTCAATATTGAGAGAGAACATTTACCAATTAGAACAGCCTAGAAAGAGTTCTTCTAACAAAAACATAAATTCCTGACAGTATGCACAACTGCATGTGGTAATATTAGATTCCACAAAGTTTCATAACTATTCTGCAAGCTACTTAGAAAATATTGTGGACTGATGGATGGACAGACAGACAGACAGGATTAAACCTATAAACTCCCAAAATTTTTCAATAATGAATTGATGATTGATTTTTATTGACCTACAAACTTTGTAAGGGCCTTTCATATGTAATATGCCATTAACACATGTTCCAATACTGAGAAGGAACTTTTAATAGATTAACAACCTAGAATAAGTTCTGATTACAAGATGAATCGAGACAAAATTCTCTGGTTGATTCTACTGACTCATATACTTTGCAAGAAGTAAACATATGTTTACTTATATCGTGTAAAATGTAGGAGTAGTTGTATCTTTGTGAAACCATTTAAGATATCATTACAACATTCCAACAGTAGTTTAATTTAATGGTTTACTGAACAAGAGAAATGTGATGGCGCAGTGACTGTGCTGAATATAAAGTGATGTCTTATTTGTTATAACTCTGCTCTAAAGGACAGGGTTACATAGATCTACATCTGTCTATCTTACTGTCTGTGTGAAATTAATATTAAAGTAATTTTCTTAGGAAATATAAAATACAGCTTCTTGATACTTGGTAGTTACCATGACTGGGGTGTCTTCATACCATGTTAACTAATACGTAGCCTTTACCTTGCGAACTTCTTGTTCAAGCATTCAGTGCACTTTTTACTTGACAGGCCTTTTGTTGGAGGAGGGGTATGCTCACTTTGCTTTTGGTCACCAATAACTTGTATTTTATCTATCATGATTAGGAACTGAACACCTGCTTACAAGATAAATTTCATGTAAATGAAATGAAATTCATACACAAGTCAGATAAAGCAATCTTCAATACAGAAATAATGTAACTCCTTTGTCCTTATGTTCAGTCAAGCTAGGTGTTACAATGATTGTGCACAAATGGAAATTGAATTGCATATTTTATTCAATAAAGTTTAAGGATGGCATTTGAAGTTAAATTGAAATTAAAAAGGAAATTTTCCTTTATCTATGTTGTATAATTTGTGGAAAAGTTAAGGAGGCATTAGACTTGTATATCAAATAAAAACCTTTGCCAAATTCAGCATGATACGACTGCAGCCAGTTGAACTTTGTTCACTTGGGGCATGTGTGGACACAATATTAGCTTATGACAGATTTAACATAGGGACTTACAGTTTATTATGGACACAACAACTCAACTGAATAACAACAAAGACAACAACAATAATGACTTCATAACATAATTCAACCATTTTTTTGCAGTCATATAAAAGTGTAACAGACAGGAGTAGGTTTATCCTTCTTTGCAAGTATCTAAAATAGTCTGGTTTCAAGCACATCTACATATGATACACAACATTTATAAAGAGTTGCATTGAAGAAGATTTGCTACAAAAGTCTCCAAGGATATGGATAAAAATTCTGACAGACAGGGTAATATCTTTGAACATTATAAACTTTAGACCCAAGGTATACTTAAAATGAACCATCACATTTTATACAAATCTTTTATTACTCATGAACAATACATGCAGGGATTATATCCCTTGAAAGACTAATGTCATATATAATTATACATTGTGGCACTAAACTGATATCAAATATCTGTAATCAACAACAAACGGTATTCTCATTTTTTCAGCATACAGAGTTATCTCCCACTTGCAAGAGTTGTCTTTCTTTAACACAGGTATTGAACAAATAGAGCATTTTTTTCTTGAAAATCAGCCTAGTAAATATGTTAAGTCAAAATAACCATATTAATATCATGAAACATGTCACATACAAAGAGGACTTTTCTTTCAATCCAGGACAGTCAAGAATCAAGATATGCTAATAACATCGTTCGGCAAAACTGTTAAATAAACAAAACAAGAACGACCAACAGACAAAAACTGCTGAACCAATGTGCTGTAAGCATTGGAGTTTTTTTTAGCCTTATGAGAATTGTAGCATGAGTAGAATTACAAAAATTACATGATGTAAAATTAAACTGTAATCATAACTTTGCATTTTCCACACCCTTCAGAGTTATTTTGTTTCTAATATGTATAAACTGAATGCCAATCATTACTACTCATTCCAGAGATTTGTAGATCAATAGGTATCAAACTTTACACACATTTTACAATTTCTTTCATTTCAACAAATTTTCAAACCTGTCAAAAAATCAATTTGCAATTACAAAAAACTCAAGAGTATTTACTCCCACACTGTGATTATACTCATGAAAAACCAATTTCAGCTTAAGAAAATAATTTTCTTTATGTTCATCAGATTTTCCACAAAAAGGACAGTTTTAATCAATTTAAATTTTCTTGTTAATTTCACTTGTTTAAAATCATTGCTCTTCACTTCCTGCTTATAAATAATAAAATACTGGTGGAAGGATGAAGAAATCAATTTGTAAGTGTGTTAAATGGAACATGCTTCACATAATTAATTAAATAACACATTCTGAAAAAACTGGATTTCTTAAATGCAATTTTATTACTTAACATCATACAAGGTCAAGTAAAAGTCCTTTAAATCTTAATTTGAATTCAAAACTAGATCTTAATTTTATTTGCAGCAATGATAGAATATCATTTAGCTGAATAATTGCCTGAAACATATTTGCCGATTTTGAAAGAGGTATTAAACTCTATAAAAGGAATAACAATTGGACTATATTTTGTGTAGTGTTCAGAAATAGAAGGGAAGTTTTTCATGATGATTTGATGACATAAGGTAGGATTAAATACCTATAAAGGAGAAATAACACTGCACATGGGAGATAAATCATGTAAACTGAAAGTAAGATATAGGTCAACAATGGTTTATAAATAACAAATCTTCAATAAAGGGATGTATCACTAAACTAGTATATTTAACATTTCAAACATAACTCCATATAAGAGTCAGGATTTAGAACTTTTACATAGGAAATACTACCAGTATCTTTTATCGCTCTTTCCCAGTTTTTCAATACTTGCATCTTTGATCAATTTTTGACTGGTTACATAAAAGTTTGTGTGATTGGTTTCAATGGTTCTCAATCACTTAACACATAGAAACTGATATGGTTTTGAAAGGTTTAACAATATATTTAAACATGTAGGAAAAAGAATCAAAAAATTGGTAGGAAGTAGACTTAGGGTAAGGGACACAACTCTTACACATCATTGGAACGTTTGTATTCACCATTTTACATCAGTCTCATGTAAGCATCAAAGTAACTTGGACTGATTTCATTCTGTTTCAAATGAAAGCCTGATAGGCTTTAATGAAATTGAATATGATACAAACATATCAATGATTTCAGGAGTTATGTCCCTTACCCTAGGTCTACTTAAACTTGATGAAACGTGCCAATAGATCATAGTTAATTCAGTCTACACCTCTATAATTCGTTCCTTAAAAGTTCAGTAACTTTTAAATCTTAACTGACACAAAGTGAACAGAGACCTCATATAAGAGTGTGACTTAAGTCCAACCAAGTACCAATACTTTTATTTACTTAAAATCCTTCCAATGAAAGGTTCCTAACTTATACCTGACATAACTTTGTAAGACAGTTGATATATTTATGCAAAAAGTTACTTAATGACTAAATATCTTCAACCCTACAAGCTGTAAATGTAAGTTCATAGAAACCTCCAAAATGGGGGTGTTGTCATTCTACAATTATATATCTAAAGTTATAACATATAAACATTATACCTAACGAAAACTTTTTGACAATAATTACTTTAAAATTTTGGCAATTTACCATATAATCTGTCACAAAGTTAAAGCTCTACTAGAAAATTGTCGACAAAGTTTATAATACCTCTTCATAAAAGTATCATAATAAGCCCATATAACAAAGCATGCAATAAAAAGTGATCATACTACCCATACTACCCATACTACCCATGCAAATAACATTATACTTCTTCAAAACAAAATGAAAACAGTTTCATTTGTCTTCTTAAATGCCCATATTTCTCTTCTTGTGAACTAAGTTAGATAAAATAAAAAAATAAAAACATTTTTTACTATATTTCTCCTATATATCACTGATGTTTGATAAAGACCAGTCTTTTGATAGAGTTGCTTCCCCTTCATCATCAGCTTTGGCTTTGATTATTTCTAATAATAATTCTTTGTTCAGTCTCCGTAGCTCTGGTAGATGTGCAACCTGCCAAATAGAAAATACCAGTTATCATGAAATTTCATACTTGGAGTTAAATTGGGAAGAAATATTTTCTGTCAAACAAAATGTCTTTCAGGGATTTTTCTTGTTTTTGTTGTCAGTAAATATACACAGCCAAATGTGCCACATATGGTAATCAGGGCTTTTTCTACCTTTTTTTTCAAATAAGGTCCCTGCCCTTGAGATTGGGAATATTTTTATCAATTGGGGAAAAACCAATAAGTAAAATAATTTACTATAATGAGATATAACAATGCAGATTTTTACTTTGGATACCTATTATTTACAACTGATGGAAGATAAAGGTAAAAGAAGTTCCAAAATAATTATTATAAATCGGCTACCATAAAAAGTTGTAAATTGAAGAATAGATGCGTTTCTTTCCCCGATCTTAAAATTGCTTTTGAGAAACTGTGAGAATAACAATTTGCCGACTCATCAATAAAATATGACTTTCATTCTACCGACAGACAAACTAATTGACAACTTTCATATTACTTGCTTCTGTTGGGAAATTCATGATAAATTTTAGGAAAAAAGACACTTTTTGTCATAGGGAATAGGGCTGATATTCGGCAATAAATTGATGGCAAATAAAGCCCTGGTAATCATATGGTAATCAGTTCATATGATAATAATATAATTATCATATGGTTCTCATATTTAAATTTTGGCTTTGAAACATATGATAATCATGTGATAATCATATGTAAACTGAAACATATGATAATCATATGTAAACTGAAACATATGATAATCATATCATGCCTGTTTCATACGATTAACATATGTTGCAAACCATATGATGCTCATATCTGACACTTTTGGCTGTGCTTGTTTGAATGAAAAGAGCATTGAAATTTTCTAACCTGCCTTAATATTTGATTGATAATAATTTATTCTTGGCACAAAGAAACACTAATAATTTTTATAAGTGCAAAAATTGATACATGCAAATACATGTATTTTGACTGGATAGAATCCACAAATATATATGACAGCAAAAACTTTCTATATATATGTATACAGTAAGTACTTACATTGTGAAAATTGTGAACCATCAGCCTAAGAGCATGTTTCTTCATGTCCAGGGCCTGTATTTTGTCGGCTGCCTCTAAAATCTACAATTCACAAAGACATGATTGTATGAAACAAATATCAAAAATGATAGTTATAAAAAAAGCATTTTAAACAACAAAAATAATTAAACTATATTTTTAGAGGCATTAAAAAAACAAAAATAACCCATAAACCCCCTTTCCATACACAAGTGCTTCGAAAAATTTCAGAGTAAGCAAATTCTCTGTACTTTTTTAAATCAAAAATAAATGCTGCATTTTGTTTTGCATGACAACATACTATGAAAGAACTATATTTTGTGGGGTTCCAATTTTTGTGGTACCAAATGAAAAAGGAGATTTCCTTTATGAATTTACTGGAAACCTTAAAACCACGAATTCAAGAATCCACAAACTTGTGTTTCTTCCTTAATCCACGAAAATTGGTATCCACTAATTAACGTACTGATACATCATTTTCCCAGCTTGGATCTTACCTATACTACATTATGTACTGATATATTATCTGCCCAGCTTGGACCTTACTGGTACTACATTATGTACTGATACATTATCTGCCCAGCTTGAATCTTACCTGTACTACATCATGTACCAATACATTATCTTCCAAGCTTGGATCTTACCTGCACAACATTATGTACTGATACATTATCTTCCCAGCTTGGATCTTACCTGTACCACATCTTGTAACAATACATTATCTTCCCAGCTTGGACCTTACCTGTACTACATCATGTACTGATATATTATTTTCCCAGCTTGGACCTTATCGGTTCTACATTATGTACCGATACATTATCTTCCCAGTTGGACCTTACCTGTACTACATTATTTTCCCAGCTTGGATCTTACCTGTACTACAACATGTACAGATATAACAGTATTATTTTCCCAACTTAGACCTTATGGGTTCTACATTATGTACTGATACATTATCTTCCCAGCTTGGACCTTACCTGTACTACATTATTTTCCCAGTTTGGATTTTACCTGAACTGCATCATGTAACGATATATTATCTTCTCAGCTTGGATCTTACCTGTACTAAATTATGAACTGATACATTATCTGCCCAGCTTGGATCTTACCTGTACTACATTATATACTGATACATTATCTGCCCAGCTTGGATCTTACCTGTACTACATCATGTACCGATATATTATCTTTCCAGCTTGGACCTTACCTGTACTACATCATGTACAGATACATTATCTTTCCAGCTTGGATCTTACCCGTACTACATCATGTCCCGATATATATTATCTTTCCAACTGGGATCTTACCTGTACTACATTATGTACTGATACATTCTTCTCTAAGTTGTGTTTACAGTAAGCCTATAACAACAATATACTATCATTGTAAAAATCATGACTTTAAAAATTATAGGCAATTTATGTATCTTATAAATGTAGAATAATTGAATTTTTGAAGTAACAAATTTTCTGATTTATGAAACTTTTTGTCTATCATCTCATAAACATAATTTTATTGTGAAAACTACAGTCGAACCTTGATGTGTTGAACTCGGATTAATCGAAATCTCGGATAACCTGAACTGATTACAAAGTCCTAACAAAACTCCCTTTACTCCAATACAATTTTACCTCAGATGACTCGAACTCGGCTGAATCAAAACCTCGGATAACTCAAGGTAATCAATCAGTACCCTCGATAAGACTTCGAGGTTAATAAACCCTGATGTCTTGAAGTCAACTAATTAGTTGGAAAACTGATTGCTTTATTACAAACCATGATCGAAGTGTGTTTTAACATTAATTAGCGTGGCTTTTAAAATTAATTTGTTGACACTCTTTATGGTTTGATTTGTTTATTTAACTAATTTAAAATTGCACGTTGTTAAAAGAAACAAATTGTATTAATAACAAGTTGGAATTTACACTAACAGTGATATTGGATATTTTGATATTTTGATAAAAAAATTATAAAAAACCAGATGAATTGTAATGGTATCTGACTATTAAATGTGACATCAAACAGACGATAGTAAGGATATTTCAATGATTACATTTGTTTCGCTAGTAAATTTGAAATTTTATCATAATTATGTAGAGCACATGGTTTGACGATACTCCTAATTGTGAATCAAACAAAGCAGCATATAATGAACTATAACGTTTTCGGTGTAGAAAAAATAAAAAGGAAATTTAACTTAAACACTTGGTGCTGTTCAGTATTTCAAACATGATATACAACATACCAAACAAACTATCTTCCGATCTGAAACGCAAGACTTTACGAAGTACCATGTAAAGTGAAGTACATGTACATGTACAAGCACAACTAATGATGTAAATATAGAAACAATCATTGGCCAAACTACTAGTATTTCTGGTTTATCCTCGACCTCAGATTACTCGAACGTTTTTGCATGGTCCCTTCGACATAACGAAGTTCGTCTGTGTAGGGTTTCATAATAAGTGAAAGTCGAATACCACAAAATACCAACTCAAGTTATCTAATTTCAACATCGTAACAAATGAGCATCGACAAGTTTGTTATGATGTTGAAATTAAATAATGCCAGTTGATATTATTCATGTGTTATGAAATCTTTTTCTATATATTCGTTTTAGATATTTGGCTGTGACATTAATTTTAGCAATCGTTCATCTATGACATCACCAGTTGTTATGGGAGAACAACGTAAGAAACATCACATGGTTGCTTTCAACCAATCAGATTTTGTAGAAAATGATACACAACCACACAGCAACCTAATCACAATGGCACATTTTTCATATCATCCCATGATGTGATAGTGCAAAATACCTAGTAGTACAAGAAGTAGATGAAATGACCAAATCAAAGAGAACAGTATTTGCCATCTATATTTCAGACAAGCCTCTACCATTAATCTGAAAAGAATTTTATATAGGATACACTGGCTTGGAAGCACAATTTCTGCAAGCCTGCCACTATTTTTTACCAGCAATGGCGGGTGACCTGGTCCCAATTTCAAAGACTGAGAGTATCTTAGTTTACTTGTTAAGTTGATTTTAATATTAAGTTTCAATGAATTATTGTAATATTTTTTCATTCTATCTGAAATAACCTCAGTGCTGTGATGCAAACTTGCATGCAGATTATTTAGCATGTACCTCATGACTGGAGTTATGTCTTCATATGCAAAAAATATATTACAGTCATTACATTTGTGCATAATGAAATAATTTTTAGACCATTTCAGAGGGTATTTTATTGTAATTATCAAGAAAAGATGAAAAAGAATTAAAAAAAAAAAAAAATGACATAAACTGTACTTTAAATATACCATAATATTGTCTCAATAAACTATTATACACATTATTATCCATACAATATTGTTCTTACCTGTAGTCTGTTATTAGTAAAGCCGTAGAAATGAGGAGCTGGGAAGAGATACAGGGAATCCTCAGGTGGCATCGTGGTTTCTCCATAGTATATAAATCTCAGTAGACTGTCAAAAGCTTGTCTGGAGGGAATCATCTCTCCTATAGCTATCTAATGAAGTATCAAAGAGCAAACAGATTATTTGCAAATGATACAAATATTAAAGACCAAATACATATAAGAAAACTATGTTACGTAAATAAAAACATTAGACATATAAAAAGAATAAAATAACAGCAGTGCTCTAAGTACCCAACCTTGACTTTTGACCTTTGGCTTACTGACCTCCCTACGCTGATTCCTTCATCCTTTAAAATTTCATTGAAACAAAGGTCATGTCCAGAAACTATACCACACACAGTCAAAAGGATGGAAAGCCAAATTTTTGGTGAAAGCAAAGGATAAAAAGTTTAGTCAGATGTAGTTTTTTTTTTTCAACTATCACTTCTTCAATATAGTATATATACAAGACAATGTCCCTGAAATGAGGACTCATTATAAAATCTGCTTTTCATATCTACTGGAATCAGTTTAAACCTGGTCAGCCAAAATTACAGATTTTTTTAATTCCTATTTCCTTTACAAACAGACTACCAAACTAAGGACATGTGAGGCCTTTCAAAGTCAGATTCTCGATTCTCAGGCCATTTTCCCATAAAAACCAAAAAGGATGACAGGAATTTATTTTTATGACCCTTCTTATTGCCCCAAAAAGTCATGTGGGTACCTTTAAGGGAGACACCTTTTTATATTTGATTTCATTGAGAAGAGATGAAATTGGGTAATGAAGCACCATACAAAGAGACAAGGGAAAGGCTAAGAATCAAGAATTTTTTGTGTTGGCCCTAAGGAGGTAGACCTAGGCTAAGGGACGTAACTCTTGAAATCAGGGATATGTCTGTATCATATTCAATTTCACCAAAGCCTATCAAGCTTTCACTTCAAACGGAATGAAATCAAAGTTAATTTGATGCTTACATGAAATTGATGTAAAATGCTGAATACAAATGTTCCAATGATTTGTAAGAGTTGTGTCCCTTACCCTAGGTCTACCTCCTTAAATGTTTTAAGAAATTATGGAAAGCAAATTAGCATAACAATGTAATAGCAATATACTGGTTTCAATGTTCTTTTGAATTTATCAACAACAGAAGTATACTATGACTTACAGTGACTGTGTTATTGTCTGGCATGGACCATCTAAACAAAGCCTCGAAATAGCTACACCGGGCTGCCAGAATGGCCTTGTGGGCTGGGATCTGTACACTGTCTAACTCTAGCACCACATCACAGAAATCTGTCCCAGATGACCTCAGAAAAGTCTCAAGGTCCCTCTCTAAAGATCTGGCTGTAAAAAGAAGACATACTGGTCAGTAATCTGTGAAAATATTGACTTTATAAAAGAACAGCATTCCAATGTCTCTTGCGAAAAAAAAAGGGCGGAAAACTTTAAATTCACTGAAATTTTCTAAGTCCAACGGCCATAACTTCCATAAAAATCAATCAATCATAACCAAAGTTGAAATTAATCTGTAACTTCTCATTGTTAGACTACATACAAAAGATAAAATCAATTGGTAAAAGCATTACAAAAAAAAAAGTGTGGAAAACTGTAAATTCACTGAAATTTTTTAACTCCAAGGGTCATAACTTCCATGAAAATTATTCAACCATAACCATAGTCCAACTTAATCTGCAACTCTTCATAATAAGGCCACATACCAAAAACAAACTTATTTTGCAAAAGCATTACAAAAACAGTGCGGAAAACGCGGATGGATGGACACATGAATGGCATGATGGACGCCCAGCATTTTCATGTCACCCCGTGACACACTGCAGTGGACAAAAAATGGCTTAGTGACCATCTGAAGTCAGCAACAAAAAGCGAATTTATAAATTTCAATATAACTTTTCATATGAAATTAGCATAACAATAGACCAGCAAATCTTCAAATATTCAAGTCTTCTGATGAATATGCACATAGGAACATTCCCATTCAAGCATTTGTGAATGCCAATTGCATTGTGCAAAAAACTGTGGTTAAACACTAAGGTAGAATTGAGCCTAGTCCTAAGAACAGGGATTGCCCAGAGACTTTACTTCCTTACTTGAGCCTGCAATAGTTCAGGTAGTACCTCTACTAACAGAGAGGTAATAATGTAGTACAATTATCTAAACCATGAGTACTTTTTCTTCAGTTACAGGGACTCAAAGATGTACCCATAATTTCAATCTAATTAAAGATAAACCTATCAATTGTTCCATTTAGTCACTGCATGTAGGATCTAACAAAACTCCATTCTACTTTCTGATCAGATGACCTTTCTGATCAGCCAATCAGATCTCAACCATCATGATTTTGAAAGCATTATTCAAAGGGAAAAACTTGAGGATTCTGTAAAGGTCATTATGCAATGACTGAATAGAAAAATTGATAGGTATAATTTTAATAAGATTGCCATCACTTGTAGAGGTTCTGGTCGCTCCCTTACAGAAGGAGGTATATCTACAGTACAGGAACTCATAGACTTACCAATTACTTGGTCTTGTAGTGGTTCTGGCAGCTCCCTTAGAGAAGGAGGTATATCTATAGTACAGGAACTCATAGACTTACCAATTACTTGGTCTTGTAGTGGTTCTGGTCTCTCCCTTACAGAAGGAGGTATATCTATAGTACAGGAACTCATAGACTTACCAATTACTTGGTCTTGTAGTGGTTCTGGCAGCTCCCTTAGAGACAGAGGTATATCTATAGTACAGGAACTCATAGACTTACCAATTACTTGGTCTTGTAGTGGTTCTGGCAGCTCCCTTAGAGAAGGAGGTATATCTATAGTACAGGAACTCATAGACTTACCAATTACTTGGTCTTGTAGTGGTTCTGGCAGCTCCCTTACAGAAGGAGGTATATCTATAGTACAGAAACTCATAGACTTACCAATTACTTGGTCTTGTAGTGGTTCTGGCAGCTCCCTTAGAGACAGAGGTATATCTATAGTACAGGAACTCATAGACTTACCAATTACTTGGTCTTGTAGTGGTTCTGGCAGCTCCCTTACAGAAGGAGGTATATCTATAGTACAGAAACTCATAGACTTACCAATTACTTGGTCTTGTAGTGGTTCTGGCAGCTCCCTTACAGAAGGAGGTATATCTATAGTACAGGAACTCATAGACTTACCTATTACTTGGTCTTGAAGTGGTTCTGGTAGCACCCTGATGGTTGGAGGTGATGACAATTTTCTTCTGATAATCTCAACCATTAGTGGTTTATCAAGAGATTCAAACTCCTTGCTATTAACAATCAGGTTACAATTACTCTCTTTCACTATAAACTTCAGGCAGTATTCCTAAATTAATGGGTTAACATACTTAAAGAAAGATGTGGGGTAAATATCATTTTAAAAGTCAACAAACCCAGTAGTTAAAATTCTGATGATTGATATACACCCAAAAAAATCATACCATAGGACTCAAACTAAACACAAGCTCTTCTTCACCCTTTACAAAAAGTCAAATTGTAAAAAATGATCACCCAATAGACACTTAACATATCCATGCTATACAAGAAAAACCTAAATTTGTCCTTTTAATACATATCTTAATTGAGTCCATACTGGGTTAAGCTGAATTGTGTGAAACAAAATACATATACTGTAAGTTCAGAAATAGTTGTGTGAATGAATCATTGTTATTTTCTGATTTTAGTAAAAAAAAATCAACTTTAAATTCATCAATTTGAGAACAAAATCAATCCAGCATTTATAATTTTTGTTTTATTTTTGTGATTTTAAGTCATCCCACAGCCAAAAGTGTCACACATGAGAATCATATGGTTTGAAACATATGACAATCATATTATTATATACATGAGTTGAATTCAATTTCTCTTCAATTTATTATTTTCTGGAAACGACATTTTCCCGTCTTCCATTTTGTTAATTAGTTTTGGAAGTAGTTTTTGTGTCGTCTGTTGCAAGTACATGTGCTTTTCATTTCTGTCATTTGACAATTAAAGAATATAGATCTAAACATATACTTCATACCTCTCATTCCCCAAACAACCAATGTTAAAATTGTGGAGAATTCACAGATGGTAAAAATATGTTATGAGTGTCATATGATAATCATATGTTTTTTCACAAACATATGATTTTCATATGTTCCCAAACCAAAATTAACATATGAAAATCACACATTTGGCTGTATATTTGCAATAATTTCTGATTACTATATCTCAAGCTTTACTACGCTCTAAATATTTTCTCCTGTCCCTAACCTAAATTTCATAGTAACAGACCTTGACTGAGTCCAGACTAAGATTAGCAGCATTGTGAAGAGCTACCAAGACATTTTTATGGTTGATACAGGACTCCAAATACTGAATACACAGCTGTTCTAAACGCCCCATTTCAAACTGAAAATTTAGAATATAAGAAGAACTTAAAAAGTATGTGTATAATTCATTAAATATGTTTCCATATCTGAATGTAATGCCAATAGTTGCACAAGTACTGGCTACTGAATTCCAAACTCATCAAATCAACATCTAAAAACAAGAAAGTTACTAATGAGATAAACCGTTTTTTAAATGCTGAACAAGGGATACTTAAATTTGCTGAAATAAGAGACTGAGGAAGCGTTTTTTTTTTTATCATCTGAGAATAGTAATTAAGCTCAATTCAGTCTGAAGATTTTACTAAGGAAAGGCATGTTACATTTTGTGTAGAAGTGTATTTAAAAGAATACTTCTAATTTTTGAACAGTTTATACAATGTAACCTGGTTTGGGGCATTTTGATGCAAAGTGGTCTATAGAAACCAGGTTATTTTGTATAAACTTTTGAAAATTAGAAATATTTCTTAATAAATTAATTTGAGATAAACACTGTTATCTGATTGATAAAAATAATTTTATTATATCTCAATGGATAAAAAAAATATTGACACGCCCTTATTCAGTTAAATTCAGAGCTACTTTTCTCAAGTTTAAAAATAAAAACATGTTTTCAAATTAAATCATAAGAATTGGCAATGATAAAAATTTTGTTTTTTGAAAAATAACATAAATTTTCCATGTGCATATTTTGTTTATTGCACTTCACGCAATAAACAATATGCACATGGAAAATTTTTGTTATTTTTCAATAGACAAAATTTTTATAATATCCAAATCTTAATAATTCAATTTAATGGATTCCTGTCCAATATTAAGATTTGATTCTTATTCAAAACATTATTTTGTCTGATATTTTCTAGGTTTTCGTGTGTGGGTAAAACCATGAAATTTGATTCCCAATGAATAGTATATTCCCATTGATGTGTGTACTTAAAACTTCAAAACCATGAATTCAAGAATCCATGAACCTGTGTTTCTTCCCTGATCCACGAAAATTGGTATCCACGAATTAAAGTACCATACAAAGTGACACAAAAATAACCTGGTTTACTCAAAGAGAACCAGCCAATTAAGTAGCTTGTTACAAATCAAATTTTAAATTGTATAAGGATATCGTACCTTCATAGAAAGTCTATACACATCCATCATTAATAATATTACTTCATTACTTGTGTGTTCTTGTCCTGAAAAAAAAAGAAAAACTATAAGGCCTGTTTATCACAGGAGCCCCCACCTCATTTGTTAGTAGTGATTTTTTTTTAGTAAGTCAAATGCGTCTGTAAGACACTAATGATGCCCCCGCTCCCTAGATTTGCCAAATTAAAAACATGTTTATTTTTATATGAAGACATGGTTTGAAGATTCAGAAATCTTTCCAAGACTCATGGTCTGGGGATCAATTTGGGGATCAGAAATTCCTAAATATATGAATATCTACATATTGTATCCTGGCCACATAGTGTCATGAAATTCTGTGTCAGACTAGTTGCGATGAAAAAAAGAGGACCGATGGACGTATTAATGGACACATAAAAATGGTAATACCCCCTATAACAAATCCTATCTTTGTTGCTTGGGATATATTTCTGACAAAAATGACAAAGTCGAAATATCACCCAGTTCCATAATATTTCATGAAAATCAAGATCCTATGACCTTGCACACCATCATCATGTGTATAAACATCCTGCAAAAAATATATTAGATGAAGAGATAGCCATACAAGCCATATAGCCCTATTTCTGATGAAAATGACTAAGTCTAACTTCATCAATTTCTGTAATATTTAAAAAAAAAAATCAAGATCCAATGACCTTGCACACAATCATTATGTGTAGAAACATCCTGCAAAACATATTTAAGATGCAGTTCAAAAACTACGGAAAGAGATAGCCATACAAGCTGAATAGCCCTATTTTTGCCGAAATTAAGTAAGTTTAACTTTCACCAATTTCTGTAATATTTCAAAAAAATCAAATCCTTTGACCCTGCACACATTCATCATGTGTAGAAATATCCAGTAAAATATTTCAGATGTAGTTCAAAAAGTGTATGAGGAGATAGCTGGACAAGACATGATCCATATATTTCTGAGTAAAATGACTAAGTGTAACTATCACCAATTTCCGTATTATTTCAAAAAAATCAAATCCTTTGACCCTGCACACCTTCATCATGTGTAGAAATATCCAGTAAAATATTTCAGATGTAGTTCAAAAAGTGTATGAGGAGATAGCTGGACAAGACATGATCCATATATTTCTGAGTAAAATGACTAAGTGTAACTATCACCAATTTCCGAATTATTTCAAAAAAATCAAATCCTTTGACCCTGCACACCTTCATCATGTGTAGAAATATCCAGTAAAATATTTCAGATGTAGTTCAAAAACTGTATGAGGAGATAGCCAGACAAGCCATGATCCATATATTTCTGAGTAAAATGACTAAGTGTAACTATCACCAATTTCCGTAATATTTCATGAAAATCAAATTCCTTTGGCCCTGCACATATTCATTATGTGTATAAACATCCTGTAAAATATTTTAGATGTAGTTCAAAAACTGTACGAGGAGATAGCCGGACAAGCCATGATCATGTGTACTCCAGACGGACGGATGGACGTTCGGTGAGATGGACAGACTGACAGACGGATGGACAGGAGTAAATTAATAAACCCCACCGACAGTTTGTCGTGGGGGCATAAAAATGAGAAAAAATACAAATGCTGTCAATAGTATATTGAATTATATACGGTATTTTTCATATCACAACTCAAATCAATCCAAGCCACTCAATTTTTTAGAGCTTGCATGAAGGATTGTATAGTTGAGGGTTGATATGAAATATAATATGAAAAAATGTTATATTCTTTTTATCATATGTATGCACAATTATACTAATATCAGTTTTGTTTGTGACTTTGCAAAAGGATTATGTGATACAAAGGATATTATGAGACTGTAATAATATGAAAAACAAAAAAAAACAGGTTTCCAACCCAAACATATTTAATACACTGAGGGATGGTGCTACATTCATTTGTACTCAAATAACATTTGACTGTTCAAAATGTACTGCTTTGTACATATAGTTATACACTGTATATCATTGATGTCCTGACCAACAGGGATGTGAGAGAATTCCTATAGCATCAAATGTTCAAATAACTTCCTGACTGCATCCACAGTTTTCAAAATATGTCACTTCCTACAGAAACATTCATGTTTCAAAGCTGCTAATGTCACATGACATTGTTTTACTGTGTCATGTGACTATTTCTGTCTTGCTATTGATTTACCTTGTAGGGAAGATATAATCAGTGTAAATATAGAACAGTAGCATCTTCAATGCCACAGGATCAGCTAAGGTGAAATCGTGAAAACTAATGTTTTGTGACATAGCTTTACTGTATCATATTACCTTCCTATGTAGGCAGTATTCGATCAGTGTGAATATAAGCCATGACCATCTTCAATGCCAAGGGTCAGTGGTAACCATGGAAACTATGTTACGTTACTATATCATGTTACCTTCCTGTGTAGGGAGTATTCGATCAGTGTAAATGTAAGCCAGGACCATCTTCAATGCCACAGGGTCAGCCTCTGGAAGGTTGATTGTAACCAACTGTGTTGCATGGCCATCATGGATATCTCTCTAAAATGAAAATAAATAAGTTAAAGACATATCAAAGATAGAGAGGCTTATGAACTGATATGATAACAAAAATGAACAAGAGCAGTATAAACTAAAGTATCCCTTCACCATATAAAAATTTTACCTTATGACCATCAGTTTTAACACATGATCTTGACATTTTTAAAGGTTATGAGGTTGAGATTTTACAAGGAATGTTAATTTTGATTAAAATCAAGTTTCCAAAGTTTTTACAACTAGGTTACAAATTGAAGGTTGGATTGAAGCAGTGTTAGCCATCCCCACACCCCCAAAAAATATAGTACCTGCTCCATAGCATTCCTAATCTTCTCCTCCAGCCAGGATGATCTGGCAGCTACTAGGGATATATGTGCCTTTATTTCTACATTATCCTAAAATGATAAAAAATGCAACTCTAGTTAAGGTCATACTATACAGTTAGCATTCAAACCTAGTCTAATTTTGTAAAAAAAAATTAAAATGTAAATTAAAATTTGATAGAAATAGTGGTTGCATGTAGTAAAGCATTAATACATTTTTCGGAGATGATTTTATGAGGTCAACAAACAAAGCGGAAATTTGCAAAATCGGAAGTAAATATACAGTAAAAAGGAATTATGATGGTGAGATCTGGATTTGAAATAGCAGATACCCACTGAAAAAAGAAAATCATCCCTGATTTATTACCTACTTTCAAATATTTGGCATTTACTCCTATGTCATCATGATAAAAATATAACATCGTAAAACCAGTCTAAATCACACTTTTTTTTGGATTGTAGAATTCGTTCACTTTAAACAGATGTATGGTTAACCCAAGTTCAAATACATTCAGTCTGATATGAAAGGACATCAAAAAGTGTCTGGTTTAGACAAGTTTTTAGTTTGTTTAGGGTTTGGTTTAGACAAGTTTCACTGTAATTAAAAACACAAGGGACAATACTTTCTTCAAAAGAACATTTAAAAAAAAAAAATGAAATCTCTCAAAAGATTTGGAGCCATCCTAAAACATATTATTCCACAAATCAGCGATAATAACAAACCTCTCCAACAACAAACTGAAGATCACAAAACTGTGGATTATTCAACAACTTTCCATAATCTTCATGTAACGTACACTTTGGATATCTGGAAAACTGAAAGTAGAAGATAAGCCTTCTTACAATAAATAGATATAGATTGAGATTTGTTTTTAGATAGTTCTAAAAAAAATCATATTAATGAACAATTTACTTAAGAATATCTGGGTATAAAGTATTGATGTTACTTTAATTTTGTACATGCATCAATATTGTTTGTACTTGTCCTTTGTACATACATCAGGGTTAAACATAAAGGACTAATTCAGTTTCAAAATAGAATTACTGTAAGGAAGCTCACAAAGACAATCCTCTCTTAAAATGGAGTTAAATGTTATATGTAAAAACCCTTAATTCAGCCCAACACAGTTGGATTTTTATTGTGCTCAAAATATCGTAATTTCTTTGTCAATCATGCATTTTTAGGGAGGGAAAGTTCAAGAATGAAGATTACTGAAAAATTAGCTATGTGAGGAACCATCATTTTTTCATTTTACAATAAACCTCAGCAAAATATTATTAAGAATCCAAAACTGATGACATCCAAAGGTAAGATTTCAAGTTCTCTAATGAGGCTCTGGTGATATAAAGAACATCTAAATCTTACCGGAGAATGTCTAAGATTTTCTAGCCTTGCAATTTCTAGTGTTGATTGTTTTTTTTCTCACTTAAAAAATTAATTTTGCAATCTCAACTGTGGGCAAGAAAAAGAAATCTCACATGGCTAAAATTAAGAATGTCTTCATCTTTTTAGTGAGAAAAACGTTCTTAACACTTTGAGACAACAATACTTCTATTTTTAACCATAAGCGACATTCATAGGGGCTTGATCATTACCATCAAATATTTACATGAATGATTATTGTTATCTCTTACCTGAAATCTGTACATTTCTCCACTTCTAACAATATTATCGACAGTGCCTCCAAATATATACATGGCATCACCAACAACTGAGGCAGCATGGAAAAGTCTGCCTGTTGGAATCTACGAACAAAATGATGACATAATTAAAGGCTTTGCTTTTAAAGTATGCTATATGGCTGTTACCCCTTTCTTAGTATTTAAGTATTAAAGCTCTGAAAGAAAACATCAGGCACAATAAAAAACAATTGTACAAAGTTTGATGGAAATAGAAAGTAGTTTCACCTTTTGAGGTTAAACGCATTCAAAACACATAAAAAAAACAACCTCTATACACTTAATATCAGATGTAGGATGGTGACGGTACCAGCTATACATATAATGCATAATTAAAACTTGTTCCCCCTTTTTTTACCAAGTTTAATTGAGTACTCCCACAAAATTCAACGGATCATAAATTCCAGGTAATATGCATATGTAACTACCTCCAAAGTATCATGAAATTTGGTACTGCAGTTTATGAAAAGTTGCACTTACTAACTGTGACAGGCAGACAGATTTGCAGAATGATGGGGCAAAATTATGTCTCTTAATCAAAAAGGGGGACATATAATGATTAAGATATTTTTTCACAACACTGTAGAAAGTACATTTCACTGTTATAAGAGTATTTCCAAGGTGTTTGATTAATTTCAGCATTACAAATAGACAATTAAGTAAATGTACCTGACTGTTAGATGAAGGTTCAACAACAGACCAGGTCTGAGAATCCAGATCGAAACTGAAAAAAAAATAGACATTTATGTGAACAACAGCAGTGCTTCAGATCTTCAACCTTGCAACTATTCATTTTCTTTGTATTAAACTTGATCTGTGACCCATTTTATGATGGTTCAACAACAGACCAAGCATGTGATTCCAGGCCAAAACTGAAAAGTACATTTGTAGTGAACAAGAGCACTTTAAATGCCCTTTGGCTTGCAACAAAATTATTTAAGTTGCAGCAACCTTGACCTTTGACTACTACCTCAAATCAATAGGTTCTTCCTAGCTAAGAAGTCAATATGTATCAGTATCATTCAAGTACATAAGAAAAGATGAAATGCCTACTGCTTTAGCAAGTGCAGCATACACATTCTGTGATTTGGCTGAACCAAATATATCAAGGAAAAGGGTACCCCATACATATAGTCCTTCAACAGTAGTTTTATTTGTCCAATTATTCACTCACCAGTGTAGATCATTAGGTAACGTCTGTCCTGTGGCACCTCCAAAAACATACAAATGTCTATCAAAGGCTACAACAGTGTGGCCATACCTCTTCTCTGGAGGGGGAGGCGCTCCGTGTAAAATGTGTTCAGTTGAGATTCGAGTCCATCTAAAAACAAATGTGAAGACAATGTTATACATGCAACATTCTTACCCAATACCAGAACCAAGTTTTAAAAAAATTGGAATTAACATTTTCTTTAAATCTTTATTCAACTCAAATTTTGACCAATCAAATCACTTGAAACAGAAGACTTAAGGAAAAACTTGAGAAATCTCAATTTGAGATTTTATATTAACCCAGGCCTGAATATTTCAGAATCTTGTATACTGGTCAAGGAATATATCTTTGCCAACTATTTTTTGTCCTATCTTGTGATACAAGTTCATGCCTAAGACAAAACCTCTAACAGATTGCTGATATTTTGCATTAAAAAATAAGATATCACACAAGGATTTGCATTGAGAAATAAAATTTTAGTGAGCATACTGGCCAAAATGGCTTCTGTCTCGAAAACGGCACGATCTACTCTCTGACTAGTAAACTAACTGGTTAATTTATTGGCGTTTTGTCAAATGGCAGATATTTAATGTATTGTCAGTCAATCAAACAGATCCCTTATTGTACTGGTCTAACAGGCTCAGCCAGATTTTCAATTTCGCTATTCTTTTAAGGCTGTTTTATTATCAACTTTTATCACCACTTTTAAAACAATGCACAATTAAAAAAACACCCACACCACTTAAAAGTTTTAAAATGATCCTCTTTCCCTACTTAATTGATAAATGGTCTAAAAATAAGGAAATTAAATCTGAATGGCATATCATTAGCCATGGGCGGAGCTTTTTACCTTATATGGAAAATGACGTTGGCGAGAAGCTTGAAAATTTTATGTCAGCTGATTGCACGTTGTTCACAAAAAGGAAGAAGAAAACAACGCTATACGACATAATCTCACATCAATTTCAATGCACCAACGTGTGGATGCAATGTTATTGGAGGCCACACAAATCCTAAGCAGAAATTGTTCAAATAAACAAAAAGAAAATCACTTACTCATTTTCCTTAAATTTAAACTGGAAGAGATTATTTGTTATTTTAGCACCACTCTGTCCAGAAAAGACAAACATAGAGTCCCTAGCAACAGCCAAAGCAAAATTACAGCATGTTGGTGGAATGTGCCCTTTCTGGTTGACCTAAAAATATAAAGAACAGGAATTCAGTGTAAAAATTGTAAGAATCAGGCAATTTTGAAAAATTCCATGATATTCTCATTATTAAAAAAAACAAAAACCCATTGGCAGGGGATTGGTTGAGTTACAACAAACCTATATGCAGGGATTTGTTTGAGTAACAACAAACCTATTGGCAGGAGATTGGTTGAGTTACAACAAACCCATTAAAATTTGGAAAAAAAAGGTTGAAAATAAGCTTTAATTTGGTTAAACACTATATACTGTGAAAGTACTTTAATTTGTGGATACCAATTTTCATTGCTTAGGGAAGAAACACAATTTTGTGGATTCTTGAATTCTTGGTTTTTATGTTTTCAGCATAAATATCAATGGAAATCTCCTTCTCGTTGGGAACCAAATTTTGAGGTTTGGCCTACCCACGAAAACCACAAAATTGGTACCCAATGAACAATAGTACTTTCACAGTAAGTCAGGAAAATTTTGTTCAAATACTTCATAAGTATTAATTTTAACAGTTGCTGTTTTTTGCAGATTCTGTTAAATGAACATATTCACTGGTATCAATATTCATGGTTTCAAAAAATGATTAATGTTATATAGTGTTTAAAATCAATTTAACGATTATCATTTTTCACTCTATTATGTCCACTGTAAAATTAGGGAAGAGAGGTATGCTGCTAAAATTAATACATTTACAGCAACTCTTATCCTTCAAACCCCTCCTCATCAGTTTCTTGCAATGTGCCTATAACATGAAGGAAAGTGACTTGTGACTGGTGTATTTTTTTTTTTAATCATCTTACATATCTACCTATATGAAACTTATACCCCAACAGAGTAATAGAGTCACATTTTATTCTGGTTAACATTCCTAATACATTCCAAAATAAACATACCTTTTCCCAGAATGGTGTATCAGACAGGGATACAGTCCACATATCGTTCAGTCTAGCATTCCCATCATACCCTGCAAATATCCACAATTTACACCCATAAACTGCTGCTCCATGGGCAGCTCTAGCTACTGGTCTCCTGGAATGTAATTTTCGAACCAGTCAAAGGTGATGTATTACTCAAATGAACACTAATTAATTAGAAGGAATTCACTCAATGAATGTTTATAATTTATGGAATAATCTGATTTGTGGCAATTTACACTTGTAGTTTATAGAAAGTGTAAGCTGGCCAAAACAATTGTTCTTAGGTATAACATAGTAAAAGATAAAAACAAATGCTCGTTATAAATCAATTTCTTACGGATTCCAGTCCGATATCAAAAATTGTTTTGTATTCAAAGCACGGTAAATTTTCTGAAGAAAGATCCAAAATCAACATTCCTTGAATATTAAATATTATTTATTCTGCTACTAAAATTAAAAATAAAAAATGAATTACCTCCCTTCAAATCTCCATTCTGACCACTGACATTTGTCAAAATTGTACTCAAACAGGTCATTCTTGTTGGTTAAGTTAGAGTTGGAGTGTATGTCACCAGTGTAACCACCTGAAATAATGATTTAAAACAGATTATAATTATGTAAGGTCATTCCTTATACTGTATACTGCTAAATCTTTGCACCAACTTCTGTTTCACAATTTTACTATTCAACCTATATCCACACAATCATCCATCAAATTAAATTCAAAATATTCACAAGTTTTATTTTCATGTTACAAGATTTACCACAAGAACAGTAAAAGTAAAACTGCCAAGAAAATATTCCCATTTACAGTCCATTTTCGAATGTTTTTAGTTCATGGTTTGGGTCAAAGACAGAAATGGCTAAATTTTGTGAAACAAGTAGTAGATGCCTGACGGCCTAAAATAGGATCCAACGATATGGGACCCATACCTGATGTGGGATACCAAATATCAAGAGGTTGTGGTTAGAAGTTGGTGAGAGAAATGTTACAAAAATAATTTCCATGCCCCCATGACCAACATTCATCATACTACAACCGGATTTTCACTATGTGAAATCTTGGCAAAAATGGGCAGTTGAATAATAGATTGTTCACTGTTTGCATTTCATACACATTTTTATTCATCTAATACACAGTCAAAAAACTGTACAAGTTATTTGGATATGTAATGCAAAAAACTTGATAATACAATAAAAAAAATTACTCAATGAATGGAACATTGTACCAGTAGCTTGATACTTCTCCCAAAAGACGGACTTATGGTATAGACCATACAGATATACTAGTAATGAAAATATCACACTCCGTCATACCCCTTTTATAAAATAAAATTTTTGGTGTATTAATTATGTCTCTTGTAGTTCACCTTACTTACCAAACACAAACATGCTGCCCTCATGTACAACAGCAGAGTGGTGATATCTCTGAGCAGGAGGTGTACCTGTTGTAAATGCCCTGCAATATACAACAATAGCATTGACTGTGGAAAGCTGTTTACTATAAATAAACTTTGTGTTAGTGAAATTTTTTTTGCTTTTTGTTCAGACAACTTTTAAAATATTGGAGGAAGTGTTTTTGTGGTATCTTGCAAAGTGTGAACAGATGGGTCAACAATGGTTTACCATCAAACATTTCATATAGATAGATCGGAATATAAAAAACAACGAAACAATGAAATGGAGAATTTTTACTCAAAGATTTATGATCTTGTAAAATGAATCTAAATCAATCATATGAAAGTGTGAAAAAAGTTCCCTTGGAAATAGAGAACTCTCATCAGACTGACAAAAATTGAAATTCATGGTTTTAATTCTGTCTTTTCTTTAAATTAATAAGTTGCAAATAAAAAATATTCCCATGGTAATACATAGAGCAGTAAAAGTTATCAGACCTTCATAAGAGGCTTATTTAAATATAAACCCATTCAAATAGTTTAAGTAGCTGTCCTTGTAAGAATCAAGTCATATATTTTTTTTTACAACAATTTCTATTGAAGTTTTAGTTTAAGGCATTTTATTGACAGAATGAACAGTGATTTTCCATATGACACCTTTTAGTAACAGATATTTAAGTGAAAGTTAGGTTGGAATGTGTTTATAAAATTAGTTATCTCCCTTGAAAACAAAATGTTAGTGCATTCCATTGATCTTCTCCCATTACTAGAATATAGGTTATATGAATCACTTAGTGAATTTCAATACCGGTACTTTCAAAAGAGCATTCTATGCAAGATATTAAAAATAAAACTATATGATCTTCTGACACATAAGTCACCTACTGCATGAGTATTAAAAGGACAGATACCTAAATAAATTAAAAGACTGGCTACTAATTGTGAACCAGCATTTGAACACCTACCTCCCCCATGATTTATCCTTTATGTTGAATATCAACAGATCGTTTAGCATGGTGTGCCTGTAAAAAATTGAATAAGCTGGCATAAAGGAAGGCAATATAGAAAGGCATGAGATGCAATAACAATTAAATAAGTTTACTTAAAAAAACATAAAATGTTCACATTTACTGTTAAATTTGGAGGGAAATATTTAAACAATTCAAATAAATCAAAACTTCCAAAATTAATTTCATGTATATGTTCATAAGAAGTGATTGATACATTAATTTTATCCTTTGAATGCCATTATAGTGAAAATAAAATCAGATGATTTTTTGAGAGGTAAGTACAGTACCTGAACCAATCCCTCCAACTATAATTGCAATCTATCATCCTTCCCCAGTCAATTTCCCATCAGTCACTGATTGATGAAACCGATCTTTTAACCTGTGATCACTTATATGGCCACAGATCGGTAAATGAATTTTATGGATTGGTTTGTTTCGGTTTTCATATTAACTAAGTGATATATATTTAAAAATGAATTTAATTCTTTTTTCTATTACAATTTTTTTCTTATTGAAATAAAAAAAAATAAAAAATATGGAATTAATATTTTAAATGTAAAGAAAAATTTAACTAGGTAATATAATGGATTTGTTCCAATGAAAGTTCTGAAATTTAAATGAACTGATCATCTGTAAATTTACGTACAAAAACTGCAATCAGATCAGTTACTGGTTATCAGTCCATCAGTGATCATTCAATCATCCGTCCATCGGAAATCATTCAGTCATCAGTATGTCAGAAATCATTCAGTCATCAGTCCGTTGGTGATCATTCAGTCATCAGTCTGTCAGCGATTATTCAATCATCATTCCATCAGCAATCATTCAGTCATCGGTCTGTCAGCAATCATCCAGTCATCATTCTGTAAGTGGTCATTCAATCATCATTCCATCGGCAATCATTCAGTCATCAATCTGTCAGCAATCATCCAGTCATCAGTCTGTAAATGGTCATTCAGTCACCAGTCCATCGGCAATCATTCAATCATCCGTCCATCAGCAATCATTCAGTCACCAGTTCATCAGCAATCATTCAGTCACCAGTTCATCAGCAATCATTCAGTCATCTGTCCGTCAGCAATCATTCAGTCATCGTTGTCAGAGATCATTCAGTTATTAATCTGTCTGCGATCATTTAGTCATCGGTCCGTCAGCATTCATTCAATCATTTGTCATATATCAGTCAAAAAGTTGGACTGATCAGTTCAGAAACTGTACATACCTGTAATTCTCAATGGGCCACATTGCATAATCAATCACCATGAGGATACCATGATTTGAATAAACTATCATGAATACATTAAGTTTTGCCTGATAAAAATATCAGAACTCCAGGTAGCAAACAAAGGGACACAACTCCTCATTGTCCTTCTGGGAGAATTGAAACAGTAACAAAATTCACACTTCATGGAAATGTTTTTTAACCAAGAAAAAGTCAAAATACTGTAGTATACTGATCATTTTACCACAAATGTGTACCAGAAATTTGTTTTCTTTTGACATTTGTATCTTAAAGTGCACTAAATGATTATAGTGATCCTATTTAATAAATGATTTCATAGTTCTTTACCCATTATCTCCACCAAAAACATAAATAGCATCTTTATAAGCTACAACTGTATGTTTACTTCTCCTAGAAAAAATAAAAAGAATGTACCATATACTGTAGAGTTAAGTAATTCTAAAAAGTACTTATCTGTCTAAGAATCAGGCAAAATGTATACAAGGTGTGGCATGTGAAGAAAACAAAACATAGAAATTTTATTGCACTATCCATATATTTATACTTTAAAACCACAAGAAATAACCATCAATGTGTTTGTAAAGTTCGTCTTTTTAAGATATCAATAGGTCGAATTTAGCTGAAATGCACTACAGAAAAATGGCAAGAAAATTCTTCCTTAAATAACATGTGAAAAAATTTCTATGTCACATATGCTTTAGGATAAATCTAAATAGCTTTTTGGATGTACAGAATATATTTGAGGCAAAAAAAGACCAAACTGAGAAAAATGATGTGCCACCCACTGCCTGATTCTTACACAGAACAGTACTTAAAGTTACATTAGTGTAGTTGTGGATAGTCAAGACTTTAGTTGAGTACTTAGGATGTCTATGGAAATTTTACATTTTGTTGAGAATTTGACTTTGTGGTTTTACAGAAAAACCACTTAAATTCTTTAAGAGTTTATTTTGACCAAACGAATATAGACAAAGAATATCATTCTTCCTTCACACCTTTATGAGACAATTAAGTCTTCGAGTAATCCTGTCTAAAATAATGGCTTCGCAGTTATCATGAAAGGGTTTTTTTCCCATATTTTAATATATAATTTATTAAATGTTTTGAATCTGTGTATAGTACTGAAATCAAATTACCTAGCCCCAACAAATTCATCACATTCTGGCATCCGCGTCCATCTATGCACAGTTTCAAATGGTCCAAAGTCTAAAGTAAGACCCTCGGTACTTTCTGACCAACCAGCATGGTCAAACTCCAATGCTGGTGGTCTGGCTATTGCCATTAGAAACTGTCTAATAGTAGCTGAATCTGCTGTGATATCTTACAAATAGTGAAGAAAAGCTTATTCTTCAATCAATGAATCTGTGCAATTTGTTTATACAGCTGTACATGGCCAAATATTAAAAGCAAGTTCACAGTAGAGGTTTTATGCTTGCTTAGTACAAAATGTTTATCAATCACTCTTCAATGTACAATTGAACAGCTTACTTCAGCCACCCCAGTGTATGTTGTATAGCTACATTTTTACAGCCTAAAAGAAAAAGAGAAAATCGTGTACAAAAGTAACTTTATAATGATGTATGTACATATGTACTTTAGGGCTCAAGCGACTTGTGAAACCAAAAAGTGACGTCTCTTTCAGAAAGACATAAGGCAGGGATAAGTAATGAATATGTACATCATTCATTTTAAAATGTTCTTTTTTTATTGATCATAAGTGATATACATGTATAATGCTACATACAGGTCATATAGACCTACAGTAAGCAAATGTTTTCGTAGATGATTACCAAATTTCAACTAATTTCCAAAATAAGATCCTTTTATACAAATGTATGTCTAAATTTTTCAAAATTTTGGCAAATTTCATAAAAATAGCTTCATTAAAAACTTTGCATATTTTTGTATTCTACTCCCCATTATAGAATGATAATAAATAAAATAATAGGTGAGCATAATTTGCCTTACAAAATTCGACATGTACCTCAACAGTAGAACATAACTTTGTGGTAGTCCAATGACAAACTACATGTAGTTGCATTGGCATAAGAATTAATCCATTTAACTAATATGGTTTGTCACTGAACTGTCACAGAATCATGCTTATCCTTTATATTTGGCACCCAGCTGAAAATCCATGGGGGTAGCATGCCTATAGTCATTGAGCAAGTTGTTTTGAGAGTTATTCATGGTACAAGGACTCTTGAGGAGGAAAGTGTATCAGGACAGCCTACCTACAATGTAGGAGCCATAGCAGATTTAAATGGCCAGTTACAATGTATTTGTACATGGTAATTGCCTTCTTGACGTGGTTAAAGGTAGTCCAAATAATTAAGCTGTCTTTCGGAGGGGGCTATTTTTTAAATGGATTGGTTGCTCCCTATGGCATAAATATCAGACTTAAAAAATGCTCAAAGAAAGATCATAACTATCCTGAATAGGCTAAATCATAGGTGTAAAGTCTCCCACTTTTGAAGGGAGCTCTTCTACTTCTACAATCTCCTAATCAACTTCAACACACTGAAGATAATGTCACTTTGCACATGCTATTTACAAATTTCTAAGTAAATTAAACTAGTGAATTTCAAAATTAACGATAGGAGTGAATTAAAAAAAAAAGATAAACAATAAGAGTGAGTTTGAAACTATATACAATGGTGGATGTTTTATGACTGTAGGTGTAAGTTGAGATGTTTTTTAGAATGACTTGACTGAGTCACTCATAACAATGTTCATTGGTATGCTGTTCCATAATTTGATGGTTCTTGGGAAGAAAGATTGTTGTCTGACTTGATTTTTCATGAAAATTTCTAGCTTACATGCCCTAAGACAGACAGAAACTTTATTCAAAGTTATTATATATATATACACAAACACAAGCTCTGCAGAACTTTCCTCCCCTGTTAAAGTGGGAGGTTTAGCCATGATTACTGAAATTTCTCCCATCTTATTGGATAAAGCCATTAAAGGAATTATTAGTTGTCACTGGACTGTCATGGACTGGGTGATCCTCGGTGACAGAAGTAAAATTTTGTGACGCTATCCCAATTATACAATATTTATAAATGTTTTGTTCAAATACTGTTGTAATTTGTATTTGTAGAAAGGCATGATCCGTACAAAAAATTGGCAGAACTCTTATAAAATTGAATGACAATGATATCCGAAACATTAGCTCATCTATGGCATCCATATGCTATCTAAAGGTAAGTTGGGGAAAGTTCTTCATACTTCGACAAATGTATTACGCAAAAAATTACCAATTAAATTAAGAAATCTTTTGACAGGTGCGCCCTAATAATCATAACAAAATTTTAACTTCCGGTTTTCGTTTGTCTCTAGACTTTTCGTGTCAGAAACATGTGATTGTTTGTTTACTTTTGTGATAGCAGAAGGTGGAAGTCTAAGATGTTAGAGAAAAAGTCCATTTAGTTGTTAAATTCTATCAGACATAAAAAATGGCAATTCTAGTCACGTTTATACTGTCAAGTATAATTTTGTTTTCCATTTATTATCTTGCAACAAAATTTTCTGAATGGTTTCTGTGGAAATCAAAGAGAAACAAGTTGATTGAAAAGTTTCCAGGAAAACCAGCCCATTTTCTTTGGGGCAACTTAAAAGAGGTAATTTTCATTAAAAGGGTACTTATAACTAGAGCTATTTTAAGTTGTTAAAGCATTTCATGGTGTTAGAATACTTAAGCAATGCAATCTAGAGGTCCATACAAAAGGTTGTCTGGCTAGCTAGCTATTTTCTGACTTGATGCCATCAAAGCAGTATGAAGAAACTGAATACCAACCTCTTACATTGTAGGAGTAGGGCATAGGGCAAGAATGATAGATGAATTGTTCTTTTTTTAATCTGTCCAAGGACACTTTAATCTGTCCCATTGCTGATCCATATTCTACCAACATGTCCCTAGTTTATATGTCCATTGGTCTATCTGGGCTATTCTCTTTTGGGTTTTAGTTCCTGGCAAAATCTGAAAATAGCTTTGGCCACTGGATAGGGATTAGATCCAGTTCATAGAAGATTGCACTTGTACCAGAAACACAATTTTTTTAGGCCTCATCTATTTCCTTGACTCCAATAAATTTTCAATAAGCTTTTTTGCAACTACCGTTAATTTAAAACATATATGCCTTATCATTGGGATTTAGAGGTGGACGTGCATCGTTTACCACAATCCAGTTAATATTGTCTATCAATGAATCAGAAATTTTAACAAAGAATATAAAGAATGGTCCATTGATTTCTGAATATAGTTAAAAATTACTAATTCTCAAACAATTATTCTCAGTCACTGAGACATGTACCATGTCATTTAATAATTCATTCCATTTGGACATGAGCACAGACCATTCAATATTCTTTTCAAAGCATTTAAAATGTACAGTGAAAACTGTCTTAACTAAACCAAACCCCTGTAAGGCTGAGAGATTTGTTCAGTTAAGGAGGTTAGGGACATACATGTAACTCATTGGAATGTTTGTATTCAGCATTTTACAGCAATCTCATGTAAGCATCAAAGTAACTTGGATTGATTTCATTGTGTTTCAAATGAAAGTTTGATAGGGTTTGGTGAAGTTGAATATGATACAAACATATCACTGATTTAAAGAGTTATGCCCCTTATCCTAGATCTACCTCCTTAAGGTAGGAGTTCTGTTTATATAGGTTCAAAAGTGAAATGAGAGGACTAGATAGTTTACAGAGGTTAGAGATTTGTTTAGGCATTGGTTTAGACAGATTTCTTTGTATCTAAATTGTAACTGATATGAAATAACCTTGTTTCAGTCTTTTGTGTATTTCTTTTGCTTTTAGTATCCTGGAATTAATGACGCAGGACTCAAGTTTCAAAGAGACACAACTGAAGAGTTCCCCAAGGTTTCAAGAGGATGGATGGGGCCTTTCCTTCCCATGATATTTGTCTACCATCCTGATACAGTCAAGGTAGTCTTGAAATCATCTGGTGAGTATTATTTTGAAAATTGTCTGATGAATACTCATAGGTGTAGGACAACCCTTTAAACTTGCAAATTTTGATTAATATACACTATATTAAAAACTGGAAATCACTGTAGCACCCCTCCCTACCTGTTTTTTTCTGAATTTCTAGAGAACTGCCACTGATTCAATATTAAAGGAAAGTTCTTTCTATAGTGATTTCTATAACTTAAAGTTCCTCTAGTGAGTACAATAAATTTAAAAAATCTTCTGTTGAATATCATAATGAAAATCTTTTCCATACTTAAATACCATATTAGCAATTCCTTTGTATGAACTATGTCAGAAATTCTCAGGTGATTACCATCAATTTTTTTTATAAGAGGTGATTGGTATTTTTCCATTATATTGTGTGCATCTTTCCTGTAATGATATTCAACTTGATGTATAGCATACAGTTTGCGAGTATGTTTTATTTTTGATAGCCTCATCACAAAAGGAAGATGTCTTAGCCAAAATTTGTTTATTATGGATTTATAGTTAAACTACTACTGTGTGACAGTTCATGTTATTTTTGTACATACATTTGTACCAGTTAAAATCATGAAAATAGAGAAAAGGGCAAAAGTGGATTTTTGGTCAACTTTTTAAATGACTTAAAAGCTATTAGACAGAGCTGTATAGTAATGAAGTGAGTCAATGCAGTTTAGTTTAAATATATATAGAAATTCTCACTACATGTACTTAAACAATATAATAAGTATCCAACCAGTTTTTTTTTCCTCCAATTTCAAAAATTTTCACTTATGTAATGACTGTATACAATTTGGGTGTTTCTTAAATAACTAATTGGATATTATGAATGTATTTACACTGATGAGAATGCTGACAAAACTATGGACTTATCACCGTCTGCATGACACTTATGTGAACCGGTACAGGGGATAATAATGGTTCAAAATATTAGGGTGCAGAAAGCTACATAATGCATACATTTTTTACAGTCTTATTTTCAACCTTAGTTTTATTTGAAGCATGAATAAAATTTCTTCATTTTCCTGTCCTTGAACTTGTGTAAATTAATTTGATGATCAAAACTGATTGTGATGTCCATAGGCATACTTTAAAGGATACAGAATACATACAGTTTAGTTTTACATTTAAGTGTTAAGCACTGTTCTAGGATTTTTCAAAAATTGAGGTTTCCTCAGGCAAAAATCCATATAAAATCAACTTTCCCACAGTCAATGTCTGCTTTCCTAACAAAACAAATCCTTACAGCATATGAAGTCTTCAACTTGCCACGGGAAAGTGTAACTAAGTACCTAACTTTCCCTGACCCAACTTTCACTTGCCCCATGTAATGGGAAATAGGAATCCTAGAACACTGTTATGTTTTCACAATATTAAATCATATTTTTTTTGATAAATAACACAATTTACCTGCAATTAAACTGCATTACAATTTAAAGTAACATTTTTTCATATGCAGTTTTAAAATTGAAATTTATAGTAACAACGGTGAGTTATAACATAAAAACAGCTTAGATATGGTACCTTTTTATTACTTTTTTGTTTAAGCTAATTTTATTTATATTTCATGTAAAATGATTGGGATTTAGATACATTTAACAAATTCCAGATAAAAAAATTGATTTTTTTATCCATGGCTGAGTAATTAAATTTATATTTAAATTAATTCATTCTAATGTGATGAATATGTTATAATGAAAAAATGAATACATTTGCACTATTTATCCATTGAAATTCCTTTTGTATCCATTATTTACAATGTATAGTGATTTTCTATCAATTTTACAATTTAGAGTTATCTCCCTTGTAATAAAGATTATTCAGCACACAGGTTTTAAATGTATGGAAACAAAATTGCAATATAAATGCTGAATCTAATACTAAATATGAAAATTAGCAATGTGTAATGAAGCATAAATTTTTTATCTTCCATTTTGTATCAATAGAACTGATGAAAGTATTTGTAAAAAAGAAAAAATTGCAGGTTTTTCTTATCTTGTACACTTCAAGTTGAAATATTTTTTACATTGCTAGACATATATACTGCTTGTTCAACATTGTTAGTGGGGTCTGCTATCATTGGAATTTGGTTACACAGACTGATTTAATTGGAAACTTTAAGTTCGCTTACTCTCCAATGGTGACTTTGACTCCTTTTTGCCACAAGTTATAAACATAATCGAAGTACAATTTTTTAATCAAACATATACCAATACAATAAAAAAAACCAATGATTTCAATAGTACAAAATTTCAATATTATCAAAAGTAATTAGTCATTTGTTACAGAGCATAAATCTAAGAGGTTTTATGGTATGATCTGAATATCTAGAATACATGAATACATTGATTGTATAGCCATAATAGATCATATAGTTAAAGATCAGTTCTCTTACAGAACCAAAGTCACCTAGGACATATGGTTTAATTGAGCCTTGGATTGGAACAGGATTATTGGTAGCCAATGGTGAAAAATGGAAGAGAAACCGTAGACTCATCACTCCAGCTTTCCATTTTGATATCCTCAGGTCTTACCAGCTTATAAACAATAAAACTTCCAATGTGTTTTTGGTAGGTAAATATACATGCTTCACCTAATCACAGCTTGTAACCAGCTTATGGACAATAAAACTCCTATGTAGTTTTGATAGGTATCAAACTAACTTTTCCATATTGACTTACCAGTAGATAACCTTCACAGCGAAACTAAAGTCATAAATAATTCAGGGTTTGAAATTAATGGGGGTCCACTTCCCAATGGCCCCTAAAATTTGATGTGGGCTACTGAAATTTCTTATGCAAATGTAAAGAACAATACATAATGACTACCATAATTTAAGATGTGGGCTACCAAAACTAAAATTTTAGGTTAAAACCCCTCAGCTTTAATTTTTGTAGCGAATATATATATAGTTCTTTACAATCATGGTGGAAAATTTAGTAGACCACACCAAATTTTAGGGGACATTAGTGAGTGGACGCCTGCTTATTTCAAACCTGATCACATTAGACAGGTAGTCCTTAAATACAGGTTCAGTTTACACCAAGTAAACAGGGATATTATGTTGTTATTATAAACAGCTGCTCAAGTTTGACTGTAAGTTAAGGAATATATTCAATAAAAAATCTCCCATTGCTTCCAATGCACCAGGTTCATGCTCCCAGTTTTTAGTGGAGTCCAAGTTGTTTATTCATGCGTTTGTTACTTTGTATGTATGATTTAAGTTACTTTATGTTCTTTGTTGTGTATGTCTGTTTTCCATGTCTGGTCTTTGTCCCTGGATTACATTCTTTTGATTTCTGCTATAACCTTGGTTCCCTTGATTTTTCTTACAGTAAATTGAGTGATGTATTTTACTAGAGAACAAAAAGGAATAAAAAAAATTATGACCTGACACTTTTGTTGAACAATTTTCATATTCTTTTAGAAAAAGTTGGACCAGTATGCCAGTACAGGAGAATACTTTGAGGTATTTGCAAACATCAGTAGACTGACACTGGATACCATGTTACAGTCAGCTTTTGCCTATGAAATTGACTGTCAGACAACTGGGTAGGTGTACTAGGGCAGTAATGGGGACAAGTGCTTACTCAATTGCCTGCCCTTTATGACAGAAGCAAGTAGATCTCTAGAGATCTCTATAGTAACTTGCCTTTTGGACTAGTCTGAATATTTGAATTTACGTAGAAAGAAATATTTGTCAATTTGAGACAAGGTTAAGTGGGTAGTCTTTGGCAAAAAGTTTTGGTATTTTTAAACACTGCTTCAATTTTTTTTAAATTGTATTTTCGAATTAATTTAAGCTTTGATCTCAAAGTGAAAGTATTTAGAACCATTTATCCGATGGATATAGTGTATATCAAACACTGTTAGAAAATTTACTTAAGAAAAAGACTTAAACCTTGGAAGAGCAATGGAAGAGGACTTTACTTGGATAAATATCTTCTAAACAAGCAGCATTTGAATAGGACAGTTTGATTCAGGTAAATAAGAGCACTCTAGCATATTGAAGGCAAATTTAAAGTATTTCCATGCAACTTTAAACATGTATATAGGAAAAAATGATAGAAAAGGGCAAGGGGCTTATAAAACCTACCAAAAAGGGTAATGTGTTCATGCCCACACTAAACAGTCTGTTTTGAATCACTAAAACAGGAGAATAAAATTCTAAAATGCCAAGTTCACATTTTTTTAGCTGTGAAATCCTATATTTTCTTACATTTACCTGTTTCTTTTACAGCGAGCACCATCCCTATGTAGTGGCTGTAAAAGATTTAGTGGAGCTAGCAACTCAGAGGTTCCTGTAAGTAGTCTTAGGTTCTTGTTTCATCATCTTGAGGAAGAATTGAATAATTAACCATAATGGAAGTGGGAGGTTTAGTGCACTATAAAACCTTGTTAAACCCACCATTCTCATATAGAAATGCCTGATTTAAAGACTGCACTTAAGTAGATAAGTAAATAGAATTAAAAAAAACAACGTAAAAAACATCAGTATCTAGCTTACAGTACTCAAGTTGACAATTTTGAGTCCTTGATAATTGAATTGCATGTCTATGCATTGATGTAAAATTCTATAATTGAATACAATAAAATTGTCATATGCCGTACTTTTAGACTCTTCTCTGTTTTTTTTTTTTGTTCAATGCCAGAATTCCATTCAAATTGAACTTGTAGTATGTAGTTTTCTGGCATTTTTTTCTTATTTTTTTTTTCAGCAAACCATGGCTGCATAGTGACTTTATTTATAAGTTGACACCAAGTGGTTGGAAATTCAAAAGACATTGTGATTATGTTCACAAGGTAGCTGAGGATATCATGGCTGAGAGAAGAAAGGTTCTAGTGAGTACCGGTAATAGAAAAAAATCATGCAGTATTATCAAAATTAAATTTGTCATTTGGTACAGTGTGCTTTATAATTTGGTCAAGCCAAAAACAAATTTTCATATAATTTATAAAATAATAATACACATAAAATCAATAAAATTTGACCCCCTACCCAGAACCAGCAAAGAGAAACCCTCAAAACATTCAGTAGAAATTGATTACCACTTTCAGTGTGTGTTTGCACATTACCAGTTTAATATTTCCAATTGCAAGAGTGAAAAAAAAAGTTAACTTTAATTCACAATGTGACAGAACTCAAATATTTTCAATTGATAGATTCTGTAAGTCTTACCCATCTTGTTATGAACTTTTATAGTGTTTATTTTCAGGAAAAACAACCCTTATCAAAGAAGAAGAACCTAGACTTTCTAGACATTCTGTTGTCAGCAAAGGATGAAAATGGAGAAGGATTGACTGACCTTGAAATTAGAAATGAGGCTGACACTTTCTTGTTTGAAGGTACAAAAGTTTTGTTCTAGTCTCACCTTTATGCAATTTATGTGTATCTGTAAAATTCAATGGAATATCAAAATTCACCCTGAATCTGTTTGTAATGGAGAATTGAAAATTGAAAATTCAGCTTCTATTATTACTATTTTTCCTGCTGAAAATGTTTCATTAAAATCAGAAAATTTTACAAGGAATGTAAATGAATAGCCCATTGAAATTCTGAAGATCATTAAAAATGGTCCATTCTCAAAATTGGGTCATTTTTAATGATCACTGCTCTGTTTTACTTGGTAGGTTGTGATTTTATGGGAGAGGAGATTGATCCAGGCTTCCTCAAGCCTATTATTGAAGAATTCTTTCTTACTGTTAGAACTCTGTTATACTTGATAGGTCATGATACAACAGCGAGTGCTCTGTCCTGGACATTATACTCCCTGGCTGAACATACTGAGATACAGAAGAAAATACAAGCTGAAGTAGATAGTTTACTAGAGGACAGAGAAACAGATGATATTTCTAGGTAATTCTTTCCCTTACATACATTTAGCCTTTTTGAATTAAAACTACAGAATTTCAATTAAATATGGAGAAATCCACCACAAAAAGTGTACTTACAAATTTCAGTCTATTACAGTGCATTCAAATATTTTTCAACTGGAAAAGGCCCTTTAAAACTATAGTGGTTCTCTCATTCATATATTACTACTGTAAAACCCATGCAGTTTGCAAAATATGTCCCAAAAATGTATGTTCAATAGTTGTCCTACATTTAAACCCCAAAGGGAATTTTCAAAAGTTGGTATATATACTTATTTATTGCTTAGGCCTCAACAAGTTGGTGGTATATTGGAATCACCTTGCATCTCTGTCATCCCATCTACTTTTACTACAGTAAAACCTATGCAGTTTGCAAAATATGTCCCGAACATATCCCTTCACATATTGTCCTGCCTTAAAACCCTCCATGTGAATTTTCAAAATTTGGCAGGTATGTTTAGACCTCAATGAGTTGGTGGTATATTGGAATCATCTTGCATGTCCGTCATTCCATCCATCCTAATTTTGTACCAATTATCTTGGCTCCCATTGGATGGATTTATTTTAAATTTGATTGGATGTGTGACTTAATGTATATCAGGTATATTTGTTTTGGGTATTGTCTGATATCAACTTCCTGTTTTCGTGGGATATTTTTTACTATATGGCATAATAGAGAAAATTTTCATGAACAAAAACTTTGTTCTTAATGGATAGATTGATTTCAAATTTTGTGTCTTTCTTTACATGGAGGGAATGTACTTTGTAAGCAAAATTGGGTGCTGTCCGATATGAACTTCCTGTATTGGTGGGATATATCTAACATGACAACACATGCAACATCGTGCTTTTTTTTTTTACCCTCGGACACTTGGTTTTTTGTATTAGTAAATGAAGGTTCTTACCTCTAAATTAAAATTGACTTCCTCACAATTACTACTTACTCTTTGCCAAAAACTCTGATAGCATAAATATAAGACATCTTGCCCAGGTTTCATAAAACATCTCAAATTAAGATTTTCCTCAAATTCTTCCTCAACTCAAATTTCAACCAATCAGATGACTTTAAATTGAAGATTTAAGGAAAAACACTGGACTTGAGGAAATTATCAACTTGAGATTTTTTATGAAACCCAAGCCTGAAGTCAAGTTTTTTAACTTTAGAAAAAAATCATGAAATTCAACATCAAATTGTGACATGCTTTACCAAAGCTTCTGAATTACATTGTTTTGCTTATAATGTCCTTGTAAAGAATAATACAGAAGACCTTTTGTTTGTGGGGTACAATTTTTCATGATTTTGTTTGTTCCATTAATCCACCAATTCAATTTCCCAACTAAATGTAAAATTTCATTTTAAAAATGTAGCTTCTGAAATTAAATTAACAAATCCAAATTTCTCAGAAAAATTTACAAATACCTACAATAAAAAGTACCACCACAGTAGTAAGTATCTGATTACATTCTAGCGAGGATCTTTCTAAATTGCCCTACACTACCATGTGTTTGAAGGAAGGGATGAGACTGCATGTACCAGTGCCTTTCATTCAGCGAGAACTGACAGAACCAATGGATATTGATGGATACACGGCTCCTGCTGGAACATCAATCAGTATTATGTTATACAACATCCACCACAATCCTCTAGTCTGGCCAGATTCATTGGTAGGTATGGTTTACAAAATATCAAAGGAAAAAACGAGACTTACTCCAAGTCTGTTTTCCAGCTGACTTGGACCAAAGTCCACTTGAGCTTCGTCAATTTGGGTTTGTCACATTGGTTCCAAGGCAATATTTTAAAAATTTACTCTGGAGTATACATGTAGATGCTAGTATCTCTGTGAATTTTCTTGCAGTATTTTTCTATTCTCACCTTATTATTTCTTTTTTTTAATTTGTTATAGAAATATTTTTCTACTCGTGTGTCTGTGTTTGTTCTACTGATTGGTTGATTATGACAGGATTATGCTAATGACAGGATATAATGTGTTAATTACAAGTTCAGTGAAAAGAAAGAGAAGATGTGTTTGACAATGATTCACAGTTTGTTGTTTTATTTCATTGTATTATGCATAACATGCTCTGAAATGTCTTGTAAGGAGTGTTGCCACAGATATGAAATATGTTGGTTTTCTGTATAAATGATATTTCAAGACAAATAGAAACAGAATCTTACTCAGCAGTCTGTTGACTATCACATTTCTACAATCTTAAGAGTTAAACATTGAACTTTCTCTATTGTAACCAACTGACTGCTGGCAGAGTAAGATTTTATATATCTCTTTTGATTTTTTTTAATTTTGCCTTTCTATTACAGTGACTGAACATATAATTTATAGAAAATTGTTTGTGCTACTGTATATTTATAGGAATACAAACCAGAAAGATTTTTACCTGAAAATGTGGAGAAAAGAGATCCATTTGCATTTGTACCGTTCTCTGCAGGACCTAGGTAAACAAGGGAGACTACTCTAAACAAAGTCATTTTATGATCAATTTGTTTTTGCATATTTTGCATGCATTAAAAAGCCATGCAAATAAGCACTAGGAATGAGTCCCTTTGTTTTGGAATTAATATTTTCAAAATTTGTTCAATAATTATTTCATACATGGCAGGTTATATGTTTAAACATACCACAAATCTTAACTAAATTTTACCTGGGAAAGTAAGATAAAATTGTACGTGTAAATACCTTGAAAAGACGCTCTTTGGATTTTCCTCACATTTGTTTCCAAATGTATTTTATGAAATCCAATGTCAGGAAATTTAATATCAGAATTCTATTTTTATACAGGAATTGTATTGGACAGCAGTTTGCCCTAAATGAAATGAAAACATTTCTTGCCAAAATATTCAGAAGGTAAGGACTATGGATGAATTTAGAATATCATATTAAATTTATAATATGCAGCTATAGAATAGATTTTAGCTGAGAAATAATAATACTGCAGGTTATCTTCCAGAGTACTACTGGGTATATTTGGTGATTTTCTTCCTAAAGGGTATGTAAGTCTTGTCATGTGACCCCATGATTTCACGAGAATGGGTCCTAGTCTTCCATTCAAAAGCATAGAAATAAGTCATTTAGAGAGTGTTGAGTTCAGTGTTAAGTGCAAAACATCTTTTTGTTAAAAAATTTTGATAAAAATGCCAAATATCTATTTCTACATGATAAAGGTATTATGAAAAAGCATAAAATAGAAGATTTTGCATTGCTATACAGTGTTTGGAGTACCCGGAAGTAAACAATTAAAAGCAGACCAGTCTTCGGTTTTCAATACATTCTACGTCAGAAATTCCGGTAAAGAAAAGGAAACCAGAACGACACTTACAAACCCTATAGTGAGGTTTTACATATGATGGTCTTTTATCTTCATATTTTTGGATATTTTATTATAATGAATAGAAAAAGGAACAAATCATATGGTGAAACAACAAATGCACCTTGGTATAACCTTTATATAAAAATAGTAAATCTTTACAGAGATTACCGAAAGGTCTTTAATAAGTGTAAACACACCTTGAAAGAGTAATCAAGGTTATAGAAGTAATCAAAAGAATGTAATCCAGGGACAAAAACCAGACATGGAAAACAGACATACAAAGAACATAAAGTAACTAAAATCATACATACAAAGTAACAAAAGCAAATGAGCAATTCAGACATTGAAAACTGGGAGCACCGGTAGGGTAAGTGTCCTCTGCTTTTCTAGAAATTTGCCAAGTTGCTCATACAAAAGCTTGAAGAGCTTCTTTTATTTAGGCTAAATTTAGGGAGCTTTTTTTACATATATTCTTCCTTATATCTCACAAAAATAGCAAAATTAAGAAGCTTGGCAATATTTCTCACTTTACAGTTGAAGTATATACATGGTTTAAATTCTATGAGAAAATAAGGAGCATTAAAGTGATTGAATGATTGATTATGGTTTTACATCCTATGTCCGATATTTCATGCATTTCAGGACAAGAATGTATGATCAATACAACTGACCAAAATATATACTGTCTAACACACAAAGTTAAATTTTTAAAATGTGATATCTCCCGGCAGGAACAGTCTTCAGGTAGGCATGTCATCCCACTCTTTAAGTTGCACTCAAGAATCATGCAAAATGTGAATCATGATTGGAAAGCCTACATCTTTTTATTTTTGATATTTTGTTTAAAATGTAATAGTTAACAGAAAGTATCATGTTGTTTATCATATACCTTTGGTCACAGGGAATAAAAATCAAATAGAATGTACTGTAGAATTCAAAATTAAGGGAGATAACTCTGTAAATGACACTAAAATACAATAGAAATTAACATGTGACTGTTCCTATAACCCATGCTTTTAGGAGATAAAAATTATAGAAATATACTGTAGAATTCAAAATTATGGGAGATAACCCTGTAAATCACACTGAAATACAATAGAAACTCTTAGACTATCTCTTATGAGCTGACAGATTGGAATGAATAATAATACATTTCATCATATAGACCCACAAAACAACTTATTAACAAAAATAAAAATGTGTAGCCTTTTTTGGGATGTATCACATATCACAGAATTTACATGATTCTTAAATCTTTAGTATGACTTAGACAAAGCAGGGATAACCCACAACATTGCCCACTCCAAAAGCAACTAATCTACCACAGACCACTGAGTTGGTAAAATTAAATGAATTTCATTCATGATAAGATGTTTGAGTAGCTTTTCATTTATGTATATTTTCATCTTTTAGATTTACGCTGGAACTTGATCCTAACCATAAAGTTGAGAAATATGAAACCATGGTGATGAGATCACAGAATGGTATCATGATGAAAGCTATAAGGAGATGATTGCCTATTGTATTTTGTGCATATTCATGACATATAAATCGTATACAGTATGAAAAAAAAATGTCTGAACTATATTGTTGGAAGATTTATTGAACAGCATTAAGTATTTGTTATTCTGTCTTTATTATTGACAATTATTTACATTTTTTTAACATACCAGTAGATACTCATTTATTATAAGCTGATACCACTGTCACTCAGGGCGGGAATAAACATACTAGTCACATGCACCGTTGAGGTATCCTCACTAAAACTATCAATTATGCTATCTACATAAAACATGTATCTACATAAAACATTGCCTTAGTGCTATTATTAAAATGTGGGCATATAGTTTTCAGTATCAACTAATATCAACAAAACTTTAAGAGATGCTGAATTTTAATGTGATTCCCCCTTTTCAGCTAGAAGACAAAAATATCTGTTGGTTCATTGTTTAAATAAATAAATAGTTGACTAACAACATAGTGATATTTTCATAAAAGGCCAAATTTGACATTTTTTTCTTCTATCTTTTAAAAAACTGTACAAGTCTTCTATTTCTGAATAATAATTAAGTCTCAGGTAAAAACTATTGCCTTTAAACTGCAACTAAGTATCAGTCTTTCTAAAAATCAGACAGGAAGTGATTCATGCATGTCAAAAACCCACTAAATTTACTTTTATTTCCTATTCAGAATCAGATACAGACCACATAACCAGTCTTGGTTTTTCATTTGGGTATTGCGCTTCTGAGATGAAATTTATATAGATTGTACATGAAATTAGTACTTTGCAAGAGTTATTGTTCTTGATTTGCTTCGATTTGGTTGGTTTTAGTGGGAGATAAATGTATGATTTTCTAAAAAGTGTAGATATGAATGCAGAAAAGATTTTTGTTGCATGAAAGTATAGCATATGTAGACTAAAAATGCATCATTTGTTTGGTGTTTTTCTTTACCATGAATCACTTTACTGTCGGCTGTGTCTGAATTTTATGTGGACTGGTACTTAATTATTCTTCAGCAGAGTGATTCACTTTCTCTAGAGCCTCCACTTTAAGAATTGTGATATGCAAATCATTGCAAATGTTTTAAAATATATTTTTGTAATTTTTTTTTAACTTATCAAGTTATGTTCTTGATTTTGAGCTTTTTACATACATTACAGCGAAACCTGTGGTAAACCGAACCCTTAATAAGCCAAAAACCTGTCTAAAGCACTTTTCAATGTCCCTTTACATCAATTTAAATGTATTTCGAACCTGAGTAATCCAAACATGTCTAAACAGAACAAAAGGGGGGTTTGGTTTAGATGGGTTGCATTGTATTTGACTCCAGGGTCTAGTGTCATGAAACGTCTCAAATTGAGATTTCCTCAACTTGAATTTCAACCAATCAGATCACTTGATATTGAAGATGCAAGGAAAAACACAAGACTTGAGTTAATTCTCAACTTTAAGATTTTTATCTCAGTGTTTTATTTCAACTGATTTATCTGTATGTAAGTTATTTCACTGTTCATCAATTTTTTTGTACTGTATTCATGTTTGTGATTTTTTCCTTAATCCATTTAGCTAATAAATGCCTTGTGTCTTTTGGATTTGCCTTTAAACAGTGTAAGAATCAGAAACAACATATTTATCAGACCAATACAACATCTGGGAGGTTTGCTGCATATCAGAAGCTTTATATTTCATCTGTAATATACTACCTAATTATCTGTTTTGATGACATTTTTTTATGTCTAAAGATAAAAAATCCAGGAAGCAAATTATTGTTAAGGGCTGTTCCATTTAAGGGTATAAGGTACCAGGGGAAGGCATATTGCTGCTCGGACGTTAAACCCCAACAATTAATCAATCAACTTTTTCACCAATGGAGTCACCTATAGAAGTTCTATTGATGTTTTTTATATTAAACTATATTTTGTCAAGAGACCTGAACACCCACCCATATAGAAAAATAAAAGTGCCTTCCCTCCGTCCCTCATTTTTTACAGGAAAAGCCCTAACAAGGCTCTATTGGCAAAGAATGGTGAGTAGACAATTATAGAATTTTGTTTGTTTTATGTTGTTGGTGGGGTAGTCAGTTCATTGGTACTTTTAGCAAGATTTGGGTTCAAGAATCCTGTCTATTATCTAGCATATACTGTATAATACAATAACTGCACCCATAATGATGAGGTGTCAAATGTACTATAGACTGATTAATTAACTGTTGAAAAGGTTGACTGTATGTGGAATAATTCCAAGGGCTATATTTTAACAAGATATAAAATAATCTTTTTTTTTTACTTTTTTCATCATTGCAAATTGAATTATGCAAGTTTTACGTAATTCTCAATGCATGGAAATAAATGTAAAAGTATCTGATTGAATAAATATGCTTTGTTCCTGTGGCTCTTTCAAAAGACATGAATAATTCATCAGACATCACTTGACACTTGTTTATCAGATATACATAGTACAATTGTTCGAAGTTTCATGATGTTGTGACCAACAACTCTCTTTAGCCTGAACACAGATGATCTATATCTAAATAACAAAACCATTCTCAAGGCCCTATCCTTTTAGTAAAAGTGACCTTAACCTTTGACCTAAAAATCAATAGGTGCTTTCCTTGTTATTCACGTTTCCATCAGTGGAAGTTTCATGAAAATCACAAATGGATATTCTATCCATACACAGTGAGGATGTAACAATTAATAACAGACAGATGGAGAACAAGCAGATTTCAATATTATTAGCCTCTAAATTCTGATGAATATTAGTTACTGGGGACAAAAGTATCAGGCATACTAGTGTTCCCTTAGGTCATGACATTTTCATGGATAACACTTCTTTGTCCCATCAAGGCTTTCAATAAAAGGCAAAATTAGTTTATTGTGTATTTATTAATTTCTCATTCTTACTCATTTAAAAATACAGTCATTTCAAAAGTTAATATCTATACTATCAGACAGATCACAATGAAATTGTACAGTACCACAGGTTAATTAATTTAGAACTTATTCATTTGTACATACAAATTTGTAGTGGAGAAACAAAATTAACCACATGATATTTAGACGAAGTTTTAAGAACAGGGTTTTTCTACCACTTGAGTACTGAAAAACATATTAGAATCTTGTATCTAGACATATTCTCAAGTTAGGATTTTGAGTTCACTTTAATTGGAAGGAACAAATGTGAACAGAAATCCTTGACTTGGAACACTGTTATTAGGATGAAATATTCAAAAGAAAACAAAGCACAATAACTAAAACTGTATGTAAAGATACAAGTACTGATTTTTAACATATTTTTATCAATCATGAGTATACATGTACATGTCCTTAAGAATAAATAAAGGAATAAATAACTTTTCTTTACACCAGGATATATGTATTAATAACAGAGTTTGATGTCTTATAAAAGATCACAAACATAAATAGAACCATGCATTTAGAATATATCATTCAACAGATGGGAACCCTGTCCTATATATTAACCTTCTAAAGTCATGTGATGTTTGGGTCTATCACTGCAAGAAACATTTTTTATGTAGGGATTGATACTAGAGTTGGGATACACACAAGGGATTAACTTTATAGAGGGATATGAAGCATACCGCCAAAAAAAAAACAAAAACAAAAAACGTGAAATGAAAATCAAGAAATGCATCAGTTAATTCACGTGTATGTATTATCATTCTATTGATTACATGTAGCTCATTTAAAGAATTAAGGAGGTAGACCTAGAGCAAGGGATACAACTCTTACAAATCATTGGAATGTTTGTATTTACCATTTTACATCAATCTCATGTACGCATCAAAGTAATTGGACTGATTTCATTCTTTTTCAAGAAAAGCTTGAAAGGCTTTGGTGAAATTGAATATGATACAAACCTATCACTGATTTAAAGAGTTATGTCCCTTACCCAAGGACTACATCCTCAATCAAATTTTATACGCTTTGAGTCTCTTACTGTGCAAAAAAACGCTTCGAGTCTCTTACTGTGCAAAAAATGTAATTCATTGGTACAAAATTTTACACCTCAAGTTGGAGTTGAGGAGAATCACCAAAGCAAAAGTCAACTAAAAATTAGACAGTCAAACCAGTATTGCTATCATTCAGAAATATAAACAAAATAACCATTTGGCCTGTATAAAATGCTTGATAAGGTAAGCTAGTAGTTAGAATATACAATACACTCATACAGAGTAACGTAAAAGGTTGCATACAGCAAAATGAAATTTCTACAATGACATTACAGTATGGTACTAGCTAATATGTTTACTGATTTTTAAGGCAAATTGCGGATTCATTTTTTTTATAAGTAAAGTAGTATTACCTCCCATGTGCTGACATCCTGTACTGATAAAAAGAAATAACCATTTTTTAAATTATATGCAAGGTACCTGATAGAAAGAGGTGATAACTTTGCAAAAATGAAAGAACTTCAGGCCTGGCACCATAAAACCATAAAATTGTAAAGTCTGAGAATATTCATATCAGAATCTTAACATTTTATGACATCACAAATAGATCAGAAAATTTTGTTTTCTGTAGTTTTCATGTTTGATGGCACCAAGGCCTATTCACAGCAAGATGGTAAAAATGGAAATGATATGATACCATGTACAAGAATTATCATATAAAAACCAAGGCCATCCCAAATCACTTGAAGCAATAAAGAAAATTACAAGTACATTGTGTTGAGTGATATAAACCAAGATATGTTTGCATAGATTGGGGAGTTAGACCCTTACTTTGGTACCTTATTGTTGGATAGAATTTAAAATTCACATTTTATGCTACTCCATAATCTACAGTTTTGTAACAGAAATTCAGGCATTTTGACTTTCTTTCTCATTGTCTAAGGTATGGTTAACCAATTATTTATAGTTTTTTATCTGTCAAACCTGTTACACAACTGGTCTTTATACAGAATTCTTTCCAATAAAAATTCAATGATAACAGGGTAATATATGAGAAGGGACCAAATCTGAGCATCACAAGTTCAGTGACATATCACCATCCATCCAAAATTCATACATTTTTTTGACTTGCATATAAGAATTTATTTTCTCTTGTTTAAATTTAGAAACCGGGAGAAATAATGAATTAAAACAAAAATTTCCTCCTTGCATAAACAACAAATTACAAAAACACACCTTTCAATTGATAAACAAATAATCTGACAAAGGAAAATATTTAAAGAATTTCCAGCAAGACATTACCTTAAGAGTGAAATGGAAGTATTTAACTACGAACCTGGTTATATCTTTGGTAACTGCTATACTAGTCTAGGTACATTATGTTTTACTTCATTCAAGTATGGCAAAGGTCAGACACTGACTAAGCTAACCAGAAATTTTAGGAACTAGCTCTCCACCAATCAAAATTCCTTTTTGTCACATGACAAATTTAAGTAATTGGTTCTCAGCTAATCAATACTCATTTTTTCACATAACAGGAATAAAGAATTTCATTGGAATTATGGGGAGAAGCAGAATTCTAAGAAGCATACATGGGAATGAGTAATATGGATTAGAACTTTACTGAGGTAGATAGCTTAAAAAGTTGTTCTAAAATACTGTTAATATTCAGTAAGTTTTTATATGTCATGAGATAAGAAAATTTACAATGACAAATTAATCATTAAGTCTGTGTGTAGTTCATTTCATTTAAACAGTATCTGTGTACTAAACATGCATGACAGTCTATCTAAAGGTGAACATCATAATGGATTATGTCGGAGAACTACTTCTCAGTTCCTAAAGAAATTCCAGGTACAAAATGCTGCTATTCCATGACAGAAGTTTCCATGAAGCAGGGATACAAAGAGGCTTTTTTAAAGGACTTTCATCAATGGATTAATACATGGAACTAAGCATTTAATCAGTATATAAACCTATTCAACCATAGCACTCTGAACTGGAACCTTATCACATGAATCGAAGCTTGACAGGTTTTGACATTAGTGGTTATGTCAATGAAATTTAATCTAAAAAAATTAATTAGTAATAAGAAACTCTTGATACTCATAAGCCTGAGAAAATGACAATTTTGTCAAGGGGTAAAAATATTCAACCATGTACACCTAAAGTAAAAATTCCTTTAAAAATCATTCCTTTTTAACATATGAACATTGCTACTAGCGAACAAAGAAAAACCTACCAACTAAAGTGATGGAGTATTCGACAGATGAGGTAAAAAAAGACCTGAAAGATGTTCAAAGGATGGAGTTTTCTGTGAAAAGGACAATTCCATTAACATGGATGGCATTACTAGAAAAAGACTATTCCATAAACATGGATGGGGTAAGTGGAAAAGGACTAGTCCATTAACACAAATGGGGTTACTTGAAATGGACTATTCTATTTATATAAATGGAGTGTTCAAGGACAAGGTTTCTGAGGAAGGACTATTATATGAACATAGATGGATATTCAGAAAGGAGTTTATAGGAAAGGCCTATTCACTGAACATAGATGAGGAAGAAGGAATGCAAGTTTTAATGGTATTCATGGTATCAGCCATGCAAAAATATATTTTGTTCTCAGGGTATTTTAGATCCCTTCACTTTAATGGAATAGCCCAAACTTTAGAAAGATTCTTTCAGCTAGTACTTCACTTTTTCTTGTGATTTAAAAAAGTTCAAAAGGAAGAATGATCAAATGAAATAAAAATCACAAAATTTTAATCTCAGAAATGGTTAAATTTTAACATTTAATTCAAACTTAACATCGCAAAGTTCATTTACACATATTTGGTAGACAAAGAAAGAAAGACCCTACCTTCAAGAAATAGCAGCAAATATTCCTGATTTACAATCTGTTCCTTACAAAAACACTAGTTAATAAATAGATATATCGTTTTTATATGGAAGAAATCCCTTGTAAATGATGAAAATTTAACTCCATACTATAACATCTGCATAATAAATTAGTGCTTTGAAAAATTATTCGTAAGTACAATGGAGAACAATATGAGGTCCAAAAAATGTTTGTTTCTTGTTTCCAATAAGAAAAAATACAAGATCATTTCATTTAAAAACATAAGATAGGAAACATATATTGGTACTTAGCCTTTTGTTATTATATAGCAAGATCTTAACTTTACAGGGAGTAAAAAAATTTGGATATGAATAAAAAAAAACAAAAATTCAAATTCCAAATTCAAATAGAAGAAAATTAAGTCCAATTTGAAGTAAATACTCATTTTTTTCAAATTTTTTACTGACCATTTTTTATAACATACATCATGTCTGTGCAAGTGCTTCAAATACTGCAATTAGAAACCAGGAAACAAACATAGTTCTTTTTGGCCTAACTTTTATTAGAATGAAAAATTAAAAGACAAAACAGAATGCTGAAATCATCCAGATATAACAGATAAACATGGTTAGATACATAACCAATCTAATTAAAATTAAACCTACTAATTGGTCCATTCAGTCACTGCATGTGTCTCCATATTCATAAACAACAAACATAATGTTTTGTCAGTGAAATCTCCCAATTGATTTCGATCAAAATCTCAAATAGGAGGTGCACAATGGGAATATGTAATAAAGATTCTGTTTTAAATTTCATTATAGTCTATTCAATGGTTTAGGAGGAGTAACAGATAAGAGACGGCTACCTAGCAGATGGAAGGAAGGTTTGTTTGTTTGTTGGGGTTTAACGTCTGTGCAGCAATATTTCAGCTATATTTAGACGAGAAGGAAGGAAGGACAAGCATCCTTATAACTATCCTTATTACTATACCTACCATGGTATAATTATGCTTACACCATTACAAAAGCTGAGATCTGATTGGCTGATCAGAAATGTTTTTTAACAGTAAGTGAAATGGAGTATTGCACAATCCCACATACAACGATTGAATGGAATAATAAGTAGGTCTTATTTTAATTAGATGTATACATAACTGTTGTTTTTTTTACAAATAAGTAGCACCAATGCTCATTCTAGTAACTAAAACGTATATATGATATCACACTGTTAAATAGGTCAAAAATATTCTAATAACATACAATCTACATACACCTTGATTATAAGTTATCTTATTTTTATGATTTTAAATTTTTCTACTTGTCGTATCATCATGGCCAAATCTTTAAATTATATATCTTAATTGAAAAAACATGAAATATGTTTTTTGCCTGTGGAATAATTTCATCTTAACATACATTTTTTTGTATTTTCCTTCATGACAATTGGATTTCTGAAACTCTTTATTTTCTTTGAAAAATTCGATTTACCGGTATTTTCTCAGAAAATTTATTCCAGATTTATCATTAAACTCATTAAGTGTCAGTCTATGTAAGAATCAGGCAGTGGGTGAAACATGGCAAGGAAAAAACCCACCATTTTGAAAGTTTAATTTGACTACCATCAGAAACAAGGAAAACAGACAAGATTTTACATATTATGTTGGTAAATTGAGTTACAATTTCTTTGCAATGCACAAAAAGATAAACACTTCATGGAGAGATAACTCCATCAAAAACCTCATTTTCTACCATTCTATAGAAAAATTTCTGAGCAAAGTCAGTAATGAAGAGATCAAATAATGGTCTATTTAAATAGAAAATGTATCCTTGAGTGATGTTACATTGTCAGATAGGTGGGATTTTGACATGCATGTTTCAGATTTTTCACATTTTTCCTGAACCTTACAAATACTTACACTATATTACACAGCTAATAGGAATTAATATGTATGTTATAACTTTTTAGTTACAATAATTAAAACTTGGATTTTCCAGAGTGATGAGAAACAGAATAATCAAACTGCACTGTTGAGAGGGAATACATCATACAGCAGTAACTATACATAACCTGACATCTAGATTTTGTTCATTCAAGGCTTTTAATTCCTAAAATGATTAATACATATCAAATTCTTTTACAAATGTTCTTGATCAAAACTTTTATCACATATTTTGACAAAATTATTGGGTCATCTTCCCTGAAGTGTTATAAAATAAGAACTTTACAACACTACACAGTTCAAAGACCTTTTCTTTCAATTTTTTTCTTTGACCCCAGAAATTCTATATTGATTCTTGGTAATGGAAAGAGCAAAAGCTAGTCTACCATAAGTGATAGTAATCCCTCTGATGTCAAGTGGTGTATATACTGGCAAGAACAATGAATCTGCCTAAATTAAACTGATCAAAAGGTATAGCTGTTTGAACCAGACATATTACATCAATTTTAATCTATTTTTTACCAGTGTCAACTGAAAACCATCTTTGCTAGCCAAGAGTTATGGTCCTGTCCACCTCCCTTTCACCTCTTTGGAACAAGACCATAACCCTCGGCTAGGGAAGGTGACTGAAAACCTACTCTGAGTAAATAATGCAGTTTAAAGTAGGTTTGTTCACACAGGTTTCACAGAAGTATTGAAATGACAACTGTACTTTTCTTCAACAGATATGATATGTCATTTTGATTTGACCACTCCAGGATGTTGTACACTTATTTTTTGGCTTATCTCCCTTTATGACATTAAGTACTATAAATAGTTATTAATCTTAATATAATCATATTTCCTAAGATTCATACAATACAAAATATAATAGTTCATAAATTGGTATATACTTAACAAAATTAAGCATGGTAAAACAGGGAGGGTATTTCTACGGGCAAAGATGGATGAGAGAACACATTTGGAATATGGATTATCAACAACGAAATATACAATAGGCTCAATGTTAAAGCATTCTTAATAAAACATATGCTAATACATGTATAGGAATGCTGTATTGTTTATTCATAAGGGATAATCTATCTTCAGTTTTTCCTATGGTTTAAACTCAAGAGGTCTTGTTTAAAAATAATAACTTTTTTCCTTGTCAAACAAAGCAAACTGTATATAACTGCTGAAATAATGACAGAAATATCATTTTTATTCATTTTTTTTAATAAAAAAACAAACACACAGAAGTAGCTATTCAAATTTTGCAGTTACTTTCAGAAAAAGTTGTTAGTGTAAAAAGAATCGTTAGTTTTGACATAATAAAACATTCTCAATTGTTTTACAAAACTTACGATCAAATTTACACATATCTGACTTGATGTGAAATCAGTTCCTGACAAAGGCTTACAGTATAAGGTTATCAAATCGACTAACTTAAATTCAAGATCATTTATGTTACTGAACAATTAAGTTTTGAGCTTGTCATTTACCCAAGACCTATTCCATACCAAATTTCTAGTAAGAGCTCATTTTGAGCATTTAGAATTTTTCTTCAGGTACAGCCTATCAACAATTAATCCTATACATACAATGAGAACTCTCTGCATCCATCTTTTTCCCTGACAGGGGAAATAACCCAATTAATGAAAGCACTTCATAATAATGAAGAGAGCAAGCTCTCCATTGTAATCACACTTTGTAGTTTCTGCTCTGTACACAGCATCTTTGACTTGGATTATACCAGCACTGAGTAGCGTGGCGATCTCTGTCTGGATGTGTGCTATTAGTAGCACAATTTGAAATCATCCAATTGTTGTGATGCACTATATTTATATTTCTCTACAGGGGAATTCCCAGAGTGTGTTTTTAATAACTGGTGTTCTGAACACCTGAGTAAAAAATAACGACTACAAAAAATGCAGGGGTTAATCCCTAAACGAGGTGGATGTAAATGAACTACTACTGTTACTCTGAGTCAAACTTATCATGCTCCCCCGTAAACTGACTTCATCATCATAATTCTGTGCATTTGTGGATCCCTCCACTACTGCAAGAGCATTCATTCCCAATGCAATTGTCTCGTCATCAAATTCTTCTATTTCTTTCATTTGTCTCTCATTTAATGTTTTCACTGAAGCTGTTTTACTTGCATCCAATTTAGTCCTTTCGCTTTCCATCTTAAAAAAAAAATCATATATGTTATGTTTACATGTATATCAATTGGATTTTTTTTCTTTACCCAATTACTTAGTTAAATACATGTATAAAGAATATGTCATACCCAACTCTAACAGACTTATACATTAATTGCTTATGCTATATGCAAATGTAATGTCCCAGCTACAAATGACAAAATCTTCACTATACCAACCTCCCATTATCAAACAATTTTTTTTTACTTTCTTTCATTTACATCCATTTTACATCTATTTCTTTTTTCCTTCTCTTCTCATAATGTATTAAGTGTGGCTACAATCAAGTGTATTTTTAAAAGCTATTTTGACTATCATTTCATAAATACATGTACATGTACAGTTTCTACAAACTGCTATGAATAATATTTCTCTTGTAAACTAAAATACAATACATGTTCTTCCATAATGCAAGAAAAAACTTGTCTGATTACATTTACCCCACCAACCCCATTTTTTCTGCCTAACCAAAACATTTTATAGATATATTTTTTTTTAAGAAATGCTGCTAAACTATTATTTTTTGTCATTTGAGCATTATTAAGTCAAGTAATCTTCCCTAAGAGTGTCTAAATAAATAGTTTAAAAAATCAAACGATTTTACCGAACTATCTAAACCATTTTTGTGTCAAATTTAACTTTAAACAGACATGTATTTTTTCTTGGCCTAGACTTATTCATTTGCCATTACCCTTTGTTCTATAAGAGCTCTTCGTAGAGAAACTCTTTCTTCCAGCTGTTTTCTTTCCTTGTGATGCTGTGCCTCCATTTGCATTTTAATTTTACTTTGATATGCCATCAAAAGTTCCAACTCCTGCTGCAGTCGTTGTTTCAAATCTTGGGCTTCAGATAACTGGGCATCATCTAATCTCATCTGATGAAAATAGGAAGTATATAAAGCATAAAACATTTTATTATATAGATAGCAGTGGTTTATCAAATGTTCCCTGTGTAAAAAAAAATTTATAATTCACACTGTGAAATAAATTACCAGTATGTAATTTCACACACAGACTTTCTCCTGTCAAAACGTCACAACAAGAATATCAATATGTTGTTCAAAAAATTTTAAATATAAGTTGAAAATAGGAATTAATAAAACCGACTTAATAAACAGAATACACAGCTAAATGTGTTACATATGATAATCATAAGGTGCTCAAATCATATGATAATCATCTGACAGTCATATGATTATCATATGACAATCATGTGATAATCATATAATGCAAACCACAAGATTATGTGTGGCACATTTGCCTGCAAAATCAAGATGTTTTTGTGAATAACCAAGATAAAATTACTCAACAATGCTTGAGCAATTCTTCAGGACTCTTGACAACATTATGCTCAATCATTCTTTTTAATAGAATATTCTATTAATGGTTTACAACTTTCACAAATTCTATCCAATTGTATCGAAGGAATACATTCACTTATATTAATTTTGCAGTTGAAGAAGAATGGAAGACTTATTTTACTGTGAGAAACAATTTTCAAATGTATTACAATTGCCTTATTTGTCTACAAAAATTGGATCTTCGAAGTTCAGTGTTGTAACCCATTGTTATACATGTACTTTTATCTTTGTTAATATTTTTTTCATATTTCTAGAGAATTTTTTATATCTATGTTTTAATCTACTCCTTGAAAACATACTGCACTTATCCAAAATAATAGCAACTCAGCAATAGTCTACAGGATGACTAGTTTTTTTTTTACTCTGTGCTAATTAAAAGTCATACTCTCTCAAATAAACTGTACTCTCATTGAACAGAAAAAAAAATTTAGTTAAATAAACACCATGCAAAGACACATGGCCTTCTCTGACTTACTGCCAATAAATAATAACAACAATACCTAACTTAAAACAAAAAAATCTTAAGATGCCTCCTGTTTTTGTAGGAAGAAATCCAAAACAATATATCTTAAAAAAAAATCTTGAAGAATCTTGCAGAATCAAACATTCTGTTAATTATTTGTGTGAGCTAATTTTAATGCATCATATAATAAAGAAAAAAATCATGGAAACATAAATGGGCAATCCCTGGTAAAACAATGATAAAATGGAGTTTTCATGATTTATAAATGCATCATACAATTAAGAAATGAATCACGAAAACAGAAATGACCAGCCCATGGTAAAACAATGATAAAATGGAGTTTCCATGATTTACTTCAATTCTAATAGGATCAGTTCCTTTATACTTTTGAATAGATGCAGTCTATGTGTTGCATGAAATGTTGGTAATGTTTCATGGCTTCTTAACAGGATATATAGAAAACTCACTCACTCACCATATAGTTAATTCAGATACATGTTCTTCTACAATCAAAGCATTTGAATTACCAAGCTCTACTAAAGCTTTTCAATGATTTCAACTTTCATTTTAATTTAATAATCAACTGATAACAGAGTCAGATTCTGTTTCTCCAACTCTTGAATCCTCTACTTACATTTTGCTGCTGTAACATTTCAGCTATACTGGCCTCGTATTGCTCTCCTAAGATATTCAATTTCCTAACTTGCTCTTCTTTTAATTTTTTTGCTACCGCTTTCTGTTCATTTTTAGGTGTACTTTGTACAATGTGGTCTTTGAGAGCTCTGTATTGTCTTCTTTGAGTCTGAACAGCTTCATGAAACTGTTTTCTAATTAAAACTTCTTTTTGCTGAAAAATTAGTATTGAATTGATTAACACAGTTTAGATTCAAATTAGTACTGGTCCGAGGTCTGGGACTCTCAATTTCTGATGCAGGACCATTGAAATTTCATTTACCTAGGCCATGGACATAATACACTTTAATATTATTGAGGATCAATCTCTTTCTTCTGGTGGACCTATCATTAAGGATGCAAAAAAGTCTAGGCCCTTTCACACTTGAAAGCATATTTGGACCCCTGCACAGAGAATGTTTTGGATAAATATCAAGAAGACAAAAACTTTTAAATCAATCTTTATTACATAAGTCCTTTCTTTATTACATAAGCCCTTTCTTTATTACATACTTTCTTTATAACTCTGTGGGCCATTACTTCATTTCAAAACATCTTTTAAGAGTCAAAATGAAGTCCTTCTTGACAACCTTTTTCCAAAAGAAGGACAATAGGAAAATCCAACAGTGTTTGTTAGTAACAGCCAAAGATACAAAATTAATCATACGAAACACTCCTTTTTCAGGGACAAAGAGTTATATCATGGGACACACTCCTTTTTCAGGGACACAAGAGTTATATCATGGGACAAACTCCTTTTTCAGGGATACAGACTTAAATCATGGGACACACTCCTTTTTCAGGGACATAGAGTTAAATCATGGGACACACCACTTTTCCAGGATTTCAAATCACGTAACCCTAAATAGGATGACAATAAAAAACATAAGGACAGTTTCATTCAATGCGACAAAACCTTCTGCTACCTAAAAATTAACCAAAGACTTTTTAATTTTTGTATGATGCATGGAAGGATAGACACAAAGTCTTATAAAAAATGTCAAAATAATGAACTATTTAACTTAACATATGATAAGTGGCATACCTTCAAACTTCTGGGTTGCTGTTTATGTTCCAGAGCATGTTTCTTCCTAAGATTTGACTCTTCACGACTATTATATTCCTTTTGATTTTCGCGTTCAGTTGCATGCTGTTTTCGTAAGTGCTCATCTCTTAAATTTTGAATGGCTAATAATTGTTTATATTCTAATTCCTGTGTTGATGAATGATGCCGTAATAACGTATTGTGTTGCTTTAACTGTTGCTCTTGTAATTTGGCTAATTCCTGAAATGGAACAAAAATCATCCATGATCCCTTAAAAAAAAATAGGCCCAGACAATATGATGCACCTGATGTTGTGCTAGCCCCTACATGTATCTGAATTTAACAGCACATGGTTTTCTTCGCATCTCAAATTTTAAGTATAAAAACATTGAAAGTTATTTTGATGCTGTGTTAACAAGAAGTACAATTTCTTAACTATTTTCAACCATTATGGAGATGTACTGTTTATTGACTTTCATTTGTGATCATTTAAGCCACTTATGTAATGTCACCATCCAAACACTAACACATGTAAATAAAATGATTGTGAAAAATGTTTGATAACTGTTCAGAATAGTAATTAGTAACTCACCACTTCGACCAGTTAAAGGAATTTTCCTACTTGCATGTACATTCTTTTAAGTGGACAAATTTCATTAACGCAAAATTGAACTGCCCTTAAAATATCTATTCAATTTTTTTTTATTTTCATGCATATTAATACATGTAGCTTCAAAAACCCCATGTCGCAAATATTCGACCAATTTTTTGGGGGGTTTCTACTTCAATCAGATGTTACAAATTAAAAACAGCAGAATCGTCTGATGAATTTTTGTCATGAAGTAACAAAAAATATCAGCTGACTTCATACTCCCCTGAATTTAAAATAAACATGCACAATTTGACTAATTACAATTCATTACTACAAAACCAAAGGTGCATGAAAAAAATCTTTGACCTTTGTATAGAAATAGAAATCAATGTGAGTTATTGTAATAAAAGCAAGATACTTGAAAGCCATTTTTTCATTAAAAAAAAACCCTGTTTATTATCTGATTTCCTTTCCTGGTGCACCGCTCTTTGAATCTTTAGTATCTATAAATATCTTTTCTGAGTCAAAACCTTAAGTGATGAAGATAAATAACAACCTAGGTCTAAGAATGTTTTAAGTAAAGCCAATATATTACTAAGTTGCTAATTTGCTTTTGTTACTTTGTATGTATGATTTTAGTTACTTTATGTTCTTTGTTGTGTATGTCTGTTTTCCATGTCTGGTCTTTGTCCCTGGATTGCATTCTTTTGATTACTGCTTTAACCTTGGTTCCCTTGATTACTCTTTAATCAGAACATATACCCCATCTATATAAAGCTACAAACCAAATTTGAAATCAATCCATCTATAGGAAGCCAATAGAATTGCATGGAATGGAATGATGGATGGAATGACAGACAGACAAGGTGATTTCAATATACATTGTACCACCTACTTGTTGAGTGCGAGTATAATAGTTCTCTTCAGTGAAACTATTTTTTTATTGCCCAAGCCAAATCTTAATAATTGTAAGCACAATACTTCGTAGGCAAATTTAAAATATGGTACTTTCTACATATTTGACATTTGACTTTTGAATCAGTAATTTTTGAATTCAGTCTGACTGGAAATGGGAAAAATTACCATGCACACATGCAGCAATAATTAAACTTGTTAAAAGGGCTGACACATAGAGTTTACTAGTCTTCTCTCATATTGATAACTGAGATAATGAACAAAATGGTTTAAGACAGCAATTTTTGTTTTCATTTCAAAAGTTAAATGTCATGTAATTTGTAACTGATCATAAGCTTACGAGTTTATTCATCACCTAACAGGTTACACCTGCCGCTTATCATTATTAACAACTGTTAATAACAGTTAAGACAGGCTTCCAGAATTTCATGGTACTTTCATTCAAAATACTAACCTCTTGTAACTGTTCTTTTTCTAAAGAGTGATACTGCACTAATTTTCGTCGTCTAAATTTACGGATTTCAAAATCAATAGAGTCTTTATGTTGTTTTTCTAATCTTATTTCAGCCTCTTTTTGACGAGTCATTAAACGGTCTTTGTGTAATTTGAGAGCATCGTCCCGTTCTTTCTTTGGTGTTCCACTATCAATCTCCTGAAATAAACAAATCATTAGAAAAACAATGAGTCAGAAGAACACAGCTTACCTGACTATTTCCACGTTAACCAGTTTACCATGTTACTTCTTCAAAGGGAGGGAAGCGGATGTTCAACCCAGACAGTGTTCTAGGATTTTTCAGAAGTTGAGGTTTCCTCGGGAAAAATCCATATAATATCAACTTTCCCACAGTCAATGACTGCTTTCCTAACAAAACAAATCCTTACAGCATATGAAGTTTTCAACTTGCCACAGGAAAGTGTAACTAAGTACCTAACGTTCCCTGACCCAAATTTCACTTGCCCTGGGTAACGGGAAATAGGAATCCTAGAACACTGCCAGACTGAAACCTGACATACAATTCATCTCATCATGTAAAAGTTGCAAACCATATGTTAATTAATCCATAGAGTTAGCAGTTAAAAAATTGCTGAAAAGATGTGGAATGATTATGGTTTTACCTATTATGGCAGATGTTTCATGCATTTCACATCGACAACATTTGACCAATCAAAAAGACTCTGGTTTGTACTAGTCTGACAAGTCCATAAGTAGGTATGGCACCCCACTCGGACACATTATTTGGATTCAGAGCCAAACAGCCATCACTCTATCTCCTACATGCTGTGCATTTGATGTAAATACTACCCAAATTTAAAGTCTTTGAAGTGGCTTAGTTGGGAATCCAGCCTCACACACCAGCAAAAGAACTCGGACATAAACACAAACAGCAGTTCAATTTTTCCCCTTCAAAATCTACCCCTGAGGATGTATAATCATAACCTATAATTTACTTTTTTCATTTGTTCTTTGGTGAGCTTGTATTCCTTTTTCTGATTAGCTCCAAATGACTTTTTTTCTGTTTCTTGTGTTTGGGTAATCTGTCTTATAAGTTTCTTCTCCAAGGCCTGGTTTGTCTTTTGCTATTGATAAAAAGAGAAAAAATAATAAGTAATGAAGATAATAATAAAAATGTGTAAAAAAATAATAAGCTACACAAGTTGGAAAAAAAATTATAATTTTGGTACTTTCAAGTTCTGTAATGCTTGGACAACTACTGTAAAATTAAATATTCTTTGCAGATATTTTGATTCCACTTTTGAAGATCACAGTGAATAGATGAATTCATCTCTTTTTTTTTGGACAAGTGAAGATAAGGAACTCTGACATGTCACATAAATACAAGTTTTTTAACATTTCTTTGTGTGAATATTCGAAAAAAAACACCTGGTTTAAAGTCATTATACATCGACAATAAAATTTTCTTGTAACATACAGTGATAGGGATTCTAGGGTGCCATTTATCACATTCCAGCTGAAATGTCCCATAAAAATTAGAATTTTTAATGGTGTTAAAGAATGGCCCATTGAAATGAAGATCATCTAAAAGGACCAATTCTCAATTTTTTGATCCCAATCCCAAACATATTAAAAGCAAAAATTGTAATAAAATTTTTAGATAGATTTCTGTTGGGAAATAAACAACAGCAAGGCAAACAACCGTTTCCTGATACAGGGATGTGACATATAAAATAAAGGCCAAGGAAGGTCTTGTAAAATTTTCATTTTGATTATGTTGTGGGGAAAGTTGATTTCTTTCCTGGCCATAACTCCTCGAAGAAAGAAGGTGATTTTTCAAATTCTAGAGCATTGCACTGATATGAACTATTTTTCCTCTCACAAAATTTGCAGATCTAGATATGCAAACACTTCAAAATAGTGAACAAGTAGACACAATAAAGCATATGGTAGTCCTGCGTAAAAGATTTTGTTTTCTAGTTCTAGAAAATCACAAAGTTTGTTTTAACCTGCAATATAAGACGTAATACATGACTGATTGATTGTTGAGATTTAACGCCCGAGCAGCAATATCTCAGCTATATTCAAGCGATCAGACATAATACAATTGCACACACCTTTTTATCTAGGTCTTGAAGTTGTTTTTTCTTGATTTTTTCTAACTCTACAGTCAACTGTTGAGTGAGATTATCAAATTCCCTGTTTAACTTCTGGTTGTGCTCCTCCATTTCCTGTTTATATTTACCCTCAAGCTGAAAAAAATAGTATGACATATTATATTGTACATATTAATATACAGAAAAACTAAAATTGAACTACTAAGCTGGGTGATTCAAATAGATTTAACCATCAAGGCAATTAAACACTGAATTTAGTATCTATTCCAAACCAATTACATAATTAGCACTTAGTCAGACTTGTCTGGTATAATTTATATAACAAATTATTTACCAGTGTTTTCAGTATTATAAGATTTGAAAGAGGTAAAGCAGTGAGGCTTAATTTCCTGTATTGCAGTTAATAGAACTCATTTAAGTGCTAGATTTGGCTTCCTAATTCATTATTTTTGTTTCAGGTACTTCATGTCTACAATTTATTTATGGATAAGAACTTCTTATGCATTTATTCTAATGCTGCTGATGAGAGGTTACTCCTTGAAACATGTGTATAGTATACTAGGATTTGCAATATTAACATGAGTGGTATTTTTGTATCTATGAGTTCAAAAAAGGAGGGTCTGAGGTCCATAATCAATCCTACATACTTCCAAACTTATATTACTTAGGAGTGAGGCTTCAATTTCACAAAAAGTCGTAAGAGTAAAATTGATCGTAAGTTATGACGTAACAATGCTATTTTCTTTTATGACGTCATTATTTACAACTTTTTGTGAAATTGATTTCTGGACCTACAACCATTTATACAAATGCCTTATATAGGACTTTCAATTACTGGTTAGACATTATTCTCTAAATCTCAACTAGTTCTGGGACTTTCAAACTTCAGCATTATCCCTTACCCCAAGGAGCTGTTTCTGATGTTGCTTCCGTAACCGTTTGTAACCAGCAAACTGTTCGCGCAACTCATTGGACACCTCATGGTCCTTAATCTGTTTAGTGACTATAGAAGTGGTTCGGATAGTGGCAAAATTATTAGCACCAGGCTCTAGACTTCTATTACTTGTGTTCGTCATCTGTAATAAACAAAAAAAAAATTATCATTTAATTCAAATTATAAGAGTGAACAAGTGAATAATTGGATACAGTTCTTTTCCCATCTTAAACAAGGTTTTTTTTTATAACCTTTAACCCTTCTGATACATGTCCAAACTTAAACATTACAGGCTTTATTATTTTCCTTTTCCTACTTTTTTCTTACATTTTGAACTCCAAGAGAAAATACAAAAATAAACAAAACAAACAAAATGCTTAACTGAGCACAGTTTGATACAACCACAAAATTCAAACCATGAACAGTTTAGGCAAGTATGGACACACTATCCAAGTGCTATACAACTGTGAATTTTGATTTCAATTAAATATTTGACATTGGATAAGAATTTGACCAGAATCAAGTGGTTCCTTTATGGCCCCTTATTCATAAATGGTTCTAATCACAAACCCTACAATCAATCCCAGCCTTCCTATAGAGGTGTGGCACTAGTAGTAAAATTTCATAAAAATTCATTCACTTAGTCAAATTATTGTCCTGATATCATGAAAAAGTTCATTATGGCCCCTTGTTTCTGCAAGGTTCAAGTCATAACCTTCTTAATCAATCCAAGCCTTTTTTATGTAGAATGTTACCTTGTGGTACAAATTTAAAGAGATCCATTCACTTATGATCAAGTTATTGTCCAGATACTATGAAAATGCTTGTTTTTGACCTGTTTACCCCCTTATTCAACATCACTAATCAGTTCAAGTGACAACTCAAAAATAAATTCCTTCCCTCCTTTTGTGGTATGCCAACATGCTATATAATTTCATGAAGATCTACACATTTACTCAAGTTATTGTCTGGAAACCAAATTGTACATGGAGACCAGACGACAATGACAAGGACAGCATGATACCATTATAAGACAGCATATGTTTTCCAGTTGTATTATAAAACAAAACAAAAACAGTCCATGTTTTATCAAATTTTCAAGAAAAGCAACAAGTTTTTAATTAATTTCCAAGAGTTTTGAATAAAAAAATGTGACACCAGGTCAATATTTAATGTTTAGTCTCTGGTTGTTAAAACTACTTAAAAATAGCATTATACACCGATTGTTTTTTGTTTTTTGTACAAGTCCACTGCAGAAAAAAATACAACATACTAAATTAAGTGCCCTAAATTTTTTGTAAGCTTTGAAATACTACTTGTGCATGTTTATAGATAAAACATTCAATAATATGATAATCACTGTCTGCCATGCACACTAAACCTATTAAAAGGTCAAATCATGATTGATCATAATTTCAAAAGCTATTACAATTTCAAAAGCTTTTTAAAGTTGCCAGAAATCACTAATGCCATACATTTTTAATATTGCTAATATATTTCAAAAGACTCTAAAAAAGATGGAGGGATCTTCCAAAGTTGCTGAAAAAAAAAAAATGAAAACAATTCCAAATTTCTTGTGCCATTCATGTATAAATTGGAACGACTAGCCTATTGTCCTCTCCTATGTTCCTGTGGTAAAGTCACACGATTCTGACTCAATTTGTCAAATCAATATAATCTGGTAAAAAGATGAACAAAATTATCTTCCCAAATAAACAAACAAATGAAAAAGTTTTCGTATTGCTATGAGGGTATCAAAAGAAACATTTGCATGGTTATATTTTCTTTTACCATATTTTGGTGTGTATAGTGCGCAGTGCAGTTTTGAACGTCTAAACGTGTGAAAAAAAGTTTGGTTTTTTTTTTAGACTTAGGTTGCAGTAAAATTTTGTAAGACACAAAAATCGATATTTTGCACTTGATTGGTCAATTTATTTACCTTGATACAGTTTTTCCTATAAAAATGTGAAGGAAAGAAACTTATATGCAGACTAAAACATCATGTAAACATCAGTAGCTACATAAATTGGATAATTTTAATTTCGAAGCATGATAAAATTGACACTGGATGTATGAAATGGCTTACAAAACAAAATCGAAAGTCTGGAATTTTGGACATTTCAGGTTTTGGTTGTAACTAAAATTTCACACTTTTTCATTTAAAAACATACTTTTAAGAAAGAAAATTGTAAGACACAATCAAAATAAGCAACAAAATAATCATTTTCAGAAGTAAAAACATAAGATAAGGAGGGTTTGACAAAAAAAGGAATTCGTTACTTTTTGGTTTTTAGTTGTTTCATATTAATTTCTAACCATGCTTTATAAGAAGGAAATATTGTACAACCTTTGTTTGAAATATGTTATTAAGTCATTTGAACATGATTTGAAGAAAATATCACTAAAAATTTAATACTTAAAGATGTATTTGATGATTGGATAAAATCTCTGTCAGTAACATTTCACTTCCAGTTTGTTTGTTTACATTACACAATGTCTTTTCACGTACCGAAATCTTTAATTCGTGGTCAATTCTCGTGTACTGGTAAATAATCCGCACCCCCATGTTCTGGAAATGATTTGTATGTAAAAATGTGCTCATAATACACACCAAAATACAGTAATATATCTTTCAAGAAAGTGATTTCTGACAACTGCCTTTCAAAAATTCCCATTAAAAAACTTGTTTTTTCATCACAAGTCATGATACTGCATGTTATCTGCAAAAAAATATTTTTTAAACAAATAATACATGTATTGAACAATGCATTTATACATGCAGTGTTGCTGTACACACCATGCTGATATACCTTTTGTGTGTGTATATGTTCTACATTGTAAGAACCTCGTGGATTCGACCAACCCTTGTATAAAGGTAAGAAAAAAGGTTATTTAGAGTTAAGGTCAATATATAGGTCCAGATGCCATGAAGGTGAAATTTTGTAGTTTGAAAAAGAAGAGTTTTTCAAACTAAGAAAATTGTCTGCATGTAACACCCAGATTGAATTCTTATGGAAACCTTTCAGAATGAACTTTGTTATTATATTTAACAGCTTAAATATGTATAGGCCAAACCAATCAATAACTGCTATAATATTTATGCACTAGAAAGGTTTCCTTGTAAAATCCTAATGTCAGTTCTTTAATCTTGACACTGAAGTAATTTTACTTCTAGAAGCAAGATACCAAATCAATTTTTACAGCACATACAATGATAATGTTTGTGGGATTGAGGTGGTCTACCTTGAATTAAATGAAAACACATGATGAACTGTCTTCGTTTGTTCTGTAACATTGATTATTTATCAATTTATTTTTATTCTATGTATAAAAATCTATATCTGATCAAAATTTAAAAATTCCTAAACTGTCCTAAGGAAGTATTTCTGGCAATGGTCATTCAATCACAGGAAGACTAACTCTATCCAGTGAATATCATCATTATATGAGCTGAAAATTTGTTTGATTATACTACACAAAAATTGTATTACTTTTTAAATAATAATTCACAAGAACTAAAGAACTGACCCTTTTATATAGTACTGAAAATTTTAGAAAAATGCACTTCTGCAAATCTATACCAAACATGAACTCCCAAAGTTAGTAAATGAAGACTAACTTGAAATTATATGATTTTAATAACTTTACCATAAGATAAGGATGAGAAAAATAAAATAGACGATTTTGTTAAACGTTAGGATTGAGATATGGTACACATTTACAGATAGTAGAGCTGATATACAGAAGAATAGTAAATGATTGCTAGTTAGGTGACAATACCAAAAATACCACATGGTAGGTCTAAAATTTGGGGATTTTGAAGTAAAAAAAGCATAGGAAAAATTTTGACATATACTTAATGATGCACAAGGTACTTATGGCCAGAATAAATATTTTTTGCAGAATTAATTTTGGTGTTTACTTGTTACAAGGTACCATAACAGTTCCCTTGCTTAAGTATAAGTCTTTATAAAAATCAGAAAGGAGGTGATTCATGCATATCAAAAATCCACCTATTTCAGTTTTATTTCTTGTTCAGAAACAGTTATAGATCACATAACCAGTCTTAGATTTTCATTTGGTGGTTGTGCTTCTGAGATGAAATTTATATAGATTGTACATGAAATTAGCACTTTGCAAGAGTTGTAGTTCTTGATTTGGTTTGATTTGGTTGATTTTAGTGGAAGGTTAAAGTGTAGTTTTCACAAAAGCACAGATCTAAATACAAAAAGGACTATTATCACATGAAAATATAGCATATGTAGACCAAAAAAGCAGCGTCTGATCAATAGGTTTTTCTACACCATGAATCACTTTACCATAGGCAGTGTCTGAACTTTAGATGGACAGGTACTTAAACTTTTATACAGTAAAACATGTGTCAACTTTATCCAGTATATACCAAAATTCTGCATAAATTATTTATGTTTTTTCCCTGCATATCTGACACTTCCAATGCATTTTTGTTCTGTGTAAATTGAACACCTGCAAGTTGAACTAATATTGCAGCCAAAAGGTTCTGATTCAACAGATTGTACTGTAAATAACTTTTTACTTTAAAGTCATAACAAATAAAGTAAGTACTTGGACAAATGTGTGCATTTCCTGTAATATCACATAACTAGCAATCTACATATTAATGTTAGCATATGTCTTAATACCCATGCTGTATTAAAAAAGTACCTTGGTACGTCCTGGGAAATTTGACTGGAACTGGTCAACAGAGAAAAAGCTTATGTTTTTGATTTCCAAAATCAATAATCTTTTTAAACCACCACAGGATTTGTTTCATATTTACATGAAATGGATTTTTGTCAGATATCAGAGCCAAATGGCATAACTATAGAGTAACTAGCCAGACCATCAAAAAACTACAGCCTATGTAAACACATAATTTTCAAAAAAAAGTTTTTTTACACTATTTTGATTTGAACTGAAAAGATTAAGGAAAATAATCACTATTGATCTAATTTTTATAGGAAATAATAAAATTGAAACAAAGTTTACAGAATAAATGATATTTGTAAATGTTAATTTCACAAAGTTGGTAACAAGCTGACAAGACACTATTGGGAAGTAAATTTAACATTGTTACAGAAAACTTTTAATAAGACACACTATGTTGTTAGCATGCCAATACTTTTACTTTAAAATGTGATTTTTTTTATTTCATGCTAGTTGGGAGGCATTTCAGGTGATGTAAGACATAAATTACCATGTTTCAAAGTTTATTTTGAGTCAGTGGAAAATGTTACCCATTATAGTTCTGTTCTCTGATTACAAAACCCTAAACCCATCATTCTTAAGCATCTGTTCACATGAATGTAATAAAAGCAGAAAACAATAAAGCAGTACCGAATTCACATTTTTTTTTCTTCAGTAAAAATGGCTAAAATCATTTGAATGCGAACTGAACAAATAAGCAGTTGTCATTAAAATGTGCCATAAAAACATAGATCATAGATTGAAATGCATTTAAGTAAGATAACTAAGACTAAAACTTAAAGAAAAAGGAAAAAAGTAGTGATAATATATACATGTACATAACTTAAATAAGAAGGCATACATATTTTAGCTGAACTCTGACCCCTACCCTGTACCACTAAATGAACATTTAACAGAAAACTAAAAGAATTACTCTTTGAAAATCCATCTTTAACCATGACTATAAAAGATGAGAGATGAGAGGACCTTCTGAAGAAAGCTAACCAATCTACAATAACCAAAAAAGGATTTACATAAGCATCAACACTTACACTTCTCTCCCGATTAAAGTTAATCTTGACTTCATCGTTGACGGCACTTTGAATGCTATTTTGACTACTGCTTTTACTACTCATGCTAATGGACTGTGAACTCTGTTGACTAGCTATACTACTGGATTTACTTGCATGGTCTAAGTTATCACCATCCTGTAAATAAATATTCAGTTATAAAAAAAAACAGCATGCATAGATATCAAAAGAATCAATATGGTGTGGCACATTTTTAATTAAAACCCTTTTAATTAACTGCAAATATAATAACTGCTTTTATGGATGCTTAATACCATGCAGTATGTACGAATGAACAAATTAATGTTGATACAACAGCCTTTAGTCGCTTATCAAACCAAATAGTCAAGAACTGAATTGCAGTTTGTTCCATGATTTACAATAAATCATATGTATGTGCCCGATTTGTTAATTGAATAAGATGAATTAAACAAGTAAAAACATAATTTAAAGTACTGTATCACTAAGATGAGTCAATATTTTTTTCTTTCTGGGATACTTTATTACAACATGTACTTAAGGCAGTGTCACATAACCAGACTAAAATAGTACTAGTATCATGTATGGGGGAAATCATTACAAAAGGATGAGATACATGTATGAAGAACAAAAAGGAAGTGGAAAATGGGCAAAAATGAAAGTAAATAAACAGTAAAATAAAAAAATATGGATTTGCACAAGCAGAAACCCACTGATCCACACAAGAAAAAAAACACATCTATGCATCAATATTTCCTCAATATTTTCCTAGTCTATCAACTTTCAAAATTTTCATTACACAGAATGGTTAATACCTGTGATGAATCATCCTCTGTGATATCGGTACGACCATTAGCACCATTCTCTCCATCCATAACATCAACCATCAGTAACTTCTTCATACGCCTGTACTGAAGGTTGTCAAGTTCCCGAACAGCGTCCTTCGTTCTCTGTATCAAGTCTAATATCACATTGGCTGGTCTAGTTTTGTTAATGAAAGACCCCTAAAAAAGTATAATTTCTTTTAAAGATGGTACTGGTAGTTTATCAATCTCTTAATTTCTCTTCAAGTACAGGAAATTTCAACATTTATCAAACTTCAATGCAGATTTTTGAGTTTCCTTTAAATGGTATTAGTAATATTTATTTTTTGAATTTCTACAAATACAGAAAGTATTGAACACTTTACTGCAAATGGAAAGAAAAGTAAGTTTTTGCTAATTAATTAAACTTCATTAGAAATTCAAACATTTTGTTCAGATACAAAGAGTGAGTTGTTTCATAAACGGTATCAATTAAGTTACACAGAGTTTTTAGCCGACATACAATTTTCCAGAAAAAGCTGAGTTTTTACCCGACATACAATTTTCCAGAAAAGGCAAACTACATGCATAAAAGCATAATAATGTGACAACATTTTCTTCCACTTCTTATTAAACATATAACTTACTGATAAAAGATTGGAAGCTGCTGGTCTGTCAAAAGGACTTTTTGAAAGACAAGATTCGACAAAGAGACGGAATTCTTCTGACCAATCACCACCAGCCAGGGTTGGTGGGTCATTCTGAGCAATGTGGTATAGGGCACTCATTGCATTCATGTTGAAAAGTGGAGGTTTTCTTTCAGCTGCAAAATGAAGAATACTGCAATGTATTTCATATGGAAATATGTTCATACCCCCACACATACAGGAAGTTGATATCGGAAAGCAAACTAAAATGTTTCCAACATATGCCCTATCTATTTAAAGCCACAAACCAAATAAGTTGGTTCTGTAAGAGCAAAATTTGGCCCATAAAAACAAAGTTTACATGAAGAAAATTTTATGTTGTTTCTCCAGCTCTTTAATGTGTTTTATAGTTGATTTGATTGGTTTATGGTTATAATTTGAACATATATGGTCAAATTTGCCTTTCAAATTGGGTGAGATTGGGAAAATCTGTTAAATAGGTTGGAAAACACAAAATTTTGTGCAGTTTTTCACTCTTTTAACAATGCCACATGCATGTTGACTCTCATGCTTCATATATTTTGTGTATAATTGTCGGTTACAACTCGTGTAAAAATATCTTGAGTCAACATATGTGTGGCCACTTCCGTTCCACACAAAAACCATCTTAAAAACTGTGAAATGTTAAAAGTTCAAGGTTTTTTAAAAAGTTACATAAATGCATACTGTTATTTCTTTAACAATATCATAAATCTCATCAAAAACATCTTATATTCAGCGTTTGCTACCATTTTACTATACTACTACTACTATTACTACTACTACCTAGAAATCAGCTTTAATCAAATTTTCAAAAATGCCCGAATTATGAGGTCAAAAGGGGTCCTTACCGAACTTTCTCCTTTGAAATATATCATCCAATGGGAGCTGAGATTTTTATGACAAATATATTCCCTAACATTCCACATAGCTAAAAATGGAAAAGTCCCACAAACAGGAAGTTTATATTGGACTGCATCAAGAATTGCTTCCAACATATGCCCCATCTATATGAAGCCACATACAAAATCTGAAATCAATCCACCCATTGGGAGACAAGATAATTGCAACGAAATTCAGACAGATGGAATGAATGTCAGACAAGTTGATTCCAATATACCACTCACTCTTAATTGCGGTACATGTATTTTTAAGTCCTAGTTTTCATATCTTATAAGGATTTTGTATTTTACATGAAATCAGTCTCATATTAAACAGGACTTAAAGAAGCCAACTAAAACACAGAGAGATAAATGTACAAAAAGAGTTATATTCTCAAACACATACTTTTAAATGCATTCAATGCAAATAAAATGTGAATTCAAATACAAACATGTGATACCTGACCTGAATTTAAACTTTTATGTGCATTTATCATACATGATAAACAATCATTGATTGTTCTGTTCTACAATTTGTTATTTGCCTTTTTCTATAAATCAACAGCTGTGTTTAAGTCTATTTCCCTGTTTTGACATTTGAACTCTGAACTTAAATAAGTATAAAATCAATTTAACATAAAGGAAAGCTTCCAATACCAATTCCTAAACAACCATACTACAAATATATTCTGTAATTGGTTTAAGTATTTTTGAGTTATTGAATGATGTATGGAAAGAAGTACACAAAGAAGGTACTGACTACAAAATAAAGCGACAAAAAAAAAAGAAGAGGTTACTTCTCAACATGCTAGGAAAAAAAAATTCTCAATAATAGGTGTAGATCTTCAATACATACATTAATAGTACAATACTTTTTTTTAAGAAAGGCATAAAAAATTTTTTTTTTAAAGTCATGGTTCCTGCTACCAGCAAGAAAAAATGGGCAGGTAGGTAGGGAAATTATTTTATTTTTCAAAAACACTTTACACTAACTAAATGGCATAACAATCTAGACTAACAGTGCTTGGGCCAAAATGGCCATAAAATGTTTTGGGTAGGCACAAAAAAACTAGAGTAGGTAGGGTAGCAGGAAACAGACATATTATTTTTTGCTTAACAGATTATACACAGAAGGTGTGTCCTAAGTACAATGGATTGAAGATGTGAATTAGCTACTAGACCTGCTTTCACCTTTGTTGATGCAAGTAAAAACTGTAGTATACCAACTAGTATAAAAAAAAAACTGTAGTATACCACCTACTATAAAAAAAACTGTAGTATACCACCTAGTATAAAAAAACTGTAGTATACCACCTAGTATAAAAAAAACTGTAGTATACCACCTAGTATAAAAAACTGTATTATACAATAAATAAGTCTATCAAACTACAGGTGTAAAAAAAACTACTGTCCTTACCTAATTCAATACAAGTGATACCCATGGACCATATATCAGCTTTTCCATCATACTGGCCTTCGTCCATGGCAAGAATGACTTCAGGGGCCATCCAATAGGGTGTACCCACAAATGAGTTGGCAGGACATACAATTGATGCTGATCCAAAATCAGCTGAAAGTAGAAAATTGATCTCATTTCAAAACTCATTTTTTTAATTGAGAAATCTTGTATCATGTTTTTAAGTAATTAAGTAGCAGTCTTTGTAAGAATCATGCAAAATCTGAAAAATGTGATATACCCCAAAAAAGGCTACATATTTTTATTTTTGTAATTAAGTTGTTCTATGGGTCTATACTATCAAATGTGTAATTATTCATTCAAATCTGCCTGCTCTTAGGAGATAATCTGCATTGAAAATCCAGATTCTATTGTATTTGAGTGCCATTTACAGAGTTATCTCCCTTAATTTTTAAATCTACAGTGCATTCTATATAATTTTTATCTCCTAAGAGCACGGGTTATATGAAAAACCACATGTTAATTTCTGTTTACTATGACATTTCAAACAAAATATCAAAAATAAAAATATGTAGGCTTTTTACCCCTGAATCACATTTTGCATGATCCTTAGTTGGAATCCTACTGAAACTGATTCCTTCATGCACTGCACAATATCATGAAATTTACAACGCCTTCAACATATTTCAACTTCACAACTTAACCTTGAAACCACTATCTAAAAGCAAGAATCTTAGCTTATCAAAAAAGTAATTTTACAAACTCTGTTGGCTGGTATGAAAGTTCAATTTTCTTTCTAAATCGATGCCTTATTTTTTAGATAAAGCAGCAGAAATAAACTTCAAACATTACATCAAGAGCAGAATACACATTTAAAAATTGAAAGTTGAAAAATATATTGTACTTGATTGATAAAATTTTTCAATTGAAAAAACCAATTTCACAATAATTTACCGAATTGTTTTGGAAGTCCCACACCAGTAGATTTGCATTCAGGCATAATGATGACAGACAATTTGCAGGAGATTTTTCTGTCACATGTAGACATACACATTTGCTTGTTTAAATTCTATAATGATAGGATTTTTTCAGGTAAACTAACCTAACTTAACAGTCCCATTTTCTGTGAGTAATATGTTGCCAGCTTTGACATCTCTGTGAATTTTACCATAGTTATGTAAGTAATCCAGACCTTTCAAACACTGACAACAAATCTCACAGATTTCATCCTCCTTCAATGGCTTCTTATGAACTGAAAAGAACAATTACACAACTCATTTATCATTTAAGGAGGTAGACCTAGGGTAAGGGACATAACTCTTGAAATCAGTGATATGTTTGTATCATATTCAATTTCACCAAAGCCTTTCAAGCTTTCATTTCAAACAGAGTGAAATCAATCCAAGTTACTTTGATGCCTACATGAAATTGATGTAAAATGCTGAATACAAACGTTCCAATGATTTTAAAGAGTTGTGTCCCTTACCCTAGGTCTACCTCCTCAGCACAGATCAAACAGAAAAGTTTGATCTAAAATGTAAACGAATTAAAAGTACTATGATCTTTTTTACTCATTTCTGATTCCATCTTAATAAAAAAACTATCAACTCTTTATCATTATTTGAAAAGGTACAAAAACTTAAGTATTAAACCCAACTTTAAAAAAAGAATCATTGTTTTTCATAAGAATCATACTGGTAAAATTGAATTCATAAACAATTATATCAAAACAATAAAGAAGAGAACTAATGAATTGCTCCCTCATTACTTTTTAAAGTACAAATCTACTTAACAGCCATAGAATATATAATACCATATTTTTCAGACTATAAGTCGATGTGGTGTACAAGTGGAATTGCCTAATTTTGACCAAAATCAATAAAAAAAACATAGACAAGTCAATTTGCCAAATAAGTCTAGGGTAAGACATGTGCATTTTTATTGTAGGTGTTAGCGGAGATCTGAGTTTGTTTTTTCACAGCATATTATTCCAGCGATGTTACTTGATATAGTATTTCTGAATTGAATATTTGCATTTTTGTTAAAGTGTACTTTGTCCGAGAGTTCAATTATTTTAATAAATTGTGTGTAAATTGCTCTGAAGGCTTAAATCATCGAATCTGTAAACATGTCAAGCATGGGCACCCAGGTGTGAAATTAGCGGGAAGTTGGTTTGATGAATACAAGTCAGAATTACATGCGGTAATTAATAAACAATATTACCTGGTATTTTGAAATACAATAAAAAAAAATATTTTTAAATTAGGTTGCAATTAGCCATTTAGATAACACTTTAACAGATTATAATTTGAGCCAAGTGGGAATGTGTTACGACATACTGCAAATGGGTATAAACTTGCAACTTGAAGGACCGATAACTCCGGAACACTCGATAATGTCTTACCAGTAAAAAAGAGTTTGTTAACGTATCTTGTAGAGTTTGTTAATATATTTTAACGGTTTTAAAGTTTTCATTAATATCGTAGTATTCGTTCATAAAGGATAGCAGCACTGATCCATAATCTTGCGAGTTCAATTGCAGGTTTGACTGTGTGAGCGACGGCTTTTAGTTATTGCAATTTACCAAAATTTTGAATGAAAGCAATAAAAAATGAAATAAAAAAAATCCAATGAAATGCATCATAGATGAACAATTTTTCTTAAAAAAAATCCTTATATAACCTTATATAAGTAGAAGTGGACGATAAGACGAGGCTATCACTTTGGTGAAAAAAGGTATTGACTTATAGTCTGAAAAATACAGTAATTAAAGTGAACATCACCTGTATAATTTTTTTGTCATGTAATTTTAACTTGGTTTAATGTCAATTTTATCATATATGTTGTAAATAAGTATATATTGCAAGACCATATTGTAAACTAGTTATGTAACTAAATATGTCATCCTGTTCAAACAAAGGATGATATTATTATTATTATTATTATTATAATATACATGTATAACTGATTCAATACAAACGATTAATACCCACCTTCAATAATATCAGAAGCAGATCCAAGACAGTATTCCATTACAAGCTAAAAAAGATCAGATTTACTCATTATTCACATTCATATGAGACAGGTGAAACCTGAAACGCTCCCAAAGGAACATAAATTCATACCACCTTTCATTTTGTTATATTATTCTAATAACCTTCAAACCCAATCCTCCATATATAGGGTATGAATTGTCCTAATAATACACGGTCCAAATTGTAATGGTCTAAAATGTCTTTGGGCCAAATTGTCAGGCTTCCATAATACTGACTACATTATTCCTGTAGTGTGACATTGCTATCTGCTAACTAGCTTCATTTTAGATTGTTTTCTGTTGTCAAGTTTACAAAATGTTGTGTAAAATCAGTCCCTGACTACATATTAATTGACAAGTCATATTTACACTACAAATATCTATAACACTAATCTCTGTAGTATCCTCTTACCCATGCTGTGTGTTCTTTCAGATAACATCCTTTATAGTCGATAGCATTTTCATGCTTCACTTGAGTTAGAAACTTTACTTCTTTTATTATGTCCTGCCATTTCTGAAATAATATGCCACCATTGAATGTAAAATTGGCAATAGCATTTAATAAAAAAAAAAAAAAAATACACAAAATTACACAAGAAACAATGCCCCACAATTTCTTTAAAATTTCATTCATGTCATCAGAGCTGCCACCCCGAGTTGTGGTGTATAGTAAGGTCTGGGGACCAGCAGCTACTGGAGATTTCCTCTGAATTGACATGCCTTTGGTTCAATTTGAAGCATATTAAGCCTGATATGTTTTAGGCTAAAAAAAATCCATAAAAACCCTCCTCTATTTGCGATTTTCATTACGGTAAAATACAGAAATTTTTTATCCATTCCAGAATCGTCTGCGCACTTGACAGAAAGGTAACAGGTATGAAGCAAATGAGGCTGTTATTTAACATTGATCATCAAAAACGAAAGTGTCTTGTTTCAGAGAGATGGCTCTTATTCATCTTATATTCCAGTAAAGTTTTAATGCCATGGAGTATTTTATTTAACTTCTCAATATCCTGTGCGTTTACAAAATTGTTCAATCCGATGAAATTTCTTGAAAAAAAAAAAAGAAAACTTGCTTCTGATTAAAAAAAAAAAAAAAAAAAACCTCATGCACAATTTTTTTTTAAAAAGTGGCCTGAGAAACTGGACACTTTTTTTTGTATGGCCTTAAACATGTTTTTTCTTGTTAATCCCAATATATTTAACAAATTTCAGTTTTAAGGTTTTTGTAATGGACAATAAAAGTATAATTTTTGCACAATTTTTAACACCTTGTCATTCTAATAATGACTAATATGTGGCACTCTGCCTTCTTCAGAAATCCCTCACAAAACTGTTGAAGATAACACATTCACACCCTACATTATTGTGTGGTATATTTCCCTGTGAGAAATGTTAAAGTCTGACGAGCATATCATGCATTTTTCATATGACTGTCCCTTTTCCAATAAAAGGATACTTAGAGCTGTTGTCATGTTCGAGTTTTTGACTCCAATGAGCCTTCACTTTCTTGGGGAAAAGAGTTGTTTCTATCTCTGATTTCCTTTCACCTTTCAGGAGCGGACATTTTCTGTTTATAAAATTTCTATACAAGCTCAATCGAAAACCATGAGGATCATTTTAAATTACTGGCAATTGTCGAAAACCAGATTTTACTAATTTTAAAACCAGAAGCGGACATGATGATGAAAATGCCCAGATTTTCATTTTCACACAAAAATCTGAAATCCTAAGATATTCTTCCTATTTTGAAATGGCATATTCAAATGGCTGTAATCAAAAGCTTTATGCTAAAAAAGTCAGGGTTGGCAGTTCTGATATCATTAATCTTGCGCAATTTATTGCTTGTAAATTCAATTCGGACCAACATCGATTAGATTAACAGTTTAAATTTTTGTTGGTTTCTACCCAGGACAGTATATAGTGGTGTTTCTCCCTAAATTTGAGAAGGCACAGTAATTTACATATTTTGCGGGCTTTCAATTGTAAGAAAAGGGTTATTCTGGGGTGTCCACCCATTTATTTTTCTAAAATGGCCTTCTAAAACCTGCAATAAACGAACTTCACTCTAGTGTGATGTTGAAGAGTGCCTTCAATAGGTGTCTATACATCAGGAGTACATGTTTAATTGCAAACCAATAAAAAACTGATACAACAAGAATCTGTTGGTCACAGCTCACTATGGATACACCTGCTTTCTCTAGACTTCTTAAGCTTTTGGACCTTGGCTATGTTGCTACAAGACTGATGTCATCACTACGAAAGTTTTATGGTGGTCATCATGAACTTGTGAATTGTTACAGTGTATCCATCTGCACCATGAAAACAGATTTGTTCAACGTGTCAGTTTCCATTTCCTCTTTTTGACTTTTGTCTACCCTGGACTTTTTATAAGCAGCTCAGCAGGTGTTTCTAAAAAAGCAGAGGACGATTACCCTACCGTTGCACTTGGTCCATGCTCCCAGTTCTTAGTAGAGTCTGCTTTGCTCATTTACTTTTGTTACTTTGTATGTATAATCTTAGTTATTTTATGTCCTTTGTTATGTATGTCTCTTTTCAATGTCTGGTCTTTGTTCCTGGATTACATTCTTTAGATTGCAACTAAAATCCATCGAAATATAACAAAAATTCACATTTTCATCTAACAGGAAGTAGATGTCATATGAGTATGAAAATGCATCCCATGATACAACATCCCTATAGGAAGCATAGTACATTATATCAGCAACCTGTGATTAATAGTAACCAAGTTAAATGCAATGAAAATTTTGCACACTACCACTGTACAAGAAAAGTTCCAAGATTTTTCGGCAAACAGGAAGTAATGTCATACGAGTACTAAAAGGCATTCCACCATACAGTATATCAATATTAAGTTTTGTATTAAATATTAACATCTTTTTATGAACAGGAACTAAGAATTTTGTTATGAAAAATATGTGTTGCAGAATGATGAACACAGGTTATACAGTATACCCAACTTCTACAGAACTGGGGTATAATTATTCAGTAAGTGAATGCTAGGGTTGGCCAACAGGGAGGACATCGTATAATTTGTGATTAAGGCAGTACGGTGCAACACCATGCTACATTGGTCTAGGGAAACCTTTAAAATCATTTAAGTACTGTTATTTCATTTCGTAACATTTCATGAACATTACCTCTGCTGCCTGTTTTCCATTATAGGACATCTTTTTGATGGCCACAATTTCTTTATTGAGAACATTTCTGGCCTAAAGAATAAATAAAATGAACTGATACACAATGAATTCTACCAAAAGTTTATGTATACAATCGTGCAATGTACATGCAACTTTTAAATTGTGTTGAAAGTTGAAAGCCTAAGTGAATTAACACTTAAATTACAAAGGTTGTCAACTTAATTTATTGCAGGTGTGCCTAAGACAATTGGAATGAATAAGACCTTCGTGTTTTGTTGTATTCCAGACATTGAAACAACCGCTGTTATTAGGGAGGTAAACCTAGGGTAAGGGACACAACTCATGAAATCAGTGATATGTTTGTATTATATTCATATTAACCAAAGCCTCTCAAGCTTTCGTTGACCAATTTAATTAGCCACTTACATACGATTGATGTAAAATGCTGAATAGAAACGTTCTAATGATTTTTAAGAGTTGTGTCCATTACCCTAGGTCTACCTCCTTACAGTAGTACAAAGGACATGTGTTTTTCATTTGTTGTTAAAATCTATTAAATAATGAAGCTATATTATAAAAGGGAATAAGACTGCACTGTAGTTTTAATAGAAAGTCTACTTTGGTATTTAATCTATTGGCCTGAAGTGATTTTAACCATGAACTTACGTAGTAGACAGCACCAAAACTTCCATGACCAATTTCTCTGAGATCTTCAAAAATACGCTCAGGGTCCTCGTTGAAGAAAAGTGCTGCTAAATCTGGATCATTCAATTTCCCTGCTTTAGGTAAGGATGGCATTTCGCCAAATAGAATTCACGCATTGGATGTATTACTGCTTTCACATTTCTGAAAATGAAATTTCAATAAGAGAAAATCTATCTTCTGTACATACAATATACTTCTTATTTAATAGTACAGGTATAAATATAATAATACACATGTTGTACATGTAGATCAGTAAACACTCACCAGATAAACATAAAGTTAATGATGTCAATTTATATGTTTATATGAAAACCCATGATATTGATTTTATTGTATTTGCATGATGTATATATATATATATATATATATATATATTATAATACAGGACCACTATGTGTACTAGTAATGTACCAATATGTGTTTATCCAGTCTAAATAATGGCTATTATCATTATTATTATCAAACAGAGATTTGTTTTATTTTTGATGATGAAAAATGTTAGACAGGGAGTATGATTGTATGTTAGGTGGATAACAATCCACCTGTGCACAAGTGCATCATGATTTTTTGAGTTGTGATCCAGAAATTGATACCAGGACTGTTTTTACGATTATTATCCAATTTTCATTTAGCTTAAGGAGACGTCAAAAAGGGGTGATGACAGCTCAAAATTTTATTTCTCAATCACAAATAAATTTACCTGCTGTTTTGAGTACTTAAGATTTGCTTCCATTTAAAGGGATAAAGGTTAGATATTACCTACAGATGTGACTAATTTTCATTTTTCCAAAATTGGTTGATATGTAAATGAAATTACACAAACAAGACATTCTGTAAAAATTGTGAAACAAATCGGATCATTAGCCAAGAACTGCAAAATGTACACTGTAACAGATCGTGACAGAGTGAAATCGTTCCACCCCTAAAATGTATATCACACGTATTAAAGATTCAAATATATTCTTGCGTGCATTTATTACAGTTACTTACTGGGACATAAATTTTATAGCAAATCATGTTTTATTTCAGTTTCTTGAATGGTCATGTATTGTAATTATATGATAGTGTACCAGGGTTTGACATAAGCTTTTCTCAGTAGGTAGCCTACATGACTTTCTAAAAGATAAATAAGGTAATCCTCAAAATTATTTTGCAGACCTGTCCTTAGGGCTATTAAAATTTTAAGAAAGAACATAGGTAGCCCAAAGGACTACCAATTAAAATTTCAAGGTAGACCTCTCTCAATTTAGGTAGGCACAGAACTACAGACCACTGTTAGTGCCAAACCCTGTGTACAAATCAAAGTGCAACAGTAACAAAATACATGTTTCATGTCATATTATTCATATTAATCATAACAGCATACAACAAATACAAAAACTTATTTTTTTCCTGATACAATTTTCATTCAACAATTTTTTTTTCTGTCTTTTAGTTGTATTTACCTGTTCAAGAAACATGCATCCATAAAAATAAACATGATTAGTTTCAAATTTTTCAACAAGCATTTTATTTGCACAAAAAAATCTGCACTAGTCAAAGTGACATAGGTACTTATCTGGGTTTATATTGTGCATGTTTTCTGAAGCATGAGTAAAGGTGGATTTGTTTTGGATATCTGATTGTAGTTTTGTACTTTTAACAATTAGAACATTATTGTATGCCCAAATTTTTTCCACATCAGGACATTAGTCTCCCTCTTACTTGAGTGCCATGATATATCCCTTAAATCTACAGTAAAACACTTAAGAAAAACTGAACATCAACAAACCAGAAATGGGGTACAATTATCAACTCAATGCATACAGCCCATTAATTTTAGCTTGTGCTACTGACTGGATAAAAACTACAGGCTATAAAGGAGTTCCAATGACTTATGAGTACTTTTCTATCAAATATTTTAACATGATACTATGCTAAAATAACAAAACTTCAGCAGACCATGAAAAACTGGTAGATCACCGGGTAAATTGGTAGAGCAGCACTAATATAACCCCATTAGACAACTCATATTAAGTTCATTCATAGAGAATGAAGATACGCTATTGAAACTGATAGCTCAATCACTGGTTTGAGTTCATTGACGGGTATTTATGCTGCATATGAGGCTGGACAAATGAAACCAGGGATTGGAAGGGAAAATGGTCGCTTTGTTCATGTTTTGTTTTCCATGAAAATTTCTCTTTAGTTTGTTATAAACAAATACAAATGCTACCAAAATTGATTCTCCCAACTCACCGACTCTATATAACAACAATATAAGAGCTAAACACCGAGAAATCACAATGTTTACAACATAAATTAATCCAAGATCTTCTTTTCCTCTCCAACAATATGGCTACGCCTACGCATGCGCTGTAGGAATTCTTAATAAACACGGAAAATGTTGATTTCATGCTAGAAAATGACAGGATACTGAGGAAAAGAAAGAAGAAATGAAATGATTAAAATATTTCAATACCTTAACAGGTCGTTTACTGATTTTGTTTTTTAGGCAATATCATATGACGTCACCGGAAATAGTAGTGCGACGATCAGATTCTAAAAATAGTATATTGGGCTCTGTGAAGGGGTTTCCTCGCGTGATATCGTTTTTATTTAATTTCTCTTAATTTACCTTAACACCTGGTTTATTGATATCAATGCATTCATTAGATCGTTCTGTTTTTCTTTTTTTTTCTAGATTTAAGTGACAAAATGTGAAAAATTGTTTTTTTTTAAAGGTTTTCATTTAAAATTAAAACAAACCCACATCTCAAGATGATGGTAATGAAACAAATTTTCGCCATTCGGAATAGTATATTTGACCGTTTGTCATTTGTAAATGCATTTATAATGCAGTCAATGGAACTACGAATAAGTCACTGATTATCACCAATAATTGTCTTCAAATAGCATATTTCGGCGCATTTGCTCACCTGACGATACCACTAACATTTGTTATCGCCTGGATGATCTTCTGGAGTACAAATCTCAGAAAAAGAACAAAAGGGTACCTTTTATGCTGACTCTCCCAGCTACTTCATTTGAATCAGGAAGCAATTAAAAAACATACTAAGGTATCCAAAGTCCTTCATGAGGCACCTGTTCTGGCATTCCGTAGACCTAGAAGTCTAAGAGATGCCCTGGTAACAGTAGAGATTTCATCTCAGCCAAAACAAAATACAACTGGTCAATGTAAACCATGTGGAGATAAAAGATGTACGACCTGTACCCAGATACTGCATACCCAAACGTTTAAAAGCTACTGTACTGGAAAGGAATACGCCATTTTTGCAACGTGACTTGCAACACCGAAAACACCATATACCTTCTCCAGTGCCGATGTCGTATGCAGTACTTTGGCGAGACAGAACATCCTTTCAACAAGCGAATGAATGGTCATCGCACTGACTACAAATGTAAACCAGACCTCTCTCTAGGTCGCCATCTGAGATCTGCCGGACATACTCTGGAGGATCTCCAAAACATTGTTGTTACGATCATAGATCATAATAACAACTGGTCAAAAAGTAGAAGGGTCTCGGAAAGCTTTTGGATGGAATTAACGAGAAAAAAATAATCCATTGTTAGGTCCTGGTCTAAAGCTGGTACAGCACTATGCTATACATCAATACGCTGTACTACTATAATTTGACTTTTCTTAGTTGTTTTCCACATTTAATACATTTCTAGTTTTTAAATTAAACACCCCCGTTCTCGTTCTCGTTCAGATTCCTAATCATTTGCCTATGTGTGCCTTTGATAAAGGTACAATCATCCACATCGTGACTCAGCTTCAGAATCTATGTTTGAGCTTGAACTTTGTTAGTTTTATGCTGAAGAAGGATATCGGTTATTTGAAATATTCAATGTAAATTTTACCATCATTTGGTGATATATATATGCCAGACGAGATTCATCAGAAAAAAGGGAGTGTTAGAACATTATTTGACATTTTTTGGGTCATTTTTTTTTTGTGAATGTATGTTAAAATTACACTATATGTTTGTAATGTCATGGAATCTTCCTTAAAGAAAACTGAAATAAATGTTTTACCTCGTCATAAATGAAATATAGCTAGATTTTCGGGGTTGCGATTCATAACAGAAAATAGCATTGTTACTTACGTACGACCTTTGTGAAATTGACGCCTTAATTGTAACCCTGCATACGTAATGTACGTATATGATCTACCAACGAAGATAACTTATTTGATGCATTATCAAATCAAGCCAAAATTTAGTATAATGAAGAATTATAAAATTTAGTATGATTTAAAGTAGAGTGATAGAAAATAGCACCTTACCTGGAAATTTAGATAAAAAAATTGGAATCTGTGCTCAAATAAAAATTTCCAGGATAAGGATCCTACTAAAATATACTGGGATATACATATACTTTGAGTGAGTATCTTATTGAGGTCGTCATACCAAGAAATGGTTTATAGAGTCCACATTCACTCCCTCGAGAAAGAATTCAGTCGTGACGTCTGACTTGGGGTGAGTTTTAAATATAGACCCGCTATAAAACTATCGCACAAGTTTAAAGTTCGCTTTAAAAAAAAGAACTAACATGACAAGTCTCGCAAAATTGAAATCAATATCACATTCTCTTCATTTGACATCATAATAAAAACAAAACAAACAACAAATACAAAAACGAAAACAAAAATAAAACAAAGTTAGAAAGTGATAAATTATTTTTATCGTAAATAAAAACACAAAACAAAATCAAAAAGAAATATACGCAGCAAACAATGTAAATGACTACGTAATTATACTGACACAAATAATGCTTCTATTTTGTACCATATAAACGTATATATATACATGATACGATTTATATATATTCGTCATTTCGTCAACATACCCCACATATACACAAACATACTATCATTCACTATCTGTGGAATGTAAACGGCAAATATTTACTTTGTTATAATCTATGGATCTATATGTTTGCAGTAGGAAAGATCATCGCGTAACGTCAGCTGATATTGTTAGCTAACAAGGAAGTTAGAATGAAAACGGTTGACACCCTCGATCATCCCTTTTATGGTCATTAAAAATTGTTAAGATATTTTTTAACAGTAAATCGTTAAAAGGCACTGTCTTTTTCACTTCCTTGACAGTTGAGACAGACACTATTTAAACAGTAGCAGGATGATCGTCTCAGTCTGAAAGAGGTTAAAACGGGAAGTCTGTTTCATTCCATTTTATGAATACTACTATTTTATTGTCCGCACCATTTTGACAAACTATTTGTTCCCACTTTTTAATAGAAACATATATATGCGCGATCATTATTTGTTCATCGTTATTTCTATTACTTATCAGTGAGTGTATTAAATATATTATAAAGTTCCTGGTTATATGTTCGTACTGGCGGCACCAATTCATGAGAGTGTTCAATGCCTATCCATTTTCTTCAGATTTTTCTCTGCAGGCCCATAGATTTTGAAAGAAGTACTAGGTTATTGGTCATTTTAGCGCAATAATATTAAAATGGACAAAATTTGCCAACAAAAGGGGTTATTCCTGCAACCTGACATTATACTCCGTCAGATCTGCCAATACAATAGAACCTGCAATAAAACAATCTATCATTAACTGTAGCTCAGCAAGCTGTTTGCGTTAAACAAGCGTTGTGGAGCGGATGCTTCCAGCAGAAAAAAAAGCAAGAAATATTCAGTTTTTTTTTTAAATTCTTTCAATTAACACTAACTTGAACTCCCCTTAGCCGTCCTTTGCCTTTTATTTTTGTGTTTTGTATCGCGCTATGTCAATATTTAACAATATGCAACCTATGCTCATTTATACTTTTATAGTTACATTATATTTGAATGCCTCGGATAAAACGGGGAATCCTGAATTGAGATAAAAATCAAATACGTGATAAAGAAATAAATCTGTTAGAAAACAACTACAAACGGGTGCTTTAGTTATGCTTTACAGGTCTTTTTTTTTTTTTTTTTTTTTTTGTTTGTTTGTATGTTTTTTTGTTATGACACAGATTTTTGTCAGTGGTTTAAATAGAACCCCAAAACAAATTGTGGCCAATATTTAGTTTACCCCAAACTAAAAGTTAAAGTGAGCTAATATCATAACTTTGCGTCTGTCGACAGTCAATCATAACCTTTCAATGCCACTAAACTAATTGTACTCGAACTGTTCAGGAATACTCTACAAACAACCTATAACCACTCCCTGGTTCACTATGTAGCAGTCTGGTTGCTTAAATAACCCCTACTTTCATAACGAAGCTATTTTCATTGTAAACTAGGGTTATTTATCTCGATACCACACACACAAATCGGCCATATTTTGTGCGGCTTACGTTGCACAGCGGTCGGTCGCGACTTTTTTAAAGTTCTCATTTTAAAAACTATTTATTGAAACAATTTTTTAAACTACTATATATTCATTAAAAAAAAAACTTTTGATAAATGATGACAGGTTGGATTTCTATAAATGACTATTTTTTTTTATTCCACTTGATCAAACTATGCACTGTCAACCGGATCGGATTCAAGATGATTTTTAACAAAACAAATTAAAAACAAGTACGATCTTTAAATAAAAAATAGACGGCATGGTAAAATTTTGTTCTATATACTTTTAGTTTTCTGCATTTCATTCAGGAAATAATTCACGGCACGCAATTTCGACAAAGGTATTTCGAACGCCACTATTTATCAGTATTTGACCAATCGGGAAACCCATGTACACCAACCCTTTACGCTCCATTAAAGAGCTAGACCCAGGGTAAGGGAGATAACTCATCAAATTAGTGATATGTTTGTATCATATTCAATTTCACCAAAGCCTTCCAAGCTTTCCTTCGAAACAGAATGAAATCAGTCCAAGTTACTTTGATGCTATGTAAAATGGTAAATACAAACGTTCCAATGATTTGTAAGAGTTGTGTCCCTTACCCTAGGTCTACCGCCTTAAATCAAAATCCTAGTTCAATCAAAAAGGGTTCGTGGCTTTTAAAAAAAATCTACTTATTCATTTTTTTTTCTTTCATACAAGTAAGGAATTACAGGTAATCATACAGGTAGTCATACAAACACGTTATTTGTATAGTGCCCATTAAGGCTAGTTCAAATTACAACATGTTTTATTCACTAAACAATAAACATATATTATAACATAAGATAGTTGGTTTAATTATTGCTTGTTTAAAAATAAGTGCACACTTGACGACATCCTCCAGTCTGACAAAAACAAAGAGAGACAACCCCAATGAGCATGTTAGTTTCATGATAAAAACTGTCGACGTTGCTCATTACCCACAAAACTATTTTCAGAAGATATCTTACCAAACTAATTGCATCATTTTTTGTTAAGTCATCGATAATGGTTTTGTAACAAGATTTTAAGATACCTGTTGGATTTTTAGATTTGTATTTCGACCCCTTTTATATTTAAGGTATGTTCACTTTGTTTTAATTTTCCGCAAATTTTGTTTTGATTCTCGCGTCCTTTATTCAGAATATGTTGCATATGTTCTCAAATTTGTGTCAATTTTTTTGTTACTATCATTTAACACTTTGAAATAATTCTCAAATTTTAAAGACATGACAAAAGGTGGACTTGGTAGGATGCAGATTTTTAGGCATGTTACAAAGTTCTTCGTTGGATTTATAAATTTGTCCATCCATTTTTAAAATCAAGTTATGATCATTTACTCGGGAATAAAATCCTTTGGATAGCGTATATAGTTAGATATCTGATTTTAATGAGATTGGGGGAAAAGCATTGAAGCAGAAGGACAATTCAGAAACATCAGAATCCAAAGACACAGTCAGAATTAATTTGAAAATCCACATACATACCATAAACAACAGGATAAAATATCACTACATGTAAAAACTGAAGAAAAAATACACACACATACACAAATTAAGTAGTTGCAAATATGCCCCCAAAAAACAAAACAAACAAAACAAAACAAAACAAAAAAAACAAAAACAAAACAAAACAAAACAAACAAAGAGAGAGAGAGAGAGAGTAACACAAGATGCTTTAATTCTTTAATTCGATAAACATGTCCTGCTCCGCTAGCGTCACTCGCAACGCTGCAATCTGGTAAGCGTCGTTCTGTGGGTTGTCAATCTGGTAGGTAGGTGAAACCTAACTGAAGATATTCATCTGTGAGATAGAAATTTCAAATCGGTCAATCAAATTGTAACGACGACCATAAAACCTCTGAATTGATGATGTCAACAAAGGTTGAACATACCTCTGTCCTAGAAACTTTTTGGACAGTACTCTAGCTCTACTAAGGTAGTAAAAGTACTAATAATATTTACGACATTAACGGATAAACTGTGATATGAATACTCCATAGGCTTAGAAATTTCCCCGTAGGAAGAATATCTAGGTAACATCTTTTGTTTTATATCAGCATGGACATGTATACATGTATCTATATATTTTTGTTGACATAATTTTGTTAACCATTGTATTTTATTGTGAAATGATTTAGTAGCATTAGCTGTTTTTTTCTCTTAACTTCTTTTTTTATCAATGAACATTTCAAGGGCAGATAACTATGTCAAAAACCACTTTTTTCTAACATTCTATGGAAAAATTTCTGAGCAAATCCAGAGATGTTGAGATCAAATAATGGTCTTTCAAATAGAGAAAGCATCCTTGAGCGAAACGATATCGTCAGATCGGTAGTTTTTTTTACATTCATGTTTCTGATTTTTCCATTTTGCCTGATTCTTACAAAACCCTACACTTAACATACAACATATATGAGCAGAATTGTAATTACTATTATTATTATTTACAATATTTGTATAGCGCCAATCTAAACTACATTTACTCTAAGCGCTTTACAGCATATAAATGATATACAATACAAAGTACGTAGTAATCAACACATTAAGTTATACGAAAGAAAATGAAAATAAAATTATTATTCAGAACCGTAATTATGTATCTTAGATATAGAAATTTGTAAAACCAAAAAAAAAAAAAAAAAAAAAAGAAAAAGAAAAGACGAACAAAAAAACTATGTATATAATTAAAACATAATTAAGTATTAAACCATTATTTAAATAGTATAAAATGGCAAAAGTAAAAATATCTAGAAAATACATTATATATTAATATTTTATCATTTACATGAAATAAGAATAAAAAACAATAAAAAAAAATGTTACTATTTAAAAAATAAAAATCTAAAACATAACATTACTGTGCAAAAAATTCAACTGATAAAATAGAACATAAAAATAACGTCAAATTTATAAAAGATCACCATAAGCTGTCCTAAAAAGATGAGTTTTCAGTCTTGATTTAAAAATGTTAATATCGTCTAAAACTCGTAGTTAACCGGGAAGATTGTTCCATAAAGTGGCAGCTGTCTTGTCGAACCTACGTTCACCGTACGATTTTGCTTTTACTCTTGGCGTTTCAAGTGTCACAGAGTTTTGGGAGCGTAGTGATGTTGATGGGCGGAATAGACTCAGAAGCTCTTGGAGATATGCTGGAGCTATACCATGCAGTGCTTTAAAAGCTCATAAGATGAGTTAGTATTGACACCGTAATTGAACAGATAACCAGTGTAGGTCAATTAACACAGGTCTTATGTGGTTATATTTCCTGCGCCGTGATATCAATCTGGCGGCAGCATTCTGAACTCTTTGAAGCTTGTTCAAATCACTAGATTTCACGCCATATGAAATGTATTGTTCCATGCTTAATGACCTGTCTAAGTGTACACCAAGGTTCTTTACACAAGTTGCATCTGACACCATCGTACCATCAAGAGCTAGTTGACGCTTCTCAAATTCCTGGAGTCGATGTTTCGGAGCGAAAATAATTAATTCAGCCTTATCTTGGTTAAGCTTTAACAGATTGCTCTTCATCCATGAGCTTAGGTCGCCAACGCAAGCTTCAAGTCGTGTGGATATTTCGGACCAGTTGTCAATTGGTTCAATTACTAAAAATATCTGCGAATCATCAGCGTAACAATGATAAAGCATGTCATGTCGTTTGCAAATTTCTCCCATGGGCTTAGAAAACATAAGAGTCTTTCTATCTAAATACGACTGAAACCATGAAAGAGCAGAGTTTGTTATGCCGAAGGTGTATTTGAGTCGTTCTATTAGAATTGAATGGTTTATCGTGTCAAACGCTGCGGATAATGAAAGTATGATTCCAGAAGAACAAAATTTAAAGCAAAAAACGAAAGACACCTTAACTACTCACCTACTGAATGACAGCAGCACAATAACGATGGTTCATGAACACTATAAAAGAACATGCTGCACTGGGTGCAACTAACTGATTCGAGCGATGAGATCGAAACTTGAACAGTTGGGGCAAGTATGAACAAACCATCCAAAATTGAGTTAGCTCTGCATTTTGATTCCTATTAATATAGATGATATATAGTTGACACAGGAAAGATATTTGAACAGAATCAAAGTTCCCCCATTATGACCCTCTTTTTGTTAAATTGTCCCAGTTACATCCCCCGAAATCAATTCAATATTTTTTTTAGAGGTATGACACTTAGTGGTACAATTTCACAGGGATCCATTCACTTTTAGTCAAGTTTGGTCCAAATATCATGAAAATGCCTATATCTGAGCCCTTCTGGTCCCTATTACATAAGTGTTTCATCGCAGCACTCAAAATGCAATGCCAGTTTTCCTTATTTGTGTGGTATGGCACCTTGTGGTACAATATCAGAGATCCATTCACTAATACCGGTAGTCAAGTTATTCTCTGGGTACAATATACAATTACGGCCCTCTGAGGAGGTGAATATCCAAAATTGTCCACCCGAACTAGGGTTATTTCCCTGAGGGCTTTAGCTCGAGGGGAATAACCTTAGTGAGGTTGACAATTTTGGATATTCACCGAAATAGAGTGCCGTAATTGTTTTATTATACCGAACAAACAAAGGACTGACAAAAATGCATGGTTTCAAATGTTGTAATTTGCAGAGATGGGTTATTCACCTGCTCTTGTATTTTTGATGGGTTATTCACCAGTGAATAATAGGATTATTCAATAATGGCATGAATTTTGGGGGTTATTCAATAATGGCATGAATTTTTGGGGTTATTCAACCTTTCTTGCAATTAAAACAAAACATATCCAAATTAATCTATGTCACATGATTATATTTCATCCAATAGAATTAATCCTTTATTATGTAAGGTATAATAATAAATACACTTGTTCCTGACCCCCGTTGACCCCTAAGTTACAACCACCAACAATCCCCGCTTTCCTTTTGTGGTATGGAACGTTGTGGTTCCATTTCAAAGAGATCCAATTACTTATAATAAGTTATTGTCCGGATATCATAAACACATTTTTTTTCTGGTACCTTTTGTTTCCTACTAGTAATTCCTACACGGTTCAAGTTTCAACCCAGTCTTCCTTTCTTGGTATGGCACCTTGTGGTGCAATTCAAAGATATTCGTCTGCGTATAATCAAGTTATTGGCCGGATATTAAAAATGCTTGTTTCTTGTCACTTTTTGTCCTCTAATTCCTAAATGTTCAAAATGACAACCACTTAAAACATTCTCAGCCTCCCTTTAATGATACGGCACGTGTGGTATAATTTTATAAAGATCCGTACACTTAAACTCATGTAATATAGTCTAGAAATCAAATTATCTATGGGCACTGGACGACGATGACGCAGACAATGACAGCATATCATTATACGACCGCATTTTTTGCAGTGGTATAAAATCAGTCAAGCTTCAAGATGTATACTGTACCTCTATAATTAATGCAATTACTGCTTGTGACGCTAACAATTAATCTATGGTTTGAATCGTCGAAGATTTTAAGAACAAAATTGCAATAATCATAAGCAAGTTCACTCAAATGATGCTTTGTTATAGCATGTTTTATTTAATAATCAACGATTTCTGCATTCAAATCAACATGAAAATGACAAATAAAAAAATATATAATTATATCATATACTTGTTATAAGTACTTACAAAAAGTTCTAAATACATTTATTTATCAAAAGGACCTATTGATTTCACCATTGTTTTGTGTTAATTATTATAAAACATCACATTAGATTACACTACAGTTTTTTTCACAATATAGACAAAAAAAGGGCATAAAAGTTACATTCAATGATTTCCCGCCAAGCAATGGTAAAAAAAGGGGGATGACAAATTGTTCAAAATGGCCTTACTCAAAAACATCATATTGGATTTTCCTGAAAATTGATCTTAATCTGAATTCGATAATACTAAACAATTGCGTAAAGTTTCAGTTAAAAAAAAGTCATTGGTCCGTTCTCCGGTTATCGTCTGGAAACCGCCAGGTACGGACAAGTAACTTTTGCGAGAGTATCACATGATACCTAATAACTTTGTTCGGTATGAAAATGAAAATTTCCGTTTCGCCTTAGTATTTTTTACCTCTTTTGCCTTAAATTCTCGGCTAAGTAAAAATGAGAACACACCTTAAAAAGGATAAGGCTATCAGAAGAGAGAAACTCATGCAAGTCTTTTGACATTTTGAGCGTTCACATCTGATTCACGCCACTTGAATCACTTTTTGAGCATTCACATCTGATTCACACCACATGAACAGTGGGCTTATCATAAAAAAAAACTCTTGAGTCCACCCATCACTGATATAAGTAACAAAAAAATGGCAGTACAAAACTACTAAAATGAACCTCTAAATTTAGCTATACTTGTAAGTGACGATGTAACACCAGACGAAGATCCATGATCTGTAATAATGGGTAGGTTGGTCCATTTTCAGAAATTTGAAAAAGGTGATCCAGTGTATCAGTTGCTCGTTTTTGTCAAAAATATTGCGCAAAATTATTTTTTTTTAACAACAAACGGGTCCAACCCCAAAAACTCCCATGGATCCGGTTGAACAACAACGAACATGAATTATCATTTGCTTTCAATACAGTGTCTAATAAATCCGTCCGTTGTCCACCACTTCATCTTTTCGCCTATTATTGCTCGGGCATTGCGGGCACGTTGTTCCATTTCAATGCAAAGGGCTTTGTGATAAACTTTTACGTACAATCTGTCTGTACTTAGATTTATTGTCTGTATTTTGTGGCATATTTCCCCCAATTTCCTTTTAGTAATAATGTCTATTTCAAACAGACGATCGTTTGAATCTAAGTTTCTGATAGAAGAAAGAATTCCAACGTCTTTTCCTTTAACGACATCGCCGATTCTGAGTTCTCCCATTCGGTGTATTTCTCTTTCCTCTACAAAAAGAGAAACTTTAGGCGAGAATGCGGGTTCGCTAAACTCTTCGTTGATTGTAACTCGTAAAGTATCATTTTGTTGTTGTTGTTCGTCCTCATTGCCTGAATTGTCGAATTCTCCGTCTTCATACCGCTTTATTTTTGCCCAGTATGCAAAATCATGTGACCGGTTAGATAGTCTCCACTTCGTTTCTCCAATTCTGCTTCTTGCTCGACTGACCACTTCATCTTTGGGGAAGGTGTCTAATGATTTACAATCAAGTAAATAAATCTTTGTCTTCTGGCTTCCAAAGTTGATGTATTCTTCAACGATCTCCCTACCATGCCTGGTCGGTCGCCCGTAATGGATAACTCGAATTCGGCCAGCCTTTTCCTCGACTCTAGAAACAACTGCAGAATGCTCGTACAAAGTGTGATGAATTGAAATGATATCCCCACGTGAGAGCTTGGTAAGACTTGTTACTTTATATTGGTTCACTGTAAAAGGAGAGCTCAAAGCTTTCCGGATTTTTGGTACCGCTATCTGCAGACCTATCGAAAGGAGAACAAGTAGTATTGCTACGGGTAGTCCAGCGCCACCTGACAATGACGGAATTGCAAAATGGAAAATGACCGAAGTAAGAATTGAAGTTGCGCCAAAAGCCCCAAACGTTAACCACAAATCCTGTAGCTTTCCATTTCTGCATGCCCGGCATAAACGGTCGCTTTTAAAATTATGCATGATTTTTACTGTCATGAAAATGCAATATATCAAGTACAAACCAGCTGTTATTCCAAGAACAATATTGGGAGATGCTAACTTTAAACCAGAAGCGATTTCGTCAGCTGACATATATGCAATTCGAAGAACAACTTTTGCGATTTTGCTGCCAATGTTCGGTATTAGAGATATACCATTTGCGATCGTCTGCGCCAGATTATTAACTTGAAAACTTGTTCCTTTTCCAACTACACACCATGTTGCAAAATGTTCACAGTTTCGGCTTAAAATATTATACCCTTCGAATGTTCCCTTACTTGACAAAACTTTCTCTGCCCTGGCGACCACTTTTTCCGTGTCGTACTTAGGGTGGACATATTCCACTATGTAAAGTTCCACTTCACAGATATCGTACTCTAATTCTTCCTTTTTAACAATTATGCTTCCATCATTTTCCTCGTCTTGAGTAAAATGTATAAGTACCAGTTTCACCGCCGTACCTGCTGCACGTTTCACCTCTTGAATTATTGCATGGTGGTTGTACGCGTTCTTTAAATTGCGCGTTTTCTTATCGTACTTGGTTGCTAATTTTCCAGGCATAGAAATATGCTGTCCTCTCTTGAACTGGCGGACGTCGAGTACCCTCTTTGGTTTCGAACAGTTACCACAGCTCTTAATACACGAAGTGCTGTCATCTAATTTGCCAATGGCTTCATTGAATGCGAGACGAGCATCTTGATCATCGTTTTGTATCGATGTATCGGTACTTTCCCATGGTTCATGCTTTCCTTTTTCGGCGCTCCAGATTCGTCGTATCTCAGAGGTTATTTCGTCAATTCTAATATCATTTTCCTCCTCGTCACCATAATGCCCGGAAGAATTTTCTCGTCTATTTGATAAAAAGGACCGCACTAATGCACCTGCCATTTCAACCTGGAATGTAGAAATTTATTCACACTTTCCATAATAAGTACAGTATTATTGTATTAATTGCATTAATATGGTACTTGAAAACTATTGAAGGAAAAAAACGAAACGAAACGAAATGCATCACAATAAATAAATTATGAAATCAGTGGTGAAATGAAAAAAAAAAAAAAAAAAAAAGAAAAAACCACACACACCCATATAAATGAAAACTTGAACAAATATAATGGATCCTATTTTCGAGTGTTAGCTAATGCAAGTTTTCCTTTGTAATTGAGTTGATCAACGATAGTAAACGTTTAGTAAACCGAGTATCGAAATCTTTGCTACACATAGCTCACTCAGTCCAGAACATAGACAACATTAATGCATGCACAATAAAATAATCTTGTCTTTGAAGAGGTAAAACATTAATCAAAATATAACAGATTATTCAGGGATTAAACACCCTATGTGATGAGCAGCTGAGGGGAATTTGACTGCATAACTAGCTTAGATGTTGCAAGCGAATACTCATGCTCGAAACAATTGAGATCGATGTGTGAAAAGATGAGATTTGTATGACCGTTTACCCCTTATAGCAACAACATCATGAATCTTTGTAGTTAATTGCAATTAATGCATTTTAGAACTTCCTATTCAAAATTACTACAAGGTTCAAGATCCATGTAATGTAAGGATAATACTTTGCTTATGTTGCCGTCTGTCACCCGTTGTCTAGATTATCTGAAACCTTCTCTGCTGTAATCGTAAATCAGATCTTCAAAACTATGGCTGATCTACGTGTAGCTCGTAAATCATATGAGGTGAAACTTTTCTTGTTGATAACGGACATATTTGCCGGTGTACAAGTTGGGTACTATTGTTTTAATTATCGATGTATCCGACATATCTTCTCGTTTCAGGCGGGTATTTTTCAGTTTCAATGTGACAGTAATGAGTTTTTCATAAAAGGAGAATTTTTGGGAACTCGTAATTTCTTCCATTTCACCAGTAACTGGCATTTTTTTTCTGAAATGCCGTCTTTCAAAAAAGCTTTTGTGTATTATAAATATGGACGTTGCGCGTATTCCTTTAAACGCATAACTGACTAAGATTAAATTGGTACCTAATGAAGAAAATAAAGACAAACATACAAAACTGATTGTAGGGGCTTTAAAAAAATGAAAATGGAACATTCAGGATAATAAAATAAACATATAGCTTAGAGAGTGATAGAAAGTTTGTTACCCCTTGAAAATACATTGTTACCCTTGGTTACGCCTCTGGGTAACAACGATTTTCTTGGGGTAACAATCTGCAGTATCACCCTCTTAGCTATATGTTATATATGTACACTTACCAGCATTAACAGTTTTGATAAGTGGAGTCTGAGACAATTATTTCCGACCTGTTTGTTATTTTCTGTTTGTTATTGTATGATGTTCATTTTGGTTCATTTCATTTCATTTCGTTTCCCTTTTTATTCGTTCCGCAGTTTACAGGTACCCGCAAATTAATACGTGGAGTGGGAAAGGGTTTTTTTTTTAGCTAAACAGCAGCTTTATCAAATGATATTTTGTTACGTTGATTCTGACATCAGTAGTATTTGGGAGCAACCAATAGATTTTTTAAGGAGGGAAGGAGCTGGGATCAAATTTGACATAAAAAAATCCAGTTTGAACAATTTTATAAAATGAAAGTAAGTAGAAAAAAATCAGGATTTAATAAATCCAGGTTAGGCTAGAGTAAAAAAATTAAGCCGGATAGAAAAAATAAACTAAAAAATCCAGGATACGTTTAAAATTTTATCCTAGCCTCCTATAGAAATCAAATGGTAGCCTCCTCAAATAAAACATGGGATGCCATAGTAATAAAACACATTTTATGAAAGGAAAACTGGAACTGCACACCCAAATCAGAAATACGTTATTCATTGTTCTAACATCACCCAAACACAATAAATTCATTCGGAATAAAAATAGCCAGTGTGTCCTACCGTCTCTATGATCGACAAAGCGGTACATGACCGGCCACACAAGGTATAATCAAGATGGATGTAAATTATCTGGACTTGATAAGAGAGTCATAGGATATCCTAAAGATTGCCGGACGCATTAGATCACGAAAGGTAAATATACAATATATATCTGCATTGTCAAATTTACTACTTTTAGTACTATTTAATATCATTATTTGTGTTTTTTTTATTTGTACCATAACTATTTTCAAATGAAACAAATAATTTTGTTATGGCCGGCGTAGTACTGAACTATTCACGTCATTATTAGGTGTAATAAAATAAAACGCATTTGTATATTATAACCATGCATAGCTTTGGCGAAGTATTACATGCCAAACTTAGAAATACTGTAAGCAAGCACGCAAAGAATACCCGGGTCCCCCTTAAAATGCAGTCCAATTTATAGCCCATAAGTTCAATTATATTTATTTCCAATTAACCATATTTTTTCTACACATCTACACATAATGCCCAACGTTCCTATAAAATTCCATAAAAATCCCTTGGGCGGTTTAGGAGTATTTGGGCTTACAAGAAATGTGGACTGATGGGCGATTCCTGTAAACCCCCCAAAAACCTTGGTTTGTGGGAGAAACAGCTATGCCAAGCCTGAAATAAGCATGTCCTTACTAATTATCTTAGAGAGGAAAGTGGTACATGCATATTAAACACCTACAAAATTCACTTTTATATCTAATTCAGAAAAAATTCATACCACATAATCAGCCTTAATTTTTCATTTAGTTCCCACACTTTGAGATGAAAATGATATTGATATTTTACAAATCCAGCACTTTGAAAGATCTAAGTGGCAGATAAATGTATGATTTACTGAAAAATACAGATGTTAATTAGCTAACATTTGAATATTAGCCTAAATTTGATCAAAACTGTTAATACAATACAAAATACACAAATGTGCCAGTACAGGATTTAGCTGTCGATATTGCATTTATCCATATTGGCCCAGGCCAATATGACATTTCAGACTAGTTAGTCAGTAAGGATATATGTGTGTATGGTTTTCCATGTTGGTTTGTTATTGGTCTTGGCTAGCCATATTGGACTGAGGCTTATAATACTACAGTTAACAGGGAAGACTACAGTTACCTAAAATATGGCATATGTAGACCAAAAAGTGTAGTTTTTTTATGTGTGGGTTTTCTGTATCTTGTATTGCTCTATGTCACTAGCAGCAACTGAATTTTATATGAATATGTACTGAATAATCTAATGATGTAAACTAGAGGCTCCCTGGATCCTAAATTGCTCATCTGATGTTCAGACCTATTTGGTCAAGGTGAGTTAAAGAAGATAGAACTAATTGTTTTCAACATTTAATAACAAGATTTGTCTGCTTACAAAATCATATCACATACAATTGTCAACTGATGATACAATTCAAAGAGCCGTCAATCTAAACATAGCTTATTTATTTCGACTAATACTCATGAAAAAGTAAAACATATCCTTATAGAAAAGAGGTTGTATTTATGAAAAGCAAAGACCTTCAGAGAGTTAAATGAAAAAAAAAAGTATTAGATACACAAGTGTACACTATACTGTAACTGTACTTATTTTCATGAATGGATGTTTTCAAACATTTCTGTGACGATTTGAGTCCCCATTATGTTGAACAATCTTCATAATCCTAAGTACTTGAATTTAGAAAGATTACTGATGTCAGTGGATATGGTGGACAATTTTTTTTTTACATCTCCAACATGCTTATTCAATTTTGCAAATCAGTTTTTTTTTTATAACACCACAAAAATGGCAATACATAAAACCTGAACAAAGCGAGTCTTTAAAGTATAAAGGATTTCACAAAACTTTGTTGAGGTGTTTTCAAGACATTGTACATGTACTCAGAAAAGGAGGGGTTCATAGGCAAAATACTCTATACTAACTTATTTTCACCAGTGATTTATTTTCACTAATTTAACAAACTTGAAAATAAGTATCTGCGAATAAGTCCATTTATCATGGAATACATGGTGGAGTGAGTTTAAGTAGAAAATTAATTTTACATCACAAAATGCATAATGTGATCTACAGTCTTTTTGGGGATGCAAAATATTGTTTTACAAGTGACTTTAACCTCCATATTTATGAATACTCAGCCTATAGCAAGAAGTGAAATATCTTAAATTGTTTAGTTTTTCTTGTCATTAACATTCTACCATACAAATATTAGCATTAATACATGCAAATGATTCATGATAACAAGTAAAAAAGCCAAGCACTTGTCTCCCTTAAATTGATTAGTTACATACACTTAAGACTAATGTTGTAGTCTATTCAAAGTATCTTTAACCCAAACAATGATTTTCATGCTCATAATAATGAATTAAAAATGAAATTATTCAAATTTAGTGTCAGTCTCTGTAAGAATCAGGCATTGGGTGAAACATGGTATGGAAAAAAACCACCATTTTGAACCTTGCATCATCAGAATCAAGGAAAAAAGACAAGACTTTCCATATCATTTTGGTATATTGAGTTCTAATTTCATTGAAATGCACTGAAAAAGAACATTTCAAGGGAAGATAACTCTGTCAAACACCTCATTCGTCAAAAATTCGAGAGAATCCAGTGATGCAGAGATCAAATTATAGTCTCTTCAAATAGAGAAAGCACCTTTTGGTGAAATATTGTCAGATCAGTGGGGTTCAGACAAGCATGTTTCTGATTTTTCCCTATTTAGCCTGATTCTTACAAAAACTTACACTTAAACCAGGGCCAACTAGAAATAACTTTTTGGTTTTCAGGTAAACCCTTGTCTCCATTTCATTACCATATCAATACAGTTAAAAATAACATTTTCCTTAAATTAAAATGCTCCTTTCAAATTTTTAAGGGCATCAAAAAAGTTTACAAAAAATGCTTCCTTTGTTCGTTGGTTTTCATGAAAAATTGCTTGAGAACCAGGAAATTCACTATGAATGACTTGTCCTTTACTATAATCTCTACCTTATGTAAAAACATGTAAAAGCAGAATTTTCCAAGATGAAACAATCATGAGTAAATTTTTATACTGCAGAAAACAAGTGCAAAAAAAGTTACAGCAAAAATTCATTTGTGATGTTGTAAGACTAAATCTTTTATTAACCAAGAAATTTATTAAGTGTGAGTTTGTTAATTAGACAGAATCTGCAAAAATAAGGAACTACAAACATTAATACATTAATACTTAAATTGAGGGCGAACCAAGTTTCATGAATTTTAAAAGTAAAATTTCTACTTAAAAACATGATGCTCTGGTGAAATCCCCAAACTTTACAAATTAACAAAAAAAAAAAGTCACTTCACAGAAATAATGTCATTATTTAGGGAGTAATGTCCTTCTTTTTCAAATGCAATACTACTAGATGGAGTATATGGTATACATCAAGGTATTAAAATATTCTATAGAAAATTAAAATCTGGCTACAACGTTACAGTAAAATCTAAACTGTTTAATTTTCAATGAACTTAAGCCAAAACAAATATTGTCATGTTTCCTTCTAAGAACATGAAAAAATAGAGTAAGTAGGGAAATTATTTTACTTTTCAAAAGCATTTAATATTGAGTTAATGGGGAAACAACCTAGACTTTAACAGTGCCTGAGCCAAACTGGCCATAGAATGTTTAGGACAGGCATGACAACCACCGCCCAATAAAAAAAAAAACTAACAAGGTAAGTAGGTAGCAGGAAACTTTTTCTTTTGGCTTATTTAAAATACTACTTACACATTACAGTGTGTGATAGGATTAGATAAATGCCTATAAACATTTTTTTGCAAGTTTTTTGGTGAGAAAACAAGTAAAAGTTACAATCATAAAAAAAAAATACACATGAAACTGACATTGATTCAGTAGATCAAAGAAGTAAATAAAGTTTCTGTTGCAAGTTAAGCCTAATTGATGACACATACTATATTATAGATTCCCTTGCCTAAAAAATCAAAAAGAGTCTATGTTACAATTTAAACCTCTCTTTTTAATAGTAGCTAGCTATTTAGTCAAGAAAAAAAATTGCACCATTATGATTCAAATATTTTGTGCTATTCACCTAATTGGAAAAAAATGAGCCCCAGTTATTACTAAGTATTGAAGCTACTCATACCAAAGCATGATTTCTATCAGTTTGTCCTTACTATCAATAGTGACATGTTCAAAAAACAAACATTGCAACTTTAAATGACAGAATAAAACCATCCACCAGTTTTGTAAGCATGACAAATTAAAAAAAAATCAATTACCTCGAAAAAGGCAAAGAATTTCTTGAGCTACATAAATCTAATTTATTTAAAGTCCACCACTTCCATTTGATGGAGTCTAAACCAAGGAAATTTGTCCCTTGTTAACAAAAGTAGACATAAAAATTCAACAAAAATTCTCAATTTTTTTATAACTTATAGACTAGGCTATGACATACTGTTTTCATTCATTAATCCATGGGCAGAGTACAAAATAATTAATATAACTATGCAAGTGATTATTTTTAAAAGTGGGTAATTTTAATGAATTATCAAGTACTACCTTAAAAAAAGAAGATAGCTGACACATTAAAATTTTACTTCTAAGTTTCTACATTTCTTCAAGGAGTTATAGAAAATATTTATTAATCCTTGATTTTTTTTCAAGAAAATAACATATGGCATGTAAATTCAAATTTTCAATACAGTTTTTTTTAAACACAATTTCAAATTTTGTATACAGTATTTATGAACGCCACGAAGTTATCAGTATTTGGTCAACGGGAAACAGAATTGCTATCAGGTGACTTACGTATCCATAGAAGAGGGTTCTTAAGTCAAAGGGTAAAAAGCGAAACTATACCGACTGCGTCAGAAAAAAGATAACTATAAAGAATAATTTTTTTCAGGGAGTGAGTAAGGGGTTACATTTTAATTTTTTTATGGGAATTGAGGTACAGATATTTAGCAGTCTTCTTTTTTTCACTGATTTGAAGAAAGAGAAGCAATTTTGAAACTAAACATTTCATACTAAAATTCAGACCGTTCAGTGTTCTAGGATTACCCTTTCCCGTCACCCGAGGCAAGTGAAATTTGGGTCAGGGAAAGTTATTTTTCAATTGCTACTTCCCTTGGCAAGTAGAAATCAAAGAATTTTTTATATGATATCAAAAGCTTGGAAAGCTGATTTTCATGTGGAACTTTCCTGTGGAAAGTTAAAAATTTTGAAAATTCCTTGAACACTGCTGTTTAAATTACAATACATAACAAATGTTACAAACATTTTTGCAACATTTATTGGCTATACAGTTATTCATTATATAGAATATAGAATAAAAAAAACTGAGTCATCATAAAAATAACCACTCACATAGAAGCAAAAATAAAATATTGCCATATCACAGATCAATAAAATAAACATGATTAAAACTTAAATAAAAATACAATTCATTAGTTCATATTTCAGATAGTCTGAAACCAATCAGCACTTCAAAATTGTGTATCAAAAATTTCTTAATAATCTAAGGTGTACCCATGGACTATAAAAACCATACAAATGTTGTCTTGTACATAAGCTAATGCTATCTGACTTTATTTCATATGTGTCCAGGTCAGTGATTTGTCAGTTTGAAGCAGCTGCAGCCAATGGCCTTTCATCTATCATTCCATTATATGGTAATTTATTTTGTAGACATGTATAGCACTTTACACAGACTCTTTCTTCACCAGAGAGATTCTGGTGTGGAATGGGACTGTAGTGATTACTGCAGTCATGGCAAAAAATATTTCCACAGTTCCTGAAAATACAGAACATAAAAATACTGTGTAAAATGAGTATTCAAGCTACTTTTTTTTTATTAATAACTGTAGCCATAGGCTACTGAACCATAATCATATCATACTACACTGTGACATAGGTATCTAGCTTAAAAAAATCAGAAGATGCCTACAAAGAATTGAATTAACAACTTTTACTTGCATGATAAATTAACAGACTCTGGTAAAATATTTCAATGAAAAGAGGTAGCAAATAGATTTATTTAGATCTGCTGATAGATCGAACCACTGTTACCTTGTGGCATACCTGCAGTGGTGTTTCCTACGATATACATTAAACCCAGCATTACACCCAGCACAATGTGTTGCAACATAGTCAGGCACCCACTTGACTATTTTGGCGTCAGATTCATCTAACTGCTCCCAGCTGACATCAGAAGCATTGCTGCATCCTCCTAATGAATTTAGTTCACCATTGGAATCAGGAGACATCAACAGCTGAATAAAAAAGATAATGACATATGAAATATTTCTATGATCTTTGTTTTTAGCTATAAATGTAGTTTAAAACATACGAGAGCAGGAACCCATATCTTGTCTTCATAAACTAAACATTTATCGTAACTACAGCACTGGACTTGAAAAAGCATGAATATCTGTTGCTACAATGTATCTCTTTTAGACAGAAAACATTTTATCTTCTTGGTTAGAAAAAGTTATAGGTGAAAGAAAATCGATTCTCATAGTCAAGGTTGTCCCGTTTGAACCGTATTAAAATTGCAGATTATGGATGAAATCCAATCAATGGTTTATAACTCACCAACCAGATACTGTGGGAGTGGACACTATACCGTACACAAGACATGGTGGGCATGTGGACAACTTAATTTTGTCCACTGTGGGCAAGTAGAATTGTCAAAACAGTCATTAGCTATAGCTTTGCAAGGGTTAAGATTTGGTTTGATTTGATAATTTGATGATTTGAGTGGAATATGAATGTATGGTTTTCTAAAAAATTACAGATCTGAATACAGAAAGGACTATTTTTACGTAAAAATATAGCATATGTAGATTGAAAAAGCATCATTTGTATGGTGGGTTTTTCTGCATCATGAATCACCTATACCATAGGCAGTGTCTGGATTTTTGTATGGACAATACAAACCATTTCATCCCTTAAATTATCTAGCAGACACCTGCCAGCCCCGTTACAGGCTGAGGAATGGTGTAGCAGAGCCGTCCTGGTCTCCTCCAATTGCGATGTCAGGAACTGTATCTTTCTTTCATAGTCATCTTTCATCTGCTGCATCCGTTGCTGAATGGCATCACTGAATACTGTTAATCCATCCACATCAAGATGACGGCTGATTCCATTCAGATGTCTCTGTATGTTGGATTCAGTTGTTGACTGAAACAAAAGCAAGGTTTCAAGCATAAAGATAAAGAAATATGTATGGTAGATTAAAGGTATTTTCCTCCAGACATAAAATTAATAAGGTTTGCAAAGTATAAATTTCTGAATTATGTTATTAAGAATGTGCTATGAGCACTGTGATTTACTTTTAAAGAAAAAAAAAAAAACAAAAAAGCTTTGCATTTTTTCTTCAAACTCATGGAGAGAACATTGCAAAGGCAGAACACACACAGAATTTACTTTCTCATTCAAAAAACTTTAAGAAAACAAAAACATACAGGTATCTTATTTCTTGTCTCCACACTGGAGATCCTTTTTTTTTTCAAAAGCATGTATACCTTGTTAATTTTGTTGAAGATTTTTTTGAATATTCATAAACAGCCTACTGCTAACACATACCACAGTTGTAAATTAGTGCAACAAACATCTTTATACTACTGATCTGTGAAATTATTAGGCAATTATTCAAGCAACACCCTATTCAAATATTAAGATACAAGCAATGAAGTGTTGAAGATCATCTTTTCCTTAGAATACATGCTACTAGTGTTTATAACCCAGCTAAAACACATCAACAATATACAAAATGTCAGTTGGAATTTTTTTCTGTAGCCGTGGTCTGAAACAATTTTGTTTTTTAAAAATACCAACCTTACTGTCTGCCCCTGGAGTAGGAGGGCAAGTAGAATTTGGAGTTCTAGAGCTAACTGGGGTTGTATAACACTTATTAGGTGACAATGTCCCATTAGATAGCTGTTTGACACATCCATTAGTTTTACATGATAACTTAAGAGAATTTGATTGGTGTAGTAAGCGTTGTAAGTTCTGTAGATTGTCAGAATCACTCAATGCTAATTCAATACTGGAACTGCTAATTTCACTTGTGCTTGTACTAATAGTTGAACTGTTTTCTAAAGACTTTAATCTATCTACAGGTTTTTTGGCAGGGATTAAATTTTCTACACTCCTTGACACATTTTTCAGTCGTCCATTTATTTTTGACAATTCATTTTCATCTTCTACTAAAGTATCTGTTGAGCTTTCTATTCCATTCTTATCACATAACATTTTTTCACTATTATTTTTGACAATAGGCCTAGGTGAACTACTACTATTTTCGTTGTCTGATTCAGTCACTGATCCGTTCATGTGTCCATTAGGAACATTATTTATCAATCTATCATCACAGTCAAGAATTGTGTCAGTATGTCCATTCATTATTGTCTGATTTTCTAAATTTTTTACATTCTCATTCAATTCCAGCTCATTTGAACTTGAATTATGTCCGTTAACACTAGGAATATTTTGTGATACTTTGGAGTCGATTTTATCTCCTATGTCCTCCCCTTCCCTCAGATCAGATTTCAAAGGTGGACTTTTGTCAACTTCCTTTGCCAAATGTGCCACTTGATCAAAATTGTCTAGAGCAATACTTGGGTCACTTTTCCTTCGACTGGGACTAGGTACAGGAGCTTCTTGATTGGCCAGAAGATTTTCACATGACCTAGTTTTCTGTAAGTTACATGATGGACAAGGCTCCTGTTCTCCTTTGTCTATAGATAAGTCCTCAGAGCTTGTACGTGATGAGTTGTTCGACAGATAAACTGATGACCACAACTTCAAACTTTGTACATGGTAGGATGGATACAAGACCTAAATCGTGAAGAAAATGAACAGTTATAACAACGTAAAAAAAAAAAACCAACTGGATTTGAATTTCACATCATATATTTAGTTGATCAAAGTATTAGGTAGCAGCATACATAAATAAAAGATGATACCTCCCCAAAGTGAAATAATATAAAACACATAGAAGTTTCTCTTCCTACATTTTTTCACAAGTGTCTTGTATAAGTAACTAAACACTTGTTGAAGCTAACAAAAGAGACATACAAGACACACTCATGTTGTAAATCTATCACTGTATATATATTACACAATAACAGCCTTGGTTCAAGCAAATCTACATATGACCACATTCCGCTGTATTAAGTTTCAATGAATTCCATTGAAGGATCAAAGAAACAAAATACCTCTCTTCTCCATGCACAAATTACTATCAAGAGTCCTATCTTAAGAGAATTAAATTTATAAGCAAATCCCCACCTGCCTGACTCTTACAAGACTAAGTACTTTCACAACTTTTCCTTACCTGCTGTTCCAAAGAAGGGCAGTAAAGATGATTGACAAATTTGTTATTTCTATTGTTGAGCAGAGACCAGACCGAAGCTGTCCTCATACTGAGCTGGTTACTTTCTCTTTCTCTAGTGTTGTTACACAGGAATGTACCAAACAGATGGGAATAGGTGTGTTGTATCAATTTCACCTAAAAAAAAATATTGATTTTATGTTTTTGTACCAGTCCATATAAAATTCAGCCACTGCTGATGGTTGAGGTGATGAATTGTGTAGGGAAAACCCACTGAACAAACCATGCCTTTTTTGCTCCTAATGTGTAATATTTTCATGTAAAGTTAACCCTTTCTGGTTTCAGATCTGTATTTTTTGTTTTAGAAAACCATTCATTCATAACCAAATCAAGAATGATAACTCTTGCAAATTGCAAATTTCGTGTACTATCTACATAGAACGATGTATTCATCTCAAAAGTGCAACAACCAAATGAAAAATAGTACTTGTATTGTGGTCTGAATCTGGTTCTGAATTGGAAAAAAGTAGATTTGGTGGGTTTTTGACAAGCATGAACCACATATTTAAAGAGACTGCTACAAAAATACTGTGGGAAAACCATTGTTCATTAGGAACTTTTTTTTCATTTTCATTATTTGGTCAAATAACAATATTTAATTAAAATACAGAACATCAATGAAAAAGAACCAACAAATTTATTTTACATTATTCTCTTACAATAATCTTTAACAGCTAAGTACCCCTTATAACAAACTTGGCATAGCAGTTCATCTCATTTCAAACAAGAGGCTCCCAGGAGCCTGAATCACTCACCTGGTTGAATTTTGCCTTTCAAAGGCAATAAATTTAACAAGAATTTGTCCAACAATTTTACTTGAGAAGTCTTTGGTTGGACTTATCATAAGGATCATTTCCACAACTGAAAGTTTATTTTAATCTATCATAGTTTTCAAGATAATGACTGCAAACTGTAACAAAAAGTCATTTTCAACTTTCAAGGGCAATAACCCTTACAAGGAGTTGTCTGACAACTTTTGTCCCTGAACACTATTGTAGTCCTAATAACAACGACCATTTCGGCTACTGAAAGAATTTAGCTTAACCAAACGGTTTTGGAGATATATGTGAAAAACTACTGTCTGACCCCTATGTTCTATTGTAAGTAACAGCAGCCATGTTTTTTGACAGATCAAAAATCCCAACATCAGTTCTATGCAGGATACAACAAGAAACATTCATACCAAGTTTGGTTTCAATTGGTCAAGTAGTGTCAGAGACGATTTTTGAAATCAATAACATTAAAAATAGCAAAAATCGTTGAAAAAGGGCAATAACTCCAACATGGCTTAACGGATTAAGACCAAAATTGGACCAGACATAGATCTCGTCATGCTGAACACTTTTACCCAGTCAAATTTTAGCTTAACCTTAAGGTTTTGGAGATATATGCAAATAACTACTGTCTGATCCCTATGTTCTATTTTTAGTAACAGCGGCCATGTTTTTCAACGAATCAAAAATTCCCACACCAATTCTATGCAGGATACCCCAAGGAACATTCATACCAAGTTTGGTTCTAATTAGTCAATTAGTTTCAGAGGAGAAGAAATTTGTATAATTGTTAACAACGACGGATGACGATGACAGACGCCAAGTGATGGCAATAGCTCACGTGGCCTTTGGCCAGGTGAGCTAAAAAATTAAAATAGATAATTTATTATTGATTTAAATGAAAAAAATATAAATCCTACAGGGTTGTCTGGTCTTTTACAAATCTACCTTCAACATGACAGACCCAGGTAACTTCTTACCAGATATGCTTCATTGAACTGGAATGCACAAGGGAATTGGTGGTACAGCTGATAGACACAATCTAACCACTGTAGAAAGACAGGGCACCTCTCATTGGGATCATCTGTGTTTATACCATTACCACATCTATCTGCAAACTTATGTCCAAAGTCTAACCACTCCCTTTCTATCAATACTTGAAAGCCCTATTACGTAAAAGAGAAGGTATAATTACCAAGGGAAAATAATACAGTATTGTAAAACAATTGAGTGAAATGTATACCAGTGTTATAGAATAAACGAGTGAAATCAAATATAATTATAGAATAATTGAGCAAAACGTATACAGTATTATGACCACAGTTTCAGGATATAAAATAGGAGTAACACTATCACAAACACTTTAGGTGGTATTTTTCAAAATATAAAAGATTGAAATTCAAAAAGGATAGAGTATATGTCAGATTTTTATTCAAAAAGGATAGAGTATATGTCAGATTTTTAATTGCTAGCAGTTTTAGCATCCTTCTGATTTTCAACAACTGTAAATGCATTTTTATTTGTGGGTATCACTGCCTAGTCAAAACTATTTTGTATGTGAACCTGTATTAATTATTTGTTAAAGCAATAAGTTCAGGTTTTGTTTTTAACTTCAAGTTTTGACAACCCCCCCCCCCCACCTCCCAAAAAAAAATCTGTACTTTAAAGAATTCTTGAATAGCCTACAAGATAAACATACCTCCATAGTTCTATAGTAAGGATCTAATAATAATTCAGCTAAAGCTATAATCTGTGACGTCCTGTCCCAGCCATCAGAACAATGAACCAGGACAGGCTTGGCGTCTTTGTCAACTGAGTTCACAACAACCAATGCCGTCTTTAGTAAAGCACTAAGATATGTAAACCATTTGGAATTTTCCAAGGTGGACAACCAGCTGGAATAAACAAAATTTAGAATGACACATTTTTTTAATTCTTACTTCTTGGTTCTCAGGCCATTCATCATTGTACAACTGTACAATATTTTAAAAGTCATATTTAGAACAGTACTTTGGTTAACTGAAGTATATATCACCTGTATATTTTTTTGTAATATCATCATGTATTTTTATTTTATTTAATGTCAATTTTATAATTTATGTTGAAAATATGTATATGTTGCAGGACCATAATGTACACTTGTTATATAACTAAATATGTCATCCTGCTTAAATGAAGAATATTTTTATTGTTATTACTATTAATATCATGAAAACTGATGGGGGAGCGGATTTCTTTTTTTACCTTTTAATTTCCCTGAAAAAAGTTGGGAGGTAACTGTGGTGTATCTGATGATATTGGGACGTCAATCAACACATTTTCAATGCAAAAAGCTAATCAAAATTATCTGTTAAAATGGCATTAAATATCTTTGAAATAATGTGTGCAGGGTCATTGAAAAATTAGGACATCAGTCTTGGAACTGATATCCTGAAACTTATGATGTTAACTAACACAGTGAATGTTTCATTAGAATAATTCATAGTATAACATAAATCTTTGCATTCCAGTGAACGTCATAAAATGTGTCTTCAGGAGGTAGACCTAGGGTAAGGGACGTAACTCATGAATCAGTGATATGTTTGTATTATATTCAATTTCACTAAAGCATATCAAGCTTTCATTTGAAACAGAATGAAATCAGTCAAAGTTACTTTGATGCTTATGAATCAGTGATATGTTTGTATTATATTCAATTTCACTAAAGCATATCAAGCTTTCATTTGAAACAGAATGAAATCAGTCAAAGTTACTTTGATGCTTGCATGAAATTGATGTAAAATGCTGACTACAAACGTTCCAATGATTTATGAGAGTTGTGTCCCTTACCCTAGGTCTACATACTTAATATATACTATTAAATCCAATCAGTACTCATTCCTAAGCAGAGGACGCTTACCCTACCGGTGCAGCTGGTCCATGCTCCCAGTTTTTAGTGGAGTCTGAGTTGCTCATTTGCTTTTGTTACTTTGTATGTATGATTTTAGTTACTTTATGTTCTTTGTTGTGTATGTCTGTTTTCCATTTCTGGTCTTTGTCCCTGGATTACATTCTTTTAATAACCGCTATAACCTTGGTTCCCTTGATTACTCTTTCAAGTGAAAATTGAATCAATTGAAATTTAGGTCTTTCGTAGGCAAAAACACTAAAATGTATTGATTAATATTACAACTAAAACGACAGGTAATGACCAACAAAATGAATATTTTAATCCAATTACTTACTTTGGCTGATCAGTACCACTACTACATAGACTACGTAAAGCTACAAAACTTTTACGTATGCTGTGTATGTTGGCCAAGTTCATAAACTGTATCTCGGAATTCTGATAGTACTCTGAAATAAATACAACTTTTCATTTATATCATATCATGGTTGATGAAAAATGATCTATTTACAAAGCAAAGATCAGGTCAATATCTAAAACCACTTGAAAAAAGTCACAATTGATGAGACATAGCTAATGGAATCTACAAATAAAGTATTCTTTGGCTCTGAAACCATCTTTTATTTCCATGTGATATACAAAGTTGCATTAATGTCTTTTTTATGACTTTAGTGGGTCTAGATGTAAAGATTAATAGGAAAAAATAACCAAAATTCTCCTTATTATAAAAAAGAAAAATGATAATAACAAATTTGCATAGGGTTTTTTTTCCTCCAAATGAACTATTTTTGTTAGATATGTTACCTATACACTCCACTCCTCCACCTTTAGCTCTGTTAGCCACAGCTGCACTGTAAGATCTACAATCCATAATGATCAAAATCTTGTTCTCTGGACTTTTCTCTTCAGCACCAACATCTGTAATAAAGAAAATATAATTCTATTTCATTTTCTTTTTAGGAATTTCACTAACTTAGTAGATGATTACAAGTTAAAATTTCTAAACTCATCATGGAGAAAATGTTTTTTTCATTTTTTTTTAATATCTTAATTGCTAGAACTTAAAAGTTCTTGAAGAACAATAATTCTAGTCATTGATGTATATAATTTGTATTATAATATTGCTGATTATAGGGATTTTCTAAATATTATATAAAAAAGTGGACTGAATTGTATCACAAAAAATAATTATTTTACTATATAAGCAAGATTTTTTCTTGCAGATGCAAAAATCTAAATTCCATTTTAGTCTAAAAAAGACAAAATTGCATTCGTAAATGCATACAATATTTTCTAAATTCAATCTTATTTTCTGTAACATACCACCATTTTGAGAACTAGACTCTGAACCAGATGAATCATCATTCAAACCAGGGTATGTAGTATAAGATCCAGGGTTTTGAGAGCAAGCTAATGGCACTGACCCTAACATGTTTTCATCCTCATTACACCTCCATCCCAACCAGCCTAACTCAGGCTGACTACACCTTAGTAGTACTGCACCATTCCTCTGATCTCTGTAAGTAAAGTGAATAATTGTCAAAGGCTATTGTTAACAAACAAAAAAAAAGGGAAAAAAAAGAAAAAAAAAACAAACAAAACTATCTACCATCTAAATTTAACAAGCCAATTACTGTTAAATGACTGTCATAACCCTGAATACTATGAAAATCTATTACAGAGTTTACCATACCTCCACACTACAGAAGGGAATCTTTTCTGAGTCCTGAACCCTGCTACATCTTTCAATTGCTTGTCTGTAATACATGCTGGTACAATGTGGCACTTAGGATATGATGGACAAACACTACAAAAAAATGAACAAAAATACTATTCAAGTAACATTTCCATAAAATTTTGATAATGACAAGAAATTATTTTTGTCGTAATAATTGTTAATTTTCATTTATGAGAAATAATGCACAAAAAGATTTATTTTGATATTAGAAAAATCTATGTTGATTCATCCAAACATATCTAATATCTTCATTATAAATAATAACAATACAAAAATAACAGAACCATCCTTATGTATTTTAATAGTATGGTATGAAAATTAATTCATAAACTTTTTCTCCTCATAAATTGGAAAATTCAATGAAAAGAAAATCCTTATGATTTTTCACTTTTTTTTTCTGTTCCTCAACAGAAAGCACTTAAGTCACACCTGAAAAAAGGTCAGTATTGTAACAACCCTTAGATAGGACAGATAAAACATGTACAAAAAAAGAAGAAAAAAAATAAGATACCTAAAATCCTCATTGATGTATGTAATCCTCCATGCCAACTTACTCTTGAGATCAAATTTCATTCGTTCAACTTCTTTCCCAAACGAATAATTCACTTTCTCATCTGCAACACGAAATAAGTCATATTTTACATTAAGTGTTAAAAAACATTTTTTTTTGTCAGTACAATTTACACGTTCCTGCTGGACATGTCATTCTCAATTTTAACAAGAGTATTGGAAAATGACAAAAAATTTATAAATATGTTCAATGTACATAATGAATGATCAAAGACTAGACAGAAACAGATATTTATAACCTCTAAAATTAGACTTAATTCTCTAATTGTTATCATTATACTTCAAGTCAATTTGATAAATTTTGATTGATTCAATACGAAGGTAATATTCTGCTCTATCAAATGTCTCAGAGGGCAATGTTTTTTTTGTCTATGACCCTCTCATGTAGATTTAAACTGGTTCCGGTAAATGTTAGGTACCAGTAAATGTGAATGAATGCAGATTGGTATACTCTTGTAAGCCTTAAAAAAGACATACATAGAAAGGGAATCTTCGTTCTCAAGGAATACACTTAAAATGTACTTCTAGTAGCGTAGGACCATTAAATTTTCTTAAACAGCTGTCTCATAAGCATTTTTCCACATCCTTATATGAAAATATTGTATAATTTGTAGCGAGGATTACCAATCCTAATCAAGATTTCTGAACTAAAATTGTCATCAAATTTTGTCAATCAATATATATATATAACTTAACTTGTAATAAAACCTATAATTTTTACACAGAATTGTAAATTGATAGCATTCCTCTCTCAGCTGTTGCCACATTCTTGCATCTGATAATACATATTTGAAAATTTGTTCTTTCATTACAATGGTGTAAAATAAAGAAAAGTACAAAATATAAAGAAGTCCCTCCATAGACCTTCCTTTCAAATTTAATGTTTGAATGGGTCTACAATACACTAACAACAATACAATTTAGACAATATGACAGACAAAATCAATAAAAAATGTCACCTAACACCTGTCTTAGTGTGATTACATAATACATGAACTGAAATGATTTTAATAGCACATACAAGCTTGATATAAAATAGCCTTGGCAAGGAATAAAATTTCCTTATTATGCAAAATCACTCCAGTTAAATCTGGCATTTATAAGTGCACATATTATTATTCTTAAGTAAACTTGACTTATTTCTTATCCAATGAATTGAGGTTACAGCAGATTTTAAAATCCCATAATGATACGGCATAAACTTAGTCATATCTTAAACAAATGTTATCTTGTTCATTCATGTCTACAGTCCAATATTACTCCAGTAAGAAACTATGCTCATCTTTAATAAAACAAGATTGATTTTTATACCCCTAATTTTATCTCAGAGGGAGATGTTGCATGGGTCCAAAAACCAGGAGCTTAAAATTACTTCAAGAGTGGAAGGTCCAGAGGTCGATCTCACAATAAATCGTTAGCATAAAATTAGTTGTAAGCTCAGCCAACCAAAGGACAGAAGATGTCACTTGTGATCAGGGATTATATTTGAGAGAAACTTGTGGAACAAAAACGTTACCCGGGCTTCCAGGTTAATCAGTACATTCCCTTGTACTGGGCTATAATCATAACAATATAGTAGATAAAAATAAGCTGTGTTTCCATGAACTTATATTTTTGTACCTTCTTGACATAGTTGATAACAGACTTCATGTTCCGATGGACATGGACTTCTATCCTGGCACCAAGCAAAGAAAGCGAAGGCAAACAGAGAACTGAGTTCTTTAGGTGTTCCAATCATCTGGGTGATCCTCTTGAACCAGTCCTGACAAGATTCATTGGTACTGAAGTCACACCTGTAAAACATTGTCATTGATTTGAAAATGCACAAATTATTTGAAAATAAGATGATTGTTTGAAATTTGGCTCAATTTTGAAATAAAACATTTTGTTACATGTATTTTCAATCAACAAAAAATTCAGTCAGGGGAATAAAGATTTTTGGACTAGGCATTGACTCTTTGTATTTGTAATAAATACATGCATAATGTTAAAACTGATTTAACCTATTAGATATTAGATAAAATCATGTTTATAAGTTGTTGTTTAAGGAGTGTAAAGCTCTATTCATATTGATGCAAGTCTTGGTTAGAAGTTGAATAAAAGATCAAACAATTTTCACATTTACCTCTCCATTATTTCACCATTTTCCGTTCTTTCTTAAAAAAAATAAAAACTATAAATATGGCCTATATTTTCCTAGTAATATTACATATGTATAATAATGCTTGAGAAATTATCTATTTCATATTCATATCTATATTGAGATTATATATGCTGACTTAATAAGTAATTATTGTACAGCTCTCTGAAAGTTTTATTGGTTGTCAACTTGCATAAACAAAGTTATAAGTTTCATAAAACTTTAAAAAGCAAAATCAGCTCATTTTTTTAATATTGAGATCACTGTGACCGAGAAATGTACTCAAAAGGAAATACAACTATATCTTTAAACCAAAGATCAAAATCGTCAAACACATCTAAAGGCATTTAAACAGTAAACGAACCACTGGCTGTTACATCACAAAGGATAATATTAAATATCAACTAAATCAATTCCATTTCAAAACATGCTCAATACTATCTGATTTGAATGATTGATAATTGACATTTAAAAGGCTAAGATCATTATCAGGGGTTGTTCAAAAATCACCGAAGAGATTTGATTTATCACAGTTTTCAAGCCTATAGAAAAGTACAGAAGAAATGCATTATTTCATTTCTCATACAATCAATGCTTCTTAAAGGAAAATTAGTGGACAATAAATTGAGGTGTAAAATTGCAAAATACATGTAAATCATACATGTAAATACAAGTAATGTGATTAAAAGAAATAAATTAATGAAATTTCTCTTTGGAAAAAAAAAAACCCAAAAAAACAAACAAACCTACATGATGTCTTGTAAATTTACATACATGTACATATTATCACTAATACATGTACCTAAGGTTTTACAGTAAAGAAATACAGACTTTGAAATTAATGATTTTGCTGGTATTTTTATCACTGCTAATATGGGACAACAATTTTCTTTACCTGTTTTACCCCTGAAGATTTTTTTGGTAACTTGCAACTTGCTATTTCATCAATCTCTACACTATGTCTTTATTTACTTACATGTACCATACACATTCACTATTAATGGGGATGGAAATATTGGACTACAACTGCTATGAAAACAGGGTTACACAAATTAAGCAAAAGTAATTTAAGAAATTCCCTTGCCTGTGAGTAAATTTGAAAAAAAAATCTTACTTGAAGACAGTGGCATCCTTGCAGTAGATATTGAGGTAGAATATCTCTCTAGATTCAATGGACTCCACCATCCCAAGGGGTACATTTCTGAAACTATCCTTAGATCTGATAAGTAGCCTAAAATTTGACAGGGCTATCACACCATTAGCTGTTCTTCCAAGGTACTCCACAGCCTCCCCACAGAGAAGTGGGAATGGTACCTGCAAGGAATCATCCTCACACACCAGGGATTTCTTCGGAAATAACTCCGACTTCAGTATGCACTCCATACTGGCTGGTTCATCAGCTGAGGCCTGAAATAATAGATATTAATACTTCAATTGTTTAACAATTGTTTGGGCTCTGACTTCAAAATTCAGGATTATACTGTTGACCAAGACAATTGAAAATGCATAAAAAAATGTGATTTTTGCATTACATACATTTCAATTGAGACCCTACTTTCAGGTCACACTAGAAATAACTTATTGTTGATGGACGTCTGTTGGACACATTTCAAGTTCTTTCAAACTTGCCACAATGTTATGACACCTTTCACTATGTTTACCCATATAGACTTCAACTTTGTAGGCAGGTCAGCAAACACTTATTTCTAACAACAATGGCAGATTACCAGTGATTCATTGACTAACATATGTTAAGTCTAACTAAGAATCTTCGTTCTCAATTTCATTTACAAATGCTTTTCTTTTTTCAAAAAGAAATTGAAAAATTGACTTGCACATCGGCAATCCCACTCTCAAACATAAACTTTTACACTATATGCGAAATGTTAAATCAATACCTTTTCCAACTAATAAGCTATGTCAAACCTAATATTGCTTAGCATCATCAAGAACCATAAACACAAATCTGCAGGTATATTTTCCAGTATAAAATTTATGTTATGATTGCAGAACATTAACAAGTATAATCCAACTGTGACACAAATTTTCTATAATTAAGTTACACCTTCAAGATTTTCATCTTCTGCCTTCTTAAACTGGTCAACAATGTACGTTCCTTCGTGACCCCAGACTATTTCATTAATGTACTTACTATTTTAAGTCAGATTATAGATTGTCTAATCTCTATAAACTAACTATGACATCAAATATTTATAAAAAGACAAAATTTCATAATACGAATTCTTGAGCAGGAAGAAAACAAGACCACTTTTCAGTATTAGTTAATTCAACACTGGATCAAAGAAACAGCTTACATGTACGTGACAACTTCCTTCTAGGAAGTACATGTATTGTTTCATATATCTCGTTCAAGTATTTATTGTTTAAAACATGTACAAGCCATCTGAGTAATAGACTTGCCACAAGTCCATCTAGATGTTAAACATTTACGATAAATCTGATATAAACCAGGCCATTTATTGATTGCAGCAACTACAACTGATTGATGCAGGGTCATCTAAAAGGTTAATAACATAAGACTTTCATATTATGTAATCAAAGAGGAAGTATGACTTGAAGCATGCTTCTTTAAGTAGCTGTACTTGAAGTTAAAGTACTTATACCGAAGTCCTTGTTTTCATGTACATGTGAATTCAAAATGCTGACTATGAAACTTTGTCCCTTCAAAGTTAAATTTTACAAGACACAGTATGCTGACTCATACAATTATATGTAGTTGCATCAGTTTTGTTACTTGACCACTAAAGCAATAAAATCATGGATGTACTTGTGAATTTTTTTAGGAAATTATGGCAAATGATGGAGTAAACTTCAGGTTTACAACTTTATTCAGTATAAAGATACAGAACAAGGTAGCAATTACCAGTCCATATATTTTTTTTGTGTTCAGTGTAAAATGTTTGTCTGGTCATACTAATAAATGACATATTATTTTAGCAAAATTTGTAACCAAATCTGATGAAATCCAAGATATGAATAAAAAAATATAAAAGATAACAAAGAGACAGGATCATTTCATACCAAAGAAAAAAATATCATAGATAACAAACAGACAGGATCATTTCATACCAAAAAAAATATCATAGATAACAAGCAGACAGGATCATTTCATACCAAAGAAAAAAATGTCATAGATAACAAAGAGACAGGACCATTTCATACCAAAGAAAAAAAATATCATAGATAACAAAGAGACAGGTTCATTTCATACCAAAGAAAAAAATATAGATAACAAAGAGACAGGATCGTTTCATACCAAAGAAAAAAATATCATAGATAACAGACAGGATCATTTCATACCAAAGAAAAAAAACAACAGGTAAATTTTCTTGAGTTCAAGGACATGTGTTACAATACTAGAACAGTAAAATTGTTTAGGAAGTGCATTATCTAGTTATTAAAACATGTGAGTTTATATTTTCTTTATTCTATCCAATGAACATGTACAGTACAACCATTTAAAGAATGTCCACCATCAGCTTACAGTTAATCTTTGCATTTTTGGAATTATATTTGGCAACAATTTTAGCCAAGTCTGAATTGGAAATAGTTTAAATAGGGAACTCAGCCTGTTTTAAAGTGAATGCTTACTTGAAAAGCCCTTCAAATGGACCCTAAGAAGACTGACTTGGGTTAGTTGTCTCAGTACCACAGTGTACTGGAGATTAAAGGCATAAGGGCAATTAAATACAGAGTATTGGTCCACAAACATTCTTAAAAATTTTCACTCTATTAACCTATAAAAACAACATCCCAAGTTAGAGTGTAAATGAATCTAAAAGTCATGCAGTTTGGGTATTCAACCAAACAACTTAAAAAAAACACCATATTATAATGTTATCCAACAAATATGTAAGATCATCAAAAAATAAACCATTATATGGGCTTTTATATAATTACCACATAACATTCAACCATGCATGGCTGAATGACTTATATACATGAAAAAGTTTAAACATTCTAAGCTTATTATGGTAAGAGTATGTAAATAACATAACCTAGTACAGTGACCTCCGTAAAGATTGAAGTAAGAGATCAAATTAACAACAAAGATGACCAGAAAAATTTATCTGTCTATTTATCACACTTTTACACCTGGAGGGTACATAAACTGTCCTACATACCAATACAATTACGGAGTAAATTACAATGCTTTCCATGTGTATATTTACTACATGGATTATAGTACAATGTACATAGCGAACCAACATTAGGCCATGTTTAAACTTTGCCATAATATAACTGAAGTAAGAAAGAAACATTGTTCTTTATTGTTCTTTACACAGCTACCAATTTCTGACACTGTCACAGAAATGTTTGAAAATTTAGATTGAACAAAAAACATTACATCATCCTCACAAAAGTCTGAAATGACCTTTAAGTTATTTCTTACTACATTTTTTTGTAAATTTTAATTTACTGCTTATTAAGCTGTTCATAAAAATCAACTTTCCCACAATTGAAATACACTTCCTAAAAAATCAACTTTCCCACAATTGAAATACACTTCCTAAAAAATCAACTTTCCCACAACTGAAATACACTTACTAAAAAATTAAAGTATCAACTTCAAATGAAAATATGGTACATTGTACCAAGTTAACTAATTTCCCTTCTTCACTTACAAGTGAAGGGAATGAAAATTCTAGAGACTTTATTTGAGGGTAACAAACATTTTTAAGCATTGCACTGACTCTATCTGCAATAAATACCATATTGCTATCAAAACCACTGGCAGATGTTCTGTGGAATCAGTTATTGGGATTATATACATATTCAACAGGAAAAGAATACACAAGACGATACCATGACAGTAGAGGTATGTGGTGTGTAATAAGAAACAGAAAGGTCCTAAATAAAAGTAATCTTGTCAAATATGATAGGTTCAGATGGTCAATTTCACAAAAAGTTGTCAGTGTAAAGTTGATCGTAAGTAATGATGTCACAACCTAAAATAGCATTGTGACGTCATAATTTATGATCAATGTCACACTTAGGACTTTCTGTGAATCGACACCCAGGACCTCGTAACAATGCTTTTCTTGAACCCGATACTTTCAGCAATCTTGCAATGCTACTTTGTCCGTCATAAGAACATTGAATATTTCTTGATTTAAAACAGTCATATTTTAAAATTCCCATGATTATTACACAATCTAATTTTGACAATTTCTTGGCTCAAGTCAAAAAAGAATATCGGTAGACAGCAAAAGAAGAAAATAAAATGGGAATTTTGAAAGAATTTCATAATAAGTGTGCATGTTTTTATTCTGCTTTAGAAATCCAGGTTCTCATTTATTCATAATTGCACCCTCTTCAAGTATAACCTTGTTCCAGGTCACCATACAATCAGCTGATTAACAAATACATGTACATGTATGTAATCGCATCTGTAAGACAGAATGATTAACCTACATGTTTGTATAAATACTCGTATCGAAGTATGTTCCGAGTATAGTAAACAAACACAAATGTATGTTTGTTTTGAAACCTCCAAGCAAATATATGACAACTCGTAAAATATGGTTTAATTCAAATTTTATGAGTAAGGTTACTTAACATGTATTTGATGATTAAAATTGAATTTCAATTTATAAACAATTATTATAGAAGTGTTATTGTTCATGGGGTACCAATTTTTCATGGATTTCATGGGTTTGGCCAACTACGAAAGTTGAAAAAAGAATTTTACCATTTATATGTATGATGGAGGCTTCAAATCAACAAATTCATGAATCTCCGAAATGACCACAAAAGTTTATATCCACAAGTCAAAGTACCGTTACACAGACATGGTTTTACAGAGCCAAACAAAAAGTGGATTATACCAAATTAAACATACCAAATACAAAAATTCAGGAAAATAACAGTAAATTTGCACCCTTTTCAAATTGGTTATTGGAAGAAAATAGCAGCAGGACAGGCCATTGAGAACAAAAATATACAGTAGTCCAAATAATGCTATGAAAGACAATACTGAAGTTTTGGATCAATAAAATGCTTTGATTTACAGGTTTAAACATGATATTAGTGGACTCTCACCTTCAAAACAAAAAGTCTTAACTCTGAAACGATACCAGACCATTTTGCACAGTAGAAGCAAAGTATTTCTGTGCAAATGCAGTTTTCCAGGTTGTCTGGCTATACTAACAAACTTGGCACAGACACAACTGAAACATCGAAGAACATATAGAAAGCCTAGGCTCCACAGGACCTTTAACAAGGCTTAGACGGTAAGACCAGAGGGATCCTCCGATAAAAGTGTCTATATCAAATAATTAGAAATAAATGATTTTCCTACCTACATGTACCAACTCGTATTTTTTTTTCATCCAGTGTAACTTTAAACAGAAATATTTTTTTCTACTACTTGACCTTAGGTCAAGTATGTCAATTACATGTAGACAAACAATTGAACATATTAATACAATTACAAAATTAAAACATACCATATTGTCACGCATCTGGCTCACAGACTGATCACAAACCAGCCAGATTAACTTTTACTCCAACCAGTCCTCAAGTCTTAAGTTAAGGAAACAAACCAGTCTATTAATCTAGCTTGTGCCAATCTTGGTGTCTTGGAGCAACAACTTTAAGAGAATAAGGGTCACTTTCTCACCAAGTACGCTCTACTGTTCTCTGAAATGGAATGAAATGTTGATTAAATACATATATATTTAGGTATCGGTACTTGTACATGTATATGTGATGTACAGAATCATTTATGAATAAAGATACTTTGCCACAGTCAACTATTGGCATTTCAGTCAAGGATGTACATTTCCATGCATCTTAATTACAAAACTTTCTGCCAAATGGAATTTGTACATGTATTCACCAAAACAATTTTTTTCCTTTTAACATCCTGGATAAGAAAAAATTGAGATTCCTGAACTCTGTGTAGGATGTTTGTCCTCAAGTTACAATTAGTAGTGTGTTCATGTGAATAAATTTGATTCTTTTATCTTTAAATATTTGTTCCGTATATTCTATCCCAAAAAGACCAGCTTGTCATTCTCACAAGACACCGATCTTATGACAAACCAAAAATAAACCTGAAAAGTATCTTCAAAAACATGCTATTCCGAGAATTTATATACTCCAGTCATTTTTTAAGTAAGATAAATGTACTGACGTACTCTGATTGCAAGATTTTCAAAAGAATTCAATTCATTACTTTTTTGATAAAATGCCAACAATATTATCCTAAAAAAAAAAAATTAAGCAATAAGGCATTACATGTATTAAATTTTCCCAAACACTGCAGATCTTCAAGGTCTGTCTAACCAATTTTTTAATTCACTACTTTTTCAAATTATGAAATTTCTATTTTTACTCTTTAAACATAAGTGTGCCCTTGAAACCAAACAAGGAATCAGAAAGTCATACATGTTAATATTTCTTTAAAATCTCATGAAAAAGTGCTGGATAAACAAATTTTTTGCTTAAATATGTCATTATTGGGTTTATGAAGATACGATCAGCTCATTTGTTAGTAGCTACTAAAGTACATGTAATTTAAACCATAATCAATGTAGTACATGTCAAAATATATGTACACCAGACTAAAAATAGGTTAACAAGTCCGCTAATATAAAAGTATACTGAAATGGCACATAGGATTGTCTGAACTGAAACCAACATCGTCATTCAGGGGTAAAAATTCGGAAATACTAGTTGGTAGTCCAGACCATAATTTTATTCAATATTTTTTATATGTTCAACTAAATTTTACCCTTAAGTTTGGTAGCCAAACCCAAAATATATCAGTCATGGGCTACTGGGCAACTGCTAATTTTTATCCCTTTTATTCTTAAAAAATACTCTTTGGATTTCTACTTGAATTTTGGTTCCCTTGATACTCTTTCAATAAAATTTAATCATCTAGCTGGAGCATAAATGTAAACATTAGCAGTAAGAAAGGCTTGGTTTTAAAAAAAAGAAATACAGGTAACAAAAAAATTATCAAACACTAATCGGACTCATAATCAAGTCAAGTCCAATATAAATCTGGCAAAATAGATATAAGTCCAACTTCTTATTTTTTGCAATGAATAGCAGAATACACTTTTTGCCAAGTTGAAAAATTTCCCTAGGTTTTGCACATATCCTTGACTGTCAAGCGTTATGAAAACTGCAGATTAAAATACTTTCATAAATGCACATGTTGTGTAAAAGCAAAAATTTGTAGAAAGTTGAGAGAAAATTCAAAGGCTAAAAAATAGTATCTTTAAAAAATCATGCCATCAAGAATTGCAATAACTTCACCTCTGAAGATGTTACATACATGTCTGATTGATACACACATGTACTTACAAGCACCAAGTCCATGTATAAAATAAGCTGAAGTCCAGATTATGTTTATCATTTCAGCATTAATGCAGATCTGACAACACAACCTTGAATGATATATGATAAGTTTAACCGATTTTTGAACATATATATCTGTACGAATGAACAGAGTAAAATTAAATGTACAAACAAGACATTTATTGAGTTTATCAGTGATACCTAATATTGATTTTAGCACAGCATAGATTATATATTTATAGTTGTAAACTGTCCTTTAAAGGTTATACAATGAAAGGAGTAGACTTTTCATTCATACAAAAAAAAAACAAGCTGACGTGACAATAAATGCATAGTACAATTTTGAGGTTGTTTAGTGACTAAAGTTGTCAAGAAGTACATATACATTAGTGATTTAGCAAGTAGGGGGTGTATTTCAATGAAAGAAAGTAATTTGTTTTTCACTTTTCTGTTCAAGTCATTGTGTTCATGCAACAGATTGTTGACTGTTGTCAGTATGAACTTCCAATAGTTGAATAACTTCATTTGGCAATTCTCAACAAATAGTAATTTTAATGTGTGTACAGTACATCTCATTGTATGCACAAGTACATGTATATGCAGGCCTCTTATTTTAAAAACAACTGAAATATTATTGATTTATGAAAAATTCATGCCTTCAATTTTTTTGCTAATTGTATTGGATATATTTGAAACAAAAAAAATTACTTGTACCGGTAATTAAGAATAATGATGTGCCATTCGTTGCCCGATTCTTAAACAGAATGGTACTTAATTTCATTCTTACAATTTCAGTTAATTTCAAACCAACTGTCAAACATGATTTTTGGATCTTTTAGAGTTATACATGCATGATTACAAAAATAAAAAACAAAAACAAAAGAGACATCAGTGGACACCCTCTTAATATAATTTAATTTGTTGTTTTAAGTACATTTCCAGTATGCACTGTGCATTTAAGAGTCTGGTTAAGTGCCTTTTTTCCTTAACTGTACTAAGAATAATCAAGGGAACCAAGATTAAAGCGATAATCAAAAGAATGTAATCCAGGGACAAAGACCAGACATGGAAAACAAGACATACACAACAAAGAATATAAAGTAACTAAAATAATACATACATGTACAAAGTAACAATAAGCAAATGAGCAACTCAGAGTCCACTAAAAACTGGGAACATGGACCAGGTGCACCGGTAGGGTAATTCATCTTATAGTTTTAAATGGATCACTAACATAATGCAATTAGAGGACCTGGGTCTGAGGCTAGGGGCAAACGATGTACAAGTTTGTATGTGTAGTTATGAAACTATGGTTAACCTTCTATTATTAAGAAGTACATTTGTACAGTCATTGTTGTTTTAATTTTCAATGGGCTGACCTTTGGCTCTAAACATATTCCAGGTCCTTTCACTCCTATGTAAATGGCCATTTTCGAGTAGAGACAGTCATACGCTCTTGTCTTAATTCACTGTATACATACAAACGTATAGTGTAAAGGGTAAACGCTCACACTAGTGGGGGATTTGGGCGCAATATTCATCCTGTGGTCTCCAACTTTGCCCTAAGATGACACCAAATCGAAATGAAGTCAACCTCTCATTTTCAGACACTGTCCAAGATCAGGACTTTACTCTGTCTTTCAGCAGTACTTTGACCAGTTTACAATTCAAACAAAAAGGGCACCCGTTCTAGAATTGAAGTTCAAAATCTTCGAAATCCATTGATTATTTGATTACAATCAAGTATTTTAATCAGGTTTACGAAACAATGGTTCAAGACAGGACATGAACATTCTTCACTCCAGCTCACAAAAATTGATGTTTTATCATTACTTTGTTTCGAAACAAGCAAATTGTGTGTCATCGAATTTCTTGAGGTAAATTTATATCAATTGATAATTTGGTAGAAAACATAAAGCATTTGTTCAATTTGTTTCATAATAAGAGTAATTTTCCATTTCAACGGAACATTTCTTCAGTTTGAGAAAAGTTCGTACCGACCACTACAATATATGTCAATTAAGTTTCAATCTTGATTTTGTCAGTAACAAAATTTAAACACACATGTACATGTAATAATGGTACAGTCCTTGAACAATCCGTGCAACGATTTGATGGATCGATGGCCGTTGACTGATTGATCGCTGACGGATCAGTGACCGATGAACGGTAACCGATCAGATCGCAGTTTGTTTTATGTAAAATGGTGTAAGATCTGATTGAAATAAAGGAAATGTGAAATAAAGGTATAAATTGATGTTTTAATCTATTTCATTATTTTGTCTGAATATAGCTGAAATATTGCTGCTCGGACGTTAAACCCCAACAAACAAACAAACAAACATTTCATTATTAAATATGTGCAAAATTGACAAAGAAAACAATTAAAACCGTAAATTACAGTGACTGCGCTGTGGTCATGTGATGCAATCACCAGTTTAATGGATCGGTTTGACGGATCGATGACTGACCGGAAACTGATCGGGGACCGATGATCAATCACAATTTTTGTTGCACAGATCGGTTCAGGTACTGTACTCTTGATCAACCTACATCTATATCAAAAGACCGGATATTTGATTAAGAAATAATTATGGATTAAGTGAGGCAAGGGAAAAAAACAACAAAATGGAAATTCCAAAATACTGCCTCTGCCTGAAATTTTCTAACACAGTGCAGCTAAAACAAAAAGGGCAAAATCAATATAATGTAGGTTAAACACAATGCTTTGCAAGAAGATTTGCTTTATTCATTCATAAATGTATACTAATTTTGCTGTAATATATTTTGCAAGGGGTAGAAGTTAATTTCATGCATAAACAATCATTCATTCAGTCTCTTTTTGTCATAAATATTTAGTTGCTTACATGTAAATACACATGTATGTAACTAAAAGAAAAAGTAGCATTAATCTGAATTGAAGAAAATAAACATATAAAAATGAATAGCTATGGTTCAACATCCTATGGCAGATATTTTATGAAAATCAGGATGAGAACATTTAACTAATTGAACAGATCCTGCCTTGTACTATCCTTGACACACAGAGCTGTATTTCCTTGTGCTAGCTTAAAGAAGCAACTTCCACAGTTAAGCATGTCAACCAATAGGGACACATTTTTGTAACTCCAAACTAACCAGTCTTCACTAATTACCTTCAATACTGTGCTAAGTGAAAAAAGAGTGAGCCAGTGACTACCAATTTTCAAGCCTTTGTTCGATTAGACCAGGGATCCAACCCAAAACCTTCTGCACTTGAGAGCCTGCTATCCTGAGAACGCAGAGGCAGTAGATTATGACTAAGTCTTAAGTTAAAGAACTATACTACATGACAAAATTTTACTTTGAATGCTTTTTCTTGGCAGGATAATGCCTTTGTCCTGAATCACTGAAGCTGACAGCTTCTTTCGGCCTCATTTAAGCTTTGCAGTGCTATATTTTAAGTTATTTTTATAATACTTTTGGAAAATGGTAATCTGCATCACATTATAATTTAACTGCGAGTAAGTGACTCGTTAAATGTAGTAAATCACTCAAATAAATCAGGACAAAGTGACACATGTGACTGCAAAAATTAAACACGACCTGAAAAATTTGTATGACAACACCATTCTTCTGCATGGGCATGAATACACCATCACATAAAAAATACATTGTATTTTTCTTACCCATAAGAGATTATTTCAATTTCACAAGGGAATGTAGCTGTAAGGCAACAAGTAAACAAAGCATCAAAACAATGTTTTCATATGAGAAATGAAAGTGTCAAGGTGCTACCACTCTATGACTATGTTTTGCACAACATTAACTCACACAAAGCTTGTATAGTCCAAATTATGATTTGCAATGGAAACAAAGTCCTTTCTTTCCAAGTTGGCCTGAAGAAAGGATAGTAGATATACGGTATCGAGAATACTAGGACACAAACAAAAGTAAACAATGTCCTCGGCCCGGCTGGATCAAAACATGGCGGAGATGTCAACAGACGGTGACGTCACGTAATCATATGACTCAGTTCAAGGCCTTGATCGATAATATTATTGTAGATTTTTTGAAGAAACGAAATTAGAAAGATTAAAGAAAAAAACACACTCTTGGCTACCAAAGCTAAACAAAATAGTTTTGACAAAAATGATATCATCGAAAAAACTGTAAAACATACTATAAAAAGCCAATTTCATGGCAACATGGAGATAACTTGTTAAACCGATGACACCAGTATACACACAAACGCTGAGTCAAAGTTCAATCATGCAAGTAGTCCCCCCAAACAAAATAAAACAACAACAGAATAAATGATTGAACAGAATAAAAAAAACAAAAACAAAAAACAAAACAAAACAAAACAAAACAAAACAAAAAAAAAAAAAAACAAAAGAAAAAGAAAAATGACAATGAATGTGAAATTGTAATTAATGAATTGTTGTTCTTGATGTTCATGTATAATTGATTTTTTTTCATATGAATTAGATATAAATTTCAACAACAACCTATGTTATGTAACGAACCATCTGAAAATAAGCACAAATCACAAATCGGAGAATTTTGCAAGGAAATATCAACTTACTTTCTTCTCGTCCAAAATGAAGTTTAAACAATTTCTTGATTTTGATTTTGATAATGCGTCCATGTATTGGATTCCAAAATTCCACAATAATTAATACAAACAACACTTTACAGTTAAACCTGCCAAATATGTAACTAAATCTATTTGGAAACTTTCATCTTCCATACTAGCACTGTCAAAGATGATCTCGGGTCTTACAACGACACTTGTAGCTCTTGGATCAATTAAGAAAAAAATCGAAAAATCTTCAGGAAACTATCAGTGCTCAGATTATTTATATTGGAATATAATAGCATATACTACTATTCCCTATGCACAGTTGAAATTCCGACTCATAAGCACAATATATCATTACTACAAGACAGGTGGAATGCGAAGCATCCGGCAGACTTTCTTCATACATTAATTATAAAAAAAAAACATTCCAAAGCATCCTCTGAATACACAGAAGATGTCAAAATGCTGGATTTTTTTTTATCGATAGCAACGTATTTTCAACGGACGGTCGACAAAGTGCTCTTCTTACTTGCTGACCCATATCTTTAAATTTATGTGGCTGACTTTGTAGCCGATCTTATATAAATAAAAAAAGAACATCATTTAGTCAGATCCTTTGATCAGTTTCCGCTATATAGATGCTTGTCTTCAAACAATTCCAGATTCGGAGATTTTATACATATTGCATCAACCCCCCCCCAAAAAAATAATAATAAATAAAAAAAAATAACTCGTCCGTTATGTAAGAGCTTGCCGAAACTATGCGGATCTTTTTTGTACCGTGCTAAACATCTTACAATTAGGCTACTGGACTAGGGTTATGCAAGGAAAAAGTCACCACTACAAAAGTTTTATGGTCGTCATCATGAACTCGCGGATTGTTATGGCGCATCCTTCTGTGCCATGCATAAGAACCGATGTGATCATGGCGTCATAGTTATCCTCATTCGTTTACCCGGACGTGACACTTTATGAGCGACTCAGTGGACATTGATCTAAAAAAAAAAAAGAAGAAAAACAGAGGTGCACCTGGACCATGCTCTCAGTTTTAGTGTACTTCTGATTGCCACGTATATTCTATAGACACTAAGCTTAAATGCATGTCTATTTTGGAAAAAGTAGTCAAGGGAACCAAGATTATAGCGGTAATCAAAAGAATGTAATCCAGGGACAAAGACCAGACATGGAAAACAAGACATACACAACAAAGGACATAGAGTAACTAAAATCATATATACAAAGTAACAAAAGCAAATGAGCAACTCAGACTGCACTAAAAACTGAGAGCATGGACCAGGTGCACCGGTAGGGTAAGCGAATATTGAGCCTCTGTGATAACTTAACCGACAGAATGCAGGGATAGATCCAGTGATTATAAAGAGGAGGTTCCAGAGAGGTTTCAGGATTGGTTCAAGGCTATCATTTGATCACCTTTGCCCAAATTTTGAAAGAAATTAACAAACTTAGGGGAGAGTTTCAACCCCCGCCCTCGAATCCACCACTGGGATGCACACATATGAACCGACAACAGTTTTACGATAACATTCTCCACAAAGCACGGTACTCACCCAATAAGTGAACTAAACCGTTGAATAGGTTCATTCGTAAGGGATATAGTTATGGTAATGTTGTCGAATCATTAGATAGCACTTTTTTGTATTAACATTGATTCACTCATAGGAGTCTTTACATAGAAATTAAAACTCTATATTTAAATGCAGCTTTTTGGCATGACATGGGTTGTGTCCTTACTGTATGACAAAATGTACCGTGGATCTCAATCCCGCATGGGAAGAATTGAAATTGTTTTTACATACGATGGTGACATAACTTTTTGTAGGTTTAAACTGGACTAGAGCTGGCATGTCAGTTAACTGGAAAAAGTCTTTAGTTTGTATATTTGTAATTTATATTCTATGTCTTTACTTCCGTTGTAACAATGGACTCAGGCCTTTTCGAACTGATGTTAAGGTGTGTTTAATTGTGTAATATATATATTTTTCAACAGTGGCCAGATTTTAAAGGGAGAAGGTTGTGATCTCGCCAAAGTACTTTAACCCCGCCGCATATTTGGCGCCTGTCCAAGCCAGTTATTACTGGCCTCTGTATGTTTTTGTCTTGTTCCGTTTTCACCTTTAGTACATTATTATGTTACTTGAGTATATAGGGGCAACTCTTTCGCTGTACCTGTGTATATTAATGTTTAGGGGCGAGCTGCCCTGTGGTGTGAGGGTTTCCTTGTTGTGAATTGAATACCAATGAGTAGCCTTCTGTACTGACATTTTCATCCAGGTGGGGTTGTTGTCTGATATATTTCACCATACCAATTCTCGTTATATTAAACGAGACGTGACACAAAAATATCATTTTATAAACGTTTATATTTATAAAACTAATACAGTTTGAATGATGTATTTGTGCTTTCTCGACGACCTAATCAATATGCATAAAAGAAACCGGAAGTAATGCTCAATTACCATACATGTAAATGGTTCTCAGTCTCCATTTGGGAACATTGAAAAAAATACATCTCCGAAAATAGCTTGTATATATGATGCAGAGTGGTCAACTGATCTGTGTATGGGTGCAATAATCTTGTGTAGAAAGTAAGAAGACTAAAGCTCTTCTCGGTTTCTGTCAGCTTTTCATTTTCGTTAGGCATACATCCCCGCTTGATGAATACACAACTATTTTGCTTACTATTTTTAAAACCTGAACAGAAGGGTACAACTAACATAGTGACACTCTGTATATCGTTCTTTCTTTGCAATATTTTTTAAAGCCAAATAGGTCAGTCAAAATATCTGATTTTAGCAAAAAAGATTTAGAACACGAGGAAGCTTCAGTACGAAACCCTTATGGGTCATCAAATGAAATTATCAAAAACCAATAAAAAATAAACATGTTCATATTATCCTCTGTACTGGTAGGAACTTTATATTACACTCCCTGGTACTGAAACACTTTTCAGGAGTAACGTTCCCTAAAAAAAGATTGAATCAATAATTTCATTGAAGACCGAGATCGGAACAGTTTAAATCTTAGAATATTAATTTACTTTACTTTATGCAAAAAGTTCAATCTTACATCAGAGAACATTAAGAAATATTTCTATGTAATATTCGAACAGAAGTGGTGTCGTCTCACGGTGGATAGTATGATATCCATACATGTAACAGTTTAATAATCTCAGACATTGTTTATCATTTTCTTCTCGAAGTGGATTAAATTGATACAACTGTAAGTATATATTCGCCGGTAAACCAAAACTTTCAATATTTTCACTCTCAGTTGTAGAAACCATGCAACAAATGCAGAAACCCCACGCATTTCAACCACTCGATCTATGAATTGAGAATGATTGACGTAACACGGTCACGTGACCACATGGCTAATTAAAATTCGTTTGACTTGGGTCATCGTCGATTTTGAATCAATTTAACTTCAATTGACTACAAGGGGTGTTTTACGGAAGCCGAGAACGACCACGCATTTTTAAAATATTTTTTTCTTTACTTGATAATTCAAGATAGTTTCTTGAAAACACAGTGCTTGAAAATTCAATATAGTTTCTTAAATTTTCAAGTTATTACCTTCAGTTTTCAACTTATTATCTTGAATTCTCAAGAAACTTTCTTGAATTTTCAATTTATTATCTTGACTTTTCAACTTATTACTAAGTATTTTTTGCTGCCCCCAATGTCCTTTTGGCGTTTTTTTTTTTTACATCTGTCTGCATAATTTCAACTTAAATTGGTGCAACGCGGGGCGTTGCCATTTTGACAAAAGTTCGTACGCTGCACACTCCCAAAAGGCAGAATTTTCATATAAAATAGTAAAAATTATATTTTACAAATTGTGATAACATCAGACTCCGTGTAAAAATTGAAAGTGCACTGAGGAAGCAAAGAAAATAAGTTCGGAGACAGAAAGACCAAAATGTAACCGAAAATAATCATCAAAGGCAGAAAAGTAAAAGTTAATGACATATCCAGACTAACAAAAACACAACTCATCGAGAAGGGAAACAGTCTTGTACGAAGTCCAAATCGCATACTCGGATTGATTGATTGGTTTTCTATTTCAATCTGAAGTAGAATATTTTAGTATTTATCATTCTATCTTTTCAATCTGATTTGCAAGTGGACATAATAAATGTCAGACGTGCCATTAACAAGATTAATGATAGCGTTTGCCCAACGTACTTGCGCTAACCTAGCATAATATTTCTATATTAAATATTTTCCCTTGGTTATTTAATAAATTCATGATTATATTTTATTTCCAAAAATGTTAAATATTTCTAGTCACCAAGCTTCAAACTATAGTTTTTATAAAAGAAATGTTGATATAAATTCGTTCCACGCAATAATTTGATCAAATCATATGGAAATGCAGACGAAATTGAGTGACAAGACGAACATTTTTTATAATGCAAATGCTGTCTTTTTTACTCCCATTGATTGGCATTCCTTATCATGTTGATAGTACTCAAAGCCTAATAATATATGCCATAGTAAGTCACATTCAAAAAGAGCCAATGAAACGAAACCCATGAAAAGTCATAAAAGAAACAGTGAAATATACTAAGTTACAAAAAATTATCTCAAATATTGGTATAGTATCGTGCATTCAATCACCTGTTCTTACTTGAGAAGATAAATTGGCCCAGATTGAGTATTAATGGACCGGCATTGCTCACTTTCTATAAGCACAATTCTTTGGACAGACTCTTCATGATGTATGATGCTTTAGTTTTAAATGAATCATAATTTTTTTGTCATATGACATATTTTCATTGCATGCTGCCTGCATGGACACATCAAATAAGTGAATGAACCTATAATATAGTACATATAAATTACATGGGATTATACAAATACATATCTGATGACTTGTGTATCTTGTATTGAGCTTAATTGCTCTTTAACTTGAGAAGATAAATATGCCTAGATTGAGTATTTAATGGATGCATTGCACACTTTCTATAAGCACAATTCTTTGGACAGACTCATCATGATGTATTGTGCTTTAGTTTTAATATTTATGCATTTCTTATTGTTTTTATCTATAATACAAACATTGCTTATATCATGTAAACATTCTTGTACATGTTATAATTGTACCATACTCCAATTTCAGATTCACTTCCTTAATAGTGGTTCAAAAACTGTATACAAACAGTTCTATAAATATCTACAACTCATCACATGTTTTATTGTCATTAATTTTACCCGCAATGTGCAACTCAGAGCAGTCATGACATTTTAAAGTTAGAAGATGAACTTCAAAATGAAAGTAACAGTTTTAATACCAATTTTTGTGTCACTTTGGGCTATTTGTTCTGGAAATGAAGATCTGGAGTTGGTTGGAAAGCTTTTACAGAATGTCCATCAGCAAGTTGACTATGGGATGAACTTGAAACCAGAATCTCAGCACCCTATGGTAGAATACAGTCCTGCTGTGGCAAAGCTTCTGGAGAAGGGTGTGAAGTCTCTCTTAATGGAAAGATCTGAAGCTGTTAGCTATGTTTTTTCTAATGTATCTCATAAATGTAGGAATGACACAAATACCATGTTTGAAGATCTGTTGAATGGGAAAGCTTATGCTGCTAGTAGTAAGTAAAACTGTTGCAATGGTAAATGTATTGAGTTCTTAGATATTTTTATTTATTTATGCCCCTTGATACATACATCTTTTTAAATTCATTCAAAGTTTGATTCTTATTGTAGAATAGCTAGTGCACACTTTAGCTTTGTTCTTTAATTGTTGTAAGCTCTGTGGTGGGTTCTGGGTTAAAAATGCAAGGCAGTCTTATTCTCTTCTTGCATTCTCTCTGTTATGGTCCACATATGAAAATGTAACCCAGATGCCAATTACAGTGGTTTTTTTTTGGCTCAAAATTAAAAAAAAAACCAGCCTATTTACAATCTTTCAGAGCTTTTTCACCTAATGACAAGATGAAATGGAAAGTATTGGTTCTTGGTTGTCAGAAATTTAAATGGCAAGGACTGCCAATATAACAAGAATGGATATAGTGAATATATGTCAAAGAGACAATAACCCCACCTGGATAAAAAATTCAGCCCAGGCCACCCATCAGTCTTCAATGAATGATGAAGAAATCTTCACACCACAGGGTAGGCTGCAGTTGGCCCCCAAAGTGAGCATGAGTAACCACTGGTATCTTTTGAGATTTGCATTCTTTTATAAGAAATTTTATTGTATTAGTAATTTGTTGAGTACATGTAACAATCTCCCATTGTAGGAACCGTCTCTCATTATTGTAGGTGTCATCACCACACAAGAAATGAATAGCGCATAGAACTCTTCTTAAAAAAAAAATATGTTAACTTTCGAGACAACATGCATATACAAAATAATTTTTTTTATCGGGGTGTGTGGGGAAATATTATTTTGCAAAAAATTGGAATTGTTCCAATAGTCTTAGTACACCTGATATAATGCTAGAAATATAACTCTTGAAATAGGAATTAATTACTGTCCCGTGGCAGGAGATTCCGAACTTTACTCAGAATTCCTAGCTTTAAGTTAAAACATACCGCAAGTTGGGAATAACCACTTACATGCAGTGACTAATTGGAACAATTGATAGGTATAATTTTTATTAGATTGTAGACATGAATGAAAATCTAATAACCTTAAAACCTCTAAAACACTTCACTCCTTGTATTGCACATGGTATAGCTCCTTGATGCTGGATTTGGCTTCCTGTTGTTTTATATTTTTATACCCCACTTTGAAAGAGAGAGGGTATACAGTTTTACCCTTGACTGTTTTTCCATCCGTAACAATTTTTAGCTCACCTGGCAGAAAGCCATTTCAGCTATTGCCATCACTTGGCATCTGCCGTCCTCATCATCGTCGTTGTCCGTTGTCATCATTAAAAATTTTATGAATCTCTTCCCCTCTGACACTACTTGACCAAACTTGGTATGAATGTTTCTTGGGATATCCTGCATAGAACTGATGTGGGGATTTTTTATCATCAAAAAACATTGCCGCTGTTACTAAAATTAGAACATATGGGTCAGACATTAGTTTTTCACATATATCTTCAAAATCGTTAGACTTTTCCCAATTCTTTCAATCGCTAAAATGATCCTCATTTTAAGGCATAAAAAAGTCTCCATGGAATCAAAGTTGTCAGACAACTCTGAAAGAATTATTGCCCTTGAAAGGTGATTAAAGATTTTTTTTAGTTTCAGCCAATATCTTAAAAACTGTGATAGATAGAAAGAAACTTTCAGTTGCTGAAATGATCCTTATGATAAGTACTACCAAAATCCTCTTCAGTCAGAATTGTTGAACAACTCCTTGTTAAATTTATTGGCCTTGAAAGGTAAAATTAAATAGGTAAGCGATTTAAGCTCCTGGGAGCCTCTTGTTTCTGTCACAGTTTTCTCAGCAACTCCTCATAACAGCAGCTGGAAATTTTAACACATATGTTAGACAGTGGGATCCATTTTCAGAAAAAAATTGGCAACAATATCCTGTTTACTTCAGTCTGCGTTTATTTTCCTTATATTGTGATTAAAAGCAGTTATCACTATAGGGAGCCATCACTCATAGATTTCTTGTTCATGTTGGTTTTGAGTATGCCTTGTATACAGTTAGTTTCAGATAAAGAACCTTTTATCTATTGAATAGGTTCTAATGCTGGGGATGAGAGATTACTCCTGGAAACAGATGCACAGTATACTGAAATTTGCAATTAATGTGTTGTATGTTTGTATTGAAAATACCTTATATTTATCTATAAAGGGTAATATTACCTGTTTCACGAATAGACAAACCACATCTGCTGGATTAATGAACCGATAGCTGAAAGGATGTCATTAAAATGCTATTTGAGGAGATTCAAAGCAATCTTTTTCATTTTACCTCTGACGAAGGTCCCTCACAGCTCATGACAACTGTCAGATTTGAGTGATGGAATGCTGTTAGTGGTTCTTCAGTTAGCTTAGCATATCTTTTGTACCTTACCTTATACTGTAATATAGGGTAGGCATTGCCTAAATCAGTGAGCACCATGAGTTTAACCATACATGTAACTGTCTGTGTGAAACTCATAAATAAATAAAGGACATTACAAAGGGGGGCTGCCCGGGATGAAAATTTTTGCAATATTTTAATTTACGTTTAAGCAGCAAGCAAAATCAATATTTTTATTTTAATATCTGCCTTGTTAATTAATGGGGGAGTATTTTTTTCATTAAATGAAGAACTCAAGAAAAAAAGTTTTTCCAAAATTCTAACCCCATATCCCCTTTCCCCTCGCTCTGAAAGTGGTCAATAACTTTATAGCACTTCACTATACTTTACATATTTTATCCCTGAAGGGCATCACTATCAAGATCCTTTTCAGTTTTGGCCTGTCAGATCAATCTGTACAGGTAACCGTAAATATTGCAGTTCTCCACTGATGGTGGGAATATTTACACATATCGTGTGACGTAAACAAAATTCAGACGATAGCTGCAAATTCCAAGAAAAGCTATGCTTCAATTTGGATAATATAATTGAAATAGAAAAAGACTTGAAAACTATCAGAAAAAAAGATTAATTTATTTTTACTGAAACATAATCTTAACCTATGTATTTTTATTTGTTTTGTTTAAGGAAGCGATGAATTTTCTCCATAAGGACTGTCACTTTTTGTTACTTTGGAGACATGACTTTTTTCGTTAGTATATTGGGAAACCTTAAGGGAAGTTTAGATAGTACATATAATAACCGCAGAGCTCACACTGCTTTTCAGTGCTCGCTCATAGACATTTTAGTTTTGTTTTCCAGTGATATACTGTCATAGACATTATGATTTGTTTTCCAGTGTCTTACTCCGATGGTAAAATATTGTACATTATACTCCAACATCATGATTTTGTTTTCAGCATTTGACTCCAATGGTAAAATATTGTACATTATACTCTGACATCATGGTTTTATTTTTCAGTGTTTGACTCTGATGGTAAAATATTGTACATTATACTCTGACATCATGGTTTTGTTTTCCAGTGTTTGACTTTGATGGTAAAATATTGTACATTATACTTTGACATTATTGTTTTGTTTTCAGTGTTTGACTCCGATGGTAAAATATTGTACATTATACTTTGACATCATGGTTTTGTTTTCCAGCATTTTATTCCGATGGTAAAATATTGTACATTATACTCTGACATCATAGTTTTGTTTTCCAGCATTTTATTCTGATGGTAAAATATGGTACATTATACTATGACATCATGGTTTTGTTTTCCACTGTTTTATTCCGATGGTAAAATATTGTACATTATACTCTGACATCATGGCTTTGTTTTCAGTGTTTGACTCTGATGGTAAACCTGGCAGTGGTATAAAACATGGTAATTATGTTTGGCTTGGTAGTGTTCATGAGTGTAAACAGGCAAAGACTGAGAAGTTCAAAGGTCATATGTGTAATGTTGTAACAAATCTGGGGATACCGAAGGTAGGTATACTCTTTTTCACAACTGTTATGAACTGTATGATGAATTCAGCTATTGTGAAATCAAGGATAATCCTGGTTTAAATAAAAATATCGAAACCTCAAAATAATCCATGGGGGGTGGGGGGGGGGGGGGGTAGAGAGGAACTAGAAAGGAAAAATAAAAAAATCAGAGGAAGCAAACAAAACACTTTACTAATTATGAATGAGTAAGCTCCACCATCATCAACCAGGAAGGGTACACCTTCAATCAGTTTTGAAACACCTGCTTAATAAGAAAGTTGCTCAAGTCATACCTGGTAGAAAATGCATATATGTACCTGACAGTATTAGCATGGTAGCATTACTAGAATAGTATGATTAAAATTTTTGCATGGTTTTCTTAAACATTGTTCCACCCTTATTACTAGTAATGTAAGGTACTAGTAAAATATATAAATTTTGTCCAAATCAATGATATAGCATGTCAAAAGGTATCTTATTTACTTTGATTTTGTATGGAGAATGATTCTTATGTCGCTTAGAAAAGAAATTTAGGAAATTGCATAAGTTGCAAATTCACAATAATTTATTACGGAAAAGTTATTTTTCAAAGGTATATAAGAAAATTATCCATGGAAATATAACGGTTTAACATTTTTGCAACCAATTCGGTGACTCTACAATTTCTCTAGAATTTGAAGAAGTACTGGATGAACATTTTCCAGTAAAAATATCTGTAAGCAGGATTTAATATTAACAAGGGACCACTTGGCAATGGCCCAGAAAAATTGGTGTGGTCTACTTAATTTTCCACACTGACTGTAAAGAACTATATATATATATATTGGCTACAAAAATTTCAGCTGTTCGATACATGATTGATTGATTGATTGATTGATTGTTGGGGTTTAAAGCCCAAACAGCAATATTTCAGCTATATTCAGGCGGTGAACATGAAGTGGATGTAACATGCCAGGGTTACCCCATTCCACCATCTGGGGCACACATCCCAGTTGCTCTGTGGGCAGAGTGCCTAGTCCCTGGCTAGGTTTCTGAGCACTATTTAGTCGCCTTTTACGACAAGCTTAGCGCTGCAGCTGGCCTATTCTTTTAACACCCGGACCTGCACGGGGCGCTGTGGGATACAAGCCAAAATTTTAGATTAAAACCATAATAGCCATTTTAAAATCAAACTAAAGATCTAGAATTTACACTGAAAATATATGTGAAACTTTACAACCATCTTTTGAAAAAATCAGATGGATTTTAAGTCTTAAATTTCGATGAATGTCTCCTGTCTTGGAAAAGGTTAGGAGAATCTTAAAGATAAAAATATAAGGTCTGGTCTACTCTCAAAAGGATTGACAGAAAATTTGTTGTAATTTTTATTTTATTTGTTATTTGTGCCAGCATGTGTGCATGATAAAATGGCCACTTACTGGTGGTATTGGTAAAAACCTGGGATTAGTAGTAGTTTGATTAGGGTAATGGACACAACTCTTACAAATCATAGGAACATTTGTATTCAGCATTTTTCATCAATCTAGTGTAAGCATCAAAGTAACTTGGACTGATTTCATTCTGTTTCAATTTAAAATAAAATAAAAGCAGGATAGGTTTTGGTGACATTGAATAAGATACAAACATAGCACTGATTTCAAGAGTTATGTCCCTTACCATAGGACTACCTCCTTAAATGATGCAAAATATGAAATATTTGCTAACAAATGTTAAATTTAATGAAATAAATCAATTAAAAAAAAGTGCATTGTCAAGATTTTTTCAATTAAAAAAAAGTGCATTGTCAAGATTTATTCAAAAAATTAATCTGTATATATATATATATAGAATTACAGGCAGCATTTGAAGTTGAGACAGAAAATGACACAGTAAACCTGATATGGCCAGATGTGATGTTTTCTGTTTATTGGCAACTTCACAGTCAGTTTGGAGTAATTTTGTCATTGAATTGTCAAGAATTTTAAGTATCCTGGCAGTAGCCTGTAATAGTACATATCAGGCAGTATTAAAGAACAATAGAAATAATAACCAATAAAATTGCTGAATAAATATTTACTTTATTTTAGCTTGCAGTTAATGTAATTGGGGTTTGTTTCCCCGATTCTTGTTCCAGTAAGGAAATTCAACAGCTTGTTTGGGAAGGTGAGTTCTATTGTTGGGGAAGGTGCATTCTATTGTTTGGGAAGGTGAGTTCTATTGTTTGGGAAGGTGAATTCTATTGTTGGGGAAGGTGAGTTTTATTGTTGGGGAAGGTGAATTTTATTGTTTGGGAAGGTGAGTTCTATTGTTGGAGAAGATGAGTTCTATTGTTTGGGAAGGTGATTTCTATTGTTTGGGAATATGAATTCTATTGTTTAGGATGGTGAGTTCTATTGTTTGGGAAGGTGAATTTTATTATTTAGGAAGGTGAGTTTTATTGTTTTGGGAAGGTGAGGTTTATTGTTGGGGAAGGCGAGTTCTATTGTTTTGGGAAGGTGAGTTCTACTGTTTTGGGAAGGTGAGTTCTATTGTTTGGGAAGGTGAGTTCTATTGTTTGGGAAGGTGAATTCTATTGTTGGGGAAGGTGAGTTTTATTGTTGGGGAAGGTGAGTTTTATTGTTTGGGAAGGTGAGTTCTATTGTTGGAGAAGATGAATTCTATTGTTTAGGAAGGTGAGTTCTATTGTTTGGGAAGGTGAATTTTATTATTTAGGAAGGTGAGTTTTATTGTTTTGGGAAGGTGAGGTTTATTGTTGGGGAAGGCGAGTTCTATTGTTTTGGGAAGGTGAGTTCTACTGTTTTGGGAAGGTGAGTTCTATTGTTTGGGAAGGTGAGTTCTATTGTTGGGGAAGGTGAGTTCTATTGTTTTGGGAAGGTGAGTTCTATTGTTAGGGAAGGTGAGTTCTATTGTTTTGGGAAGGTAAGTTTTATTGTTGGGGAAGGTGAGTTCTTTTGTTTGGGAAGGTAAATTCTATTGTTTGGGAAGGTGAGTTCTATTGTTTGGGAAGGTGATTTCTATTGTTTGGGAATATGAATTCTATTGTTTAGGAAGGTGAGTTCTATTGTTTGGGAAGGTGAATTTTATTATTTAGGAAAGTGAGTTCTATTGTTGGGGAAGGTGAGTTTTATTATTTGGGAAGGTGAGTTCTGTTGTTTTGGGAAGGTGAGTTCTATATTTGGGGAAGGTGAATTCTATTGTTTGGGAAGGTGAGTTCTATTGTTTTGGGAAGGTGAGTTCTATTGTTTGGGAAGGTGAATTCTATTGTTGTGGAAGGTGAGTTTTATTGTTGGGGAAGGTGAGTTTTATTGTTTGGGAAGGTGAGTTCTATTGTTGGAGAAGATGAGTTCTATTGTTTGGGAAGGTGATTTCTATTGTTTGGGAAGGTGATTTCTATTGTTTAGGAAGGTGAGTTCTATTGTTTGGGAAGGTGAATTTTATTATTTAGGAAGGTGAGTTCTATTGTTGGGGAAGGTGAGTTTTATTATTTGGGAAGGTGAGTTCTATATTTGGGGAAGGTGAATTCTATTGTTTGGGAAGGTGAGTTCTATTGTTTTGGGAAGGTGAGTTCTATTGTTTGGGAAGGTGAATTCTATTGTTGGGGAAGGTGAGTTCTATTGTTGGGGAAGGTGAGTTTTATTGTTTGGGAAGGTGAGTTCTATTGTTTGTATCAACTTTGTTTAGACAGTTTATGGTAGAAAATGAATAACAATCCTTTAAAAAATACAATATCGTGTTTTAACTACTGCAACATTTACTATTCTGTACCTACTGTACATTATAAAATTTTTGTGCAGTTTTTTCCTTAGTGATCATTCCTCAAGTCATATTATAATGTTCTTTAAAGGAAATATTCACAAAAGTTTATTTTTTGTGTTACAAATCTGACCATGAAAATAACCAAAAAAAAATTGTGAAAATTTCACTGTTTACAGTATAGCCCTTTATATGTCAGACATTTGGAATGCAGGGTCTGCTATAAATTGGTGACCACCAGATCAATAATCAATATTCTCTTGTAATTTGTTTACATTTTCCTTTGTAGCTTTGCAAGTGATAGATGCCCAGTTGAAAGTGTTGATATATCCAACAATGGTAGATTGCCCAGCTCCATTGCCCTATTCTTCTGGAGATTATTTTGCAATGTAAGTATGTATTACATGAGAAAGGAATAATGTGGTGTGCTAGTTTACACAGAATTTTCTTCCCAGGGGTCTTTTATCTTTTTGAGAAGCATATTTACTGATTAAGTTTGACTTTGGCTATGGTTTAATGATTTTTACAGAAGTTATGGCCCTTGGACTTAGAAAATTTCAGTGAATTTACAGTTTTCTCTACTTTTTTGTAATGCTTTTACCAATTTTTTGTATGTAGTTTAACTATGAGAAGTTACAGATTAAGTTTGGCTTTGGTTACGGTTGAATGATTTTTACAGAAATTACGGCCCTTGGACTTAGACAATTTCTTTGAATTTATTGTTTTCTGCACCTTTTTTCACGTGGGGGACATTGGAATGCTGTTCTTTTATTCTTGAATGTTTACATTATTTCAGCTTTCTAATGAATTTTTGACTGATAATAATTTTTACATACATCTATAATTCAAGATTCCAATAGCAAAAACAAAACCAGACATTAGGGAGAAGGGAGAGGGGAGATACTGTTTATGAGTTAAAAGCATACAATATGGAGAAGGGAGATGGGGATACTGTTTATGAGCTAGAAATATGGAATAGGGAGATACTTCTTATGAGTTAAAAACCAGACAATAGGGAAAATGGAGAGGGGGGATACTGTTTATGGGTTAAAAACATACTGTGGGGGAAGGGAGAGGGGAGATACTGTTTATGAATCAAATGCGTACTATAGGGAGAAGAAAGAGGGGAGATACTGTTTATGAGTTAAAAACTAGATGATAGGGAGAAGGGAGAGGGTGATACTGTTTATGAGTTAAAAACAGACTATAGAGAGAAGGGAAAGGATTGATTCTGTTTGTCAATTAAAAAACATATGCAAATAATTTCATGTAAATGTTGAAAATTTATTGGAATTTCTGTTTTAGTTTTTTTCCTTTGAAAGTTGGTAAATGTTTTCTTTTCGTAGAAATTAAATACCCCTGTCTATTTCTTTGAAAAGCTTCCATTATATCAAAACAAAGATATGTTTGAATGATCATTGAGTATATTTTGTTTATTTAATGGCCTAATTGCACACTAATCTTAGATGAAAATACTTTGTCGTCATTTAATATTTAATCAAATAAATGTACTTTTTCAGTGTTATTTGTTGCATCATAATTTTTGCTGCTGTCCTTGGTACACTGGCTGACATTATTTTCATGTATCTTGAGGAAAATGTTACAGATGAAGTAAAAGTAAGAACTGAAAACGCACCAACTTACAGTAGTATTGGATCCACCGTTGTGAATGAGTCTACGGAAAGACATGGTTTGCTATCAAATATGCCTAAGAATGAAGTGATTTATTCGAATAATCAAATTGGGTCATGTGAGTATAAATAAATCAATGAAATATGAAAAAATGCTAAATCATAAGTACAAGTACAGAAAGGTCATAAGTTTGTATTATCCTAAAGAATTTATTTATTTGAGTTATTGTTTTTAACACATTTGGCCACAGACCTCCAATTATTGATTTCATAGGGTTGTATACATTTTTTCACATAGATTTTTGGTTATAGCTTGGACCATATCAATTTTTTGGCTGTAGCTTGGACCTTATCTGGAATACATCTAGGACACTCAACTTGAAATATTGGGGGACGAATTGTGATTTTCCATGAATGTCCTCTCCAAACCAAAATAAACCTTAAAACAGGCACTTGGTTTGCATCTAAAATCTTTTAGGTATATATTTTATTTTTTCCATTTTTTTTGTCAAGCATTCCAAAGATTTTAAAGCCGCTAATACACTTCACTCTAAGTAATTAATGTAATTCTTGCATGACATCCAAGTATCAGTTGGAATTTAGTGTTTGTCTGACTCAGGTCAAAGTTCATTAAAGATATTGGGCCATTTGAATTGCAATTTTAATAGAAGGACAAACTGGTTACTTTCTATGTGTTGCAAAGGTAATGAAATCAAGATACAGTGTCTGAATTATAATTTGTGGGTTTCCTGGTTTGGGCACCACAAAACACAAAAAAACTTAGTCTGAAGATATTCATAATTCCACAGCGAGGCCAACCAAAGTCCATAACAGACATTTTTTTTAAAGAATTTTTGTGGCACTGGGACCTGGATATACAGTTGAAGTGAAACCATCAATATTTGGGATTTTTTTGTTGTATTAGAAGGAATTTTTTTTTCTTTAATTGTCTTATCAATATGGCGATTTTAAAACTAATTAATTTCAAACATAATTAACACTTATGATTAATGAAAAACAAAACAGTATAATTTGCACTTGTATGGTTTATTATATTCGTTTTTTGTATCATCATATTGAAAAACAAATTTATTATCTTGAATGAAATATTTTTGTTTTTTACAGGTTGTATGGGAACTGTAAAACAAATTTTATTGTGTTTTTCCCTGATTTCAAACACAAGAAAACTTTTGAACACATCAACAGCCTCTGGTTCATTGACATCCATCAATGGAATGAGAGTGCTTAGTATGTTCTGGGTCATACTGGGACATACTTATGCATTTTATTATAAAGCATTGGGTGGGTATAAAATTAGAGATAAACATAACCACTTATCATAATCACATGATTCTCAACTGGAAACATTGGCTAGCTGACATATGACAATCATGTGATAGTACAAACTTATGATTATCATATGGCCTAATGATATTAAGAAATTAGACCTGCATCATACCAAAAAGGGATACAAGATGGTCAATAGGTTCTTATTGAAAGCAAGGGGTTCAGATTAGTAGTGGTCCAAGGTCCTTCCTTGGCCTTGGACCTGCAGCCTTTGATTTTTCTAAAGAGGACTATTGCAGTGAACACGAAATGTAAAATTTTTTACAGGAGATAATTAAAGAAACTTTACCAGACCCAACCATCTTTTACCAACCGAAAAAAATTATGGTCGTATTACTATAACATAATTCATCTGTGAACAAACAGATGTGGCTTCTGAAGATTAAATGGAGAAATGATTTTAAAGTAATTTATTAAGATATGTGTAAGTTCTTTCTGGAAATAAAAAATATCTCCTCCCATTATTTTATGTCTCAGTTCTTTCTGGAATAAAGAACATCTCCTCCCATTATTGTATGCTGTGAATTCATCATTATCATTGCCTGTAGGAATTAAATTGAAGGCTGCTAAATCTTCTGCCTCTGCAAAGCACCAGAATCTTCTAAAAAAACAATTATATTGAAGAAATAAAATTCATAAATACGATAACAAAAAATGAATCTAAAGAATGATAAAAAAATAAATAAATGATGAATTTACTTTTGTATAATTCTAATAACACATGTCACCATTTCTAAGTCAGCTGTCAATGAATCAGAAGACTTTATTAACAGCAAAAAAGAATTGTTTAAAGCTTATTGTATTGTGATGTGTTGATTTATTTTAGAATTTGACTTCCTCTTTCATGAGTTCACTGTACACTCTCTCTTAAAACAAAATGTTAAATAAGTTGATGGTTAAATAATGCAAACTGTTTGTATCCATTCCACCAAAGTATTCCTCACTGAAGTGGCTTATTTAATTTGATCAAAGTTATTGTCTTACAGTCTCTTTTTACGGGAAAATTCTATACAAGAGTTCATTCGTAATCGTATTTCTTCGTTACAAACAAATCTCGTAACTTCTTGTATGATTCTGGTGACATCAGTATAATTTCCTGCCAAATCGATTCAGGTGATTGTTGTTGTGGACGCCATGCCTTCCTTGGAAATTAGATCGTTTGTTGAGGAAGAACTCTGATGGCCAATACATTGAGCTTTGCTTTAAAGCTTTGTTTTAAGAGAACACAGTATAAAGGGACTGATTGTCAGATATTTGTTTAATGGAAATAGAAAAAGTAACGTAATTTCCAAGTCCACTGCCGGAAAATACGTCAGACATTTGGACTTGAATTATATGAAAATTTATTGAATCGACAGTCGTTTTACCGGACTTGTTCATCGGTCTGACAATATTTCATTTTCACTGCTATTGTTGAATTGAAACTTGAAAAGTTCCAGGACTTTCTACTCTTGAAAGTAAATTTGAATCCTTGAAACCATGAAGTAGTGCAGGAATATCGTTGCCATAAGAAAGTCAAGGGTGAATTGCAACTTGCAGAAATGAATTGATCGACTGATTATTGTTTAGTGTCCTATGGCAGATATTTCATGCATTTAAGGATGTTAACAATTTACCAATTGAACAGACCCTGTTTTGTTTGTATTATTGTACTAGCTCACAGAAGCCACAGTCTACTGGTAGGCTTGCCACCCCATTAGGCATATCATTCTGACTCAAGTGCAAGCCACTTGTCACTCTGTTGGATCCCCTTAAATACTAAATGCTTGTTCCAAAAGCAGCGACAACTAAAAAAAGTCCTTAGTGTGACTTGCAGGGGATTGAACCCACAACCTCCCGCACCCTACCCTGAGACCATTGGGTCCGTCATGCAGAAATGAATCTTTAAATAGAAGAATGTTTGACCAAAAAAAATGATTAGAATAAGAGATACCAGTGAACTTCAGAGAAATTTGTTTATAATGTACATACCAGATAGCCCCATTGAGTAGGGATATCTTTTAGAAAGCTTTGCTTACTTATCTTTCTTTTTTTTTTTTTCAGTTCACCTGGCCATGAGCCATGTGAGCTATTGCCCTCACTTGTTGTCCGTTGTCATCCTCATCATTAACAATTTTTCAAATATCTTCTCCTCTGAAACAAAATTGATTTAGATAAAAGCTAGCATGATTGTTTCATAGGGTATCCTGCACAAATTTCATGCTTTGATCTGTCAAAAAACATGGCCACTATCACTAAAAATAGAACATAGGGATAAAACAGCAGTTTTTTGCATATATCTCAAAAAGTGTCAGGTTTTACAAAATTCTGACAATGGGGCAAAAGTGTTCAGTAGCATGTGATCTATCTCTGGTCAAGTTCTTGTGAAAATCTGTTGACCCATATCTGAGTTATTGCCCTTTTTGGATGTTTTTTTTTTACTGATTTTGATGTTATTGCTTTAAAAAATCTTGTCCTCAAACTACAGTACAAAATTCAATGAAAGTTGGTATGGTTGTTTCTTAGGGTATCTTGCACAAAATGACTGTTGGTATTTTTATCTGTAAAAAAAAAATGGCCATCGTTACTAAAAATAGAAAATAGGGGTCAGACAGCAGTTATTAGCTCATCTTGCCCAAAAGGCCATGTAAGCTATTGCCATTACTTGGTGTCCTTTGTCTTGTTGTCTGTTGTTGTTGTCGTCCATTATGTTTTTGTTATTTTTTATGTTATATCTTTCAAAAATCTTCTCCTCTTACACTACTTAACCAATTGGAACCACACTTGATATAAATGTCTCTTATGGTATTCCACATAGAACTGATAAGGGGATTTTTGTTCGTCGAAAAACATGGCTGTCATTACTAAAAATAGAACATAGAGGTAAGATGTTTTTTGTTTCTATTTTTGATGTTTTGACTTTAAAAAATCTTCTTCTCAAAAACTTCTGTATAGAATATTAGTATGATTGTTCCTTAGGGTATCCTGCACAAAATTACTATTGGAAATTTTTATCCATGAAAAAATGTGGCAGCTTTTACAAGAAATTGAATGTAGCTAATCAAACCATGTAAGCAATTCAGACTCTTTAGAGCCTCTAGTTCTAATTAGTGTCAAGCTTTGACAGAACTTCACTTTACAGTATATATTACAGAGAGTATATTTGCAATTTTTTTCAGATAATATTTACGACATGATTCCACTTATGAAAAGATTCACTTTTCAATGTATAATGAATGGAACATTTTCTGTGGATACTTTTTTCTTCATGAGTGGATTGTTGGTAACTTACATCGTTCTGAAGAAACTCAAAGAACAGACCAAAATTAATTGGCCTATGTTTTACTTTCATAGGTTCTGGAGGTGGAGTCATATTATTGTTTATTATATCTCTTAAAACTACTCTATCTTCTTTTTATTTGGAAAGTATTCATCATTTTTATTTGAATTAGGAAATTTGGAATGATGAAGTAAATGTCCATTCCCTTGAATGATCAGCTCAAATTATGTATAAAGTATAACTAAGAAGATAAAAGACAAGTCCTAAACAGTTGATCAGTATGATAATGAGCAAAGCACTATAACCAGCACTGTTCCTATCCCCTTTACAAAATAGTTTATTTCATTTGGGATCATTTTTTAGCCTTTTTTGGTGCCAAATTAGGAGACTTTCATTAGGAGAAACATATTTCCAGGGTAAGGAAAGGCAAAAAAAAATGTCACTGGCATTGCAAATTATTTTGATGGATTTTTTAAAGTACATGTATACCCCTGTTCATTAAAAAACCCAAAATGTTTGGATTGATTTCAATGATATTTGGTACGATTGTTAGCCTCTACAAAAGGAAGCTTGCTTTTATTTTTATATCATAGTGTTGCATGATATATTTGGCACATGCTTCTACAGCTTTCATTGATTTTAAGCTTCAAGGAAATGTACGATTTTCAGTTTAACATTCATGGTTAACATATCTTTATTTCTACTGCTTTTTTTAGATTAACTCCAGTGTATGCATTTGTTATTTTACTCTGGACCACCCTCTTCAAACACATGATATGGGAAGGACCATATGCCATTAGTCAGAAAACTGGTAAAACAAATGACTTTGACTGGTGTGAGAAGTACTGGTGGACTAATTTACTGTACATCAACAACTTTTGGCCAAGTTATGGAAATGTTGAAAAACAGGTTGGTGAATTGCTTTGTTGCTGGCTTGTCACCAAGCGGTCTAGGGTTTGATCATTGGTGGCAGAGTATAATTTCGTGAGTGAGTGAAGTCATGCTCTCCGGTTATATTGGCTTACATTTCACTCACAAGATTATATTAACTATATTAATTTAATTCTTTGATCTTTTTTAAATCAGAAGGATGCTTACTCTAAAGGAAATTGAACAATAACATTTGGGATCTGTATTTTCCAAAACTCCTCCCCCCGCCCCCCAAAAAAAAATCTTCTTGCACATATTTACTAAAATCTACTAAACTGCACACATTGTCACATGGCTCTAATTTTGTCCATTCACTGCCCTTTTGGGAGTGACTTAGCATACTACCAACCACATGCGTGTAATTCAATTACAGTATTGTACACAGATGTGATTTATACAAAATATTGGTAGAAAATATTGCCACAAGAAATCTCCTGCAATTTGGAAAGGAATTGCTGGAGATCTTCTGCAAAGAGGATCCTCAGATGGTTAACAGGTATAGATTAAGAAATGTATGAATCACTTATAATAGGCTTCTACCTGGTCTGAAGGCAGAGCTGTACTTCATATAAACAGAAAGGATTGAATTATTTTGACTTTGCAAAATTAATATTGTATTCTGATCTGAAATATCTTAATGTTCATCATTACCTTTTGACAAATATGGTTTCAATTTCACTGCAAATTTCCCTCTGACTACAGACAAACCTGTGTATCTAGAAAAAATTCTAAGGCATAGATATGAGAAAGTTATTTTGGTTTCTATGTAAAATTAAATAAAAATGTGGCCTGAATGTTGCTGAAGGCATTGCCTAGCATGCGCTGGATGATGTCTTCAGGCATCATCATTGTCAGGCTGAACGATGCTTTCAGGCGTCCTCAATCATGTGATTTTTATAGAAATTGAATTGTTTGCATAGATTTTGACAGAGAAAACAAGATGTCACGTTTGTTTGTTGTCTGAGCACATGTCAGAATTAATCTAGGCCCGGTGAATAACACACAGAAAAGCACTCAGTCCCCACAGCATAATGTTAAAAAGTAATCATTAACGAGTGTTTATAATCTAGGTCCAGTCATGTTTTAAATTATTCCCAAGTGCACAGGTTTGTATACAGTTACAGGGAAAATTGTGGTGAAATAAAGTCTGTATTTGTCAAAAGGCAAAAATGAACCATTTTTTGCTTTAAACTTGACAGCTGTAATTTCTTTATTTACAATTATAAACTTTTTTCTTTCAAGTGTTTGGGCTGGGGATGGTATTTAGCCAACGACATGCAGTTTTACATCCTCAGTCCCCTCTTCATCTTACTTCTTAACAAGTAAGTTTTAGTATAGAAATGTACATGGCTCTATTTTAATGTCTGTTTAGTTTATTTAATTTTTTTCATATGAGTATGGCCTTACCTTGTATGTCCAAGGATCTCCAGGATTTCAGATTAGGGATAGTTTAAATAAAGTGAAACCTGTCTAAACTAAGCCCTGAAAATAAACAAAACGTGTTTAAACCAGACACCTTATGAAGTCTCTTCATTTAAGTTTTTAAAGTATTTTTAACCTAAGGGTTTGGTTTAGACAGGTTTTGCTGTAGAATAATAAGACAAACAAAGTGAGGGAAGAACTATTTTGGGGTAGAAATTGTGAAAAATGAAGATTTCATGCAAAAAAATATGCCAGGCAAGCCTTTTCTTGGATCAGCGATTAATGCCTGCATTATATTTTTGACCTATGAAATTGAGCAAAGATATTATTTGATAACATTTTAGAATAATTTAGAAAGAGACAAGAAGGAAACATTTTATATCTAGGAAAAGTTTTCACTGCAAACCCAAATATATGCTTGAACTGAATAAATTTCTTCAGTCAAAATGAGTTTGAACAGGTTTAACTTTCACTGTAATTATAACAAACATTATAATGATAATAGACTTTATTTTATAGATAGCAGTGATTTACTGAATGTTCCCTGTGTAAAAAATTTCAATAATTCACACTGTGAAATAAATTCGGTAATTACACTCTTGGACTTTCTCCCACAAAACGTCAAAATACGAATATACAAAATTTAAAATTCATGTTCAAAATAGGAGTGAATAATGGAGGAAATCTATATGATATATAGGATATTCAATTGGGAATCTTAAATAACCAAAATATGATCACTTGTGCCAAGAACGCATAAAGATTTAACTCATGCGAAGAACAAGGTCTGCACACTCGTCAAATCTAGGCATTCTTCAGCACTCGTGACCATATTTTTATTATTCACTCTTTCACAGATTTTGACAGTTTTGAAAAAAAATGTAGTAACTAGAACCTTCTGCTTGTTAAGCTTCAGATATTTAACGTGTTTACATTTGAGAATATACCTTTTTATTTCAGAACAAGATCCATAGGAACTGGTGCAATATTATTTGGTATATTTAGCTGTGTTGTGTCTAGAGTTATAACTGCAGACTATTATGGATATAGGTTACCCAACATGCAAGTACCTGTAGTTGTGTGTCATATTATTATACACCCATTTCCTTCCTTCCTTCCATTATGCTGAGGGGTACCCATCTCTTATGGTAATTAATAAACAGTAACCTGGTATTTCGAAATACAGTAACAAAAAATTGTTACCTTTAAATTTGGTTGCAATTAGCCATTTAGATAACACTTTAACTGATTATAATTCAAGCCATGTGCTAATGTGTTACGACATACTGTAAATGGGTATAAATTTGCATATTAAAGGACCGATAACTCCAAAACACTCAATAATGTCTTACCAGTAAAAAAGGGTTCTGTTAACATATCTCCTAGACTGTTGATATATTTTAACATTTTAAAAATTTTGTTAACATTGTTGTATTCATTCATAAAGGATACCAGCACTGATCAATAATCTTTGAATTCGATTGACAGTTTGAGTAACGGCTTTTGTTGATTGTTTACCCAAAATTTTGAATGAAATCAGTCAAAAATGAAATAAACAAATTTATTGAAATACATTGTAGATGAACAGTTTTTCTTGAAAAATCCTTGTATAAGTTGAAGTGGACGATAAGTTGAGACTGACACTTTGCTGAAAAAAAGTATTGACTTGTAGTCCGAAAAAAACTTGACATTTCTGGATATTAAGTTTTTTCTCTTTACAGACTAATCCCTGTGAATCATACAAATGAGTATTGGGCACAATCAAATCCACTTTACAATAAACCATACACCAGAATAGCACCATTCCTTGTAGGAATCTGGCTGGGATATATACTTGTCATCAATAATAACCGAGTAAGACTGGGCAGGGTAGGTTTTACCTTAATAGTGCAATGTCTTGTAGGATTCTGGCTGGGATATATTCTGGTCATCAGTAGTAACCGAGTAAGATTGGGCAAGGTAGGTTTTACCATAATATTGCAATGTCTTGTAGGATTCTGGCTGGGATATATTCTGGTCATCAGTAGTAACTGAGTAAGATTGGGCAAGGTAGGTTTTACCATAATAATACAATGTCTTGTAGGAATCTGGATGGGATATATACTGGTCATCAGAAGTAACCGAGTAAGATTGGGCAAGGTAGGTTTTACCATAATAGTGCAATGTCTTGTAGGAATCTGGCTGGGATATATACTGGTCATCAATAATAACCGAGTAAGACTGGGCAAGGTAGGATTTACCATAATAGTGCAATGTATTGTAGAAATCTGGAGGGGTTATGTTTACTGGTCATTGATAACCAAGTTAGACTTGGTAAGGTAGGTTTCACCATAATGTTACTGTTTCTTGTAAGAATCTGGCTGGGATATATACTGGTCATCAATAATAACCGAGTAAGACTGGGCAAGGTAGGTTTTACCATAATAGTGCAATGTATTGTAGAAATCTGGAGGGGTTATGTTTACTGGTCATTGATAACCAAGTTAGACTTGGTAAGGTAGGTTTCACCATAATGTTACTGTTTCTTGTAAGAATCAGGTTCGGATATATACTGGTCATCAATATTAACTTAGTGCTTAGATTAAGCAAAGGAGGTTTCACTATAATGGCTCCATTTTTTTGTAGGAATTTAGGTATCTTTTGATAAAAGTCCTTTCTTATCAATTCTAATGCATGTGTGAATTGAAGACCTGCTTTATTCCAAAATATTCAGTTTGAAAAGAGTTTAGACAGATTTGACTGTATTTCTGAATGTACGACATTATAATAGTGATTGATCTATTTTTAGATAAAGCTGTTGATTGGCTGGGCATTAGCCATAACAATAGGAGTATCAGTGATATATGGTCTCTCTGGTTACTATAAAGATGTCCCCACCGTTACTCAGGGTGGCAAGGCAGAGAGTTTGATTTACATTGGTGTCAGCAGATTTGCATGGAGTGTTGCATTAGCTTGGGTTATATTTGTTTGTGCTGTTGGACATGGAGGTAGATAGGAATATAAAAAGGAAAAAAAAATAATCTGAAATTTTATATTTATTTTGTGTTGTGTATCAAAGCTTAAAAAATTTGATGCAGAATAAACATTCATTTCATTACTATGAATTTTTTGTATCATTTTAGGAACTTTTAAGTGGTATACATACAGTCTGTAGTTTAAAAATAGAGCAATAGGGAGTATTTTTTGCATTTCAATTGCCTACAACTTCTGTTAACTAGAACATAGACATAATCTGCTTTGAATATTTTCATATAAAATTACAACTACAATCCTGAATTTCAGACTGCGAAAGAAGAATGTTTTCCTCAACTCATTGTAGGGGCTATGTTGCAATCATCTTGTCCCTCCGTCTGTCTATTACATTTTTCTGCAACAGATTTCTCAGTTTCTATTGGAAGGAATGCTTAGATATTTGATACATTGCTTTTGTACGATGACTTGTGCTGTATCTTCCTTTTCCAGGTTTAACAAAAATGGTTGAGTGGGAGTATTCTTCGCACAATGTAGCGTGCAACATCTGAAAAAAAAAGGCATATAGTTTTACTTGTTTATAGCAGACATATGTAAATTACAAAAAAAAGGTGCAAAAACACAACTGGAATCATTTAGGTCTCACTAACCACTTCTAACGTTTTCATTACTTTACATGTTAAACAAGTAATTTTCAAAGTTTCACTGTGAATTCCCAGGACAAATGTCACCTTAAAGTTGCATACTATTACAAAGCTTGGAAAATAAGGCTTTCAAAATCATTACTCTAATGGTACAATGTCCGTAGAAATTCTTCACAAAATTAACTTTAATATCAAATACTGAAAATCAACATTTTTACCTTTTCTGCTAATTGACATCATGGAGGCAAATTACTCACACATGTAAACAATATTCATACACTTTTGTAGTAAAGTACATATATGATTTTAAAGTACACATTCTCAGCTTTATTTCGACTACTTTTAATCTGATTACACACAAATAATGCACTTACAATGCATAGGTCTAGGTTCTGTGTGTTTTTGGTACTACGTAGGGGGTGGCCATTTGACCCAGAAGTGGTTAGTGAGACCTTAGCTGTCATCCTAATACATGTATGTCATCTGTGTAGATATGATTTAATGAATGAAAGGTATTTTATTCTTCAGGTCTTGTAAATGCATTACTTTCCTGGAAAGCCTGGGCTCCTTTAGGAAGGCTGACTTATTGTGCTTACATAGTCCATCCTGCTGTAATGTTTTACTTCATATTCACCTTTGAGAGACCATTACATTACACAGAGTTCACATTGGTAAGTAGAAAATATACTCCACTTCACTCACAGTAATAACATCTTAAGAAAGATCAGTTATGCTTATATCACTTGCATGGAAGTCATAATGATCGTTTTATTAGTGATACATAACTCAAACAGCATATGTTTCAAAATTGCATGAAATAAGAAAAAAAAACGTAGCTGTATGATTTCAATTTTTATTTAAGAATAAAAGGCCACCCCATGTGATAGTGCTTGTACTTGTATTTTGTGAAACTAATTCCATTTTTTGCTTAGAGATACTTAAGTAGTAGTCTTTGTAAGAATCCAGCAAATTCTGTAATATGTGATACACCCCAAAAAATATTACACAGTTTTATTTTTGTTATTAAGTTGCATTATAGGTCTTTATGATGAAATGCATAATCATTCATTCCAATCTGTCTGCTCCTAGGAGATAATCCACATTGAAATTCCAACAGTTTCTATTGTAATTTAGTGTCATTTACAGAGTTATCTCCCTTAATTTCTACAGTACATTTTATATCATTTTTATTTCCTAAGATCTAGGGTTATGTGAAAAGCCACTTGTTAATTTCTGTTTACTTTAACATTTTAAACAAAATATAAAAAATAAAAATATGTAGGCTTTCCAACCATGAATCACATTTTGCATGATTCTTTCCTCTCTACTTAAATCTTTTGAAATCAAGCTACCAGGGAAGGTTAAACTGTATTACCATTTTATAGTAAAAGGCATGAAAAATCAGAATAGTAGAACTAACTGTAATCCAAGAAGTCATAAAAGAAAATCAGAAAAAAAAATATTTGGTTTTAAAAGTTAAAAAAAAAACATTGCCCTCTCAAAGCACTCTTTGATGGGTTTCACTGTTCTCTGACTGGGCAGACCTTTGTTCATGTACTCAAGAAATATTACCCATAAGTGACTGAGATCTCTCTTTCTGTAGTTTTTAATCGATTTTCACACTTCTTGACAGGTGTGAGAACAATATTTCTCATCTCTAGAGAGATTTGAGTTCTCAGGTGCTGATAGACCGAAATAGAAATGGCAAATGGTTATGGGAGTGTATCATATAGTCTATAAAATTTCATTGGCTGTGACCTTTCTAACATTGATCTCTTGAGAAATTTCCATAAACAACTCACTATCATTGTAGATTCTACATGTATATGTCTTGTACTCATATGTTTGTTAAACATCCAATTGACATTTTTGTTCCAGGTGAGACTGTTTCTTTCTGTCCTGGTGATATCATATTGTGTGGCATTTATTCTGTCAATACTGGTGGAAGCCCCTATGTTAGCATTGGAGAAAGTACTGTTTAGAAAGTGGATAAGATAAGGATTTTATGATAGTTCTGTGGAGTAATTAGATGACTTGGTGTGGTAAGGAAAACAATGGTGCTAGAGCCAAAATGATCATTAAATTTTTAGGGTAGGCACATAAAAAAAATATAGGAAGATAGGGTAGCAGGAAACAGACTTTGTCTTATTGTAATTACCAATCAGCAGAATTTTTGAAATTTTTTTTATTGTTTCAAATAATATTTATGTATAAAATTAATTTTTTTCATATTTGCCTGAAAAAACTGAGTTAAAAAAAAGGAAACAATGACATGTCATTCCTTGAGTTTCCTTTCCATTAATCCACATGTTATATTTTGTCTATTTGTCTATTTTTTTTGGTATTTTTACACGTAAATGATGTTTTTTTGCTTTTAATACTGAACTCAACACTCTGACAAAATTCCATGCATTCGTATGGTAGACCACTAGGACCCATTCTCATGAAACCATGGAGTCACATGACGAGACTTAATTACCCTTTTTATATGCTCTTCTCTTGATTGAATGGTTGTTTTCTTATGAAATGTTTCAGGTAATTGACATGACAACAAGAATTTAAATTTCCTTGGAATTTCCCTCTTGTCCATACTGGTATACATGATAGTTGCCTTTTTATTTCAAATTTGATCTTAGCCTCTATCCTCCATGTTACAAATCAAATTAAATGATTACTATATACACATAAACTAGATATCTATTTATGATGAATTCGTTTTCTAAGTATAGAAAAAGGAACAGATATCAAATTTTAGACATTTTACTTGTTTAAAGAAGTCATACTTACTATTTTTTTGTTAAAATTTTAAACTAAGCATAATATACTTGTATAATTTCAATAAAGAATTTGTGCTCAGGCGGGACAAAATTCTGTTTTGTAAAAGACTTTTTCAGTATTTAGTTTATTATTTATTATTTATTCTGTTTGACCCAACTTATATTTTCTTTATGTTTTTGAAGCATTAGATTAATAAGTGAACAGCCATTTTATAATTTTTTACTTTACATTTTTTATAAGTACAGCTGGGTAAACTTTGTGCTTTCATTGATTTTTCTTTGAAAATTTATTTTTGCCATGTATTTGTATATTGTTTTGAACAGAGACTGGTAAATATTAAGTTGATGACTGTTACACAGTTTTTATACCCCACCACACAAAATGGGGAAGAAGTATGTGATACCCTCCTATAAGTTGCATGTCCTTCTGTCCATCTGTCTGTCCCCTGAACATTTCCAGATGATAACCTTAGGACGGATCAATGAAATATTTCGAGAATTTGCACAATTGTTAAGTCTTATAAATTACAGGTTAAAAATCAATTTTCAGCGAAATGAAATATGGAGTTTTTGAGTTACTTTATTTTGAACATTTTGCCATCCCCCTTTTTCACCATTAGGTAGGGGGGTACAACTCCATGTTCCATTAATGCCCTATTTTTAGAGGTTTTGTAGTAGAAATTTCATTCTGTACAATATACATAATCAAGTTGTACACTGGTATATTGTAAGCATATTAATTTTCATTGTTACTAATTTTCCCTGATTCTGTCAAGTGAATATATTCATGGATAGCAGTTTTTGTGGTTTCAAAAATTATTGAGCATTAAATAGTATTAAATTCATTTCACGGGTACTATTTTTTAGGCTGATTAGTCCATCAAGAAAATAGTTAAAAATTAAAAAAATAAATGTTAATACATTTGCAGTATATACCGGTATGTCCTTTTTTTTTTTTTTTTTACAGATTCCTTATTTTTCATTTTTGAGAGTGTAATTTGGGTATCACAAGGTAAGCTTCATGTATTCAATACAGTATTGTTAGAAAGTATTAATAAAATAATTGTAACTTTTATTTTATTGTTTATTGATTCTGGTATAACTTTAAGAGGTAGAATTATTATTCCCTCCCTTTTTTGCCATGCTTATATTGTTTATCAAGTGTGTATTTCTATTATTTTGTAGTTTTTCAAATAAAAAGGGAAATCTTTACATCATTTGTTTTTGTTTGTTTAGTTGTGTCTTTGTAATTTACAGTGAGTATATAGAAGTATGTAAAAGAATATACACCTTTATACCAATTTCTGACCCTGTTATTTACTACAAATTTTAGCTTACCACTTACATGTATAAGACTTTTTTTGGCATTTTTGTGGTAAAAAAACAGACAAAAAAAGATATACAAACTGTTACAACATTTACATGTTGAACTGATTATCATTTCAACATGTAAATGTTATGAAACATATTGTTTCCACTACTTGAATAATATAATTTATTATGAAAAAGTAGAGGTATTCCTAATTGTATACATGATATTATTTCATACTATTTAATCATATCCTGAATATAGTTTATGTAGAATTCATAATTCATAAACATGGAAAAGTGTTTTAACATTGTGATTTGTGTTTTGTTATTATTTTTTTTCCTCTATAACATTTTATTGTAAAATAGTTAACTGGAAATAGTATACTTTGTTTAAAATATACATGTACCAGGAAGTAAATAATTTCCAGGATAATATTTATCAATATCCTGGATGAAAAACTATGTGTAAAACATTCCATGAAAGAACATCCAGGATACTTATTAATATCTGAATATCAGATTAATATCTGAAAACATCCTTGTTAACATGTCACATCAAAAACTGTCCGAATCGTTAACACCTAACACTATGAACTCTTTACCCCACAAAAAAATCAAGCCCCACTATCTTTAAAGTACACTTAAAGCGTCAGACTCTGTGTAAAAATGGAAAATACATTGAGGAAGCAAATGACAAAAAATCTGAGATAGAAATAAAAATATGCTACCAGAAAATAATCACACACAGAAAAGTAAAATATAATGACGTATCCAGACACTACCAAAAACACAGTGATCAACGAGAAGGGCATCCTCCCAAGTCAGGATTTTGAGTCCACCTTTGAGGGAGCGAAGGTGGACATGGGAGGATTCGAGAAGGGAAACCGTCTTGTACGTAGTCCTTATTGCATAGTCGGATTGTTTGATTTTTTGTATATTTTATTGTGAAGTAGAGTCTTTTAGAATCTATATGATTCCATCCTTTCAACCTGATTTGCAAGTAGATAAAATAAATGTTAGAGGATTAATGGTAGCGTTATCCAACGTACTTGCGCAAACCTGGTATAATATTTCTTTATAAATTCCTTTCGCTTACACCATGTACAGGCACATATTTGGGGTATGGATACCTAGATACTGGGGGTGCACAATCGAGGCGGTACGGACACGGGAAAATCGACTTTAAGGTCTTGGTATAAAAAAATTAAATAGTCATTTGAACAAGCGATTATTTCACGAAACTGTGGTTATCAAACGTATGTTAAGTTGTGTTTCTGGTGGTGAAAACGTTTCATAAAAGGTCGAACATATCAATAATTCAGGGTAGGGGGTAAGTGCGAACATTATAAAATGTTTAATTCTCATTCATTTCCTGTTGATTTGTTTCAATAATAATTTATTTAACTTTTATTGAGCCCACTTGAACGATCTAAAATAAAAACATAACAAAATTGGAATTTTAAAGTCGTCACTAATCGCAAAAATCCAAATATTGGGTGTGCCGACTGGGGATACAATTCTCAGTGCAGATAGGGGAGAAGGAATATATCTTTAATACGGCCTTTTAAAAGAAATTCAAAACTAAATCGTCATTTCTGATCAGTTGGTGGAGTGTGTATACACTTTAGAGGGGTCTCTTATTTGCTAGATTTTATTTATCGTTGCGGTTATCATCCTAGAATGGAATATTAATGAAATATATCAAGGCGGATCATAGTCGATGTTGTATTTTGCAAAAAAAGTCTTTTTAAGGTTACCCTACCTATCTTATTTCTTCTGCCTGTCTTAACCTATTTTCTAAACAATTTTTAACAAAACAAAAAAAAAGTTACAACAAATCATGATTTTGGTTAAGCACTGTTAATCTAGGAGTCTTTCTACTAAGGTCTACATAAAATAATTTCAAGAAAATTTTATACAGTTTTATCTTCCAGCCTACATATATTTTAATCAACGAAACCGTAAACAGACATAATTTTTTTCTTATTATATTCGTTCTCTATTTATCAGCCCGCCAAAATACACAATAATCGAAACAATTCATGGAAGGTTGAGTACACGTAAATGTATATGCAGAATATATTATGGGTGGTCATTTTATGCCCGTATGTTACCATTAAGATTCCCTTACGCACCATTTACTCCCGGTTCTCGTCCCTCCGCCCCGTTTTGCTCCTGGTTCCCGCTCCCTGTCCACCACCATTAAATCCATTGCAAAACTGATTTTAAAAATCGAAAGTAACAGTATCAACAATAATGTAGATGTGTGTATTTCCGAATACATGTACTCGTTTTGTAATTTTATAAGGCATGTTGCTAAACATTTCGAGAAAACAAAAACATTGACAAATCTCCCTTTGAGAAAATTTGAGAGCGAAATCTCCCGTTTTATTAAACGACGGAAAAAACTTGCGGTCGTATAATGATATGGCGCAGTCGTCGTCCGCGTCGTCGTTGTGGTTGACGAATTGTTCTGAAATGTTGATATGATTTTACCAACAACTAAGAAGATTCCTATTTAATTTGGACTTTGTTGCCCCTGTCGCTTTAGAAAAAGGAGCCAAAAGGGTAAAAATACGTATTTTATTAAAACCCATCTAGATTGTTTTTAAAATACATAAAATAATTTCAATTAAGAATCCCTCACGCACCCTTTATTCCCGGTTCTCGTCCCTCAGCCCCGTTTTGCTCCTGGTTCCCGCTCAATGTCCACCCCCATCAAATTCATTGCAAAACTAAGCAAAACTATTTATAAAAATCGAAAGTAACAATATCAACCATAAATTGACTTCGTTTTGAGATCGTAACGTTCGCACAGACTCCCAATCTTGAACTATTGATACATGTATGTTCGACCTTTTTCATTTTTTTAGACCAAGACCTAAAGTCGACTTTTATGTGTCCATACCGTCTCGGTTTTGTATCCCCCGTATCCATACCCCAAATGTGTGCCTGTAAACACGGTGGCTAAGTAATCTTAACAAATTCACGATTAACTCAAAAGCTTTCAAGTTTTGTGAAAAAAAAGTTGATATAAATTCGTTCCACCCAATAATTTGATCAATTCGTGTGGAAATGCAGACGACAACAACTCGAACATGGTCAAAAATATTATATAAAAAACATTGCAAATGTAAACATTGTATTCTAAATTCAGTGGCGGCTTCAGAATTTGACTGGAACCGACCATTTGTCGGTTTTGGCGACTTTTGCGTTTTTCTTCCAAACACACTCTTCCGATCATATTGATACTACTCAAAGCCTAATAATATATCCCATAGTAAGTCACCTACAAACAGAGTCAATGAAACGGAAACGGTGAAAATTCATAAAAGAAGCAGTGAAATACATTTTTCGCTCGAATTGGTATATAATATACAATATACAAAAGCAGTTCATATTCACTATGTTTATGTACATATACAAGGGTTTTTCCCGAGTAGACCAGAAAAAATAATTGGTAAATATAACTACCTCAGCCAAATGATCATTTTTCATATTTCCATGGTTGCCTCTATGGACACATATTTAAATATTAGGCTATTTGCATTGGAAATGATGAATCATATTTTTTGTCATATTTTCATTGCATGCTGCCTGCGTGGACACATCACATAAATGAAAGAACCTATAATATAGTATACATGCATATAAATTACATGGGATTATACAAATACATATCGGATGACTTATGTATCTTGGATTGAGCTCAATTGCTCTTTAACTTGAGAAGATAAATATGCCCAGATTGAGTATTAATGGACCGGAATTGCACACTTTCCATAAGCACAATTCTTTGGACAGATTCATCATGATGTAGTATTGATGTATAGTATGTAATTTTATGCTCTGTCAAAGGGCCCTTTAATTAGAATAAACATTTTGCTTTCTTTCTATTATGCATTATTTATCGTTTTTAATCTTTGATACAAACATTATCTAAATTGCTTATATTAAATCTTAAAAACATTCTTGTACATGTAATAATTGTACCATACTCCAATTTCAGGTTCTTTAGTACATGTATCACAAGAATACAGGGACATTTTAAAATTAGAAGATCTAGATGAACTTCAAAATGAAAGTAACAGTTTTGATGCCAATTTTTGTGTCACTTTGGGCTATTTGTTCTGGAAATGAAGATCTGGAGTTGGTTGGAAAGCTTTTACAGGATGCCAATCAGCAAGTTGACTATGGGATGAACTTGAAACCAGAATCTCAGCACCCTATGGTAGAATACAGTCCTGCTGTGGCAAAACTTCTTGAGAAGGGTGTGAAGTCTCTGTTAATGGAAAGATCTGAAGCTGTTAGCTATGTTTTTTCTAATGTATCTCATAAATGTAGGAATGACACAAATACTATGTTTGAAGATCTGTTGAATGGGAAAGCTTATGCTGCTAATAGTAAGTAAAACTATTGCAATGGTAAATTTATTGGGGTTTAAAAAATAAGTTTTTAGCTCACCTTGCCTAAAGGCCTGTGAGCTATTGTCATCACCAATACTTTGCGTAGGTTGTCTGTCTGTCGTCGTCCAGCATCATCTTTCGCTGTTAGTTTTTTTCAAACTTCTTCTCCTCTGAAACTACTCTACGAAACCATACAACGAAATTTAATAAATATTATCATAATTGTTCCTTAGAGTGTCCTGCACAAACTGATAGTTTGAAATTTATCATTGGTTGGAAAATGTGGCTGTTGTATCTAAAAATATAACATAGAGGTCAAACTACTTTTTTTGTTCTTTTTTCCTCAGCTTTTGAAGAATAATGAAAATGAAAGCTAACTGATAAGCATGATATTCTGAATTGACTGGCAGTATTGAAATTTTTTTTTCAAAATTTTGTATGCAGCCATTTTCACCATTTGCTTGGATTTCAATGAAATTTGGTTTCTTTAGGAAACATAGTATATTCTTCTTTTAATGGTGATGATGAAAATTTGTTCTGAGCGGCCATTTTCAAAATAGCTGCCATTTTTCGCAAATTTTCATTCTTGCTATAATTTGGTTGATATTTGGTTTATAAAGTAAACATGATCTCCTGAGTTGAATGGTTGAATGAAAATGTTGTATAGCCATGATTTAACTTCAGCAAATGTATAGGGGGCTAATTTTTTTTGGGTGAATTTCATTCTTTTTTTAAAAATTTGGGTTCATTTGATTGTTATGTGTATTTGTTATTAGTTAAATACAAAACAATCTCCCATTTGTAGGAAATGTCTCTCATTGTAGTAGGTATCGGTACCACACAATAAATGAATAGAGCAAAAGACTGATTTAAAAAAAAAAACGTTAACTTTGAAGACCACAACATGCATACATGTATATACATAAGTATAGTACCAATACAAAATGATATGATTTTCAATCAGGATATGTAGGGAAATATTATTTTATAAAAAAATGGTATTGTCCCAATATACAGTCTTATACATCTGATATAATGGAAATATAACTCTGTAAATAGGAATTAAATCCTGTGTACCACAAAGTGGGAATTAACATGAGTGAGAATATATTAAAATTGAAAACCACTAAACATGCTAAACACTTCATTCCTTGTATTGCACATGGTAGAACTGCCTGGTGCAGCACCATGCTCAATTCACATTGCAGTACATTTTTACCATAAGATAAAAATCATGTCCGTACTAATCCACAAGTCGAAACGTTTATGCAAATACATTTACAATTTTCTATTTTATTTTAATCTATTTTATTTTATTTTTAAAAGATTAAAACAAAAATAGTAGGCATGCTGTGCTGGTTTCGGCTTCCAATTTTGATGGTTTTGGTTTTGAGTACTCTGACATTATTGTTTTGTTTTCCAGTGTTTTCTTCTGATAGTAAAATATTGTACATTATACTCTGACATCATGATTTTGTTTTCAGTTTTTGACTGATGGAAAAATATTGTACATTATACTCTGACATTATTGTTTTGTTTTCAGTGTTTGACTCAGATGGTAAAATATTGTACATTATACTCTGACATCATGGTTTTGTTTTCCAGTGTTTGACTCTGATGGTAAACCTGGCAGTGGTATAAAACATGGTAATTATGTTTGGCTTGGTAATGTTCATGAATGTAAACAGGCAAAGACTGAGAAGTTCAAAGGTCATATGTGTAACGTTGTAACAAATCTGGGCATACCGCAGGTAGGTATATAAAGTTAATCAAGTACTGAAAATTTGCACTTGCTTAATCTTGGTTTCTTTGGTTATTTATGAACTGAACTTATGGTATATTTATAGAATTCCACAGGCAAATTTTAGCAAGTGGAAATAATTTCTACTGGTAAAATTTAATTTTAACATGCATTTAGCAGGTATTACCTCTTAAATTTGATCACTGTATTAGTATGGTAGTTAGTATGACTTTAAGTCATTGTATTTTCTTTCAAATTTGTTACACCTGTATGGTACTAGTAAAATGTATAAATTTGAACCAAATCAATGATATATCATGTCAAAAGGTACCTGTCTGTATCTTATTGTACTTTGATTATGTATGTAGAATAATTCTAATATTACTTTAAAAAGAAATTTTGACAGTTGCAAATATGGTAAATTCACAATAATTTATTAGGGTAAAGTCATTTTTCAAAGGAATTAAAAAAAATTTCCACTAAATTGTAACACCTAAAACCAATAAATTGCTGATAAAATATTTACTCAATTTTTTCAGCTTGCAGTTAATGTAATTGGGGTTTGTTTCCCCGATTCTTGTTCCAGTAAGGAAATTCAACAGCTTGTTTGGGAAGGTGAGTTCTATTGTTGGGGAAGGTGCGTTCTATTGTTTGGGAAGGTGAGTTCTATTGTTGGGGAAGGTGCGTTCTATTGTTTGGGAAGGTGAGTTCTATTGTTTGGGAAGGTGAATTCTATTGTTGGGGAAGGTGAGTTTTATTGTTGGGGAAGGTAAGTTTTATTGTTTGGGAAGGTGAGTTCTATTGTTGGAGAAGATGAGTTCTATTGTTTGGGAAGGTGATTTCTATTGTTTGGGAATATGAATTCTATTGTTTAGGAAGGTGAGTTCTATTGTTTGGGAAGGTGAATTTTATTATTTAGGAAGGTGAGTTTTATTGTTTTGGGAAGGTGAGGTTTATTGTTGGGGAAGGCGAGTTCTATTGTTTTGGGAAGGTGAGTTCTACTGTTTTGGGAAGGTGAGTTCTATTGTTTGGGAAGGTGAGTTCTATTGTTGGGGAAGGTGAGTTCTATTGTTTTGGGAAGGTGAGTTCTATTGTTTGGGAAGGTGAGTTCTATTGTTTTGGGAAGGTGAGTTCTATTGTTAGGGAAGATGAGTTCTATTGTTTTGGGAAGGTAAGTTTTATTGTTGGGGAAGGTGAGTTCTTTTGTTTGGGAAGGTAAATTCTATTGTTTGGGAAGGTGAGTTCTATTGTTTGGGAAGGTGATTTCTATTGTTTGGGAATATGAATTCTATTGTTTAGGAAGGTGAGTTCTATTGTTTGGGAAGGTGAATTTTATTATTTAGGAAGGTGAGTTCTATTGTTGGGGAAGGTGAGTTTTATTATTTGGGAAGGTGAGTTCTGTTGTTTTGGGAAGGTGAGTTCTATATTTGGGGAAGGTGAATTCTATTGTTTGGGAAGGTGAGTTCTATTGTTTTGGGAAGGTGAGTTCTATTGTTTGGGAAGGTGAATTCTATTGTTGGGGAAGGTGAGTTCTATTGTTGGGGAAGGTGAGTTTTATTGTTTGGGAAGGTGAGTTCTATTGTTTGTATCAACTTTGTGTAGACAGTTTATGGTAGAAAATGAATAACAATCCTTTAAAAAATACAATATCGTGTTTTAACTACTGCAACATTTACTATTCTGTACCTACTGTACATTATAAAATTTTTGTGCAGTATTTTCCTTGGTTTGCAGTCTGTCTCCTTTCACACAGTTTTGAATTAGTGATCATTCCTCAAGTCATATTATAATGTTCTTTAAAGGAAATATTCACAAAAGTTTATTTTTTGTGTTACAAATCTGACCATGAAAATAACAAAAAAAAAATTGTGAAAATTTCACTGTTTACAGTATAGCCCTTTATATGTCAGACATTTGGAATGCAGGGTCTGCTATAAATTGGTGACCACCAGATCAATATTCTCTTGTAATTTGTTTACATTTTCCTTTGTAGCTTTGCAAGTGATAGATGCCCAGTTGAAAGTGTTGATATATCCAACAATGGTAGATTGCCCAGCTCCATTGCCCTATTCTTCTGGAGATTATTTTGCAATGTAAGTATGTATTACATGAGAAAGGAATAATGTGGTGTGCTAGTTTACACAGAAGTTTCTTCCCAGGGGTCTTTTATCTTTTTGAGAAGCATATTTACTGATTAAGTTTGACTTTGGCTATGGTTTAATGATTTTTACAGAAGTTATGGCCCTTGGACTTAGAAAATTTCAGTGAATTTACAGTTTTCTCTACTTTTTTGTAATGCTTTTACCAATTTTTTGTATGTAGTTTAACTATGAGAAGTTACAGATTAAGTTTGGCTTTGGTTACGGTTGAATGATTTTTACAGAAATTACGGCCCTTGGACTTAGACAATTTCTTTGAATTTATTGTTTTCTGCACCTTTTTTCACGTGGGGGACATTGGAATGCTGTTCTTTTATTCTTGAATGTTTACATTATTTCAGCTTTCTAATGAATTTTTGACTGATAATAATTTTTACATACATCTATAATTCAAGATTCCAATAGCAAAAACAAAACCAGACATTAGGGAGAAGGGAGAGGGGAGATACTGTTTATGAGTTAAAAGCATACAATATGGAGAAGGGAGATGGGGATACTGTTTATGAGCTAGAAATATGGAATAGGGAGATACTTCTTATGAGTTAAAAACCAGACAATAGGGAAAATGGAGAGGGGGGATACTGTTTATGGGTTAAAAACATACTGTGGGGGAAGGGAGAGGGGAGATACTGTTTATGAATCAAATGCGTACTATAGGGAGAAGAAAGAGGGGAGATACTGTTTATGAGTTAAAAACTAGATGATAGGGAGAAGGGAGAGGGTGATACTGTTTATGAGTTAAAAACAGACTATAGAGAGAAGGGAAAGGATTGATTCTGTTTGTCAATTAAAAAACATATGCAAATAATTTCATGTAAATGTTGAAAATTTATTGGAATTTCTGTTTTAGTTTTTTTCCTTTGAAAGTTGGTAAATGTTTTCTTTTCGTAGAAATTAAATACCCCTGTCTATTTCTTTGAAAAGCTTCCATTATATCAAAACAAAGATATGTTTGAATGATCATTGAGTATATTTTGTTTATTTAATGGCCTAATTGCACACTAATCTTAGATGAAAATACTTTGTCGTCATTTAATATTTAATCAAATAAATGTACTTTTTCAGTGTTATTTGTTGCATCATAATTTTTGCTGCTGTCCTTGGTACACTGGCTGACATTATTTTCATGTATCTTGAGGAAAATGTTACAGATGAAGTAAAAGTAAGAACTGAAAACGCACCAACTTACAGTAGTATTGGATCCACCGTTGTGAATGAGTCTACGGAAAGACATGGTTTGCTATCAAATATGCCTAAGAATGAAGTGATTTATTCGAATAATCAAATTGGGTCATGTGAGTATAAATAAATCAATGAAATATGAAAAAATGCTAAATCATAAGTACAAGTACAGAAAGGTCATAAGTTTGTATTATCCTAAAGAATTTATTTATTTGAGTTATTGTTTTTAACACATTTGGCCACAGACCTCCAATTATTGATTTCATAGGGTTGTATACATTTTTTCACATAGATTTTTGGTTATAGCTTGGACCATATCAATTTTTTGGCTGTAGCTTGGACCTTATCTGGAATACATCTAGGACACTCAACTTGAAATATTGGGGGACGAATTGTGATTTTCCATGAATGTCCTCTCCAAACCAAAATAAACCTTAAAACAGGCACTTGGTTTGCATCTAAAATCTTTTAGGTATATATTTTATTTTTTCCATTTTTTTTGTCAAGCATTCCAAAGATTTTAAAGCCGCTAATACACTTCACTCTAAGTAATTAATGTAATTCTTGCATGACATCCAAGTATCAGTTGGAATTTAGTGTTTGTCTGACTCAGGTCAAAGTTCATTAAAGATATTGGGCCATTTGAATTGCAATTTTAATAGAAGGACAAACTGGTTACTTTCTATGTGTTGCAAAGGTAATGAAATCAAGATACAGTGTCTGAATTATAATTTGTGGGTTTCCTGGTTTGGGCACCACAAAACACAAAAAAACTTAGTCTGAAGATATTCATAATTCCACAGCGAGGCCAACCAAAGTCCATAACAGACATTTTTTTTAAAGAATTTTTGTGGCACTGGGACCTGGATATACAGTTGAAGTGAAACCATCAATATTTGGGATTTTTTTTGTTGTATTAGAAGGAATTTTTTTTCTTTAATTGTCTTATCAATATGGCGATTTTAAAACTAATTAATTTCAAACATAATTAACACTTTTGATTAATGAAAAACAAAACAGTATAATTTGCACTTGTATGGTTTATTATATTCATTTTTTGTATCATCATATTGAAAAACAAATTTATTATCTTGAATGAAATATTTTTGTTTTTTACAGGTTGTATGGGAACTGTAAAACAAATTTTATTGTGTTTTTCCGTGATTTCAAACACAAGAAAACTTTTGAACACATCAACATCCTCTGGTTCATTGACATCCATCAATGGAATGAGAGTGCTTAGTATGTTCTGGGTCATACTGGGACATACTTATGCATTTTATTATAAAGCATTGGGTGGGTATAAAATTAGAGATAAACATAACCACTTATCATACTCACATGATTCTCAACTGGAAACATTGGCTAGCTGACATATGACAATCATGTGATAGTACAAACTTATGATTATCATATGGCCTAATGATATTAAGAAATTAGACCTGCATCATACCAAAAAGGGATACAAGATGGTCAATAGGTTCTTATTGAAAGCAAGGGGCTCAGATTAGTAGTGGTCCAAGGTCCTTCCTTGGTCTTGGACCTGCAGCCTTTGATTTTCCTAAGAGGACTATTGCAGTGAACACGAAATGTAAAATTTTTTACAGGAGATAATTAAAGAAACTTTACCAGACCCAACCATCTTTAACCAACCGAAAAAAATTATGGTCGTATTACTATAACATAATTCATCTGTGAACAAACAGATGTGGCTTCTGAAGATTAAATGGAGAAATGATTTTAAAGTAATTTATTAAGATATGTGTAAGTTCTTTCTGGAAATAAAAAATATCTCCTCCCATTATTTTATGTCTCAGTTCTTTCTGGAATAAAGAACATCTCCTCCCATTATTGTATGCTGTGAATTCATCATTATCATTGCCTGTAGGAATTAAATTGAAGGCTGCTAAATCTTCTGCCTCTGCAAAGCACCAGAATCTTCTAAAAAAATAATTATATTGAAGAAATAAAATTCATAAATACGATAACAAAAAATGAATCTAAAGAATGATAAAAAAATAAATAAATGATGAATTTACTTTTGTATAATTCTAATAACACATGTCACCATTTCTAAGTCAGCTGTCAATGAATCAGAAGACTTTATTAACAGCAAAAAAGAATTGTTTAAAGCTTATTGTATTGTGATGTGTTGATTTATTTTAGAATTTGACTTCCTCTTTCATGAGTTCACTGTACACTCTCTCTTAAAACAAAATGTTAAATAAGTTGATGGTTAAATAATGCAAACTGTTTGTATCCATTCCACCAAAGTATTCCTCACTGAAGTGGCTTATTTAATTTGATCAAAGTTATTGTCTTACAGTCTCTTTTTACGGGAAAATTCTATACAAGAGTTCATTCGTAATCGTATTTCTTCGTTACAAACAAATCTCGTAACTTCTTGTATGATTCTGGTGACATCAGTATAATTTCCTGCCAAATCGATTCAGGTGATTGTTGTTGTGGACGCCATGCCTTCCTTGGAAATTAGATCGTTTGTTGAGGAAGAACTCTGATGGCCAATACATTGAGCTTTGCTTTAAAGCTTTGTTTTAAGAGAACACAGTATAAAGGGACTGATTGTCAGAGATTTGTTTAATGGAAATAGAAAAAGTAACGTAATTTCCAAATCCACTGCCGGAAAAGACGTCAGACATTTGGACTTGAATTATATGAAAATTTATTGAATCGACAATCATTTTACCGGACTTGTTCATCGGTCTGACAATATTTCATTTTCACTGCTATTGTTGAATTGAAACTTGAAAAGTTCCAGGACTTTCTACTCTTGAAAGTAAATTTGAATCCTTGAAACCATGAAGTAGTGCAGGAATATCGTTGCCATAAGAAAGTCAAGGGTGAATTGCAACTTGCAGAAATGAATTGATCGACTGATTATTGTTTAGTGTCCTATGGCAGATATTTCATGCATTTAAGGATGTTAACAATTTACCAATTGAACAGACCCTGTTTTGTTTGTATTATTGTACTAGCTCACAGAAGCCACAGTCTACTGGTAGGCTTGCCACCCCATTAGGCATATCATTCTGACTCAAGTGCAAGCCACTTGTCACTCTGTTGGATCCCCTTAAATACTAAATGCTTGTTCCAAAAGCAGCGACAACTAAAAAAAGTCCTTAGTGTGACTTGCAGGGGATTGAACCCACAACCTCCCGCACCCTACCCTGAGACCATTGGGTCCGTCATGCAGAAATGAATCTTTAAATAGAAGAATGTTTGACCAAAAAAAATGATTAGAATAAGAGATACCAGTGAACTTCAGAGAAATTTGTTTATAATGTACATACCAGATAGCCCCATTGAGTAGGGATATCTTTTAGAAAGCTTTGCTTACTTATCTTTCTTTTTTTTTTTCAGTTCACCTGGCCATGAGCCATGTGAGCTATTGCCCTCACTTGTTGTCCGTTGTCATCCTCATCATTAACAATTTTTCAAATATCTTCTCCTCTGAAACAAAATTGATTTAGATAAAAGCTAGCATGATTGTTTCATAGGGTATCCTGCACAAATTTCATGCTTTGATCTGTCAAAAAACATGGCCACTATCACTAAAAATAGAACATAGGGATAAAACAGCAGTTTTTTGCATATATCTCAAAAAGTGTTAGGTTTTACCAAATTCTGACAATGGGGCAAAAGTGTTCAGTAGCATGTGATCTATCTCTGGTCAAGTTCTTGTGAAAATCTGTTGACCCATATCTGAGTTATTGCCCTTTTTGGATGTTTTTTTTTTACTGATTTTGATGTTATTACTTTAAAAAATCTTGTCCTCAAACTACAGTACAAAATTCAATGAAAGTTGGTATGGTTGTTTCTTAGGGTATCTTGCACAAAATGACTGTTGGGATTTTTAATCTGTAAAAAAAAATGGCCATCGTTACTAAAAATAGAAAATAGAGGTCAGACAGCAGTTATTAGCTCATCTTGCCCAAAAGGCCATGTAAGCTATTGCCATTACTTGGTGTCCTTTGTCTTGTTGTCTGTTGTTGTTGTCGTCCATTATTTTTTTGTTATTTTTTATGTTATATCTTTCAAAAATCTTCTCCTCTTACACTACTTAACCAATTGGAACCACACTTGATATAAATGTCTCTTATGGTATTCCACATAGAACTGATAAGGGGATTTTTGTTCGTCGAAAAACATGGCTGTCATTACTAAAAATAGAACATAGAGGTAAGATGTTTTTTGTTTCTATTTTTGATGTTTTGACTTTAAAAAATCTTCTTCTCAAAAACTTCTGTATAGAATATTAGTATGATTGTTCCTTAGGGTATCCTGCACAAAATTACTATTGGAAATTTTTATCCATGAAAAAATGTGGCAGCTTTTACAAGAAATTGAATGTAGCTAATCAAACCATGTAAGCAATTCAGACTCTTTAGAGCCTCTAGTTCTAATTAGTGTCAAGCTTTGACAGAACTTCACTTTACAGTATATATTACAGAGAGTATATTTGCAATTTTTTTCAGATAATATTTACGACATGATTCCACTTATGAAAAGATTCACTTTTCAATGTATAATGAATGGAACATTTTCTGTGGATACTTTTTTCTTCATGAGTGGATTGTTGGTAACTTACATCGTTCTGAAGAAACTCAAAGAACAGACCAAAATTAATTGGCCTATGTTTTACTTTCATAGGTTCTGGAGGTGGAGTCATATTATTGTTTATTATATCTCTTAAAACTACTCTATCTTCTTTTTATTTGGAAAGTATTCATCATTTTTATTTGAATTAGGAAATTTGGAATGATGAAGTAAATGTCCATTCCCTTGAATGATCAGCTCAAATTATGTATAAAGTATAACTAAGAAGATAAAAGACAAGTCCTAAACAGTTGATCAGTATGATAATGAGCAAAGCACTATAACCAGCACTGTTCCTATCCCCTTTACAAAATAGTTTATTTCATTTGGGATCATTTTTTAGCCTTTTTTGGTGCCAAATTAGGAGACTTTCATTAGGAGAAACATATTTCCAGGGTAAGGAAAGGCAAAAAAAAATGTCACTGGCATTGCAAATTATTTTGATGGATTTTTTAAAGTACATGTATACCCCTGTTCATTAAAAAACCCAAAATGTTTGGATTGATTTCAATGATATTTGGTACGATTGTTAGCCTCTACAAAAGGAAGCTTGCTTTTATTTTTATATCATAGTGTTGCATGATATATTTGGCACATGCTTCTACAGCTTTCATTGATTTTAAGCTTCAAGGAAATGTACGATTTTCAGTTTAACATTCATGGTTAACATATCTTTATTTCTACTGCTTTTTTTAGATTAACTCCAGTGTATGCATTTGTTATTTTACTCTGGACCACCCTCTTCAAACACATGATATGGGAAGGACCATATGCCATTAGTCAGAAAACTGGTAAAACAAATGACCTTGACTGGTGTGAGAAGTACTGGTGGACTAATTTACTGTACATCAACAACTTTTGGCCAAGTTATGGAAATGTTGAAAAACAGGTTGGTGAATTGCTTTGTTGCTGGCTTGTCACCAAGCGGTCTAGGGTTTGATCATTGGTGGCAGAGTATAATTTCGTGAGTGAGTGAAGTCATGCTCTCCGGTTATATTGGCTTACATTTCACTCACAAGATTATATTAACTATATTAATTTAATTCTTTGATCTTTTTTAAATCAGAAGGATGCTTACTCTAAAGGAAATTGAACAATAACATTTGGGATCTGTATTTTCCAAAACTCCTCCCCCCGCCCCCCAAAAAAAATCTTCTTGCACATATTTACTAAAATCTACTAAACTGCACACATTGTCACATGGCTCTAATTTTGTCCATTCACTGCCCTTTTGGGAGTGACTTAGCATACTACCAACCACATGCGTGTAATTCAATTACAGTATTGTACACAGATGTGATTTATACAAAATATTGGTAGAAAATATTGCCACAAGAAATCTCCTGCAATTTGGAAAGGAATTGCTGGAGATCTTCTGCAAAGAGGATCCTCAGATGGTTAACAGGTATAGATTAAGAAATGTATGAATCACTTATAATAGGCTTCTACCTGGTCTGAAGGCAGAGCTGTACTTCATATAAACAGAAAGGATTGAATTATTTTGACTTTGCAAAATTAATATTGTATTCTGATCTGAAATATCTTAATGTTCATCATTACCTTTTGACAAATATGGTTTCAATTTCACTGCAAATTTCCCTCTGACTACAGACAAACCTGTGTATCTAGAAAAAATTCTAAGGCATAGATATGAGAAAGTTATTTTGGTTTCTATGTAAAATTAAATAAAAATGTGGCCTGAATGTTGCTGAAGGCATTGCCTAGCATGCGCTGGATGATGTCTTCAGGCATCATCATTGTCAGGCTGAACGATGCTTTCAGGCGTCCTCAATCATGTGATTTTTATAGAAATTGAATTGTTTGCATAGATTTTGACAGAGAAAACAAGATGTCGCGTTTGTTTGTTGTCTGAGCACATGTCAGAATTAATCTAGGCCCGGTGAATAACACACAGAAAAGCACTCAGTCCCCACAGCATAATGTTAAAAAGTAATCATTAACGAGTGTTTATAATCTAGGTCCAGTCATGTTTTAAATTATTCCCAAGTGCACAGGTTTGTATACAGTTACAGGGAAAATTGTGGTGAAATAAAGTCTGTATTTGTCAAAAGGCAAAAATGAACCATTTTTTGCTTTAAACTTGACAGCTGTAATTTCTTTATTTACAATTATAAACTTTTTTCTTTCAAGTGTTTGGGCTGGGGATGGTATTTAGCCAACGACATGCAGTTTTACATCCTCAGTCCCCTCTTCATCTTACTTCTTAACAAGTAAGTTTTAGTATAGAAATGTACATGGCTCTATTTTAATGTCTGTTTAGTTTATTTAATTTTTTTCATATGAGTATGGCCTTACCTTGTATGTCCAAGGATCTCCAGGATTTCAGATTAGGGATAGTTTAAATAAAGTGAAACCTGTCTAAACTAAGCCCTGAAAATAAACAAAACGTGTTTAAACCAGACACCTTATGAAGTCTCTTCATTTAAGTTTTTAAAGTATTTTTAACCTAAGGGTTTGGTTTAGACAGGTTTTGCTGTAGAATAATAAGACAAACAAAGTGAGGGAAGAACTATTTTGGGGTAGAAATTGTGAAAAATGAAGATTTCATGCAAAAAAATATGCCAGGCAAGCCTTTTCTTGGATCAGCGATTAATGCCTGCATTATATTTTTGACCTATGAAATTGAGCAAAGATATTATTTGATAACATTTTAGAATAATTTAGAAAGAGACAAGAAGGAAACATTTTATATCTAGGAAAAGTTTTCACTGCAAACCCAAATATATGCTTGAACTGAATAAATTTCTTCAGTCAAAATGAGTTTGAACAGGTTTAACTTTCACTGTAATTATAACAAACATTATAATGATAATAGACTTTATTTTATAGATAGCAGTGATTTACTGAATGTTCCCTGTGTAAAAAATTTCAATAATTCACACTGTGAAATAAATTCGGTAATTACACTCTTGGACTTTCTCCCACAAAACGTCAAAATACGAATATACAAAATTTAAAATTCATGTTCAAAATAGGAGTGAATAATGGAGGAAATCTATATGATATATAGGATATTCAATTGGGAATCTTAAATAACCAAAATATGATCACTTGTGCCAAGAACGCATAAAGATTTAACTCATGCGAAGAACAAGGTCTGCACACTCGTCAAATCTAGGCATTCTTCAGCACTCGTGACCATATTTTTATTATTCACTCTTTCACAGATTTTGACAGTTTTGAAAAAAAATGTAGTAACTAGAACCTTCTGCTTGTTAAGCTTCAGATATTTAACGTGTTTACATTTGAGAATATACCTTTTTATTTCAGAACAAGATCCATAGGAACTGGTGCAATATTATTTGGTATATTTAGCTGTGTTGTGTCTAGAGTTATAACTGCAGACTATTATGGATATAGGTTACCCAACATGCAAGTACCTGTAGTTGTGTGTCATATTATTATACACCCATTTCCTTCCTTCCTTCCATTATGCTGAGGGGTACCCATCTCTTATGGTAATTAATAAACAGTAACCTGGTATTTCGAAATACAGTAACAAAAAATTGTTACCTTTAAATTTGGTTGCAATTAGCCATTTAGATAACACTTTAACTGATTATAATTCAAGCCATGTGCTAATGTGTTACGACATACTGTAAATGGGTATAAATTTGCATATTAAAGGACCGATAACTCCAAAACACTCAATAATGTCTTACCAGTAAAAAAGGGTTCTGTTAACATATCTCCTAGACTGTTGATATATTTTAACATTTTAAAAATTTTGTTAACATTGTTGTATTCATTCATAAAGGATACCAGCACTGATCAATAATCTTTGAATTCGATTGACAGTTTGAGTAACGGCTTTTGTTGATTGTTTACCCAAAATTTTGAATGAAATCAGTCAAAAATGAAATAAACAAATTTATTGAAATACATTGTAGATGAACAGTTTTTCTTGAAAAATCCTTGTATAAGTTGAAGTGGACGATAAGTTGAGACTGACACTTTGCTGAAAAAAAGTATTGACTTGTAGTCCGAAAAAAACTTGACATTTCTGGATATTAAGTTTTTTCTCTTTACAGACTAATCCCTGTGAATCATACAAATGAGTATTGGGCACAATCAAATCCACTTTACAATAAACCATACACCAGAATAGCACCATTCCTTGTAGGAATCTGGCTGGGATATATACTTGTCATCAATAATAACCGAGTAAGACTGGGCAGGGTAGGTTTTACCTTAATAGTGCAATGTCTTGTAGGATTCTGGCTGGGATATATTCTGGTCATCAGTAGTAACCGAGTAAGATTGGGCAAGGTAGGTTTTACCATAATATTGCAATGTCTTGTAGGATTCTGGCTGGGATATATTCTGGTCATCAGTAGTAACTGAGTAAGATTGGGCAAGGTAGGTTTTACCATAATAATACAATGTCTTGTAGGAATCTGGCTGGGATATATACTGGTCATCAATAATAACCGAGTAAGACTGGGCAAGGTAGGATTTACCATAATAGTGCAATGTATTGTAGAAATCTGGAGGGGTTATGTTTACTGGTCATTGATAACCAAGTTAGACTTGGTAAGGTAGGTTTCACCATAATGTTACTGTTTCTTGTAAGAATCTGGCTGGGATATATACTGGTCATCAATAATAACCGAGTAAGACTGGGCAAGGTAGGTTTTACCATAATAGTGCAATGTATTGTAGAAATCTGGAGGGGTTATGTTTACTGGTCATTGATAACCAAGTTAGACTTGGTAAGGTAGGTTTCACCATAATGTTACTGTTTCTTGTAAGAATCAGGTTCGGATATATACTGGTCATCAATATTAACTTAGTGCTTAGATTAAGCAAAGGAGGTTTCACTATAATGGCTCCATTTTTTTGTAGGAATTTAGGTATCTTTTGATAAAAGTCCTTTCTTATCAATTCTAATGCATGTGTGAATTGAAGACCTGCTTTATTCCAAAATATTCAGTTTGAAAAGAGTTTAGACAGATTTGACTGTATTTCTGAATGTACGACATTATAATAGTGATTGATCTATTTTTAGATAAAGCTGTTGATTGGCTGGGCATTAGCCATAACAATAGGAGTATCAGTGATATATGGTCTCTCTGGTTACTATAAAGATGTCCCCACCGTTACTCAGGGTGGCAAGGCAGAGAGTTTGATTTACATTGGTGTCAGCAGATTTGCATGGAGTGTTGCATTAGCTTGGGTTATATTTGTTTGTGCTGTTGGACATGGAGGTAGATAGGAATATAAAAAGGAAAAAAAAATAATCTGAAATTTTATATTTATTTTGTGTTGTGTATCAAAGCTTAAAAAATTTGATGCAGAATAAACATTCATTTCATTACTATGAATTTTTTGTATCATTTTAGGAACTTTTAAGTGGTATACATACAGTCTGTAGTTTAAAAATAGAGCGATAGGGAGTATTTTTTGCATTTCAATTGCCTACAACTTCTGTTAACTAGAACATAGACATAATCTGCTTTGAATATTTTCATATAAAATTACAACTACAATCCTGAATTTCAGACTGCGAAAGAAGAATGTTTTCCTCAACTCATTGTAGGGGCTATGTTGCAATCATCTTGTCCCTCCGTCTGTCTATTACATTTTTCTGCAACAGATTTCTCAGTTTCTATTGGAAGGAATGCTTAGATATTTGATACATTGCTTTTGTACGATGACTTGTGCTGTATCTTCCTTTTCCAGGTTTAACAAAAATGGTTGAGTGGGAGTATTCTTCGCACAATGTAGCGTGCAACATCTGAAAAAAAAGGCATATAGTTTTACTTGTTTATAGCAGACATATGTAAATTACAAAAAAAAGGTGCAAAAACACAACTGGAATCATTTAGGTCTCACTAACCACTTCTAACGTTTTCATTACTTTACATGTTAAACAAGTAATTTTCAAAGTTTCACTGTGAATTCCCAGGACAAATGTCACCTTAAAGTTGCATACTATTACAAAGCTTGGAAAATAAGGCTTTCAAAATCATTACTCTAATGGTACAATGTCCGTAGAAATTCTTCACAAAATTAACTTTAATATCAAATACTGAAAATCAACATTTTTACCTTTTCTGCTAATTGACATCATGGAGGCAAATTACTCACACATGTAAACAATATTCATACACTTTTGTAGTAAAGTACATATATGATTTTAAAGTACACATTCTCAGCTTTATTTCGACTACTTTTAATCTGATTACACACAAATAATGCACTTACAATGCATAGGTCTAGGTTCTGTGTGTTTTTGGTACTACGTAGGGGGTGGCCATTTGACCCAGAAGTGGTTAGTGAGACCTTAGCTGTCATCCTAATACATGTATGTCATCTATGTAGATATGATTTAATGAATGAAAGGTATTTTATTCTTCAGGTCTTGTAAATGCATTACTTTCCTGGAAAGCCTGGGCTCCTTTAGGAAGGCTGACTTATTGTGCTTACATAGTCCATCCTGCTGTAATGTTTTACTTCATATTCACCTTTGAGAGACCATTACATTACACAGAGTTCACATTGGTAAGTAGAAAATATACTCCACTTCACTCACAGTAATAACATCTTAAGAAAGATCAGTTATGCTTATATCACTTGCATGGAAGTCATAATGATCGTTTTATTAGTGATACATAACTCAAACAGCATATGTTTCAAAATTGCATGAAATAAGAAAAAAAAACGTAGCTGTATGATTTCAATTTTTATTTAAGAATAAAAGGCCACCCCATGTGATAGTGCTTGTACTTGTATTTTGTGAAACTAATTCCATTTTTTGCTTAGAGATACTTAAGTAGTAGTCTTTGTAAGAATCCAGCAAATTCTGTAATATGTGATACACCCCAAAAAATATTACACAGTTTTATTTTTGTTATTAAGTTGCATTATAGGTCTTTATGATGAAATGCATAATCATTCATTCCAATCTGTCTGCTCCTAGGAGATAATCCACATTGAAATTCCAACAGTTTCTATTGTAATTTAGTGTCATTTACAGAGTTATCTCCCTTAATTTCTACAGTACATTTTATATCATTTTTATTTCCTAAGATCTAGGGTTATGTGAAAAGCCACTTGTTAATTTCTGTTTACTTTAACATTTTAAACAAAATATAAAAAATAAAAATATGTAGGCTTTCCAACCATGAATCACATTTTGCATGATTCTTTCCTCTCTACTTAAATCTTTTGAAATCAAGCTACCAGGGAAGGTTAAACTGTATTACCATTTTATAGTAAAAGGCATGAAAAATCAGAATAGTAGAACTAACTATAATCCAAGAAGTCATAAAAGAAAATCAGAAAAAAAAATATTTGGTTTTAAAAGTTAAAAAAAAACATTGCCCTCTCAAAGCACTCTTTGATGGGTTTCACTGTTCTCTGACTGGGCAGACCTTTGTTCATGTACTCAAGAAATATTACCCATAAGTGACTGAGATCTCTCTTTCTGTAGTTTTTAATCGATTTTCACACTTCTTGACAGGTGTGAGAACAATATTTCTCATCTCTAGAGAGATTTGAGTTCTCAGGTGCTGATAGACCGAAATAGAAATGGCAAATGGTTATGGGAGTGTATCATATAGTCTATAAAATTTCATTGGCTGTGACCTTTCTAACATTGATCTCTTGAGAAATTTCCATAAACAACTCACTATCATTGTAGATTCTACATGTATATGTCTTGTACTCATATGTTTGTTAAACATCCAATTGACATTTTTGTTCCAGGTGAGACTGTTTCTTTCTGTCCTGGTGATATCATATTGTGTGGCATTTATTCTGTCAATACTGGTGGAAGCCCCTATGTTAGCATTGGAGAAAGTACTGTTTAGAAAGTGGATAAGATAAGGATTTTATGATAGTTCTGTGGAGTAATTAGATGACTTGGTGTGGTAAGGAAAACAATGGTGCTAGAGCCAAAATGATCATTAAATTTTTAGGGTAGGCACATAAAAAAAATATAGGAAGATAGGGTAGCAGGAAACAGACTTTGTCTTATTGTAATTACCAATCAGCAGAATATTTGAAATTTTTTTTATTGTTTCAAATAATATTTATGTATAAAATTAATTTTTTTCATATTTGCCTGAAAAAACTGAGTTAAAAAAAAGGAAACAATGACATGTCATTCCTTGAGTTTCCTTTCCATTAATCCACATGTTATATTTTGTCTATTTGTCTATTTTTTTTTGGTATTTTTACACGTAAATGATGTTTTTTTGCTTTTAATACTGAACTCAACACTCTGACAAAATTCCATGCATTCGTATGGTAGACTACTAGGACCCATTCTCATGAAACCATGGAGTCACATGACGAGACTTAATTACCCTTTTTATATGCTCTTCTCTTGATTGAATGGTTGTTTTCTTATGAAATGTTTCAGGTAATTGACATGACAACAAGAATTTAAATTTCCTTGGAATTTCCCTCTTGTCCATACTGGTATACATGATAGTTGCCTTTTTATTTCAAATTTGATCTTAGCCTCTATCCTCCATGTTACAAATCAAATTAAATGATTACTATATACACATAAACTAGATATCTATTTATGATGAATTCGTTTTCTAAGTATAGAAAAAGGAACAGATATCAAATTTTAGACATTTTACTTGTTTAAGGAAGTCATACTTACTATTTTTTTGTTAAAATTTTAAACTAAGCATAATATACTTGTATAATTTCAATAAAGAATTTGTGCTCAGGCGGGACAAAATTCTGTTTTGTAAAAGACTTTTTCAGTATTTAGTTTATTATTTATTATTTATTCTGTTTGACCCAACTTATATTTTCTTTATGTTTTTGAAGCATTAGATTAATAAGTGAACAGCCATTTTATAATTTTTTACTTTACATTTTTTATAAGTACAGCTGGGTAAACTTTGTGCTTTCATTGATTTTTCTTTGAAAATTTATTTTTGCCATGTATTTGTATATTGTTTTGAACAGAGACTGGTAAATATTAAGTTGATGACTGTTACACAGTTTTTATACCCCACCACACAAAATGGGGAAGAAGTATGTGATACCCTCCTATAAGTTGCATGTCCTTCTGTCCATCTGTCTGTCCCCTGAACATTTCCAGATGATAACCTTAGGACGGATCAATGAAATATTTCGAGAATTTGCACAATTGTTAAGTCTTATAAATTACAGGTTAAAAATCAATTTTCAGCGAAATGAAATATGGAGTTTTTGAGTTACTTTATTTTGAACATTTTGCCATCCCCCTTTTTCACCATTAGGTAGGGGGGTACAACTCCATGTTCCATTAATGCCCTATTTTTAGAGGTTTTGTAGTAGAAATTTCATTCTGTACAATATACATAATCAAGTTGTACACTGGTATATTGTAAGCATATTAATTTTCATTGTTACTAATTTTCCCTGATTCTGTCAAGTGAATATATTCATGGATAGCAGTTTTTGTGGTTTCAAAAATTATTGAGCATTAAATAGTATTAAATTCATTTCACGGGTACTATTTTTTAGGCTGATTAGTCCATCAAGAAAATAGTTAAAAATTAAAAAAATAAATGTTAATACATTTGCAGTATATACCGGTATGTCCTTTTTTTTTTTTTTTACAGATTCCTTATTTTTCATTTTTGAGAGTGTAATTTGGGTATCACAAGGTAAGCTTCATGTATTCAATACAGTATTGTTAGAAAGTATTAATAAAATAATTGTAACTTTTATTTTATTGTTTATTGATTCTGGTATAACTTTAAGAGGTAGAATTATTATTCCCTCCCTTTTTTGCCATGCTTATATTGTTTATCAAGTGTGTATTTCTATTATTTTGTAGTTTTTCAAATAAAAAGGGAAATCTTTACATCATTTGTTTTTGTTTGTTTAGTTGTGTCTTTGTAATTTACAGTGAGTATATAGAAGTATGTAAAAGAATATACACCTTTATACCAATTTCTGACCCTGTTATTTACTACAAATTTTAGCTTACCACTTACATGTATAAGACTTTTTTTGGCATTTTTGTGGTAAAAAAACAGACAAAAAAAGATATACAAACTGTTACAACATTTACATGTTGAACTGATTATCATTTCAACATGTAAATGTTATGAAACATATTGTTTCCACTACTTGAATAATATAATTTATTATGAAAAAGTAGAGGTATTCCTAATTGTATACATGATATTATTTCATACTATTTAATCATATCCTGAATATAGTTTATGTAGAATTCATAATTCATAAACATGGAAAAGTGTTTTAACATTGTGATTTGTGTTTTGTTATTATTTTTTTTCCTCTATAACATTTTATTGTAAAATAGTTAACTGGAAATAGTATACTTTGTTTAAAATATACATGTACCAGGAAGTAAATAATTTCCAGGATAATATTTATCAATATCCTGGATGAAAAACTATGTGTAAAACATTCCATGAAAGAACATCCAGGATACTTATTAATATCTGAATATCAGATTAATATCTGAAAACATCCTTGTTAACATGTCACATCAAAAACTGTCCGAATCGTTAACACCTAACACTATGAACTCTTTACCCCACAAAAAAATCAAGCCCCACTATCTTTAAAGTACACTTAAAGCGTCAGACTCTGTGTAAAAATGGAAAATACATTGAGGAAGCAAATGACAAAAAATCTGAGATAGAAATAAAAATATGCTACCAGAAAATAATCACACACAGAAAAGTAAAATATAATGACGTATCCAGACACTACCAAAAACACAGTGATCAACGAGAAGGGCATCCTCCCAAGTCAGGATTTTGAGTCCACCTTTGAGGGAGCGAAGGTGGACATGGGAGGATTCGAGAAGGGAAACCGTCTTGTACGTAGTCCTTATTGCATAGTCGGATTGTTTGATTTTTTGTATATTTTATTGTGAAGTAGAGTCTTTTAGAATCTATATGATTCCATCCTTTCAACCTGATTTGCAAGTAGATAAAATAAATGTTAGAGGATTAATGGTAGCGTTATCCAACGTACTTGCGCAAACCTGGTATAATATTTCTTTATAAATTCCTTTCGCTTACACCATGTACAGGCACATATTTGGGGTATGGATACCTAGATACTGGGGGTGCACAATCGAGGCGGTACGGACACGGGAAAATCGACTTTAAGGTCTTGGTATAAAAAAATTAAATAGTCATTTGAACAAGCGATTATTTCACGAAACTGTGGTTATCAAACGTATGTTAAGTTGTGTTTCTGGTGGTGAAAACGTTTCATAAAAGGTCGAACATATCAATAATTCAGGGTAGGGGGTAAGTGCGAACATTATAAAATGTTTAATTCTCATTCATTTCCTGTTGATTTGTTTCAATAATAATTTATTTAACTTTTATTGAGCCCACTTGAACGATCTAAAATAAAAACATAACAAAATTGGAATTTTAAAGTCGTCACTAATCGCAAAAATCCAAATATTGGGTGTGCCGACTGGGGATACAATTCTCAGTGCAGATAGGGGAGAAGGAATATATCTTTAATACGGCCTTTTAAAAGAAATTCAAAACTAAATCGTCATTTCTGATCAGTTGGTGGAGTGTGTATACACTTTAGAGGGGTCTCTTATTTGCTAGATTTTATTTATCGTTGCGGTTATCATCCTAGAATGGAATATTAATGAAATATATCAAGGCGGATCATAGTCGATGTTGTATTTTGCAAAAAAAGTCTTTTTAAGGTTACCCTACCTATCTTATTTCTTCTGCCTGTCTTAACCTATTTTCTAAACAATTTTTAACAAAACAAAAAAAAAGTTACAACAAATCATGATTTTGGTTAAGCACTGTTAATCTAGGAGTCTTTCTACTAAGGTCTACATAAAATAATTTCAAGAAAATTTTATACAGTTTTATCTTCCAGTCTACATATATTTTAATCAACGAAACCGTAAACAGACATAATTTTTTTCTTATTATATTCGTTCTCTATTTATCAGCCCGCCAAAATACACAATAATCGAAACAATTCATGGAAGGTTGAGTACACGTAAATGTATATGCAGAATATATTATGGGTGGTCATTTTATGCCCGTATGTTACCATTAAGATTCCCTTACGCACCATTTACTCCCGGTTCTCGTCCCTCCGCCCCGTTTTGCTCCTGGTTCCCGCTCCCTGTCCACCACCATTAAATCCATTGCAAAACTGATTTTAAAAATCGAAAGTAACAGTATCAACAATAATGTAGATGTGTGTATTTCCGAATACATGTACTCGTTTTGTAATTTTATAAGGCATGTTGCTAAACATTTCGAGAAAACAAAAACATTGACAAATCTCCCTTTGAGAAAATTTGAGAGCGAAATCTCCTGTTTTATTAAACGACGGAAAAAACTTGCGGTCGTATAATGATATGGCGCAGTCGTCGTCCGCGTCGTCGTTGTGGTTGACGAATTGTTCTGAAATGTTGATATGATTTTACCAACAACTAAGAAGATTCCTATTTAATTTGGACTTTGTTGCCCCTGTCGCTTTAGAAAAAGGAGCCAAAAGGGTAAAAATACGTATTTTATTAAAACCCATCTAGATTGTTTTTAAAATACATAAAATAATTTCAATTAAGAATCCCTCACGCACCCTTTATTCCCGGTTCTCGTCCCTCAGCCCCGTTTTGCTCCTGGTTCCCGCTCAATGTCCACCCCCATCAAATTCATTGCAAAACTAAGCAAAACTATTTATAAAAATCGAAAGTAACAATATCAACCATAAATTGACTTCGTTTTGAGATCGTAACGTTCGCACAGACTCCCAATCTTGAACTATTGATACATGTATGTTCGACCTTTTTCATTTTTTTAGACCAAGACCTAAAGTCGACTTTTCTGTGTCCATACCGTCTCGGTTTTGTATCCCCCGTATCCATACCCCAAATGTGTGCCTGTAAACACGGTGGCTAAGTAATCTTAACAAATTCACGATTAACTCAAAAGCTTTCAAGTTTTGTGAAAAAAAAGTTGATATAAATTCGTTCCACCCAATAATTTGATCAATTCGTGTGGAAATGCAGACGACAACAACTCGAACATGGTCAAAAATATTATATAAAAAACATTGCAAATGTAAACATTGTATTCTAAATTCAGTGGCGGCTTCAGAATTTGACTGGAACCGACCATTTGTCGGTTTTGGCGACTTTTGCGTTTTTCTTCCAAACACATTCTTCCGATCATATTGATACTACTCAAAGCCTAATAATATATCCCATAGTAAGTCACCTACAAACAGAGTCAATGAAACGGAAACGGTGAAAATTCATAAAAGAAGCAGTGAAATACATTTTTCGCTCGAATTGGTATATAATATACAATATACAAAAGCAGTTCATATTCACTATGTTTATGTACATATACAAGGGTTTTTCCCGAGTAGACCAGAAAAAATAATTGGTAAATATAACTACCTCAGCCAAATGATCATTTTTCATATTTCCATGGTTGCCTCTATGGACACATATTTAAATATTAGGCTATTTGCATTGGAAATGATGAATCATATTTTTTGTCATATTTTCATTGCATGCTGCCTGCGTGGACACATCACATAAATGAAAGAACCTATAATATAGTATACATGCATATAAATTACATGGGATTATACAAATACATATCGGATGACTTATGTATCTTGGATTGAGCTCAATTGCTCTTTAACTTGAGAAGATAAATATGCCCAGATTGAGTATTAATGGACCGGAATTGCACACTTTCCATAAGCACAATTCTTTGGACAGATTCATCATGATGTAGTATTGATGTATAGTATGTAATTTTATGCTCTGTCAAAGGGCCCTTTAATTAGAACAAACATTTTGCTTTCTTTCTATTATGCATTATTTATCGTTTTTAATCTTTGATACAAACATTATCTAAATTGCTTATATTAAATCTTAAAAACATTCTTGTACATGTAATAATTGTACCATACTCCAATTTCAGGTTCTTTAGTACATGTATCACAAGAATACAGGGACTGGCAGTACCCAAATTATCACTTCCTTAATAGACATTGTGGTTCAATAACTGTATACAAACAGTTCTATAAATAGCTTCAACTCATCACATGTTGACGTTTCTATTGAATTAAGATTAAATCAGTTGTGTGCAAAGCAGAGCAGTCATGACATTTTAAAATTAGAAGATCTAGATGAACTTCAAAATGAAAGTAACAGTTTTGATGCCAATTTTTGTGTCACTTTGGGCTATTTGTTCTGGAAATGAAGATCTGGAGTTGGTTGGAAAGCTTTTACAGGATGCCAATCAGCAAGTTGACTATGGGATGAACTTGAAACCAGAATCTCAGCACCCTATGGTAGAATACAGTCCTGCTGTGGCAAAACTTCTTGAGAAGGGTGTGAAGTCTCTGTTAATGGAAAGATCTGAAGCTGTTAGCTATGTTTTTTCTAATGTATCTCATAAATGTAGGAATGACACAAATACTATGTTTGAAGATCTGTTGAATGGGAAAGCTTATGCTGCTAATAGTAAGTAAAACTATTGCAATGGTAAATTTATTGGGGTTTAAAAAATAAGTTTTTAGCTCACCTTGCCTAAAGGCCTGTGAGCTATTGTCATCACCAATACTTTGCGTAGGTTGTCTGTCTGTCGTCGTCCAGCATCATCTTTCGCTGTTAGTTTTTTTCAAACTTCTTCTCCTCTGAAACTACTCTACGAAACCATACAACGAAATTTAATAAATATTATCATAATTGTTCCTTAGAGTGTCCTGCACAAACTGATAGTTTGAAATTTATCATTGGTTGGAAAATGTGGCTGTTGTATCTAAAAATATAACATAGAGGTCAAACTACTTTTTTTGTTCTTTTTTCCTCAGCTTTTGAAGAATAATGAAAATGAAAGCTAACTGATAAGCATGATATTCTGAATTGACTGGCAGTATTGAAATTTTTTTTTCAAAATTTTGTATGCAGCCATTTTCACCATTTGCTTGGATTTCAATGAAATTTGGTTTCTTTAGGAAACATAGTATATTCTTCTTTTAATGGTGATGATGAAAATTTGTTCTGAGCGGCCATTTTCAAAATAGCTGCCATTTTTCGCAAATTTTCATTCTTGCTATAATTTGGTTGATATTTGGTTTATAAAGTAAACATGATCTCCTGAGTTGAATGGTTGAATGAAAATGTTGTATAGCCATGATTTAACTTCAGCAAATGTATAGGGGGCTAATTTTTTTTGGGTGAATTTCATTCTTTTTTTAAAAATTTGGGTTCATTTGATTGTTATGTGTATTTGTTATTAGTTAAATACAAAACAATCTCCCATTTGTAGGAAATGTCTCTCATTGTAGTAGGTATCGGTACCACACAATAAATGAATAGAGCAAAAGACTGATTTAAAAAAAAAAACGTTAACTTTGAAGACCACAACATGCATACATGTATATACATAAGCATAGTACCAATACAAAATGATATGATTTTCAATCAGGATATGTAGGGAAATATTATTTTATAAAAAAATGGTATTGTCCCAATATACAGTCTTATACATCTGATATAATGGAAATATAACTCTGTAAATAGGAATTAAATCCTGTGTACCACAAGGTGGGAATTAACATGAGTGAGAATATATTAAAATTGAAAACCACTAAACATGCTAAACACTTCATTCCTTGTATTGCACATGGTAGAACTGCCTGGTGCAGCACCATGCTCAATTCACATTGCAGTACATTTTTACCATAAGATAAAAATCATGTCCGTACTAATCCACAAGTCGAAACGTTTATGCAAATACATTTACAATTTTCTATTTTATTTTAATCTATTTTATTTTATTTTTAAAAGATTAAAACAAAAATAGTAGGCATGCTGTGCTGGTTTCGGCTTCCAATTTTGATGGTTTTGGTTTTGAGTACTCTGACATTATTGTTTTGTTTTCCAGTGTTTTCTTCTGATAGTAAAATATTGTACATTATACTCTGACATCATGATTTTGTTTTCAGTTTTTGACTGATGGAAAAATATTGTACATTATACTCTGACATTATTGTTTTGTTTTCAGTGTTTGACTCAGATGGTAAAATATTGTACATTATACTCTGACATCATGGTTTTGTTTTCCAGTGTTTGACTCTGATGGTAAACCTGGCAGTGGTATAAAACATGGTAATTATGTTTGGCTTGGTAATGTTCATGAATGTAAACAGGCAAAGACTGAGAAGTTCAAAGGTCATATGTGTAACGTTGTAACAAATCTGGGCATACCGCAGGTAGGTATATAAAGTTAATCAAGTACTGAAAATTTGCACTTGCTTAATCTTGGTTTCTTTGGTTATTTATGAACTGAACTTATGGTATATTTATAGAATTCCACAGGCAAATTTTAGCAAGTGGAAATAATTTCTACTGGTAAAATTTAATTTTAACATGCATTTAGCAGGTATTACCTCTTAAATTTGATCACTGTATTAGTATGGTAGTTAGTATGACTTTAAGTCATTGCATTTTCTTTCAAATTTGTTACACCTGTATGGTACTAGTAAAATGTATAAATTTGAACCAAATCAATGATATATCATGTCAAAAGGTACCTGTCTGTATCTTATTGTACTTTGATTATGTATGTAGAATAATTCTAATATTACTTTAAAAAGAAATTTTGACAGTTGCAAATATGGTAAATTCACAATAATTTATTAGGGTAAAGTCATTTTTCAAAGGAATTAAAAAAAATTTCCACTAAATTGTAACACCTAAAACCAATAAATTGCTGATAAAATATTTACTCAATTTTTTCAGCTTGCAGTTAATGTAATTGGGGTTTGTTTCCCCGATTCTTGTTCCAGTAAGGAAATTCAACAGCTTGTTTGGGAAGGTGAGTTTTATTGTTGGGGAAGGTGAGTTTTATTATTTGGGTAGGTGAGTTCTATTGTTTTGGGAAGGTGAGTTTTATTGTTCAGGAAGTTGAGTTCTATTGTTTGGGAAGGTGAGTTCTATTGTTTGGGAAGGTAAGTTCTATTGTTTGGGAAGGTGAGTTCTATTGTTCGGGAAGGTGAGTTCTATTGTTGGGGAAGGTGAGTTTTATTGTACAGGAAGGTGAGTTCTATTGTTTGGGAAGGTGAGTTCTATTGTTGGGGAAGGTGAGTTTTATTGTTCAGGAAGTTGAGTTCTATTGTTTGGGAAGGTGAGTTTTATTGTTTGTATCATTTTTGTTTTGACAATTTATGCTTGTTTATAAAGTTGGTAATATGACAGAACTTGGTCAAAAATTAAAAACAATCCTTAAAAAAAATAAATTCTTGTTTTAACTACTGCAACATTTAATGTTCTGTACCCACTATAAATTATAAAATGTGTGTGCATCTTTTTTATTGTGGTTTGTCTGATCAATTTTCTTTTGCACAGTTTTGAATTAGGGCTGTTCCAGAAATAAATGTAATGGGAGGATTGTTGGGGTTGGGAGGCAATGTTTTCATCATTGTTAAGGCTAACAATATTAAATAACAATCACCCATCAAATTTAATAGAGGTGCCTCCCGATCCCCTCTCAAAATTTATTCTGGAATAGCCCTTAGTGATAGTTTCTCAAGTCATATTATAATGTCCTACACAGGCAAATATTTTTCATGTGAAATTCATGTTAATCGAGCTTCACGTGAAATTCATGTGAAATTCACATGAAATTAAGTTGATTTTCATGTGAAATTCACTAAACACGAATTTCATGTGAACATTTCGTGTGAATTTCATGTGAAGGCTCCATTCACCCAAATTTCATGTGAACTCTGTAACTTAGTTTATTTGCTCAATTCAGGTGAAAATCATGTGAAATAATTTTGCCTGTGTAAGAATATATTCTCAACAGTTCAATTTTTGCATTGCAAGTCTTACTGCAAGTCTTAGTGTCACAAAAAAATTACTATTTACAGTATGGCCTTTTACATGTCAAACATTTGAAATACGGGTCCTCCGTGAAATGGTGATCACCAGATCAATGTTCTGTAGTAATTGTTTTACATTTTCTTTTGTAGCATTACAAGTAGTGGATGCCCAGTTGAAAGTGTTGATATATCCAACAATGGTAGATTGTCCAGCTCCATTGCCCTATTCTTCTGGAGATTATTTTGCAATGTAAGTATGTAAAATATGATCAAGAAATAATGTTGTGTGTTTTTTTTTTACCAAGATTTTTTTTACCAGGACTCATTCTCATTTTTGAAAGAGTAATCAAGGGAACCAAGATTCTAGCGGAAATCAAAAGAATGTAATCCAGGGACACAAAGACAAGACACTGGAAACAGACAAACACAACAAAGAACATAAAGTAACTAAAATAATACATACAAAGTAACAAAAGTAAATGAGCAACTCAGACTCCACTAAAAACTGGGAGCTTTAAGCAGATGCATCAGTAGGGTAAGTGTCCTCTGCTTTTCTAGAAACACTGGCTGAGTTGCTCATAAAAAGTCAAGTCCAGGGTAGATGGAAAAGGAAAGGAAAACCATGACCCGTTGAATAAATCAGTTTTCATGGTGCAAATGGATACACTGTAACAATCCACTAGTTCATGATGACGACCATAAAACTTCTGTATTGATTACTTCAATCTTGTAGCAACATAACCCTGTTCCAGAAGCCTAATTGTAAGAAGTCTAGTGAGATACAAAAAGTCTGTGTAGTTTCGGCAAGCTCTGGCATAACATGAGTTGTGATCTGAAAACTTCATATGCAGGTGCAGAAGGGATGTTGCTACAGATAAATATAAAAAGAAACTTGCTTATTGTCAGTCCTTTCTGCTTTCTACAATTGGATGGAAAAAAAATTTTGACTGTTAATCAATACAATCCCAAATTTGCAAATTCAGATGTAAAGATTTGTTCATACATCTGAATTTAAAGATTCCAATATAAAAAACAAAACCAGACAATAGGGAGAAGGGAGAGGGGAGATACTGGTTGTCAGTTAAAAAAACATACAAATTTCATGTAAAAGTATCTAGGAATTTCTGTTATAGCTTTCTTTCCCTTTGTAATTATATTCCCCCATCTTCTTTTTCCCCTGAAAAACTAGTTTCCCTAATATCAAAAACAATGATATGATTTTTTTATATCGCAAACAGAGCAGCTCGAATGATCATTGGATATTTTTTATTTGTTTGATAATTACAAACTAATCTTACATGAAAATACTTAGTCATCACTTAATATTTAATCAAATGAATGTACTTTTTCAGTGTTATTTGTTGCATCATAGTTTTTGCTGCTGTTCTTGGTACACTGGCTGATATTATTTTCATGTATCTTGAGGAAAATGTTACAGATGAAATAAAAGTAAGAACTGAAAACACACCAACTTACAGTAGTATTGGAACCACCAGTGTGAATGAGTCTATGGAAAGACTTGGTTTGCTATCAAATATGCCTAAGAATGAAGTGATTTATTCAGAAAATCAGATGGGGTCATGTGAGTATAAATAAGTCAATGACATAGTCTGCTTTTAAAGAAAAAAAATGTTTATTCATAAGTACAGATTAAGAAAGATTATAGTTCTTTTTTACTTATTGTTTCTTTAACACATTTCAATTGTAACTTTAAAGAAGGATAAACTGGTTATTCTTTCTGAGTTTTATGTATTGCAGAGGTCATGTAGTCAAGATACAGCATCTGAATTCTTATTTGTGGGTTATATATAGTCATAGATTTCCTGGTTTGGGCACCACAAAACGTACAAAAATATGAATTTTTATACTTAAGAAAAGACGGAAACGGCCAAGGAGATTTTATTCTTTGACAAGACAACAAACTTAGTTAAACTTGAGGTAGCCTTCATAGTGCCAAATTTTTTGAGCATTTTTTTTTTACTTATTTTTTTTTCTTGGGAGGGTATTTGACAGGGCTTACAGTATTTCTAGTTGATCGTATAAATTCATTTAAAGCATAAGGGCAAGTTAAAAGGGCAACTGGCGTATCATGCACTTAAAGCGCAGCTCTTTATTGCAAAATGTGTCATGAAGCATATCATGTGGTCAGCATATTGTATTTAACACACCCATTAGTCAAAATCTTCATCCTTTCATCCTTTTGTCAGTATTTTATAATTGATAAACAGGAAGTGAAGAGTAGTAATTTTAACCAAGTAAAACTGGCAGGAAAATTCAAATTTATAAAAAGTGTTTATTTTTTAAAAATCTTATGTACAACTACAAATTATTTTTGTAAGTTTGAATGTTTTGGACATTCTATATTTTACTATATAATATTTTCTGTGAAAAATATTAAAATAATTTAATTTTTTCATAAACAATTTAATTTTATGTAAAAGAAACTCCCACATGAGACAGTGTCTGTGTGGTAGAATCTCAGACAGAACTGTTCTAAAGATTATTAGGTTTGCATATCTCTGAAATCAGTATGGAAGATTAACATTCAGTTTAAACTTTGAAGAAAAAAAATTGTTCTAAATTATGTAGGAAAATGCAAACTTTATGATTATAGTTTTATTTTACATCTTGTAATCTTTGAAATTGAGTGTATAGTACTGTTTTCACAAGAATGAAAAATCTCTAGTACTTTCAGCAGTGATTTATCGAATGTTCCCTGTGTAAAAAAAAAAACGCCAATTACTCACAGTGTGAAATAAATTCTATAATTTCAGTCTTGGACTCTCTCCCACCAAAATACCAAGAGTATCAATCTGCCCATCACAAAAATGTAAATTCATGTTGAAAATAATATTATGGAGAAAATCTTTATAATAACTAGGATAACCAAAATGTAATCACTGGTGCCAAGAACACATTAAGATTTAAGTAGCACTCCAGCTAAGAATCATGCAAAATGTGATTCATGGTTAAAAAACCTACATATTTTTATTTTTGATATTTTGTTTGAATTGCCATAGTAAACAGAAATTCACATTCAGTTTTTCATATATCCCATGTTCTTAGGAGATAAAAATTATATAGAATGCACTGTAGATTTCAAAATTAAGGGAGATAACTCCGTAAATGCCACTCAAATACAATAGAATCTATTGGATTTTCGATGTTGATTATCTCCTAAGAGCAGGCTGATTTGAATGAATAATTACAAATTTCATAGTATAGACCCATAAAACAACTTAATTATAAAAATAAAAATATGTAGCCTTTTTTGGGGTGCATCACATTTTTTAAGATTTTGCATTATTCTTACCAAGGCTGCTACTTAATTCATCTGCAGAACAAGTTCCACACACTTGTTAAATCTAGGTGTTCTTCAGTACTTGTGATCATACTTTGATTATTCACTTTTTCCAATTAATCATCTTATCATTTAATTTCAAACTCTTGAATTAACTTATTTTTGAAGATCCAAACATAATCAATACTTTAGAACAATAAAACAACAAAATTGTATAATTTGCGCTTGTATCATCATATTAAATAAATTTATTATCTTGAATGAAATCATTTTGTTTTTTTACAGGTTGTATGGGAACTGTAAAACAAATTTTATTGTGTTTTTCCGTGATTTCAAACACAAGAAAACTTTTGAACACATCAACAGCCTCTGGTTCATTGACATCCATCAATGGAATGAGAGTGCTTAGTATGTTCTGGGTCATACTGGGACATACTTATGCATTTAATTATACAGCTTTGGGTGAGTATAAAATTTAGAGATAAACAGCCACATATCATAATAGCATGATTCTCAACTGTAAACATTGGCTAGCTAACCTCTGACCTTCCTTGGTCTTGGAACTACAATCCTTTGTTGTCGACTTTTGATTTTCCTAAAAAGGACTATTGTTTATTTGAAACTTGGGAAAAGTAAATTTGTACCCCAGAAACCATGAAGTAGTGCAAGAATATCATTGCTTTAAGAAACTCAAGAGTGAAGTGCAACTTACAGAAATGAATTGATAGATTGGTTATGGTTTAACATCCTATGGCAGATATTTCATGCATTTTAGGGCAAAAAAAATTAACCAATTGAACAGACCCTGTTTTGTACTTGTGTGACAGGCTGAGCTGGATTTTTATTGTGCATGCTTACAGAAGTAACAGCCTGCAGGTAGGCATGCCATCCAACATTATTCTGACTCCAAGCAATCCAGTCGCCACTCTATTCCCATAAATACACATGGTTGTTGGAGAAGTAGTAACTATCAATTTTAAAGTCGCAGGGGATCCAGCCCTCACCCTCCAGCACTCCAGACCAGCACGCTACCTCTGAAACCACCAAGGCAGTTATGCAGAAATAATTTAGTTTTGAACAAGCTTTCTGATTGGTTGGTTCTCTTTGAGCAAACCAGGTTATTTTGTATAACCGGGCTTGGTACTATGATGTCATGAAGGTCTATAGGTCCACACTTTGTGAATCAAATAATCCCTGGACAAAACAGCATTTTAATTACGAAATCATTTTGTAATAATTGGACAGTCATCCATTATAAATTAAATAATGAGGAATGTTTCTAATTTTTTTAACAGTTTATACTTTTAAGTAAATAACTTGGTTCAGGACAGTTTACACACAGGCATTAGGTATAAACTGCTACAGATCAGGTTGTTTCCTATTACCTGTTAAACAATTAGAAACATTTCTGAAATAGAACTTTAAATGGAAGAATGTTGGACAAAAAAGGGATAAAAAAAAGCTACTGGTGAACTACAGAGTAAATTTTTGATGTTGTAGATAGTCCCATTTTCTGGGATTATTTGGTGTAGTAGGTGTTGCCTGAGGTGGCTATATATTAATAAGGTTTGAATCTTCTGTAAACTTAAATATCATGCACTATTTATATGTAGATCTTAAAGCTGCCTATGAATGCAACTCTTATGTATTTTGAAGTTGCAGAAATGAAACTTTAAGGTAGATAGTACCTATTACATGGAGCATTCTTTTCTGTCATCTTGCAAAATCATACAGACATATATATTTTCTCTTAACTAATAGTGTTTGAAATGATGTAAAAATGATATTTCTTAAGTATTTTAAAAGAATTTTTGACATGAAAATAAGAATGGTAAAATTACAAACATAATCAAGGGGAGATAATTGGATGGGAACATAATGGGAATATTAGAAAAAGAGTTTGGTGACTCCCAATTTTCTTTTTGAAATATGAAAGAATGTCAGTTTAGGTCTCAGTATCGTATTAATTTTCCCATAGACTTCTATAGTGAAGTGCATATTTTTAGGATTTTTTAAAAAATATGTAAATTGATTCAATAAAACTTTCACTTATGTAGCATTTCTAAGGACATGTGAAAAAATAATTTCCCGCAAAGAAAATAGGGTGAGTCCACGAAGATTGGACAGAAAAGTAGTCTTGAACTATAAATAGCCATTTTCCCTCCTTTCACTTTCGTTTTGCACTCACCAAACCAACCTTTTCAGTGGAACATTTTTATGATATTATGTTAGATTTTCTTTTAAAAAAGTTCTTCATCTTACAGTGTGATGTTTGCTCTATTTTTTAAGTCATTGTTCATGTCTTTTGACAAAACGTTAGTTTGTAGAGAGGCAAAAAGAAAATGCACTATATTTTTATGGCATCCATGTTTTGATGTACACCCGCTCAGGGATATGCAATACGATACTGGTACCTATTACTAATAAACATTTCAATATAATCCTAAAAGTTGTTGTTTTTCTGCTAGAGTATTCATTTCCATACTGAAAATTCAGAATATCATTGCCCTGCTACAAACATGAGTTTTCTATTAAAATTCTTATATAGGTACCCTATTCCAGGCATAAGACTAATATCTCAATGTTAGCCAGAAAATATTACTTTTGATAAAAAGCTGCTGCATTAATCAAACTAAGCAACTTTGTGGTTTATTCTGACATGGTAGATACATGAGCTGTACTATGAGTTCCAAATCATTATTTAATCCCCACTTGTGAGTTCCATATATGGAAATATTAATATCCGAACCTCCTTTTTTGTCTTTAACTCAAGGGAGCCTCTTGTTTAAAGTAAAGTATAATGACCGGTACAACCAACTGTTTTAAACTATAGATATGGTCATTTCAATTATAATAAATCCAGAAAAAATTATACCAATATCATAGTTTTAAAAAAATACAGCTTTTCATATGCAGAAAATACAGATTTTAAGCCATCTTGGTACCCCAGGCAGATACAAATGGACCTCAATGTGACAGGGAAAAGACTTTTTCTTTAAAACAGATAGCTATGATGCAAGAAATATAGTTTACTGGTATAAATATTATAATAACAATTGTCTGCTTTAGATACTTTTTGAACAAATTCAGTTTTTATATGAAAAAACACCATTATTTTTCTTGCCGCATTAGAATCTGTCCATTTGAACCACTAAAAAAAGTCCACTAAAAAATTGGCTGATGACTTTTGTGACATTTCTGTGTTTAAATCAACCACACAGTTATATGGCAACTCATTTTAGCTATTTATTTGAAAGAAAAACAAAAAATAAAAAAAATATTCATTTTTTCATATATAAGAGGCAATGTATGGAAAATGACTATTTTCAAGTCCTAACCACATACTTAAAATGTGTTGTAACTTGAAAACTATCCTTTATGCAGGAGTATTACTTGCTTTAGGTTACCAGAATATAGATATGCTCATCATAAATAGTCAAGATAATAATTTTATTGAACTGATATCCTACAAATTCATGAAAACAAAATGCATTTCCAAATTTGGTAAAGATTAACCATAAATGCAAAAAACCTGAGCTACCATAAAAAATCAGGTTCAAAAGTTGGCTAATTCATCTTAAAAGTGTTACCTGTATTGGGGTACTACTTTTTCAGCTGGTAAAGACCACTTGCTGAATATCCAACTTTACTTGAAAAACTGGCTTACTAGGTCTCAGTATCGTATTAATTTTCCCATAGACTTCTATAGTGAAGTGCATATTTTTAGGATTTTTAAAAAAATATGTAAATTGATTCAATAAAACTTTCACTTATGTAGCATTTCTAAGGACATGTGAAAAAATAATTTCCCGCAAAGAAAATAGGGTGAGTCCACGAAGATTGGACAGAAAAGTAGTCTTGAACAATAAATAGCCATTTTCCCTCCTTTCACTTTCGTTTTGCACTCACCAAACCAACCTTTTCAGTGGAACATTTTTATGATATTATGTTAGATTTTCTTTTAAAAAAGTTCTTCATCTTACAGTGTGATGTTTGCTCTATTTTTTAAGTCATTGTTCATGTCTTTTGACAAAACATTAGTTTGTAGAGAGGCAAAAAGAAAATGCACTATATTTTTATGGCATCCATGTTTTGATGTACACCCGCTCAGGGATATGCAATACGATACTGGTACCTTTAGTGTTATTCATATAAATTTATTTTTTCTACTTGTTGTCAAACTTAGACAGAACTTCACTTTACAGTATATATTTTAGGTAGTATGGTATTTTTTTTTCAGATAATATTTTTGACATGATTCCAATCCTGAGAAGATTCACTTTCCAGTGTATAATGAATGCTACATTTTCTGTGGATACATTTTTCTTCATGAGTGGATTGTTGGTAGCTTACACTGTTCAGAAGAAACTCAGGGAACAAACCAAAATTAACTGGCCTATGTTTTATTTCCATAGGTTCTGGAGGTGAGGAACAGTGACATTGCTGTTTATTAAATCTCTTAAAACTACTCTTTCCTCTTTTATTTGAAAAACTGTGATCCCTAAGATCCATCAGACCAAGGCAATGTCCAGTGAAGTTCTGTTTGGTCCAGTAATAATTTGGCAAATTTTACTTTAAAAGTACTTCGTTGGTCCCAATTTTTGTGGTTTCGGGAAAAAATTGTCAGTTTGTAGATTCTTGAATTTGTGGATTCGACAACTCTATCATATAAATGAATGTGATATTTCCTTTTTGTTGGGAACCAAATTCCATGATTTGTCTAACCCATGAAATCCACAAAAATTGGTACCCCACAAACAGTAATACTTTCACAGTAAATGGTCAAATGTCCAGTAAAAGCAAGAACTCCTTCGGAATTGCTGGCAAAATATTCATCATTTTTTTTTCAAATTTTGAGTGATACAGTATATGTTCATGACATTGAATGTGTAGGTAAAATTGTTATAAAGTATAACAAAAAAGATCAAAAACATGTCCTAAGCAGATGATCTGAATAATATTAATCAGAAACACTATGTCTAGTACTCTTACTACCCTCCTTTATGAAATAGGTGATTTCATTTGGGACCATTTTTTAGACTTTTTTGTTGCCAAATTTGGAAACTTTTATTTGGAGAAACAGCCTTATTTCTATGATAATTAAAGATAAAAATGTCACTAGAAGGCATTGTATATGATTTTGATGGATTTATTTTGTTAAACTCCTGTTGGTTTAGAACCCCAAAGGGTTTTAATGGTTTCAATTATATTTGATACAATTGTTTGCCTCTACAGAAGGAAGCTTCCTTTCATTTTTTTATCATTGTTTTGCCCTTTATATTTGGCACATGATTCTAGAGCTTTCATTGATTTTAGGCTTCAAGGAAAAATGTGTTCGATTTCAGTTTAACATTCTTGATTAATACATCAAGTACAGACAATATTTTAAGGTTTTATGGAAAATCCATTTTATTTCTACTGTTTTTTTTTTAGATTAACTCCAGTGTATGCATTTTTTATTTTACTCTGGACCACCCTCTACAAACACATGATATGGGAAGGACCATATGCCATTAGTCAGAAAACTGGTAAAACAAATAGCTTTGACTGGTGTGAGAAGTACTGGTGGACTAATTTACTGTACATCAACAACTTTTGGCCAAGTTATGGAAATATTGGACAACAGGTTGGTTTTATGACTCATCATGGTCTTTACTGTTTTTAATGGTTCAATTAATTTCAGATTACTTACTTTTTGCATTCTAAATGAAAAAAGTGAAAGGTCTTCAATAAGAGTAAATGTGAAGTCAAAGACCTTGGTAATGTGAAACTTCAGTGGTCCTGTAGCATGAAGACCCTGTATATGGAACCAGTGCTTTTTTTTAACCTCAGTGCAAAAGCAAAATTTAATCCTTTTTTTTAAATGACCTGAATAAATGTGATATTTTAGAAATTTCTGATATGCTTTTCCTTTTTCTTATTATAAAAATGTTTTATGGATACAATAACAGTAAATCAAAGTTGAATTATAAAATTTTTAAGTACTGCTCTGCCATAAAATCAGGCAAGGGTGATTCATTATATCTCAAAATAATCAAAGATACAGCTCATAGTCATTAACATTTGTTTTATTCTAGAAACAAGTCTTTCTGTGTTCATTTCCTTGGATCTGCTATATATCATGAAATATTTTTTGACTGGTTAAAGTGTGAAAATTCTAGCAGGAAATTTTCCTGTACTTTTCTGTAGTGGAACACAACCAAATTTTGAGTGTCCATATTACCAGTGACCAACTTTCATTTGCATTGTTATTGTGGAATACAGTTTCTGTGAGGCCTACTGAAGGATTTCCAGTCAAAATAAACTTGTGATTAAGAAATGCATGAATCACTAATCATAAGCTTCTGCCTGGTTTTAAAGAAGAGTTGTACTTTACTATACACAGTCAGGATTGAGCTATTTTGACTATGCAAAATTGATAGTACATTTGTGTACAATTGTGGTGAAATAAAGCCTGTAATTTGTCAAAAGTTAGAGATGAACCTTTATTTTTATGAAAACTGTAATATTTTTATTTACAATTATAATTTTTTTCTTTCAAGTGTATGGGCTGGGGATGGTATTTAGCCAACGACATGCAGTTTTACATCCTCAGTCCCCTCTTCATCCTACTTCTTAACAAGTAAGTTTTAGTATAGAAATGTACATGGCTCTATTTTAATATCAGTTTAGTTTATTTCATTTTTTTGTATGAGTATGGCCTTACCATTTATGCACAAGAGGTGATCCAGGATTCCAGATTAGGGATAGTTTAAATAAATAAATTAAGTGATACCTGAATAAACCAAAACATGTCTGAACCAGGCACCTTTTGAAGTCTCTCCATTTAAGTAGCACTCCAGCTAAGAATCATGCAAAATGTGATACATGGTTGGAAAGCCTGCATATTTTTTTGGATATTTTATTTTAATGCATAAGTAAACGGAAATGTGACTGACTTTGTTCTTAGGAGATAAAATTATATAGAATGCACTGCAGAATTCAAAATAAAGGGAGATAACCCTGTAAATGACACAAAACACAATAGAACTTGTTGGATTTTCAATATGGATTATCTCCTTTTTCTAGGATCAGCGATTGATGCTAGCAATGTATTCTTGACCTATGAAATTGAGTAACGATATCATATGACAACACCATTTTAGAATAATTTAGAAAGAAACAAGAAGGAAACATTTTATAACTAGGAAAATTGGAAGCGTTCTCTGCAAAACTTTTGAAATACTGTCATTCATTTCTTCAGTCAAAAAAATGGGTTGGAACAGGTTTAACTCTCACTGTAAATATAATTAATACAGTCATAATAATGATAATACACTTTAATCCACTCGGTGAGTGAGTGGTATGTAGTAGTTACATTGTCTGTCCATTTGAATTATGTTGCAATTTTATTTTTACTCCCAATGGATGGGTGGATTGATTTCAAATGTTACATATGGCTTTATACACTCCTTGAAATGTTTACGTTTCCCATTTTAGCTTTCGTGCATCATTTATCGTACGTTTACACATTGTTTTGCATTTGTTTAAGCCCACGATAGCAATATTTGTTTAAACGCACGATAGAAGTGTTCATTTATTTTGGTACATTCATCATTTCCTTTTTTAACTGTTATTTTTATATTTTTTGCTATTATTATTTTTGGCTTTTTCATTATTTCTTTTTACAACTTTTTCATTATTCATTATTTGTTAATATTATTATTTTTCGTCGATGGTCTATAGTGTGTTTAAACGCTTGCTATGAGCATTCGTCTATCATGCTTTTAAATGCATGGTAAGAGCTATCGTTTATCGTGCGTTTGGTGAGCATTAAGTGTTTGTTTTAGTATATTGGGTGCGGGAAACCTAAATGTCTCAAGGAGTGTATAAATATGGCATATAATATAAGCAATTTGGGTTGCTGTCTGATATCAACTTCCTGTTGGTTGTACTGATGGGCGTATACCTAGAACTACGTGCTGAAACTGACTTGGGTTACTTAGCAAATTTACATAAGAATTTACAAAAGAATATAGTAACTAGGTCCTTCAACTTGTTAAGCTTCATATATTTAACATGTGTTTACATTTGAGAATTTACTTTTTTATTTCAGAACAAAGTCCATAGGAACTGGTGCAATATTATTTGGTATATTTAGCTGTGTTGTGTCTAGAGTTATAACTGCAGACTATTATGGATATAGGTTACCCAATATGTAAGTACATATAGTTGTGTGCCATATTATTATACACCCATTTCCTTCCTTCCTTCCATTACACCGAGGGGTACCACCCATCTCTTATCTGTTACTCCTCCTACACCTGTGAATGGCATCACAGAATCTTTATTACATATTCCCATTGTACATTTTTCATTTTTGATTTGGATGCAAGTCAACCAGAAGGTTAAAAGGGGCTTGTTATCAAATGGGAGAGGGTTGGATTTCATGTAAAATGGATCTATCAGCCCATTATGTGGTGTTATAAGACATAAAACATGTATTTTTTGGGTTGTCCCCCTTTAATACTAAATTGATAAAGAATTTTTGCACATGGTGTGTTGATTCAACTTAAAATCGAAAAAATGCTATTTTCATCGTAGTTAAAATTAATCCTTTTCAATTGTGCTAGTACTTAAAAAAACCAAACTAATGCTGGGTTTTCATATTTTGCAGGAGGTAGATTTTTCCCTGTTATTTGAATGGGAAAAACCTCATATTTATTCTACTTGAAAAATGTACTTTAAAATATTAACCAATCCTTATTTTATGTTCTTTGTTGTGTTTGTCTGTTTTCCTTTTCTGGTCTTTGTCCTGGATTACATTCTTATGATTTCCCCCAGAATCTTGGTTCCCATGGTTACTCGTTCAATCAATTGTTTCTGTTCCCTTTTGCCCATATTTTTATTTACATCCCATAATGGTTGTTAACCTTAGATAATAGTTTTTATTTTGAGGTAATAATATTTTGATGAAAAAACTTATAAGATTTTTTCTCTTTATAGACAAAACCCTGTGAATCATACAAATGAGCATTGGGCACAATTAAATCCACTTTACAATAAACCATACACCAGAATAGCACCATTCCTTGTAGGAATCTGGCTGGGATATATACTGGTTATCAATAGTAACCGAGTAAGACTGGGCAAGGTAGGTTTTACCTTAATAGTGCAATGTCTTGTAGGAATCTGGCTTGGATATATACTGGTCATCAATAGTAACCGAGTAAGACTGGGCAAGGTAGGTTTTACCTTAATAGTGCAATGTTTTGTAGGAATCTGGCTGGGATATATACTGGTCATCAATAGTAACCGAGTAAGACTGGGCAAGGTAGGTTTTACCTTAATAGTGCAATGTTTTGTAGGAATCTGGCTGGGATATATACTGGTCATCAGTAGTAACCGAGTAAGACTGGGCAAGGTAGGTTTTACCTTAATAGTGCAATGTTTTGTAGGAATCTGGCTGGGATATATACTGGTCATCAGTAGTAACCGAGTAAGACAGGGCAAGGTAGGTTTTACCTTAATAGTGCAATATTGTAAGAATTTAGATATCTTTTAATAAAAGTCCTTTCTTACTAATTCTAATTTATGTGTGAAATGAAGTCCTGGTTTATTCCAAAATGTAATTCAGTCTGAAAAAAATTTGGTTTAGACAGACTCTATTTCTGAATGTACAATATAATACAGTGAAACTTGTCCAAACCGGCTAGCACTGGGACAAGAAAAAGTGGCCGGTTTTTAGGGGTACCCAGTTTTGTGAAAAACAGCAATGCATTCTAAGAGCTGTTTCCATTAATGTGTTATATAACCCTACACCTTGTCAGTTTGTTGGTCGAGACAAGTTTAAAGCCAATTCAAAACTTTTGGCCTTTTATTACATTTCAAAACTTGCATCATTTGTAAATGATTTGACTTTACAAATGGTACTGCCGGCAAAATAATGTTCATGGTTTTGAAAGAATGAGTATTAAAGATTAAAGGGCTGTTGATGGTAATTAATTATTTGTATTGTTTTCGTATATTGCCTATCAACAAAGTCTAATAATTTCACCCCTATGTTGTTTTCGCTTGGGTACAGGTCACATTACTTGACAGTTAGAAGATCGTAAAGATCGTACTATTAAACGACCCTGGTTGTTTGACATGTGTACACACCAATTAACAGCCAACCAGTGACAAAATGTAATGTCTGGATTAATTTCATTGCTTAAACTACTGTCCCCTTAAATTATCATCTGTCCACTGATGAAATGCAAAGCGCACAGTGAATGAATTATTAATTACATAATATTACGTAATCATTCACAGTTTTGTTGACACATTTATTTCAGGTGAACAATAACTGGGCGGCGGAGTTGAGAGGTTTTTTTCATTTGCAATATGTAGCTAAAACTGTGAAAAACCGACCAGTGTACGGTTTTAAGGAGTGGCCGGTCTGTTGAAGACAAAACACACAGGTTTTAAGGTATATTGGCCGGGACATTTGAAAACAGCCGGTTTGAAGGGAAGACCGGTTTGCTGAAGGTCTGGTTTGGAGAAGTTTCACTGTACTAGTGATTGATCTATTTTTAGATAAAGCTGTTGATTGGCTGGGCATTAGCTATAACAATAGGAGTATCAGTGATATATGGTCTCTATGGTTACTATAAAGATGTCCCCACCATTACTCAGGGTGGCAAGGCAGAGAGTTTGATTTACATTGGTGTCAGCAGATTTGCATGGAGTGTTGCATTAGCTTGGGTTATATTTGTTTGTGCTGTTGGACATGGAGGTAAGTAGGATATATGAAAAGGGCTGCAACCCACTCCAAAAAAAAAGTAGAACCCAGTTGTTCTGAAATTTGTATATATAATTTGTGCTTCTGTATCAAATCCTCAATGATTTGATGTAGGATAAACATACATTTTATTGTATCATTTTGAAACTTTTAAGTGGTATATATACAATCTGTAGCATAAAAATAGAACGATATGGAGTATTCTCTGCATTTTAATCGCCTACATTTTCTGTGAACTGGAACATATTTCAATTTTTTTTCAATAAAGGCAGAAACATAGACATAATCTATTTTGAATATTTTCATATAAAATTTTCACTATAATCCTGAATTTCAGACTGTGCAAAAGAATTTTTTACTTCCACTGATTATTAGAGTGGGGGCTATGTTGCAATCATCTTGTCCCTCAGTCTGTCTATTACATTTTTCTGCAGAAGATTTCTCATCTTCTATTGGAAGGAATGCTTAGATATTTGGTACATTGCTTTTGAACCATGACATGCAACATCTCGTTTGGAAAAACTGAAAAAATGGGCATACTGTTTTACTGATTTATAGCAGACATATGTAAATAACAAAAAAAGTGTTTATGGTTAATGTGTTATCATGCAAAAACATAATTGTAATTGATTGGTGGCTCCAGTAATCATTTAGCTGTCATCCCAATACTTGTATGTCATCTGTGTGTAGATATAATTTAATGAATGAAAGGTATTTTATTCTTCAGGTCTTGTAAATGCATTACTTTCCTGGAAAGCGTGGGCTCCTCTAGGAAGGCTGACTTATTGTGCTTACATAGTCCATCCTGCTGTATTATTTTACTTCACATTCACCTTTGAGAAACCATTACATTACATGGAGTTTACATTGGTAAGTAGAAAATACACAACTACACTTCACCCACATGGAAAATTCAGTTATGCTTATCTCACTTGCATAAGGCATCATAATAATCCTTGTCTTACTGATAAATAACTCAAACAGCATATGCACTAAAATGGCATGAAATAAGAAAAGAAATTGAAGAATCATTTATGATTTTTGACTACCCCACAAGATAGTGCTTGTACTTGTATTTTGTGAAACTAATACCATTTACAGTCCCTGTGCCAATCCATGCAACTATTTAAAGGATTGATAATCAGTGACCGCAGAACCATTTTATCACTGTATTGTTATGTAAAATGAAGTATGTTCAGTTCATGTAAATTTAAGAATTTCCATTGGAATGAATCCAATATACTACCATATTGAATTTACCCTTAATTTAAGATATTAAATCCACATATTGTATTTTGTTAAAAATAATGCTATAGTAAAAAAAAATATTTTTATATGTAAATATGTGTAAAAATTGACAAACAAATCAACAGAATCCATAAAAAATATTAACTGCTTAGTGATGCAATCAGGTTTGATGGATCGATGATGGATCAGAAACTGATCAGTGATCGATGACAGGTCACAATTTTAGTCGCATGAATCGGTTCAGGTACTGTAAAGATATTTAAATCTTGTGAAATCAAGCTACTAGGGAAAGATAAACTGTATTGCCATAAAAATAAAAAGCCAGAAAAATGAGAACAATAGAAATAACCATATTCCCAGAAGTCCTTAAAGAAAATCAGAAAAAAATATTTCGCTTTGTAAATGAAAAAAAAAACAAAAAAAAAACGTTGCCTGTCTTGTAAATCTTAAACACTCTTTGATAAGATTTCACTGTTCTCTAACTTGACAGACCCTTGTTAGTGTACGCAGGAAATATTAACCATGGGTGACAGAGATTTCTCTTTAATTTTTAATCGATTTTCACACTCCTTAATAGGTGTGAGAAAAACATTTCTCGTCTCTAGAAAGATTTAGTTCTCAGGTGCAGATTAGCCAAAATAGAAAAGGGTGATTGCTTGTTGTAAGATTGTATCACATTGTCTATAAAATCTCATTGGTTGTTACTTTCTGACATTGTTCTTTAGAGAAATAATTTTTTATTGTTTTAATATCTCGGCAAGCTGCAATATTGAAACTATGAGAAGATATTTCTCTCGATGTTCGAAATTTCCATTATCAGCTGGCTTTCTTTGTAGATTCTATATGTCTTGTACTTTCACTGGTACTAGATTATTCATTTGTTTGTGTAACATCTGATTGACATTTTTGTTCCAGGTGAGACTGTTTCTTTCTATCCTAGTGGTATCATATTGTGTGGCATTTATTTTCTCAATACTGGTGGAAGCTCCTATGTTGGCATTGGAGAAAGTACTGTTTAGAAGGTGGATAAGATAAAGATGTTATGATAGTACTGTAGAGTAATTGGATAACTTGGTGCAGTAAGGAAAAAACATGTCAATATGCATGATTTTATTTTGCAAGCTTTATGGGTTTTACTGTTGAGACAGCCATCTAGTATCTAAAAGGCTTTTTTCAGTTGAACATGTAATTAATTGATGTCGATACCCCTTTTTGTGTTGAATTCCTCCAAAAACTATTTGAAATTCTGAACTTTAAATTCTAAAAAGTAAATGAGAAAACATTTTATTCACATATATTGTACAAATGAATTTGTACTGGTATGAAATACATTGCATTGTGCACATCTTTTCTTCGTTCTGTTAGAGTCTATTGGAAGAGCCTCTTTTTAAGTCATTTTGTTACGAAATACTTATTAAACAGAAATTTAGTTGCAAAAATAAATAATAATGAAAATGATTGATAATGAAGTATCCATGAAAATAAATTGGTTGACAGTATCTGTTCATGGTTTACTAATTCTGCTTATGGTTTGTCTGAAATGCCATATGATGTAACACTGATTTATAGTTAAATTGGAACAAAATGAAACACATAATGGAAAATATTGTCACTTCCTGTTGCCCACACTGTAAAGGTTTTTTTTCTCAACAGGTAATTGATTTTCTCAGGGTAAGATATAGACCGGTCACATTATTTCATACATGACTGATATATTTAATTCAGGGAGTGATATCATTTACATTCAAAATTACAAATAGTTGCATATCACTTCATTTTTTTTACCATTATAAACACCCTATCAAATAAGTGTTACAGAGGGTGAAATAGTTAACTTCAGGGAATAGATTTGCTCTGCTCTTGATGAATGGTCATTGTCTGACAAAATGTCTTATGCAGCAAAAGTTTAAATCTTGTCAAGTGGAATTAACTACCTAAGACAACTTTAAATCTTCTTATCAAGTGGAGTTAACTACCTAAGGTTTTTCATCAGACAATGGCTTTCAAAGGTAGACCAACTTTTTTCCCTGAATTTAACTATTTTACTCGCTCTAAATTGAGTCACTTCCTAGTTTATACTATAAAAACTGGAAAGTATTTATTTTGAAATTTTATCTACCCATAGATATTTTACCTGCGTAGAAGAGAAGTAGCATTTTATATTTTTGATTATACATGTATTTCCTACTAAGCCCAATATACTTGTTAATTTGACATGAGAAATTGTGCTGCATATGCCATGCTCAGGCATGAAAAATTCTGTCTTAAACTAAAATAATTCAGCATTCAATTTCAAGAAGCATTTGTTGATTAAGCATGACTTCGTCTTAAAGTTTTTTAAGCTTTTACCTAAGAAATTAACTGCCAATGTTTATACTGCTTTCATTTACAAATTATTTACAGCTGAGTAAATTTGTGCTATAGTTAAATTTAAAAAAAACCAAACTTCATGGTGTCATATATTTATACACTGTATTGAACAGAAACTAGTGAAGTTAATCAGTCACTTTTTCACCATTGTAAGAGGTTTTAAGAAGATCTGAATTTGAATTAAAGTACTGTATAGCAGAAAATTTTCTCAGTGTGTTAATTTTGGTGTATTTTTAGTGATCTGTCTAAATATGCCAAATGAAATTCTGCGAAATATGAAATCCTAGCTAATAGGTAATTACAACACAACTTAGCATCCGCCAAAATTAGAATCACAAACATTTTTGGCATATTTTTTTGCCTCAAAACTGCCAAAATAAATCGCTATAGGGTATATTAATTCAGTGAAAATGGTTTATTCCCAACCTTTACTATTGCTAGATTGCTTTGTATAACATGTTAAGAATTGACTTTTATTGTTATTCCTTTTACATTTTTTTTTCTATAGATTAGGTCTATTTTCGTCTTTTATTTTGGCCGCTTACAGAATACTTTATGGTATGGGTTTTGCCCATCATTGTATATCGTGTGGTGACCTGTAGAAGTTTATAATTGTTCATTGCTTAGTAAATTAAGGGATAAAACCCTTTGATTTCTGTGAGGGGAGGGTGGGGAGGGCTAGGATAAAATTTTGTGTCCTGGTTGTTTTTCAGTTTTGTTTCAGACCTGACTTTTTATTTCAAATTTGATCCTACCCCTCCCCATAAAAATCCACTGGTTGCTCTCTAACAATGAAACATCCAAGTTTTATTTAAATTTACACCAAAGTGAACCACATAATGGAAGCTATTGGCACTTCTGTTACCCACACTGTAGATTTTTTTTTCAAACAGAACTTATTTTTCTTAGAGTATAGAGAGGTCAGTCATTTTTTTTACTTTTTGAAGCAAGTTAACTTCAATTTATTATTTGAAAAAGCTTTTTTTTGTATGCAAATGTTTGCAGATCACTGCAATAAGTGTTAATTTTGTGTTACAAAAAGTTCATTTAGGAATATTTTTGATTTTTTAACAGGTTATATGAAACTGCAGTGATTTATTAAAAGCGTGAACTGGTCCAAACCAGGTTATAGAATATTTTTTATTTGAATGTGAAGTGCGGACCAATCAATGTTAATGAAGTCATTGTACCAAGCCAGGTTACACAAAATGACCTGGTTTGCTCAAAGAGAACCAACCAATCAGAAAGCTTGTTACAAATCAAATTAAATGATTACCATATACACATAAACTAGATATCTATTGATGATGAATATTTTTTTTAAGCATAGAAAAAGGAACAGACATCAAATGATAGACATTTTACTTGTTTGAAGAAGAGAAGTCATATTTTAGTATTTTTGATAATATTTTAAATATATTTGTATAATTTCAATGAAGTTGTTAACACCATGCTCTTGCAGGGCAAAATTCTGACTTGAAAAAGACCAATTCAGCATATAGTTTCAAGAAGTTATTTTGTTTAACTATGAATTAATTTTTTCTTCAAGATTTTGAAGCATAAGGCTAAGAAAATAATAGGCATTTTATTGTACTTTTTTTTTTTTTACATTTTTTACAAATGCAGCTGGGTAAACTTTGTGTTTTTAGTGATTTGTTTGGGAAAATTTATTGTTTCTTTGTTTTTATATATTGTATTGAACAGAGACTGGTAAATATTAAGTCAGTCCTAAATGTTGTCTGTTTGTATACCTGTCCGTCCCCTGACTGTTTCCAGGTGATAACTTGAGAATGGATTAGTGAAATGTTTTGAAAATTTGCAGTTATTTAGTATTAGTACATACAGGTTAAAGATAAATTTTCAGGAATTTTGAATTACACTGCACCATTTATTGAATATTTTGCTATTCCCCTTTTTTTACCATTAGGTGGCGGGGTATCACTCAATGTTCCATTAATGCCCTATTTTTAGATGATTTGTAGTAGACATTCATGTTAATATTTTCATTCTATTAGTAATCTGTACAATATACATAATCAAGTTGTACACTGGTATACTGTAAATATATTAGTTTCACTGTTACTAATTTTTGCTGATTCTGTTAAATAAACATATTCGTGGGTGGCAATTTTCACGGTTTCAAAAAATTATTAGCCTTATATAGTGTCAACAATAAAATTTGTGGGTAGCAATATTCAGTTAAAAAAATATTAGCCTGATTTGGTGTAAAATTCAATTTTGCAGATAGTATTTTCACTCATTCAGTCCATTAAGAAGAAAGTGAAAAATTAGTACACTGTAAATTAATACCGTTTATATGTCATTGTTTAACAACATAATAAGCTTCTTGTATTGTTAAAGTGTATAAACAAAAATAGTTGTAATTTTATATTGTTTATTGATTCTGGTATAACTTTAAGAGGTAGAATTATTATTCCCTCCTTCAGTAATTATTGCCATGCTTATATTGTTTATCAAATGTCAATTTCTATTATTTTGTAGTTGTTTTTTTTTAATAAAAAGGGAAATCTTTACATCATTTGTTTTTGTTTGTTTAGTGATGTCTTTGTAATGTACAGTAAGTAAATAGCAGTATTTTTAAAAAGGATACCTACCTTTATACCAGTTTCTGGATCTGTTATATACTGCATATTTTAGCTTACCCTTTAACATGCATAAGACTTATTGGCATTTTTTTGTTAAAATGATGATAACCAAAACAAAAATAGATATACGAGCTGTTACAACATTTATATGTTGAAATGATATCACAAAGTATTGTTTCTATGTAACTTTCACCAGTTCTATATTAGGAGGTTTACATGTGGTTTTCCAATACGGATATATGGGCCATATGCTTGAACAAATTAAATTATTATGGATTCCTTCATGGAAAAAAGGATAATTTTTATGATTAGGTACTATAGTGCAGAAATACCATTAAGATAAATCTTGTTCTTCCATGTTATGAAAAGATACATCATATACCTGGTTTTTGCATTAGATATTATGCATTAAGATCAAAACAGTGATTCAATGTATAGTGATTTAGATTGCCTTTTGTAAGACATTTACCAGTGTATCATCATTAGAATTCAGTGTGATATTCAACATCACCTTCAACATTTAATAGTTTTTATTATACAATATACAAATGAATACAATGTCACAAACAACACGACACAAAATTATATTGAAATACTGTATAACAGTTTATGATATATAGAGTGACCATTTAAGGCACTTCTTAAAGTTAATATAAAGCTGAGTTTACAGATTACAAAGCAAGCTTTCATAAAGTTTAAAGATTCCATTTTGTTTTTTAAACTCTATCATAAATTGTTGACATTTACAGCTTATCTTGTATGGTCAGTAATTGTTATGAAAAAGCAACAATCTGATATCTGAAACATATATTTAAAAAAAGTAACCCAACATACCCAGATTAAATCCCCTCAAAACTGATCTTTTCTCCTAGACTACCATTTGATCTCCACAGCATATAAGAACTTGATAACAAATCAACAGAATATTAGAAAATATATTGTTTTTTTGACTGAGTAATCTGCCTTTGATAAATTTGAAGTGGTTTTCAATTAACTCAATAAACTCGTAAAAAATGATATGGCTTGTATGTTTCACCCCATGTCTAATTTTAATGGGAAAAGACACTAAGTATCCATCACGGTCACCTGATGCTTTGACTGAAGTTTTTATCTCATTTACATTTTGCATACGTAGCTTAAGTAAGATCATAGTTTATCATATATATGAGATAAGGTAAAACATCCCCCTTATTTTCGACTGATACACCAACACCGAGATAACACTGAAAACAACATCCACTTTTTACATTATTGCAACTTACACAAGAATTTAAGCCACATCTAAGTTCCAATATATATATTAGGACAAAACATTTATATATATATACACACTACAGCTTGGCATATTTTGCCATTTCAACGTTCTTGGTGGAGTAAGCACATGATAAACAAAACCTAAAACTGCATTTAAGTAAAACGATATTCTTGTGCGTTATTTTGTCATTAGGTCATGTATTTTATGTTTTGCTTATTTCAATAAATATGAACAGCTGTACTAAAGCATATGAAACTAATGTCCTTATATTTCCATTGCTTACAAATTAAATGTTTCCACCATGAACTAGCAGAAAGGGCATAGTCAACCACCACTGTAGTGTTGGTGTGAATTTATACATGTACCCAGAATACAATGTACAAAACATATTTACATTGGTTAAAGGTTAAAATATTGCACATCATTAATATCCTTAATATCAACATCATAATACTTTTCATTCTTATTTAAGCTTAAAAATTTCATATTGAGATTAATTATTAATAAATGAGATTAATTATTAATTAATCTCTACAGCTCTTCGTTGATTGTTTATATTTATAGTGAGTGATTGTGATGTATCACATTGGTTAACTGATTACAAGAATTTATTTTTTTCTCAATTTATCAAATATAATTCCCCTATTTTATTGAACTATCATGATTTTTTTTTGGGGGGAAGGGGGGGTCGGATGGGGGAAATGAAGGTACCATTGTTTGTCATTCCTCTAAAATTTAGATAATATCAACTGCTAGCTGCCTAGAAATAGAGAACAATTAATTATAGGCAGTCAAAGAATGGTCTTTTAATTATATTAAGTGAAGTCCAGTTGAACATGAAGAATGGTGTTTATACTGAAGCTTTGAATTTCAAAACTGATAACAAAGTCTTAACATGGTGTGTTAAAGTACACTACGTATCCTCATTGTCATCACTTAATAAAAATTGGTATCACGTGTATAAATTGTAAACTCCTTCAGTAATGAAGGTTTGAACTATTTCTCCATTCAAGATGGAAAAACTAAAATTTTTAACATGCGAACTTAGGCGAGCATGTTAAAATCTTAATTTTACCAAAGAGAGTGGAGAAATAATTTAAAATCAAGAATAGGCTGAAGGAAAATCAGTTTCTGCCAGGAAATCGGTATGGACTTTGGAAGATTATAAATGGTGGGGAAATACTCACAGAAACTTAATCATCACTTGCATTAGAATGTGAGAAACAAGAATCTTATTGCATTATTCATTTTTCTGAACTGACGTCAATGATTTCATTTTGTAATTATTCGTCCATTAATAATTATTTACATCCATAGATCATGCTCAAATACATATTGATGCAAATGTAATTTATAATAACCAAACCAAAACCCGTCAAATAGTAAATCTAAATCAAAACCACCAAGGAGAAAGGGATACACAACTTGACCGCTTTATACATTTTCTGCCACTACTAAAACATCAGCTCCTCCATTCATTCGAATGTCATTTGTAGTTGCCTTTATATAATTGTCTCTGTCTTTCACTGGTTTAAGTAAGAATCGTATTCTCTACAAATTTGACAAAAAACTGTTACACTGTGTTCTTTTATGCTTTTACTACTTGATCTCCGAAAGACAGCTCAGATAAATTGTTCAATATCGAATAGTTACTTAGTTCTTCGATTGAATAATTAAAAAAATGAATTAGTCGAAATGTTAAGAGTAACAATAATGATCTACTAGACTGTGGTAAGCTAAAATTTGAGAAGAAAAACAAACCTATTTTTTTGTAGGATTAAATAGAATTAAATCAAAAGTAAAATTAAATAAATATGAATAGAACTCAGTGTACATATTATTTTAATGTTATTTCTCAGTAAACGAACAAGTCAAAAAGTCACAATTAACCCATTCTGCAATTATAGGTACCTACTGTTTTGAATCAATAGCAGAACATGAGATATATTCTTTTTTTTACAATCTTTTGGCCTTTTATCAAAAGTTTTTTTTATGTGCAGTTTTGAAGTATTTATATTTATGTTTGTCTAGCAAATATACATTGAACAAAAGCTTATGATATCAGTATGAATATCCATGGATATTTAGAAATCTAAACGGCACACTTTAATAACAAACTTATAATACTATGGAATTATTACATTCAAATACATGAATGAAATTTCGACACGATCTTGACGATCAAATATTTTTGCAAAATTTCGATTTTTAGACGAATGATTTTTTTTCTCAATCAAAAATCAAAACCTTTTTGATTGTTTTCCCTTGATATTATTGTTTATATATAAAGTTATTACAAACTCACTTCTAAAGGCGATCCTGATGCCCTTAAGAACCCAATAACAGCAAACAGTGGAATGCATATTACAGAAGACCCCGCTACGAACCACCCTATAACGTTAGCTAGAGGGGGATACTCGTACGGTCCATACGTTATTGGCCGGAAGGATACAACTCCATAAAGCATTACAACCTGAAAATAAAAAAAAACATATATTCGCTTTTGAGACGGAGACTGCGATGACATATAACGAATGCATAAAACCCTCTCTCTTTTGAGTAGGGCGAGCTATTTGTCGAATGTTATATTCGAGAGTAAGATTCACTTTCATTTTTCCAAATTATACGCATATCACTTTAATATCTTGTTTAAGGCATCAAACAACTGAGTAATGTGTTATTTCTAAAAATCGAATAGGTCACGTCGAGATAAACAAACGAAAATAGTTTTGATGTATATATTGATGATTTATCGTCAGTATAGGAAAATGATAAACTCTATAGAAATTTTACTTAAACAAATCAGCTCGGCTGTAATATTTCTTTAAGTTAACTGGTGCAAAATAGTATCAAAATATATTCCATAGCTAAACATAAGATTTGTTGTTTATTTTGTCCCTTTAATATATTAAAAAAAATAAATATCGATGTTACGACTTTCAAAATTCTATATTATCGCATATTTCAAGTCAAAACTTAAATTTACCTTATTATTCGTAGTTCAATTAAGAGTGTGTGGATAAGTATAAGTAAGTTAGTAGAGGTTAAAGTTCAATGGTATCGTCTATTTGTTTTTTATCCAAATTTTCAGTTCGTTGTCTTAGTGCTTTAATTTACAAAACTATTTTTTTTATTTTTTACCAAAAGAAAAATAGGAGCCACAAACATCCAGCAAACTTTCCAATAAATACCAGGTTGATGTCCAATCATCATCTCAATATCACCAGAAAATCTTTTAACTCCTGTAAAATATAAATTCCCTCATCGAACCAGTAGTTCCTCTTTCATTTACGGTTTGCTTAGAGTACCTCCTTTTTTTTTTTATAAAGAAAAAGTTTTGCTTCGGTAAGTTGGTCGAGTTTAAAGTTCTGTTAGTATTTATCATACATATTTTCACAATAAACCACATGGAATTAATGGAATACCTTCCACAAACAAGTGGAAACAACAGTATTAAATTTTGTTATTCCCTAAAAAGACACAAAAATACGGAATAAAATTCATCCCCACTACCCCTTCCCCTCCACCAAAAAAAAAAAAAAAAAGAAAAAAGAGGAGAAAATCTTAAACCGACAACAACCAAAATAGTAGCGGAAAACACTTCTGGTTCCAATATACATATTTAAATTAGACACTTAAAACTGAAGCACAACCAATAATAAAAGTTACAATCGCACAATTGGAAGTTCCCAGAAATAAAACATCTCGTACTTGCAACAATAAAAAAAAAAAGAAAACATACAGACAAACGAACAAACGAAAAAAAAAAAAAAAGGTTAATTTTCAGATGAACGGGTTCACAGATAAAACAGTAATTTGTACCGGTAATATTGACCAGGAAGTGTCTCTACAGTGGTTTATTGTGCAACAATATTGATGCAATATTCATATTCATATTTAAGTGCATTATGGCATTGTTTAAGTTAACGTGCAGATTGTAATCACTTCTTCAATAACTACTTGTGTACAGCAAAAATGTTTTATTTGTTTGTTATATTGCTTCAAAGAGTTTTTACAAAAAACAACAATGACGTATTCTTTGGTAATTAAGTCTTCAGTTCATTTCTCATGTCCTTTATTGGAAAGAACTTAGCGTACTTTAGGTTTATTGACATTTTCAAGAAATATATTGTCCTGGTATTTGAATGCAATTGACTTGTTTTAACCACAGTATAAAATACGAACGCGTCAAAGACGTGTCAAGGACTTCGAAATACGTAGTTGTTACTCTTCCACAATGCAATTGGCATGATTAAAAATGTAAAAAGTAGTTAATTTAGAGTGACAATAAAGCGTCTGTGTTTAGATTCCTCAGTGTTTCTGATTGCTCGTACAAAAAATCCGAGTTTGAATCGTTTTCTCGTTGTTTATTCTATTCATGTGTATCTTTCGTGATCCTGTACAATATATTTATCTTCCAAAATCAATCAATAAATCAATCGATCAATCAATCAACTTATTTAGAGAAAAAATGTAAGATATTACCATTAAAGGTATCAGGAATAGCTATTCAAGCTGAACAAAGTTGAAAAAACAAAAAAAAAACAAGACAAAACAAAACAAAAACAAACAACAAAACAAAAAGATAATTTGTTTGTTACTCACCATACGCCCAAGAGACAACCATTGTCTCAAAGAAAACTGCAAAGAGAATTGAGTGTCCTGCAGCAAAATTGTCCATCAGATTAACAACAAGTACGCCTCCCTGTAATCAAGTAATATGCATATCATTATATGCAAAATCATCAAAATTCAATACGTTTTAATGCAGTTGCAAGCTATGCGGTTTTGGTTTTTTTTTCGATTACAACACATAACGATTCTTGATCTCTCTACCAAGGACGATGATTGTGATTTACCGTCTATGTACTGGATTTCGAAACTTCACAAGGATCCATAAAAACAACGTTTCATAGCTGGATCTGCAAAATGTACCACCAAACCTCTTTCAAAACTTTTAACTTCTATACTCACAACTGTCAAAGAGGGTCTACAGTCCTACCACAACACTTGTTACTCCTGTAGTGGTATTAATTCAATGTGGATCCTGAAAAATTCGAAAGATCTTTTGGAGACAATCAGTTCAAGACTATTATCTGAATATAATAGCATTAAAACCTATGATTTTTCAACATTGTATAGTTATATTCCCCATACTCAGTTAAAATCCCGACTTAAAACATTATACATCGTTGTTTTTTCAAAAAAGATGGTACATACCTAGATACAAATATATAGTTTTTGGTAGAGATTCCTCATACTTTTTAAGAAATAATTCCAAATCATTTTCCAAATATACAGAGGAAGATGTTTACAAAATGCTGGAATTTTTAATTGACAACATATTTGTCCAGTGTGGTGGACGTGTTTTTCAACAAACGGTCGGCATTCCAATGGGAACAAATTGTGCTCCTTTACTTGCTGACCTATTCCTTCACTCTTATGAGGCTGACTTAATAGCTGATCTGATCCGAAAGAAAGAATATCGTTTGGCTAGATCCTTCAATCTGAGTTTCCGCTATATAGATGACGTATTATCTTTAAACAATCCTAATTTCGGGGATTTGATACATCGCATCTTCCCGAAAGAACTTGAGATAAAGGATACTACAGACACTGTGAAGTCAGCCTCATATCTTGACCTACACTTAGAAATCGATGGTAAAGGAAAACTATTGACCAAACTTTACGATCAACTCGGCGGGTGTTTCTAGAAAAGCAGAGCACGCTTACCCTACCGGTGCACCTGGTCCATGCTCCCAGTTTTTAGTGGAGTCCGAGTTGCTCATTTACTTTTGTTACTTTGTATGTATGATTTTAGTTACTTTATGTTCTGTATTCCATGTCTGGTCTTTGTCCCTGGATTACATTCTTTTGATTGCCGCTATAACCTTGGTTCCCTTGATTACTCTTTTTTAAATGATAAAACTTTTAATCGTCTTAGAAATAATTAGTGAGCAAGAATGTTTTGGTTTCCCTCTTGCAACCGCAATATTACCAACATTTTTCCCCCAATATATCTATTGTAATCTTAAATAAATACAACGACGTTTTCATGTTTTCTACAACCAAAGTGACTTTGTTTATAATATTGAAAAGTTGTATATTGGAAATTTAAACATAAAAGAAGCGAGAGTCTATTTTTCCTCTGGATATCGCTAATTCATCGTTAAGTATAATTAACAAAATCCATATAAAATATCATATTTGAGTTATTTAATAGTTGGTCATATGTTCATCGATGAAGCTATTTATCAGACGTCAAAAAAAAAAACCACTACTAGTATATCATTATATCAAAAGCATTAACATTTGTGTAATGTATCGGAATCTAAATTTCAAATTAAATCTAAAATTCAAATTTTATAATGTAATCAGTCTTAACACTTAAGCTGTCCACTAACATGATTTTTATGCCAAGTATACATACGAACCTCAGTGCAAAATGCTAATCCAACAAAGAAATAAAGTGAAAACAGACAAGCCACAAATAATTCTCTATGCTTCCTCAAAACGGGGAACTCATCTGACAGAGCAGTTATAATTGCTTCTGATCCTCCGAACTGGAAAGTCATAAAAATAATGCACTGTTACATAATTATGGGAAACTTGTTTTAAATGTTATATTTTTAAAGTGCGTCGTCTCATGTGGTTTTAATTTGGATTTTGTTTCTTGCTTCGTGTGAAATTCATCAGAGTTCGTGGAATTAACATTATCAAATTTACTCATTTATTCAAAACTAAACAGAACAAATAATGAAATTTCAAATGTGTATACAGTTACAAAAATAACTGATTTGAACAGTTTCATGAAGACTCATTTGCGAAAGCCTACATAAGAACTACTACATCTAGAATTATTTCAAGAGTAACATTTAAGAATAATCCCAAATGCATGTCCATTGTAGCATAATGTTTACGAAAAAAAAATCCTTCTTAATTTATCTTTTGTCAACTAAAATCAAACAGCAAACAGAATCACTATAACGAAGACATTCTTTATTTTTATATACTTACCGAACTATCTAAACCAAGTGTGAGAAGCATTAGGAAGAAAATAACCGCCCAGAACGGCGCACCGGGTAATGTTGCTATACCTTCTGGGTATACAATAAATACCAAACCAGGACCTGAAGTTAAAAGACCAATTTTTATTACATAGATAGCAGTGTTTTATCGAATGTTCCCTGTGTAATAAATTTCAATAATTCATACTGTAAAATAAATTCGGTAATTTCATTCTCGGACTTTCTCTCGCCAAAACGTCACCACTTTGATATCAATCCGCCAATCACAGAATTTAAAATTAATGTTGAAATATCGATAAATTATGAAGAAAATCTATATAATAAACAGGATAATCAATTGGTTGTCGTGAATAACCAAAATATCATCACTAATGTCGAGAACGCTTGAGGATTTAACTCATGCGCGGAATAAGTTACGCACACTCGTTAAATCTAGGCGTTCCGCGGCACTCGTGATAATTTTTTGGTTATTCACTCTTTCCAATTAATTATCCTATTAATCTTACTGCATTGGAAAGTAAAAAAAAGTATTATACGAAAAGCAATTACAACCGTCGGTGATTGATTTCGAGAGTAACCTTGTTTATTTGTTGAAATAATAAAGTTTGTTCGTTTCATTTATATGGCTTTAACATTGATTAGAAAAGAAATACCATGAAAGTACTTTTATTCGGGTGTAAACATTTTCTTAGTTTAAGGGAGTAACGTTAGTTCGTAGATTCTTGAATTCGTGGATATGACAACTCAATAATGCAAATGAAAGGAAAATTCCTTTTCGCTGGGAATCAAATTTCGTGCTTTGCAAAACCAAAGAAAACTAGGAATATTGGCATCCTACGAACAATAAGACTTTCACAGTACTGTAAATGTATTAATTTTCGAGGATTATTTCAAGTGAACGCATTCGCGGGTTGTAATTTGTTGTTACATAGATTACCGTTATTTTATTATTCGGAAATTTGATCCGTTTTTTGTTTTCTTTTCGCCGTTGCCCTCTACACGTTCTCGCTGATGTGTATTTTACAAGCATGTCCTAAATATGTAATAAACATTAATTTATTCCGCAATTCGTCCGGTAATTGTAACCACATGTTACACTTTATATAATAATGTCCTATGATATTGACCAAATCAACTTACAGATGGTCCTCGCAAGAGAATCATTTGCCTATCCAGTTTCTATGATTGTCATATGTGGTTGAATTACTTATCGAATGTTGTTCATCTGATGTCAGTTATTATATGATTGAGTAAATCAAGGGAACCAAGATTCGAGCAGAAATAAAAAAAATATAATTCAAGGATGCATACCAGACAGGAAAAACAGACACACACAACAAAGAAAATGAAATAATTAGAATAACACGTACAAAGAAGCAATTAAGCAAATGAGCAACTCTGACTCCTCTGAAAAGTGCTAGCACGGTCCAGGTGCAGTGGTAGGGTAAGCGTTTTTATACGGTGCAGATTGATATACCGCAACGACACACGAATTATTATAGTCAAGATATCGTAAGATTATCATATGACTACAATTTCATCATCGTAAGATTATCATATAAATACAATTTGATCATCGTAAGATTATCACATGATTACCATTTAATTATCACATGATTACCATTTGATTATCACATGATTATCATTTGATTATCACATTATTTCCATATGATATCCTTACTATAACATGTACTGAATGATTCCATGTTTTCTTTTATATTAAACCTAAAATAGCTGATATCAATATTGAATGCGACTTTGTAATCATCACTTGACTGTTTTACCGAATTTTCCTTCTTAACTGACATAGCCTGTTTTAATTAGGGTAATTTGTAAGATTCTTATAAATTATTTTCGAAAAACTCGTATCAACCTTCTATCATTCAAATTGCATGAAAAGTAAAGTATGATATTCAACTTTATTCTTATCATTTAAAACTGGAGCCGATGATTACAAAAGAAAAGATGAATAGTATTAATGATTATCGCATTTCTTTACTCACCTTCTTCGGCTACTTTAGATATATGGACCTTAGCTTTTTCAGCCATGTAACCTAAGATCATAAATATTACGAAGCCGGAAAAGAAACTGGTCAGACAGTTAATTGCACTTGTTATCAGAGCATCTCTAAAAAGAAGATGAGAACATTTAAGAACATCGAACGAAAAATGAGTACATCTTATCATATTCATAGACACCCTGACCTAATTATAATTTCATCATTTATTGTTTTTTTTAAATTATTCAAAACGATGGTAATTGACACTATCATTAATATTAGATCAATACCAGTTTTTTTTTTTTTAAAATCAGGTAGTTGATAAAACATCGTAAAACACACGACATAGTTAATCTGTATTATACAAAAAAAAAAAAAAAAAAAGAAAACAAAATATCAGAAATGAAATATCACAATAAAATGAACTGGTAATGAGTATTCATAGGTAGATAAACTTTGTCAAAGTAAATGTCTAGTACTTTATTAAAAAGTTTTATTTCAGTTTTGTAGAATGAAATAGTTATCTAACATTATAATTCATAAAGATCAAGAATACTGTAATACTGTTGTATCATGTAACTTTATAATTGTTATATTCGATGATATGAATAACAAATGTCAAAAATCTTTGGAAATAATAACATACCAGAGCATAGGGTAAACCAACATATTTTTGCTCTTTTTTATGTTGGATACAATTTATATCATAGAAAGGTCTACAACATAAATATCCTAACACATATGATACAATGTGCTTGTATTAGGAGTGAATTTAAACATAGTTATATGTGAGTTTTATGATTTAGGACTGAGTGCGTTTCAGGAGAAAACAATTTATCTAAGTTAAAACCACCTTCATCCAACTCCCTTAAAAATAAAGTATTAAAATAACAGATTAATATGGTAGTTATTTTTTTTCCTATCTGAAAACCGAAAAAAAAGTTTAATTGATAGAGATATAATATTTTGCTGCAGTTCACAACAATAAAACTAAATCATTTGACCAATATACTAGATAGGAGACATATACTTTAGAATACCCCCTACCCCACCACAAAACAAACAAACAAAACAAAACAAAACAAAACAAACAAACAAACAAACAAAAGCAAACAAAAAAAAAAAAAAAAAAAAAAAAAAACAACAAATAATAATAATAAAAAATACAGCGAATGGTTGAGCATGGTGTAATTCTCGGTAATATAAACGTCTTCTGTGATTCCACAATTGTACAGAAAACGGTCTTTTGATAGACGAAATCAGAATTGATAGACGAAATCAGAATCGATACACAGATTTTCAAATTTGACAGTATATTCTCAAGTAAATTATTTGTAACAGATACAACAGAGACCAATGTTAAGACGTATACACTCTATTTTAAGCATTTTTACTGAAATTTAATTTGTGCATCTATAGTCACACGTTATGTGTACACTTGACTTATAAAATATGTTATAGATGCATTTCCAGAATTTTAATGTTTAGGCCACATGACATATTAATCCCTTGATATTGAACAAATTAGGAAAAACTATATCTTACTGATAAACGATGATTTAATTTGATGTGCAAGTCTTAATTTGATGTGTAATCGTCCAACATCGTTAGCATCCGAGGTTAAACGACTACAACTATTACAGCTAACTTGGTCGGATGTATGTAGCTTCCTGAGTTCAAATCAAATCACTGCTGACTCGAACAGATAATGGTAATTGCTAGATAATTTGAGGCCTTAATTGGTAATTTCTGATTTTCCTAGATTGACTTCAAACAAGAATTTAAAAGTTCTTCAGCTTATTTACATTATCTATAGTACTTTGAGCACTTAGGGGATTCTGACGAAAAATTAACTGAAAAATATCTTGATGAAGTAAACAATTTCTTATATAGGTTTTAGATGTAAACGAAATTCCAGGAATAAATGTACCCCTAAAAGAATATTTAAGTCTCATTGTTTCTATGGACAAATTGTTCCTTGCAGACTCGGTTCATATTGCTTACAAAGTAAACATTTTCGAAAGCATAATATAAAAATGCAAATAAATTATATTGCAATTAATTTTTTTGGCGTTTTTTTTAAAAGAATTATGATATTAGAATAGTGCTGTTTTCAATGGGACCGATTCGTGATAAAAGTACGTTTAATTCGTTGCAATAACTGAGATAATCGTACGAATATACAAAAAGAACGATATGTTATGTGATTATAATCTTTTATATCATGAACATTACTTTATTCTGATATTAAGGAGGTAGACCTAGGGTAAGGGACACAACTCTTACAAATCATTGGAACATTTGTATTCAACATTTTACATCAATCTCATGAAAACACTGAAGTAACTTGGACTGATGTCATTCTGTTTCAAATGGAAGCTTGATAGACTTTGGTGAAATTGAATATGATACAAACATATCATTGTATTCACGAGTTATGCCCCTTACCCTAGGTATACTTCCTTAAAAATGTAGAAAAATAGTCGGTCCCTTTTTGGAATTGAAATAATACAACACAATTTCAGTTTTAAAAACCGAAAGCAATGGATTGCTCTGTTGACACTCTTCCAATTCGGCACTTTTGAATGAAGTCGGATGTTTAAATTCTGAAAATATATTCTGCTTAGATTTGGTAGGAGGCACATAAAATTGCACAATTTTCTAGCTAAGCTAATGGATTAGCCCTATACAAACATTTATATATTGTTCCATTTCTCCTATTTATGATAATATACGCATAAATATTGACAGTGGCAAAATTAAAAGCATTTCGTTCAATTTAAAAGACTCCTTGTCACAGGAAACAGAATGAGCACATACACGTTAACACTGATTCGTCACAAGCCTTCACTTTAATAGTTCATCGTATTTACATAGTGCTAAACATGGAACAAAATAATATTGTTTAAGAGAATGCATTAGTGACCATTTTGAGTCCTCTCTGGTTTGTTATTGGAACTTCAAATGCGTCTATATTGCTGTTAAGTGTGTCAAGGCTATATTTACTTGATTAGAAATGATAAACTTTTTGCAATTAAGTTGACACAAAAACGATCGAGATTATTTCACATGGATTTTACAGCAGCTTTGCTTTTACGAAAAGGTGGTTTAATAGTAAACAAAGGGACCTATACAGAGATATGAAATATAGTTATTTGGGTAAAAAGGGGGGGGCCGCAATTGTTAATTTATTTGAATAAAAACCTTGGATAAAACGTTACTGTCAAAAAGTTACTAATATATTTCACAACTGCGATATAACGACACCAACTCCTATTAAAACTATTTGTTTGGCACTACCAAATTTCGTATGCATTGCAGAATACCACACTCTTAATTTTGTATAAATATCTATGGCAAACCAAAATTAATATTTTGTAATATTAGAAAATGAATTTCTAATATTACAAATTCCTGATTTAGTAATATTATAAAATATCACACATTTTGTAATATTACAAATTGAATTTGTTATATTAGGAAATGAATTTGTAATATTAGAAAATCAGTCATATTTTTTAATATTACAAAAGGATTCTCTATTATTAAAAAATCGTAACTGAATACGACAAATCCATTTTCTAATATTAGAAAATCAATTTCTTATCTTAAAAATTCGTTTTTTAATGTTAGAAATTCAATTGAATTTTTAATATCAAAATACGTTTTGTGATATTATAAATCTAATTTGTAATATGAGAAAATGAATTTGTGATATTAAAAAAATCATTTTCTAATAATTGAAAATGCTAATTTTTTTCCATTTTGGCTTGCCATAAATATCATTATACTAGATATAGTTCTTATTTATTCATTTTGAGAGAAAACAACATTGTTGTATTTTTTAAGCATTGTAGCGCAATAGAAGTATGGCAACATTAGAAGATTCTGTTTATTTTATCATTGGTAATAGTTAACTAATGTATTATTTAGTTGTGATACGTAGTATGTAGGCCTGCCGAGAAGACTACATTATCAATATATATATATTCTATGGAAATGTAAAAATGTTTACAACTTTACCAAGATCGGCATTTAAGCCTGAAGTAATTTAACTACAAACATCTTCGTAATTTTAAATTTGTAGTGATTGTCCTTTTGTAGATCCAAGTCTAAAAAGTTGGCGGGGATTTCAGACACTTAAAAATATGGTGTAAGTGAAACCTTACTAGTATAACTTTATTTTTTTTTTTGATTTTATATTTTTAGTAACATAACAACCAATTCTCTGAGTGTGTTGTAATTCGTTTTTTGGATAAAATCTTCATGGATCCTCGTCCCATTGCACGTGTGATACCACAGTACTTCTATCGCAGTAGGAAACACAGTTTTACATTCACTTACCTATAGACATTATTATGGAGCTGATTATAACTTGCATATGCAAGCAATACACCAAACCCTGGTCCCAAAGAGAAGAAAACTTGCGTTGCAGCGTCAACCCATACCTAAATGATTTTTATAACTATCTTTATCTTCATGTTGCATTGTAAATGGTAGCAATATTTTATAATTTACATTCAGAAGTCACGATTCTTCCTAAGTCAAGATCTAGGACACACATGTGTTCACATAAGATTACATTTTAATTTGAAATGTTCTTGATTTTCCATTTTTTTCATACATTATAATGCATTTTCGTTTCATTCCCCAAAAATATAATTTTTTCATGCATTGACATTTTGGAATAATTTTAGAATTTTCTTAAAAAAATACACAGGCAAGGAAACTGGATATTTCATTTTAAAATACTTTTTTGACTGCTCCTCTGGTATCTTTCGGAGTTCATCCCAATGTTGTGTTTTATAGAGGAATATTTTTGAAACAAAACAAATGAAGTAGTGAGCAGATACTGCATAACATCGACTTAAAATACATAGACAAATCAAAATATTATACGGTGTCAAGTGAGAAGTTTCCATATATGTTTCCACAAGTTATACATTTACATTGCATGTCATTTTACATTGACAAAAAAATAAAAAATCACATAAAATATTGTACCACCAGTACCATAGTTTCTACGCAGACTTTTTGTATCGCGCTAGACATCTTACAATTAAGCTTCTGAAAGAGGGTTAAGTAACTACAAGATTTAAGTGATCATGGTAGAAGTTTTATGGTCGTCATCTTGAACTCGTGGATTGTTACGGTGTTTCTGGTCCATGATCCCAGGTTTTTGGTGAAGTCCGAGTTGTTCATAAACTTTTGTTACTTTGTATGTATAATTTTGGTTATTTTATATTCTTTGTTGTGTGTGTCCGGCCTTTGTCCCTGGATTACACTCCTTTGATTTCAGCTAGAATCTCGCTTCCTTTGAACACTGTCATAAATGTGGGGAAAAGATGTACATTGAGAAGGCGATATTGTATACTAGTGTTCCAAATGGTTTCCAGTCATTATTTAATAAACTATGGAAAATTTTTATGTGGTAATGTGTGCATTCTAAATCTTGGCTTGGAAAGAACCTTAAGAAATATCTGTTGCTTTGGATTTCGAATAGAAAAAAACATGTTAATAAATAGTATTGAATTTTAAATTTAAAAAGTAATATGTGTTTCTTTTTTAATTCTTCAACGGGTCATAGTTTTCCTTCCCTCGTTTGTCTGCCCCGGACTTGACTTTTTATGAGCAACTCGGCGGGTGTTTCTAGAAAAGCAGAGCACGCTTATCCTAACGGTGCTCCTGGTCCATGCTCCCAGTTTGCTTTTGATACTTTGTATATATGATTTTAGTTGCTTTATGTTCTTTGATGTGTATGTCTGTTTTCCATGTCTGGTCTTTGTCCCTTGATTACATTCTCTTGATTACCGCTATAACCTCGGTTCCCTTGATTACTCTTTAATATTATATACAAAAGATGGATGGAGATTAAAACTATATTAATATACAATCCAACTACATATGTATCACCTAAAATATCGAACACAATTTAATGATATTTAAAGGTAGCTTAACTCAACGATAAAGTACTTTCTCCTAGAGCTTATTAATATTTACCTGTGATTCTTGGAGTTTAGTGATGTTTGGTGTGAGGTAGTAATGTACACCTGTTAGCGAGCCACTGAGAGTCATGCCTCTAATCATTAAGATGAATAACACGACGTATGGGAATAAAGCTGTAAACCAGACAACCTACAAATTGCAAAAATTCTCATAACGTATTGGATGCATGAATTAAGACGATTTATGAGTGATTATTTCAATTTGTGTTTTATTTTGAGTGTAATACACGAGAAAACAAGACAATAATATATTCAAAAAATGTATTAACAACATTTTTTCTTGCTAATCGGCAAAAACGTCTTTCAATAGTCAAAAGAAGGAAAGTCCGTATGATAAATAGCAATATCTAGCGAAAACTGTCGCAATGGTCCTAACTTGGAACAGACATTTCCTATGGAATTTGTGGGTTAATAGCGTCTCCAGTCCACCACTGTCCTTACGGTTAATTGTTTCTGGCGTATAAGGTTGGGATGGCGATTGTATAGAATTCTTATAAGACTAACACCAAGCATCTATTCAACCAATTTTATCAAGTTATCTTATACATAAAAAGGAACGCAAACAATCAAGACACACGTTCATGTCGCGGCCAAATACATTCACTATTCATAGTTCAAACGACAATCATGTATCAATACTAAAAATGCTTTGATTATGAAATACTAACTGAATTTCTTGTTTACGTTTTGTAACATAAAAAAGTGCAAGCAAAGTCTTACCTTTCCCGATGTGTGGATTCCTTTCCACATACTGAAGTAACAAATTAAGTAGACCCCCAGAAGACACAGCATAATTTGCCAGTTAATATTACCGACGTCAAATATACCACTACTTTTGTGACTCTGCAACATACCGCGACTGAAACGGAAAAAGAAATATAAATGTACTGGAGATACAAAACATATCCTAAGGCAGATGTAACAACACCAAAGGGAAATCTTCGAAAAAAAAGGTGGAAACAATGCATTACCGATGCACTTCTCCGTCATCACAGTTCAATTGAAGTTGTTTATTTTAACGTTTGATCATTTTTTAATAAAACAATGAAGTTTTCAATTCAAAATGCTTTCTTCAAAAACGCTTACAATTAGAATTCAACCCAAACGGTACTATCATGACATTGATGTAATAAGTATACGAACTTGAAATATTCCTCTGCTGGAGATCTCCTATGTATTTCTGTAAGATTTAAAGTTCCGTTACTACTGGCGTTGCCTATTGCGATTTTTATAGGCTCAAAAATTGATGACAATGTCGTATTTCCTGTTGAATTAGCCCCTGAGGGTGGGTCACGGTAAGTTCCATCGTAACATAGTTCTGTGTTCCACTCGTGACCACAACTACTCCATGGTAATTCACTAGTGAAAGAACTGAACAAGAAATGAAGCGCCCATGCTATGATAATGTTATAGAAAAAGTCTGTGTAAAATGCTATAAGTACTACAGCCCATCCAATACCTAAAAGAAGAAGAAATGTCTATTTTAAACTTCGTTTTGCAGAAAAACTGTGAAGTGAAATTTCTTTAAAAAAGCATGTGCTTAAGGAAGTAGACCTAGGGTAAGAAATTCATGAAATCAGTGATATTTTTGTATCATATTCAATTACGCCAAAGCCTATCAAACTTTCATTTGAAACAGGATAAAATCGGTCTAAAACACTTAGATGCTTAAATGAGATTGATGTAAAATGCTGAATACAAACATTCCAATTCTAAGAGTTGTGTCCCTTACCCTAGGTCTATCTCCTTAAGTACATGTTTCTATTAGAATCAAGGAAAATGGGAAGAAAAAACTGTGCATATTTAATTTAAAATTACTCATTGATGTATGTTTGGAAATCAGTTGAGGCTTTTGACAGAGTTCTATGCTCTGAAAAACCTAATAGCTATTGGTTTCACAAAAAAACTATTTGAATGCTTTTAATTATGATGGTGCAGATAGTCAAATATTTGTCAAAAAGGTCGGTTATTCCTCTTGCCTGATGCCTACAGTTAATTACATTTAATGTGTAAGTGCAAAAGGGAAGTCAATGGGAAAGAACACAATCCCACAAACCAGAGCAAAACAGAACAGAATAAAATGACATATAACGAATTTATACTAACATGTATACAAGACAATGTATTTTCATAATATATGTAATTTACACGATAATTCACAGTTGTTAGGCAGTTTCACATAAACGATGATATCATTTGGCATTTAGAATAAGGCACATTCGTAAGACTATACAAAGTACAGCAACTAAATATTTTAACAAATATTCAAAATAAAATGTAAGCTAAAAGATGGTTTCTGGCAAAATATGCGAAACATACAGTTCAAAATTTTCGATGCCATTAATGCAACATTGTAATAATAAAAATGGTTTATTCCAGAAAAGGATCAAATTAAAAGAGGTCAAAAGGACAATAAAAAGACAATGATTTCTTACGTGGTGTTTGGGCAAGCTCAGTTTGTATTTTCGCGAGGTAAATGCAACACGTTTGCGGTAAACACTCTAGCAATTATTGTTTTATTGGAAAGCATTTCATCTTTCTCGTGGAACGAATTAACATGAAAGGGTCTATCAGAAATGGACATTTAAGAAAATAAATAATTCAGATTTGGCGCTTTAAAATCTGAAAAAGAAATGAAATAACAAACAGATGCTTGACATGCCTAGCAAACAGGGAAGCTGTATGAATGAAAATAGTGTAAATAATGCACTGTCTTCTGATATTACATTGTGCACTGATCGTCAGTTTGACAGATCTCTGGTGTTTACCAGGTTAAATCGTTTTTAGTTGTAATGTCATAATAAGCTTCCTTTTGTGACATAACGATTAAATTCACACTTAGACAACTGTTGGTTAATATGAAAGCTGATTATGTTCCATGGACCCATTTTCTTGACATAAAGTATCAAGCAGCTCCGAGCAACGTCTGCCGATGTTTAGAGCTTGATACAATATATGCAGTGGAACCTAGCTGTTCAATCTAAAATATCAAATCAGATAGTTGATTGATCTACTCACCATTTAAAAGAAGACAATTTAATGACAATTTTATGAACAAAACATGACTGATAATATATGATTCCGGAATACTAAATTGCGTCCTACATTTATTATTGCTTATACTTTATGCACAGTATTTGACAAAAAAGCTTCCAAAATGCAGTTATATATGTTTTTTTTCAATTGAAACAAGAGCACTTTTTTCAGAAATACTTTCGTATCTAATTAATGTAAAACATGTTTATTTTCAGTACCACTCCGTTAACATATCTTAAATCGTTGATAATAATCATGTAAAATTTAGTAGAGATGAGTTAAAGGTTTTCTTTTATCTTTCTCTAGTTAAAGTTGTATTCAGAAAACAGATAAATCGGTCACGGTCATTTGTGAAAATGTTCTGTATTTTCTTTGCACAATTTTGAAAACACGTCTAAAATGATTTAATATGAAGAAAAATGTCGATTACTCGAAAATAAAAACCACTGTCATTAGTTTCTTCGATAATAATTTCCACTTTAAGTTACTCTTCTTTCAGGATTATTGTTATTAGTTACAGTTCGATATAAAAGTCAGGAAGTTCATACATTCTACTTATACCGTTATAGAAAAGAAATAAAATCGGAATTATAATTTGATACACTACATTATCTACGTTTGTGAAAATACAAGGTTGTATACACATATATTTAAGTACAAGTTGTCATGTGAATCTGACATTATCAATCCATGGGTTCGGAGGGCCCACCGTGCACCCCCACGCACCACCTTCATGATGATTTTTAGGTACATTTATACCACCCATTACCGAATCAATTTATCGCCAAAGAATATTCTGATTCTTTTTTAGTATAAGCCTATATTTGTACTCAACTGACACAAAAAGCTAAGATTTGTGTGACAAAATTGTTCGAGTGTTAAGGTATTATCGTGTTGCCCAATATCTCAGCTTTGTAATGTTACCAAAAAAGTTGCGGTAAAATACAGGGTTTTGAAAAACGAAAAATGTCAATATTATTACAGCATTTATGCTTCAGTAAAAAAATGGCTTATTTGGTATTTTCTGTGTATTACTATCACGATCGATACTTCTGGGGTTCTTTTGATGACTTGTGGCGATTTTAATACTAAGAATAATTAAATAATTGTAAAAAATGCGAATGTCGATTTTCCAATAAAAAAGTCGCATAAATTCGACTGTATTAGAATCTAAAAGACGGTATTATTATCCTTGGTGTTTTTTTTCTTATCAAGCGGTTTACTATCGGTTTGTGCAATACTCGTGGTCATCATATGCGTTTCCATAATTTCATTTCGTAAAATCAACTGTGACGTCGACAAAATTGATAAGATTGTCATACAAATCAATTTAGTTGATTAATGAAATAGAATAATAATGAATAAGAAACACATACTACAATTAATTTCCTGCAAAACATAATATTGATAATAATGATTATAACAATATCTTATTTCGATCATCTACTTTCGTCATTTCATTTTCAAATTCTTATAATTTAATACAGTTAATGATACATAATGCATTTTGATCCTACCTAATGTTGTTGGAAAAAATAGAAAATTATTCCTTTTTATCTTAAACATATGTTGCAAACATTTCATTTTAAGCCTTCTATGATAAATTTACCTTTTTCCGTTATCATACTATATCAACTTAGCGTTGTAAAGTATTGATAAAAAATCATTTAAGATTATAATTCAGTTTTGCGTTTCAAAAAATCTACATTTTCCAGTATTTGCATTGGGATACGAATATATATTTGAATAAACTTTACAAGTCTATATTAATTTTTCGATATAAAGTCAGATTTTGCAATTTTGCTGAAAGATTTCTTTTGGTTTTGACTCAGTTTTATTATTTTATCGCTAAATGAATATGTTGATCACCAATTAAAACTATTACGTATGTAAAAGTAAAAACCATAGCACTTTAGCAAACATTTAGGTACTTTGTCGTTTTTTCCCAAACAACCTCTTCATATAGTACTATATTGAAAAATAAATTAAAAACTGTTTCTCTTTAAATCACAGACACCAATCTTCCGTGCAGCCCTTTATTGGTGGACCCGACACTAATATAGTGTTTTGGCAATTAATTACCTTTCTGCAGGTGTAAAGTGAAATTGTAAATAGATTAGTCGTCCTAGAATTATTTTTCAAAATTTTTGGATTGTTGCAAACAAAATAAATTAAACAGATATGTTCTTGCACAGTTGTGATAATCCAAATTACAAGTAACTGAAATATTTTCAGTCCAATGATTGTAACATTACAGTAAATTACTATGAAAAATAGCTTGCATGTGTGGAAGATAGTGTGCCATACAAATTAATTTAGGCATCTGAAAATATTGAAAAGTAAATTATTGTGGAAACAGTATTTGAATTTGAGGATGGGATGCATGGATGATAATGTTTCATGCTATGTTATTTTTAGGAACATATTTCAAACTGACAAATTCCTTCTCATTTTTGCAACTATCTATCTGCCATAGCAACAGTGTATTTCCATGATTCATCCAAGGTGATTCTATACGCAACATTCGTTCATAAATGATAATAAGGACTTTGAGAAAAAAATAGCTAAAATAGAGAAAATAATATAAGAGGATTTGAAATTTAAAAGAAGAGACTTACTGCAGGAAAAGCAAAAGACAAGGACAAACAGTTTATCTTTGATCTTGGGTAGAAGATATAAACCATGTTTAAAGGAAATAAATGAAAAAAACAACCTTCTGAAATATTGGCACTTACTAAATTTCAATGAAACTTGTCGAGAATTGTTCTAAAAAAAACCCAGTAACATTAGAAAAATCATGAGCCAATATGACCTCTGATGTGAGCGACCTTGAAGGAAAGTCTAATCACACTAACAAACAAAACAAAAAAAACCAAAACAAAACAAAACACAAAACAAAACAAAACAATCAAACAAACAAAAAAAAAAAAAAAAAAGCACAAACAAAACAGAAAAAAACAAAAAAAACAAAACAAAACGTCCCATTATACACCTAAAGAAAGGTAATTGATTGCCGAAATGCTGAATTATTGTCGGGTCCAGCAATAAATGGAAGTGTGAAAGATTGGTGTCAAGTGATATTAGATAAACTTTACCTGTCGATATACTTCACAAGTCGATATAAACTTAATAGTCGGTATAACCCTAGATATAGTTATTTTGTTTTTCAAGCTATTCACTTACGAACAGAGTGTGACGTAGTTTTAATATATTTTCGTTTTCTAAATGAAAAAGGATCATCCAATAAATCTTTAAAGTGAATAAACATCTTAACATTTTATGAAACATTTAGGTACTCGCGTGTCACTTTTTTCTAACAACTTCAACATAAATCGCTTAAATTGTAAATTGTATAAAAAATGTAAATATGTTTATAGAAAATTTACCGGAAATACAATTGATTTTGTATATGCATGTATTATGAGGTAGGTGACCCTGTAAGAGTATGAAGTTTAATGTATTGATATTTTTATGCCTAATATAGTTTTCCATTAACTAAGATGTACTTTTCTCCATAATTTAACAAATTTAAGACGTGAGCTATAAACATTTTGTTCTCTTCAAAGAACCGAAATTTAAAAAGATTCACACTCGGTATAACAAATTAACTTCCTGTCAGACTGAAATCGGTATCTCAGTGCTTTTAAGGTCAAAGGTTAAATTAGAATGGATTACCGTTCCTCTGCTATAATGTAAAAATTCCTTTAGGACAACAATCATCATATCGATGCACATGCTTTCTTTTCGTTGTTTACTATTTTGATGTTATTCCGTGTAGTTATATCATAAATTTAATTGTTACTAGAGATAAAAACGACAATCTCAGTTAATAATTCAATTATCTACACAGACCAATAACCTACAAGACCAATAGCCAACTCCTTGTTAACTTCGTATCACTCTGGTATTCTAAAGGTTCTGTTATACAAGATGTGAAAAAAAATCAAAGGCATGAACGTTACTTATTCCTAATCCGAAAAGCTGCTTATGGTATGCTTTACTAAAGAAGCGCGGTATAATACTGAATGTTGCAGTGGTGTATATACCTTTTGCGCAAGAGAATACAAACCCCTAACACAAGAATTCCTAATACTAATCTTATACAAGGTTCGGTTTGCTATACACGTCTTTCAACAAGGAAGTTTTTCATTATGATTATCAAATTACCATTGTACTCCGTTTGAATCTTATGTGCGGCTCTCATGGTTGTGAAACCGCCGCATAGTCACCATGTTTTCCTACTGATCAGGTAGTGTAATACTTATTTTGACAGATTTATTTTGGACTTGACTTGATTATGAATCGGATTAGTGTTCGGTAATTGTGCTGTTACCCTTATTTCCCAATTATATAATTACTAAAGTTCATAGAATATTATGTGTTTTTACCGCATTCAAGAGTCATAGTGCAAGCCTATTACACGCAATATCAAAAAGCGTTTTCTTTTAATTCGCAGAGTAAAACAGAAGCAAAGGTTACATTTCTTGCACTGGATAAATTTTTGCTTCTTTGGTATAAGCGGGATGGGGATTTTGAAATTTTTGAAATTTGAATTTTATTTGATTTAATAAAAAATAAAGGATAAAGTATTTACAATCATAAAATTTTAGTTGATAAGGTTATGACATAAAAAGACAATTGCAATGAGGATTCTCTGCGGAAAATAGGGAATGGTATATAGTATAAATGGAAAGTCTATACAATTCAAGAGCAGTAATGATAATAACATACAGAATATGACGTATAAGTAGGATATGATATCACAGTGCAAACTTTACCTTTGAATAATGGACAGAGTCCTCCCCAACAAGTAATGGCTCCAGTTCTATTAAACTGTCCTAAAGCTAATTCCATGTAAAATAAAGGAATGCCTGCTGCCAATAACATCAACGAATATGGTATAAGAAAGCAACCTGAAATTAGAAATATATGTTATGGCTAATTAAATGATAAAGCAGAATATATGGAATTATTATGCATTATACCAACATAAAGATGTGCTAAAAGTTTATATGTATCAGTGCATTATTTCGTCCTGCCTATTTTATTATGTATTGTGGCGAATAACGAACTAAAACATCGGCAGGCTACGGCTATTCAAAACAATTAAACAAATTAGCAAATTCAATCTCACATAGCAGTGGTCGATTTCACATACATAAAAAAATGTAAATGTAAAATTTGTAAGATATGACGTCATAGTAGATCAATGTATTGTGACGCCATAACTTACGACTTATTTTATTCTTATTTTTTTGTGTAAAGGGCTTTAGATTCTGCATCAAAACTAATTCTTCTAACTAAAGCGCTATAAAGAGTAGTTGTTACATTCATATGTTTGAGTGAAGAAACTTGTAGGAACCATATCTTCGTCACCTTAAATTTGCATGCAGGTTGATTTATACTGGCGATTGAAGTCCATTTGAACTTTTCGCAGACGGCTCGCTTGAATAATACGGGATCTATAATTGGGCATTAATGGAATAAAGATGGAAAAATGTTTTACTAATATATATTAAAGAAACCTGTGTGGAAATCGTTACTAGTAGTGTTTTGAAATCCTAAAAAGTTCTTTCTCAATCCCGTTCGCCAGCCTATTGCCGCTTCCTGATTTATGACGTATCACTAATAAAACATATTTGCTCTACCATATAGGATTTGAAAACTACTATTCATTACATATCCACAAAACTGTTTTCTATTGTACTGTGCTAAATTTCTAGTTGCAAAAACTATTGACCAAATTTTACGACAAACGTGACGACTTTTCATTCAGAAATGTCAACTTTCCTTTCATCTGTGGCAACATCCCTTCGGCACCTGCGTATGGAGTGTTCATATCACAACTCATACGTTATGCCAGAGCTTGCCAAAACTACGCAGCCTTTTTGTATCGCGCTAGAACTCTAATAACAAATAGGCTTCTGGAACAGGGTTATGTTGCTACAAGATTGAAGTCATCACTACAGAAGTCATCATGAACTCGTGGACCGTTATGGTGTATCCATCTGCACCATGAAAACTGATTTATTCAACGGGTCATAGTTTTCCTTTCCACGTTTGTCTACCCCGGACTTAACATTTTATGAGCAACTCGTGGGTGTTTCTAGAAAAGCGGAGCACGCTTACCCTATCGGTGTACCTGGTCCATGCTCCCAGTTTTTAGTGGATTCCGAGTTGCTCATTTGCTTTTGTTACTTTGTATGTATGATTTTAGTTTCTTTATGTTCTTTGAAGTGTATGTCTGTTTTCCATGTCTGGTCTTTGTCCCTGGATTACATTCTTTTGATTACCGCTATAACATTGGTTCCCTTGATTACTTTTGCATAGTGTGGCTCATGTGTAAAAGCCTTGAAATAGCGAATATACCTCAATGCTGGACATGTATACCAAGCAGTAACACTGGTTAAAGTTACCTACCTCCTCCATTTTTATAACAGAGATGTGGGAAGCGCCAAACATTTGCTAAATCTACAGCGAAACCAATAACAGAGAGTAAGAAATCTAGTTTTTTGTTCCAAGTTTCTCTTTCCTCCCCATCCCCTTTCTTTTCATCTTCTTTTTTTGGTAACTTCACTCCGTCCTTTAGTGGTAACTTCTCCATGTTGGAATTGGCTACGTGATAGAAAAACAAAATTAAAACATTTGGAAAATACCAAGATCGAAATAATGGAATTATGCTTAAAATGTACTTCAATGTTGAAGAATACATCAATAAACATATAGCGAACAGTAAACCAAAATTAATACAGTAAAAACTAAACCAAAACACAAAACAGTAAGGATTAAAAAATAAAGTGAATATTCAACTTCAGGTCATCGACTGATATTGAACACAATGTCAGGGGCAGAACTAGAATTTCATGAAAGTGGGTGCTCCAGTCACGGAATATACTAAAGGGAGGGGCCCAGCTATTACTTGCTCATTTTTTGCTCAAATTTCGGGCAAAAATATTCTTCTCATACATTTTGCTTGGTTTTGAAGATGATTGAAACTATACTCAAATGCGAAAATTTAGATCGGGTACGTTGTTATGTTTTAAAAATAACAACGAACCAAATTTTGAACTTAGTTAACGTAAACTGATATAATTGGCCAGCAGCCGAGAAGAAGACCAATGAACGCAGAAAGCTGCAGAACAATAACAGTCTTAACAATAATGTAATCATGTTATAATACTAATGCTACCATCAATATCTGTTGAAAGATAATTGCAGAAAAATGGCACCAATATGCGCCCATGGCACATTTAGCCATTATGTGACTGAGGTATCGATATTAAATTGCTTTTTAGCTGTTTAATTCAATTCGAATGCTATTTTATGCTAAATTTACTCTAACTAACAAACAAGCATTAATTGATCGTTTCAGTGAGTAAACAGTTATATAAAGAAGTATTTCCATTTTTATATCAAAGTTCAGACAGCCTAACGGCTTAATGTTTGGCGACATTGAATAGATGCGATGGGCCATTTATTGTGATTTTATTAAACTTCTATATGTTTTTTTTCTGTAGATTGAAGTTGTTATCGTCATTATGAGTACACCAATAATGTTTATGCAGCTGTTTTGGCGCTAATGAAAGAAAATATCCACTAGGAAACGAAAGGAACGCAACATAAAGCCGCTTTTTAAGCATAAAATTATTTTTGAAATTAGGTCGAACTTATAATGTATGTCAATGTATGGAAAAGCAACGACACCAAAGCCAAGGCTCAAATATGAAGGAATATAACAATGTAAAGCAAGAACAAACACAAGATAAAACCTCTAAGTGTCACGTATTATTAAGCGTCTTCTGGGTAATCAAAGATTCTAGCAGAAATTAAAAGAATGCGATGCAGAGACAAAGACCAGACATGGAAAACAAACACATACAGCAAAGAACATAAAATAACAAAAATAACAAAAACAAAGTAATAAAAGTAAATGAGCAACTCGGACTCCACTAAAATTGGGAGCATGGACCAGGTGCACCGGTAGGTAAAGTACCCTCTGCTTTTCTAAAAACACCAGCCGAGTTCTATATACATATAAATAAAATATAAACTAAAACATTCTGACCGGATTGCTCCCCTTGCCAAAAAAAAAAAAAAAAAAAAAAAAAAATAACATTAACAATCAATTTTTCGAAATATGTTTTAAACAATTATTTTTTTGCACAAAGTAAGGACATTATTTGATGCTGGAAAAGAGTCATAAATAAAAATGATGATAATAATGATAAAATTTCAAAAAAAAATTAGATATAAAAAAAGCACAGCTTCTATTTTGCACACCGGCAATGGTTTGTTTCACTGAAACCCTGAAAAATGGTTTAAGATATATGTTGTTCTTGTTACAGACTACAAGCAAAACTACTTTATCCAGAAGTGTTATAAAGATAATAGATAATTATTTACCAAACATTTTATGAGCTGATGAACACAGAACCCCCGGCTTTGCGATATTGTATGTATATTCAATTAGTTCAAAGTGTCTGTTTATACAGCTTTTATCTGATTCGTCAACTCTTAAAGTGTTTAGCACCGTTCAGCAAATAATCAATAACAGCTATAAAGCAATACGGATATTTGACATGACCGGATTGCTTCTGATGTTTATGTTCTCACCGAGTTGTGTTTGCAATATATAAGTACTCACTGGCGGGAACTAAATAAATAACTTGATCTGAATGGCTCAGAATTATTATTTTTATAATCTTAATGCAAAAAATATTGATTTGCAGTAAGGCATATTGTAAAATCCCTTGTAAACCTGTTAAGAAATGTATCCTGGCCTTTGATAATATTCCAGAACAAGTTATTTATTTAATCGAAGCAGGAAATATGTCAGGCTTGGTAAACAAGCTTTGTTCATACACAATAAAAAACAGGTTTCTTAGACTTTGACAGGGCAAAGTTAACTTAGTTCTTGGCAAACAGTTTTGGGTTTCTTCAAATAACGGGTGTAGGTTAAATATAAAAAAATAGAAAACCGATAAAATGAACAAAACAGATAACAATAATTGAATGATTTATTTGTTATTTTATACGAAGTTAAAAACAATATGCATTGAAAATCTACCTAATATTTGCTTTTTTTACAGAAACATTGACCTAAAACATCAATCCTGTAACATATTGAAGTAAAGGACTGGTATAGTATTTAATCGTGTTATCCAATTAAGTGCTATTGCATGTAAGAATCAAGCAGTATCATGGAACGGGAATCTCACTTCTCTGACAGTGCAATAGACCCCAAGGTCCAAATTTTAAGACCAAGCTCTGTTGATATTTCCAAAAGGTATGTGCAACACTTTCCCGTAAAGAATTGGCTAAAATATTATGGTTTTTACGGGAAATTGTTGCATATACCTCGTGGAAGTTTCAACTGAGACTGCTCAGAAATTAACACGGAAGGGTTTATTTCAATATTTTTGACATTGAAGTAAGGATAAGAAACGGTACTCTCATATCTTCTTAATATATTGTTTTTAAATTTCAATGGAATTCAGGGGAAGTAACTCTTTCATAAAGAGCAATTTACTAACATTCTATCAAATATATATTTCTTATTATTTAAATGTTGGTATGACCAAATAGTGGCTATTTTGTATTAAATGAAACTTGTGTGGAATATTTCTCTGGGATCGGATTTTTTTCGCAGAGTTTTACCTGATTCTTACAACGACTTCACTTTATATGATTTATTTATATAATTTTACCCTACCGGTGCACCTGGTCCATGCTTCCAGTTTTTAGTGGCGTCCGAGTTGCTCATTTGCTTTTGTTACTTTGTATGTATGATTTTAGTTACTTTATGTTCTTTGTTGTGTATGTCTGTTTCCCATGTCTGGTCTTTGTCCCTTGATTACATTCTTTTGATAACCGCTATAATCTTGGTTCCCTTGATTACTCTTTTACATGGTACGGAATTCTTCATTTTTACGTCATGAATATAGCTAGCATTACAAATGAATCACAATATTTAAAAGCCATTTACAGTAAATATCATAATGTTATAAACAATTTACATTTTTAAAAAAGTGTACAGCTTGAGAACATTATCGGAATTTAAATTTTCAAGCAGATATATATTCTGGCGTGAAATAGAAAAACATGTAGTCCTGATTTTGTATGAATTAATAAAATCGAAAGATGTAAATTTTAATAGATATTTTAACCAAGCATAATCACTTCCCCTTTTCTGTCAGTATGCAGTCTGGCAATTTTTCTCAAATATGTTAAACACTAACGTCTGAGAATATTATAAACAGCATATCATGAGATAATAAAATCTAAAGATTCTAAATGAAGTATCGTTAGAAGATAAAAAAATTGTCGCACTTAAGTATATTCAAGGTTTTATGGCACTAATGCGTAAACTGATTGAAGAGGGCATTTCCTGGCTCTCATCACAACATTCTGTCTTTCACAAATAGCTAATTTAAATCAAATATGAAAAATTGAAATTCGCCTTTTCCTTCTCTTTCTCTTATTGACAACTATAACAAAAAACTTAAATAGCCATTTCTTTTCTCTGTTTGATAATTCCTACTTACCGTATGGAGTTACCTCCCCATGCGGGATCAACGTCTTTGGGCTCGAATCAACGTCAGCGTTATTCATTGTACACTCGTTACGTCATAATGCAAACCTGTTGGTGAAACAAACATCAAACGTTAGATTATGTCTTTACCATCTGTTGAATACGCTAATGTTATAAAAATCCGTCTTGCCCTCATCCCAATTGCTGCTATTTCTGCTATTGTAAATTCAACGTACTACTTTACACAATATCAAAGATCTATCTGAAATCAATGTCGATTTAAGCTCAGTATCTTTTATCTGATGCAGATGCCGAAACTTGTGATTTAACTCCAATTAATATAAAATCTGGCTATACAAATAACTTCAGATATCAAAGCGGTTACAAATTTTTCTAATGCTTTTCTATACAATCAAGGCTAAAGTTAATAGATAGCTGGTACCATTTTCATCGTTAAAATTCAATATAACTCAGAATATTTATATTTAAATCTTTTCATGTAATGTGAAATTTAAAATCCTAGAAATGGTATGTAAATGGTTTAATCAATGGATGACCATACTCCTGCTTAAAATCTTTTGAGTGTAATGAATAATTATCAAACTTGAATTGGTATTCAATATATCCACTTGTGGTAATACTAATATTATCAATGCCTTGATTTAAAGTGATACTACGTGTTTTTGTAACCAACCTTTGTCATTTGAATTGCTTTGAAAAAGTGCCATGGATCTGTGAGTCATTCAAATGTAACTATTCAGAGACATAACGGAGGAAATTTTGAATCGCGTCAGTTCAAAATGCATAGAGGTACAATGATAAGTTTTAACTTAGTGATTGTTTTTCATATGTCCATGCATTATTATCCAATCTGTTCTTTTCTGTTGAATAATATACGTATGTAGCGATTTTGTAAAAGGGATTGGCGCTATAAAAATGAGATTTCAGTCTGTTTTAGTCAATGCATAAAAATAATTTTTTTTCAACAAAGGGGTATCCCATACCCTGGAACACCCTTTAATCCCCATTGAGAATATTATTAAAAACATAATTATTGATGCAGTTGTATTGAATTTCTAAATAAGATGACTTCGGTATGATGATTCTCTTTGATCATCCTTTAATATCTTTCTAAAATAATTTTAAAGTATTTTGACAAGTTTTACGTAGATTTCTCCACATATGATGCGCCCTGTTCTTAAATAACAAGTTATGAATATCCGAAGCCGATTTTTCAGTTTTCACATACTTCAGTAATTCATCTAAGTTTGTTAAGAAACTTATTGCTAAAATTTTAAAAGGACTAAATACATGTACTTTTGTCTTATTGCAAGCGAATATCTGACGAGCATGTTGATTACAAGATTTCATAAATAAAAGCGTTTAAAATATATTATCCTAATCTTCCAAATAAAATGGATTAAGTCATAATTGCCGAAGGCCTTTTCCCGTAAGCGGCTGACACTGGTATGTATCACATGAGACACAAACTTTTCACTGTGTCACCTTTTCGTTGGCAGTAGAATGAAAGGGTCTTAAATGTACAATCAATGACAAAGAACAAATTAAATAAAATGTAATAATGATATGGAATCATACGTTGGAGGAAACGTCAATGGATGATTTTACTTCCCATAAAAAATATTGACCAACTACATATTTTAAATTTTCTAGATTTGAAACTAAAAAATGCCGTACATTACTTGACAATGATGAAAGAAATATATTACTTAAAAATAATTGCGTTTTCACTCAGTATATTAGCGCAACAAACTATTAATTGGCCTCACTCTCTTTTTCGTTATGCATTTTATTTGCATTTTATTTGTATTTAGTTCAATTTTACCTTTTAAATATGACTATTGTCCACTTTTTTATTACCTCTAAACGAATAATGACCCACATTTCATCATTTGTTCGTACACACTATTTTGAAAGACACGACACCGTCTTCCACTCAAAACAGAATACTATTACATTTCCGTCAATGTACACATATTATTGCAATGTCAGAGTTACCGAACTTAGAAGACTCAGTATGGCATTTTCTCATAATCAGTTCCTAAAATAATATTGTTACAGGAAATGTATCATACAATGATGCTTCGGTATCATCTCGATATCAAATAATAGCAGTATTTCTAGACCCTAATAACGTTGATCTAGTATTGGATAAACTTGGTTGTATTGTTCCAACTCTTTATTATATCGAAGATTTGTGGTAAAGTATATTTAGTCCAATAGAACACGTCAATTTTAATCCACTTGCTAGAATTACGAGACACAAGTATTTGTATTTCATTTATTGCATTCCCTATAGTAAACGTATATGACTCTTGAAAGCTGTACGATTCACTAAAATTATCAATCATAATTTGGAGTTTTGAGGCTCATTGACATGTTTGAACTAACTAAGGATTTTTCTCGGATTAATTGAATAATCGGAATAAAATCAAAATAGTGAACAATGGCCTGACAGAACTGATCTTGTATCTAACCCATTTCTGGAACATTTGACTTTTAAAATAAATAAATCATAAATACCAATTTGATAACAAGCTAAAGAGAATATTTCAATTATTACAAACAGAGTTTCCTATTGCATTGTAATTGATATCATTTTGTGGTTTTATTTAACGATAATTGTTCAATATTTTAACAATGTCTAAAACAATATAATCAAAATACTTGATAAATCACGCTTATTTGCTGAAAATAATAACAGAATTTGTGTTTTGTTTCCTATTTCATAGATTATGGTTAATTGAATCGCATGTATGAACAAAACGATTAAGATGCATAAAATCCTGGAAGAGTAAAACCTGTCTAAACAAAACCGCTTCAGGCGTTTGGTTTACCATGGTACAAAATCGATTTAAGGAGGTAGACCTAGGGTAATAGACATAAATCTTTATACCAGTGATATGTTTGTATTATATACAATTTCACCAAAGCCTTTCAAGATTTCCTTTGAAACAGAATAAAATCAGTCCAAGTTACTTTGTTGCTTACATTAGATTGATGTAAAATGGTAAAGACAAACATTTCAATGATTTGTAACAGTTGTGTCCCTTCCCCTAGGTCAACATCCTTAAATTGATCTAAAGGGCGTGCTAAAGTGTCTGGTTAAGATAGGTTTGGGATTATTCAGAGTTCGATTCAAACATGTTTCAAAAGTGTAATTTTATAACAATTGAACAGGTTTAATCAAAGAAGAGATCAACAGCAATAAATTATCTTAAGTAGCACTCATAAGAATCATGCAAAATGTGATACATGGTTTGAAAGCCTACATATTTTTATTTTTGATATCTTGTTTAAAATGCTTTAGTAAACAGAAATTAAAATTTGGTTTTTCATATAACCCGTGCTCATAGGAGATAAAAATTGTATAGAATGCACTGTAGAATTCAAACGTAAGGCAGATAACTCTGTAAATGTCACTCAAATATAATAGAATCTATTGGATTTTCAATGTTGATTATCTCCTAAGACCAGGCAGATTTGAATGATTGAAAACACATTTCATAATATAGACCCATAAAAACAACTTAATTACAAAAATAAAAATATGTAGCTATTTTTGGGGTGTATCACATTTTGCAGAATTTGCATGATTCTTACAAAGACAGCTACTTAAAACATCTGACTTTTTTCGTTAGTACTGTAATTGTTTGCTGTTATTATGTATGTTGCGTTGCATTAGAAAGTTAAACTGCACATGTTTAAACTATATGTGAAATCACAGTATTATGTTTGTCTTAATTTGGACAAAAGTAAACATCTTTTAACTCTTCAACAAAGAGTTACTGTGTTCTCTTGATCAGGGATACTATCAATCAAATGACGAAACTGTAACTTTGTTCATACTCTCCCGGCGGGTGTTTCTAGAAAAGCAGAGGATGCTAACCCTATTGGTGCACCCGGTCCATGCTCCCAGTTTTTAGTGGTGTCCGAGTTGCTCATTTACTTTTGTTACTCTGTATATATTATTTTGGTTATTTTATGTTCTTTGTTGTGTTTGTCTGTTTTCCATGTCTGGTCTTTGTCCCTGGATTACATTCTTTTGATTTCCGCTAAAATCTCGATTCCTCTGATAACTCTCTCCTTTGCTTCTATGTGTAGCAGGAGATTGATGTTTGATTCTATATTCTGATATTCAGAGAGAAAGGCAATGTTTGGCCTATTGTACATGTATATATATAACGGTAATACCGTTCCCTTGATCTAACCTCCAATGAACAATTAAAACGAGGAATACATAATCTGTCAATGAGTCACCAGAAAACTATTATTCGAATGAATCTTCAGGTCCTTTGACCACAGCATTGCTTCATTAAATACCTTTAATTTTATTGATAGGGATTGGTCTACTTAAAAGTGATATGATATCATGATATACCAGTTTTATGTTATAAGTTTCTATTTTCTTTAAATCGTAAATAAAGTAGAAAGCTTTTTGTTAAAGAAATAAAGAGTAATCGTTTAATGAACTATCCATTTGTATAAATCGGCCTTTCACCATTCGTTCTACGTACGACTACAAGCAGGAGCACTTTATATGACTTCCGGTGTTCGGTGCGTTGTACATTTTCCCGCTTTAATTAAACTTACTCACCGGGACACTTATTTGAAAATATTTCCTTTCGATATTGATTTTAAATTGGTAAACTTTAACAGAAAAGAAGGAATTTGATCTAAAGCATTTTACTGATATAATCAACGTTACTTCTGCTTATTTTCTCAATACATAAGTACAAACTAATAGTTGAATATCATGCATATATTGCGGAATATTCCTCAAGTAAAACTTCTAATGACGTAGTGACTTTGAAAGGGAAATAATTTTGCTCGTGTGTATTCGCAGTTTGTATTAAATATCACATGCCCTTTTAAGTAAAGGTTCGTCAAAGAATCATGCACAGATTGAAAGTGAATATTTTTTGTCGAATTTCTAGCAAGTTTGAATGCACCTAATAAGACCTTTTAGTGATATGAGAACCAATATAAGTGATGTAGGTAGTTGAGAATGGAGGAAAAATCTTAGAGTTGTGATATGTCAAAAAGGCTGGTAAATGTGTTGTTTCACATACATAGAAATAAAAAAAAAACAACGCAAAAACTTTAAAAAAAAAAAAAGAAAAAAAATCACCAGTAATAAAATTAGACTTATGCTTGATGGAGATAAATTTTAGCTGTCACGTGACACCTTTCTAACAGTCTTATTGGTCAACTCATGAAATGACCAATTTCCTCATTCATGGGGTCACCATAGGGGAAACTTTGGCCATATAAATCATTTTATTTTCAATAAATTGTTATTCAACTGAATGTTTTGCCTAATCGCATTTCATTCCTAACATAAGGTATAACTCTTATTTATTATTTTTTTTAATTCCCAGTAAGACTTCATGTAGATTTATGGTTGTTTCGATATATGACAAAAATCAACGTCCTATCACCATTTCCTTTATTTGCATGATTTTTAAGTGGAGCTGTATTTTAATGTCATAGACCCTTTTAATATTACAACTTGTTTGACTTCAAGATTTCCTATCTTATATCCTTTGACACAGTTTTTAAAAATCGCTCATGAAGTAAAACTACAATGGTAATTAGTTATTGTTACAAAATGTGGTGAATGCATGATGGGTAAATTTGAATGCATGATGGGTAAATTCAGCAGTTTTTGGACAATGAAATTATTAAGGAAAATGATGCATATCGAATTAATTTAATCGTTATGATTGCAATGGATATCTTTCATTACAGTATTATATCTAGTAAAAGCATTAAAAAAAGAACAGATTAAAACCCATTTTAGTCCTATTATTGTTTTTTGTCTAAATTCAAAGAGATTGTAGTTTTAGGAAGAGGTGTCTAAACAAAAAAGTGATTAAGTTTTTTGTTTGCAGTAGTGCACTCACAAAGTAAGCCTTCATTAAAAGTCACATGTCTTTATTTGGGTAAATAAAAAAAACTTTGTGTAAGAATTTTACGGATGTAGAGCACTTTTTCGTACCTCCAAAAAGATACAAACTCATTCACATAAGATTGCATTCAAAGTTCAATTTCGAGCGTAGACCATGTTTTACGGTAAGCTGAGCGATCTCTGCTTTTCTAGAATCGCCACAAAATAATGCGATCAATTCTGTGAATACCTACTATCAAAACTATTCAAATGAATTACGTTTAGCATAATATGTATTCCAATATTACGCACTGGGGAAACTCTGTACATGTGTTAATTGAAACCTCTAATCAGCAACATTAGAACCAAATACTTTGAAAGTTTAAGACCAAAAAATAGAGAATAAAAAATGAAGTACTGAAAATATTGAAACACGAATCAAAATCCAGCACCGATAAATTTTATCTAAGTTTGTCAAGGGAGGTACATCATAGTTGCTGTCATGTTTAATACATGAAATAAAGCTTCTGGGGAGGGGGAATTACAGATTACAGATTATAGATAAAAAATTATATTTAAAATGATTCCTGTTTTGTAATACGATGTTTAAAGGACTTTTCCATAAAATAACGTTTTCACTAAATGTTGTTTTAAAATACAATCTAAGTACTGGCACTGAAAATGTCCAGGAATAAAATTAATAACTTTGAACGGAACAGATTTATCAATGAAACCCGTTATATGGGAGCAATCAAAGAACTTTGCTTGTATATCAAAAGTATGATCGTTATAATACTGAACACCTAAAACAGTACCAATTTACAACTACAAATCGGTTAACATATATAAAATTAAGATGATTTGATTTAACCTTCAGACACTAAAAAAGTATATAAAGAATGGAAAATAAAACGAATGTAATTAAAAAAGCCTAATAGTAAAATATTTCCTTATTTTTTGTATTTCAATGAACTTGAATATAAAAAAACTTACCAAAATGTTTATTGAATTAATGCCAATATTTCATGAAATTCTGTAGGTAATCACATTACTATCCGTTTGTTATGTAATAAAAAAGTCAAATAATCCATGGTCAGATTCTCACGCTAGAACGTCAAATTTAAGCCACGCAAATCGACAACACGGTGCTCGAGTCACGTGATCTGCAAAAAATAAAGAACAACAACAATTAATTCTATCAATATTCATACCATAATAGTAAAGTTTAAAAATGAATACATCGATAACTTTTTGATGATATAATGTTTTTTTTCAGTAAACACCAGCTTGCGATTTAAATTAAATATTAAATGATTCAGTATCGAGTTTTCTAAGAATCATGCCGACAAAGTTCCACTGGTCAGTTAAAATAACAAATAACTGATATTGATCACAATGCAATCACATGCATCAGTTTAATTACCAATTTGTCGGTCCACTTTATTTGGTTTTTTTCCAGAGTTGTTTGTTTCCATTTTTCCGAGAATCATGTTTAACATTTGTATTTGTTAGTAGATTAAAATCCAAATACACCCATTTTGGTTACATGCTATTTGTATTGTGATAATTGTTTGTCGGTTTCTACTTTCTGTGGTCATTTGAATTTACAAATTATTTATCTTGATCCCAGTATAACTTCATTCATTACTTTTCACTTATTAATCCACTAAATTTCTTATTTCACAGATTTTTGTAAGTATTGACTTTTCTGAGAAACATGTTTCACATTTGTATTTTTTTCAGCTGATATGATAAATTACGGATCTTGATTTTAATGTATGTGCAATCATTTATTATTGTTATTCCTTCATATGCTCATGTTATTTGCCATCTTAAAGTTCTTTGTTGGGTTCGACTGTTATCAAAGTTCCATCAGTCAGTTAATCATGAATTGCATTATCTATTCCTGATCTGTGTCAGCACGAACCAGTTATTTTCCATTTATTCATTTAAGGTTTTAATATATGAAACTTAACACAAAGGTCCATTTAACTAATTAACTCTACTGTCCATCTTATACTTTTAAATCATACAGAAATTTGTATGTGTCGGGGTACAAGTGGAGACCAAAGATTTCGAAAGTTAGAAGGAGTATTTTCGGTCACTGTTTGTCCAAATAGTGTACGAGTTACATTTTTAATACATTGTTTTCGACAAAGAAGACAAGGTTTCAACCGACGGAAAACCTCTTTCTCATATATTTTCTCTCCAATCTGCATATCATCTTGACATAAACGTTTATGTTCGAACAGGTCATCTCTAGACATTACAAATTAAAAATATCCATGCGGTAGCTAGCGACAATCTTTCATCTCTCACTAATCGCTGCAGACAGACTTTCCGAAATTCTCGGACATTATTCCAATCAAACGTTATTTGATAACCATATAACGTCGCATTAAATCGTTCAAGCTTTTCCGACTTTGCAAGATTTTTGCATTTTTAGAAAAGTCTGGCTGCAGCGCCTAGTCACTTCGAATGGCAGACGCTGTTAGGGAGCTTGATAACTTGATTGAAAGTCTGTGCTATTAATATGAAAAAAGTAAATCGTGTGATAAACCTTGGAAATAATTTATTATTAATTATGTAATAATTGTTTTTTTCTTTGTAAACTCAAGTCCACAACTTTATTACTCGTCATAAATTATAACTCCGGGAAGTTAAATGGAAATATATTGAAAATAAATCGATATTGATGTATATTTACAATGACAATTAAAATGTAATGACGAAATAAGCAATACTATGCTTACTGTATATTATATGACTCTCTTGTCGTTTTAACAAATATAAATATAAATGTATAATTGGTCTTTAGCTTAATATGACGTTATAAGGAAAAAGAGGCACTGTGACATAATTGATTACGTTTAATTTTACACTTACGAATGTTTTTGAAATTAGCAACTATTGTTAATCGTACAAGGATAAGAAACGTCAGTAAATATACGCATCACTTAACCAAATCTAAAACGGAATATTTAATATTTTAAATCAATGTCGTGTATTAATGCCTAAAAAAAGTCCATAAAATCACCACCTTTCTCATCACAAATGTCAATTTTATGTAAACTTAACAACTATCAAACAAACTAAACACAAACCATTTTGCACAATTTTTAAGAAGACTGGTACTTAAATATCCAGTAATTAGCTCTGTTTCATAATAGTTATTTGAAAATCCGAACTTAATTTACAGCGCGAGACAAAATGCATTTATTCATCAGGGCACTTATCATTGTAACATGAACCGTGTTAAGTACCGAAGGACCACAAAGTGTAAAATTCATCCAAATTGCTTTAATGTGGCTGAAAATGTATCAGTTGGTCCTGTGGTACGGGGAAAGAGTAACTAACGAGCAGCTTTAATGGTCTAGCGAATCTATCGCTCGGAGATATTATAAACACATTAACAAATCGATGGGATATCATCGAAAGATGTAAAATTATTCCTCATCGCCGAAACTATAATAGTGGTTTATTGACAAGCATCTTTTACACTTAAATAAGTCAACAATCGTGTTAACAGAATAGTTAGCGAAACCGTTCCAACAATAAATACATATAATGATGTTTTGTAATAGTAAAAAATGTAAAGCATTAAGGATATAATAATTGTTAGTAATCAATATCAATTGTTTTACACATTTATCTTAGCTTATGGTAAATGGAAATAGTATTCGAGAGGATAGAAAAGGCCGTAACAAGGGCTTGAATTCATTAAATTACTATTTGCATGCTTATTATAATTGATCTAATAATATAATATAAGCATGTTCATATGATAAAATGGAATTCAACGGTCACATTAAAAGTTGAGGCATGACGAAATCTTCACTCTCTTTTCATGACTAAAACAAAGCGTTCTTAACCCTTAGACAATGAAAGTTTTTAGCTAAGTCATATATTCGAGAAAAAAAGATAATATTCTGCTATCAGAGTTAACTTAAAGGTATGATTATGGTCACCATAAGGTCTTCAACAAGTGTTAACATAAAGGTAAAGGTATTTACTGCTTTGGGTTCAAGTTATAGGATTGTGGATTTGTTGCAATTCACAATATCAATTCCCCCCATTAAATAAAGCTATTCAATAGAGGAGGAAAAAAGCACACTTCTTTCCAACCCTTTTCATATTTTTTGCCGTTTTTTTTCTTTCTATTTAGGTAAAATATGTGCCAAAGGCTTAATGGTAAATCCCGTCTACGTCCAAAGGAACCGGTACTTGCCATAATAAAAAGAATTAAATTTATCACAATGTACTACTTTTGAGTCTGTCATGGCATCTATTGAAATCTAGAGCAGGTACAACATTAGGAATGACGTTATAAGCCAGAAACATCCATATAATTTGTTATTACCAGGTTTACCGTATTAATAGCACCATTGAATATAAATTCTATATGAATTCAGTTTGTCCCACTGAAATTTCAAAATGAAAATTTAACAAGTTAAACATTCCACATCTGGTGTATAAGGGGATAACCATTTGATTCTGAATCGGGACAGAATATTCAAACATTTTGCTAATAAAAAAACCAAATGCTAATCGGCTATATTGTTTATTTCAATTATACTGTACAGTAGAATCTGGAAGTATAAATTATTATTTCATTTCTAGGTAGGGGAAGCCAGAATATTTATTTCCATATTTTTTTCTGGCCAAGATATTTATATACGAAAAAAATACCATGCCCCCTTGAAGTAAATAGCCTTACACTTAGGTATAAGGACGATTATAGTTATGGAAGGAAAGTGAAGTAATGAATTCATTGTAAGTTGGAAAATGATATGGTAACAGTTATTTTTTTCTACATATTTTAGATACCATTTATGGGTTGTTGAATCTTTATATAGTTTTCTTACAGATTTTGATCATTTTTTTAAAAATTAATGGCAGATAATGCAGCACCGCATATGCATCTTAAAAATAACATCAAATTACCCTACCGGTGCACCTGGTTTATGCTCCCAGTTTTTAGTGGAGTCCGAGTTGCTCATTTGCTTTTGTTACTTTGTATGTATGATTTTAGTTACTTTATGTTCTTTTTTGTGTATGTCTCTTTTCCATGTCTGGTCTTTGTTCCTGGATTACATTCTTTAGATTACCGCTACAACCTTGGTTCCCTTGATTACTCTTTCACAACATTTATTCCGGAGCCTTTTACAGATTGCTTTAAAGGACGGGTTTTCTCCTTCATTGAAGACCGTAACGGGGCCTTTAGAAGTTAAATTGTTCGTTGCCTTTTCTATATAACATGACAATGATCGAGAAGTTCACAGAGGCACGTCTAATTTGGAGCATATTTTAGAAAATGACACAAAATACCATGTTTATAACGCACGGGTTGAAATATGAAGGATTTGCGCTGATCCATGTTAACAATGAAAAGTTGGCTTTAAATCGTTTTGCTATGATAAATGCATTATAAATTAAAGAAACCAATACATCCCAATGAATCTATATTCCTTTTTTTATTTTCTCTGCATAGCAAGTACGTGATGCACCCAGAACATGAAATACCAAGAGATGGTCTCTGGATCTTTTATTTTTATATTGTCTATACTTAAAACATTTATTATGTAATAACAGTATCGAATTTAAACACAGATTTTATTTTTCATTGTGTTTCCGTTTTGATATTAAGGCAATTTAGTGATACACCGAGTGCCACATTGCCTTTTATTCTGGCTTTGATTTTTTAGGGCGTTGTCAAAGTAATATCAAAATTCATAGTGATATAATTGATAATGAACAAAACAAGAAATGAATTAAGTATGATAGATTATCTCAATATTTTGCTATTAGTTTCTGTTTCCATTATGTGATAACTTTCCGACAGTCAAGGTGGTACCAAACCATATGTCATATGACAAACATATTGATTGAAAGAGACGATTTCGAATACAAACATTTTAAACAACAGTGAAATCTGCCTGAATCAAGTAACATTTTCTTGAGATCAAATGTTTTACTCAGATATATCAGTTGTATTGTTTCGTAGTTCTAAAATAAATAGTAGAAACATTGTTGGAAATAAAAGATAATAATAAAATACTCTATCCAATAGTCTAACGGAATATCCAAAAAGGTAGGTCAGTACAAAATATGTCAAAGCAAAAAAAAAAAAAAAAAAAAAGGTACGTTTGAAACACCTTCAATGGTACTGTCTTGTAACAGGTATTTCCGATGGGAATTGTGAGTTTTGAATTTGCTTAGAGTTACATATTCCCATTTAGTCATGGTTCGTATATTTCAGGTTTGACGGTAAATAATTACTTCTAAAAATCAAACTTAATAGCTCCTCTATCATTGAGTTCTCAGATTGTTACGGTTCTAATCATTACTAATTGTTTAAAGGTATCATAAGTCAAATATCTGCCAATGTAATAGTGTAATGCATCAAACAAAACAAAATACAAACTCTAAAGCAGTTAAACGATCGCTAAAATAAATCTAAAGGTGGCACTTTGTTGAAAGGGTCCTTAATTTGAAAACTATTGATAATTGTAGAACTACCAAATATGAAATCAATATGGATTTTAATCTTTCTGTTGTACAGCTATTTCTAAAAACCAGGCAATAAAATAGTGATCCACTAAAACATTATCTCTGACTGTCTCATGATAATTTTTTGTGCCTTTTATAGATCTGCTAAAAAGTCTGAAATCAGATGTTGGAAATATCATTTTACAAGACAAATATTTATAGTAACGGGTAAGTTTATGAAAGAATCAGGCTCAATGGGAAAAATTCAAAGCATGAATGTCAAAACCCCACCCATCTGACATTATTATTTCGCTCAAGGGTGCTTTCTCTATTTTGGACTATTTCTATACTTTTTGTAGTAATTTGTATTTTATAGTTGTTTCCACTTCATGGTACACTCATTACAAGTATTTCTGCCATTTTCCTATTTTCGAACTCTAAAACAACATTTGTGTACCTATCTCAATATGTAATATTTTATCCGATTTTGTTTTCAACCATGAATCTTGAACTGCATGAATCTTATAAAAAGCCACACTTAACATATCCAAATCTTAAAATTATGCAAGACTTTCTGAGTGATAAATGTTTCTTAAAAAATAAGAGTGATATCGATATGCACAAAACTTAAACAGTTAAATTTTCGCATTTTTTCGCGAAAAGATTACATGTAATAATAATAAAAAAAATAGAACTGAATATTGTTTTTAAAAAATGTGAAATGTGATACCATGAAGAAGTATCTCGATTCAAGATTGCTCAAATGTAGATGCATAAGATTCACTGGGAAATAAGACGAACCGAAAATATCACGGTTTATGGTACCGTGTAAGTTGCTTCTTGATATTAAACAACAAAAAATAATGACCTTGGTAAATTAAAAGAGAAAAGGGTCAAGGTGTTCTTATATATTTTAAAAAAGAGTGCAAACTTCATATAATATTATTTTCCTGAGTCTACTTTCTTCGACGAGAACGGTATATTTCTCATACTTAAGCATAGTTACCCATATCTTGACTTTTTAAAACAAGTATATTGTTCAAGTATTTATGAAGCTAGTAAATTCATAAATTGATAGAACAGTATTTGTAGTTGTAATCGACAATGTTAAAATTTCGAGTATATCGTGTATATCTAAACGATTAAAGTTTATATCAATGATTCAAATAGTGATTTTACTTACTCGTAATGTTGATAGAAAACTACGCCTATATTGCCCAAAACCCCATGGCAATCCATAAAATTCAGACATTTCTTTGGTAAGGGCAATATATGATGCAGATAACCTACCGAACAAACGATGATTTGTTTATCTACATTCGCCATAAATTTAAGTAACCAATTTCCTTTCTTTCCCTGTATACAAATCTGTATTTCAGAGACAACCACACATTCACTTCTAACATACATCAACCGAATCAAGAACTGAACTGAAATGCACTGGAAATGATTATTTCAAGGGCAGATAACTCTGTCAAAAACCTCATTTTTGTAAGACTATTAAAAAATTTATGAGTGAATCCAGTGATGCAGAGAACAAATGATGTTTTTTTTTTAAATAAAGAAAGCATATTGTCAGATCGGTGTGGTTTTGACATGCATGTTTCTGATTTTTCCAATTTTGACTGATTCTTACAAACACTTACATTTAAGCATTCAGATAGGAAACAATTAAAAGTAAAGGTAGTACATAAAGTTCATGAACAATGAGCACCTTACGGGTAATAAAAATATAGTTTATGAGAAAAGTTTTCATTTCATTTGCCTTAAACTACTTTTCAAGTTAAAATTTATTGGACGTGCACAAAAGATTAGCTGATTCCACAATCTTAGTTTAAAGGATAATAATTATGTTATATTGCGAGATAATTATACACAACGTTATGCCCAATTAACAAAGAAAATCATTATTGAGCAACCTGCCGTTAATGTGTTACATAAAAGGCTAACCTCAGTGTTTCTTGGAAAAAAAGTAACATTGACCCGTGTTACTTTTTATACTTGTGTGATTTCATAATTGGCATGAAACATCCGGTAGAAGGTTATTGAAACTTGCGTGTACTGAACATTTGAAAGTTGAAGGACACTTGTAAGTTCTTACTTTAAGTTTCAGATTTTAAAGTGCAAGTACAACATATTACAAAATATGTTTAAACACAACCAAATATAAGAAAATACTCTAATTTCTATCAAGAAGTATATGCACCGCGGAGCAAACGTTTATTAAAGAGAATTTGTTGGAATAACATTAAAACAAAACAAAAAAAGACAAATTCATTTTTTTTATCTACGTCTAGATAGGAGGTACATCAAATTAATGTGTTTCTTGTATTATAACTCTTACAAATCATTGGAACGTTTGTATTCAGCATTTTACATCAATCTCATGTAAGCATCAAAGTAACTTGGACTGATTTCATTCTATTTAAAATGAAAGCTTGACAGGCTTTGGTGAAATTGAATATAATACAAACATATCACCGATTTCTCTAACCATAGGTCTACCTCCTTAAAAGTAACTGTTTTTGAACAGCGCTGTTATTCTCGTCATAGCTAGTGACGTTATTTTAAATAGTGGACATTGGGTTTTAATTGACACTGTCGCCAAAATAAATTCGTTACAAAGAAAATACAATTCCTTCGCTTGCTAAATTCAACCAATGTCGTTTCGTTTTTTTTGTGGGAGAACATTCTACAAGTGCTGTAGTGTTTTTTCTTTCTCATTCTCTATTTTAATATGTAATTGTATTTTATTCCGTTTTCCAAATTGTGTACGTCGATTGTCTATATTTCTTGTTTTCACATTCCAGCAAGCACTTTGGCCAAGTATTATTTGGCCGATATTGCTCTTTCCCATGTAAAACATTTAGTTATTTCGTACTAAGTTTGTAGATGTAAAATTATCTGGCCGATTTTCTCCGTATCGGGTTTCTGAAACACATCAATAACTAGCTCCACGCAGCGGCAAAAGATCGTGTTCTCCATTACGTACTACAGACATGTGTTCAGAAAGTCGGACATGACTATAGTATTCTATGTTTTCTTTTATCTACTATTTTGAAAAATGGTACCACATTTGCTTAAAGAAATCGGGGTAGAGGATTTCATCACATATCGAGTATTACAAACTTGAACAAATCTATATTAGACCCAGTTTAAGTTTAGGCCAAGTATCTGGTCTCAAAAGCTGTCTTGATAGCATAATAAAAACTGGGCCAAAGTTTTTATTCGCCGTTTAAAATGATACCATTGTTTATTATATAATGTAGACATCAACATATCACGACAAGTATTTTGAAGATACATAAAGCGGAACAAGATGATCACTTTCAGGCATGATATGGTTTTATTGCCATTCAAAACTCGAAAACCTATTTGGACTTTTGAATGGATTTCTGCTATTGTAAATTAATATTTATTGGTGTAAAAATATTGATGGACATATTTATAGAAACAAACGTCTGGTGGAAAATAATTATGAAGCCTAATCCTTTTTCATCAATTTCAAAAAATGAGGAAGAGAAAAAAAAGGAAATTTCCTGCAAGCATTAACATTTAGCATATGAATGTGTTAATATTTAAACAAAGCAAATAAAAACTTTCCCGTAAAGAAAATGTAAGAGATGTTTCCACAAACTATGTAGTAAGTACAAAGGAATCTGTATATTACAAGGAATTTTAGTCATAATGAAACCCGTACAGTACAGTTTACTTTAAAAGCACATTGTACATTAAAAATGTAAAAATATTCATTCTGTCGATGATTTTAAGGAATCTCTCGACCTTTTGTGTAATTACCGATAAACCACTGGAATACATCGTAACATCAATCATTAAAACAAGTTGTTTCGGCTGAATATGACGTCACAAAAGTTTGGAAGCTGCAATTGTTAATATGATTGTGTCAGTAAATAAGATAAAGGACGTCATACATTTTAACTCGTTGATTAACATATATTTCATTCTCGATAGTTTTACTTTTTAAATATCTCAATTGACAAAATCTGATATTCCATTCCTTAAAATGTAGGAAAAGTAATATTTACATATAAACTGTATTGTAGGTTTTACGCGAATTGCGTTGAAATTATTTTCTTTACTGTTATTCATTGTTTTGAAAGGTTTTGTCATTAGTAGATTTTGATATCTCGTGCGCTTCCTGCATTTTAGGGAAATTTAAAAAAAACTTATCATAGGCTATATGCAAAATGTGTTTCATAGAGGCAAATTTAATTTATGTCTTTAAGAGTGGTGGATTCAAAACATAAAACATTCAGTAAGAAATATATCTGCAGTATTTTTACAATTTAGCACATTAAGTGTAAGTGTTTGTAAGAATCAGGCAAAATGGGAAAAAGCAGAAACATGCATGTCAAAAACCCACCAATCTGAGAAAATGTTTGAAAAATGAGATTTTTGACAGAGTTATTTGCCCTTGAAATGTTCATTTACATGCACAGTACATTTCAATGAAATTATAACTCAATGCACCAACTTGATATGGAAAAATATTTTTTTCTTTTATTCTGATGGTACAAATACTCAAATTATACAATCAAAATGATAGGTCTATTCATACCATGTTTCACCGACTGCCTGATTCTTACAGAGACTGACATTTACGCTTCTTCCAAAGATCATTAGCCTATTTCACTATCACCAAGGTATGCATATTTCGGAGAAATTACGGTTTTGACGCGATAAATCATTATCTGATACACGTAAGAAAACACCTTCGGCAGAAGGTATATTTATTATGTTAACAGAGAGCTAATCTTTATGTAAATAATACTCATATCACATAGTTCTATCAACATTTGATTTGATTGGTTGATAGATCTTATGATTATTTATCCTTAACTCATTAACCCATTGAGTGCTGAGGTATGTTTATGAACAATAACCGTGTCAGAACCATGTCAGTACGTCTTGATTTTTTCTCTGAAGTTGAAAGGCTTTTCTACCTCAACTTTTATCTGTGATATTTCCGTTTTCTTTCAAACACATAGCTTTCATGTGTATCAAATGGCTCGAAATGTTCGTGTTTGCAGACTCGTTTAATGAATGTAATTTTGGCGTTTACAGAATTACAGGAGGCAGGGGATATCGACATTAATAAGATGAATTAATTTGAAATTTAGATAGGAATCTTTGATATAAAAATTTCAACTGCACTTAAAAAAAGAAAGTTATATGTCAATGCACCCAGTTTCGCAATAGATAAGGATCTGAATAATACAAAAATTAATATGCACTTGAAAATGTTCTTAGGTGCATTGATTCATGCCTTACCTCATTGATTAAAATTTTAATGACATAGAATGTTTTATAAGCCTTAATAAACAAACGACGCGATGAAACTGAATAAAAAAAAACGATTGAAACAGACAATAAACAAGACATTTTCATGAAACAAAGAGTAATTAAAGGAACAAAGATTCCAGCGGAAATTGAAAGAATGTAATCCAAGGACAAGGACCAGACATGGAAAACTGACACACACAACAAAGAACTTGAAATAACCAAAATAATACATACAAAGCAACGAAAATAAATGAGTAACTCTGACTCCACTGGGGGCAAGGACCAAGTGCACCAGTACAACAGTCCTCTGCTTTTCTAGAAACACCCGCCAAGTTACTCATAAAAAGTCCGAGGTAAACGAAAGAGGAAAAGAAAACGCAACATATATTTTTAATTTCTCAAATAATTAAAAAAAAACAAACAAAAAACAAAAAAAAAAACCCAAAAAAAACAAAAAACAAAAAAACAAAAACAAAAACAAAACAGAACAAAACAAAATCACTTAAAATATATAAAATGATATCAATAAAGAGCTGACTTACAAATCAAAATGTTTGATGCCTTCTAAGAATCATGTATTTTAATCGATGACGCACCACATCAAAAAGAAAACAAAAAACATATCCCATATATAAAAAGTATACGTATAAATATAAAAATCCACTCTACTGAAGCAATATCAAACAAATCAATAAATATAAAAATCCAGAATGCGCTCTACTGAAGCAATGTCAAACAAATCAATAAATATAAAAATCCAGAATGCGCTCTACTGAAGCAATGTCAAACAAATCAATAAATATAAAAATCCAGAATGCACTCTACTGAAGCAATATCAAACATGCAAAAGTCAAGATAATATTGGGAAGCGGAAAAAAAGATAATGAACAATATCTACGAAAAGAAATCCCCCCCCCCAAAAAAAAAAAATAAAAAAAATAAAAAAAACAAAACAAAACAAAACAAACGAAAACAAACAAACAAAAAAAACCCAAAATAACAGATAAAACTAACAGGAAATGAAAACCCTTGCCGCCACAAAAAATATTTGGTCATGTATGTTATCTGTGTAAGCGTCCTATTCTAGAAAAAAATCCAAAACGTTTCGACCGAAACGAAAAAAGAAAACAAGTCAAGAAATAAGACAAATGGAATAAATCAGTCATTGTAGTGGAGACTGGCATGTCATATTGCTTCAAAAGGATCATGATGTCAATCGTACAACCTTTTTGGGGTATTGTCTAAAATATGATCTTTCTTAACAGTATAGATGACTTTTATCGCTATAATGTACAAGGTATTACTGGAGGAACAAATTAATCCTGTATTAATCAATGAATAATTACATTCTGTCATTAAGAATTTTCATAAAGGCAGATAATATATTATATAGATAATATAATTTCTAAATTACGAATAATTATTTGCTTACCAGAGCATTAAGACATCTCCTAATTATGTTGCATTTTGCATCATAAATAACACCTGTAGTAAGATACAAATCTTCCGAATTCACATCGCTTATCTTAATTTCTACCCATTCATAAGTGCTCAAGTTATAAATATTCGTGTGATTGTGGTGTACAGATATGCACGCCAAATTGTAGAACGGGTGTATTACTTTACGCTAAGGTTTAATGAAAGTACTTTTAGTTGTGAATGTATCATCTTACCTAAACTTGGTATTTTAACATTGTTTATGTAAAATTCAACATGCACTGGGATTTAAATTTGTGCATTTGATCTAAAAAGTGTATAAAATTCAGGGTTATCACGAGAATCGGTAACCACAGAAAGCTTAAATAGTTTGCTGTAGTTCTTGTAAAAGTTACTCTGACATAATTTTGATAAAAGTACATCTTCAGGTAGTTTTAAAGAATTAAAAAATAATTACAGATGTAGTTGATTCGTAAACTTTCTATAGTTCCAAGAGGCTTTCTCATTTAGAACCTGAACAAAACCTTATTGACATAGCATATTTGAATAGGTGTTGATTGGTAATGCCCGATGAAAACGCATTTGTTCTTGTGACGGATAGGCTATTTCAGTAAATTATGCTTTCATCAGAGCTACTGCAGAATTTTAAATTTGTAATTTTGACCATGCATTTATAAAGTTATACACGACACTGCATGGAGGTCAAGCTAACTTATGACAAGTGTCAAGAGTTCACTTACAGAGTCACTGAAGTCATTATTGTATTATTTACAAAGTCAAGTTAAAGTTTTGAAGTTAAAACATGTTTTCATTTGATAAATACAGCAATTATTAAAACAATGTGGAAAACTCAATCTACAAGTGAAGAGGATACGGGCGACTCACTCGTCATCAAACTACTCTGTTCACGCGTGAAAATATTTTCGATATTTGCACTCTCTAATGAATTATATTATAAATCAATACAATGTATGAAGCTATGAATTGTGGTGATTTAAAATACAATGATAATAATGATTGATGATGTGATAAAATGCATTATGCAAATTTTAAAAAAATATCTCTATTCTATGACGGAAGATATTTAGCTTATTTTTTATCGATAAGGTAATAAATTTATTATCATTTCACTCCTTCACTAGTATGTCAAGAATTAATGATTAAATGATCTACGGTATATATATATAACTTAAATAAAACGATGAAATACAAGGTTATATTAAAAAAAACAAGTTATTTTCGAATTGTATGGAATTACTGTAGTAATATACAGTGTGCAATATATTCAGTCAGCCAGTATCTAAACGAAAAAAAATATTACGTTGAATATTACATTGACAAAAAGGAATCACAGATAACTAGGTATTGGTTATGTCATTTTCTTCACAACGGATTCTGGTCTAGTTTTATCAACATCGTTATTTTCAAACACACAGATCATAAAGTTTCAAGTTTACATGAACTTAAGTTTTATATCAATTTTCTGAAAAAGAATCCCAAAGTCTTGCATGTTATATGTGTAGATTAAATCACGAAGGACATTCACTTAAGAATCGTGCAGTTTGGAGGATACAAATATTGTCAGAAAGGAGATTTCAATACTGTGTCAGTCTTTGTTATAATCAGGCAGTGGGTGAAACATGGTATAAAATAACCATCATTTTGATAGTGTAATTTGACTATTTTTCAGGAAGAAAATCACGTAAAAAAACAAGATTTTCCATATCATGTTGCTGCAATTCCATTGAAATGCACTGTAAATGAACAAATGAAAGGCAGATACCTCTGTCAAAAACCTCATTTTTCTAACATTTTATTGAAAAATTTACGAGCAAATCCAATGATACAGAAATCAAATATTGGTCTTTTCCGATAGAGGGAGATTCTTTGAGTGATATTTTATTGTCCGATCGGTGGGGTTTTGACAGGCATGCTTCTGTTCTGCCCATTTTGCCGATTCCTACAAAAATACTTACACTTAATAACATTGTTTACGGAAAAGAACATTCATCAAAACAACATATCTTTTTTTTACAATGTAGAAGAAATTTTGGCTATTCACACTTTATAATTGAATTCAAAGATACCTTTTCGAAAAAAGAAACATTTCCTCAAATAAACATGCGTTTTTCATTTATACAGCGGTGTGTATCTATTGACAATAAATGAATGGGGATACACACATAACTATGTCCAATCAAATTACTGGATTCAGTGTTTATTTGTACAGCAAATTACAAACTAAATGGCAGTTGCGAATAATATTTATTACAAGTGAAAGGACTTTACTTTTGACAATCGTGGTTAGAATTGATAGCATTCAGATTGTTTGAAAGATTCGAACATACTTAAAAAAATATTTAATATCGCTATTTAAAAAGAGTAGACTTTATCGTAGCTATTTTTGGGGCGGCTTTTTATGAAATCGTGAACAAATTATTTTCCTTATTTAACGTTTCTTTTACTTTTTTGCATATTATGTATGTATTCTGAATCACAGAGAGAGAGAGAGAGAGAGAGAGAGAGAGAGAGAGAGAGAGAGAGAGAGAGAGAGAGAGAGAGAGAGAGAGAGAGAGAGAGAGAGACCCATTTGTGCAAACTTCTTGGCCCGTGAATAAATTTTTCTAAAACTTATTTTAATTCAATAATTTGTGAATTTATTGTATGAGAAGTATCTGAAAACATTTTCATGAATAACTTTGCCCTTAGTTTTAATGATGAAATTAAAATCTTAAGTCATTGTGAATTTGAACCAGATAATGTCATGAATGCATCATGAATGCAAAGAAGTATAAAGTCAATATAAAACTTCACAAATATACTTTATCAAATGACGCCATTTTTAAACACAGATAGTAAAAATTGTATCAATTTAAACATTCTCATTACGGTCCGAGTGGTCACGAACCGAGATGTCCGCGGGTCGATATTGTCGGGACCCTTTCTGGATATACGATGTTGAAAATGACTGAAATAATAGACACATACCCTTTCATGTCTTTAATCATCCCTATCTTTTATACACGGTTTTTAGGTTGTGTTTAACTTATTACCGAGCATCGCATGCGAGGCTAACGATAAACGTTCTGATAAATCGGGACAGGTATCAGACAGGCCAACAGAAATGGGTCTAGGAAGTGAGAATAAAACAAGAAATTTCTCACAAGCGTCGCAAAATGCAATGACATTTACTGTATATTTAATATGAGTTAGGCGCAGCCTACAACTGAATTCAAAGTGAAAGTAGCATATGAATTTATTTAACTTAAAATATGCAATTCGAAAACCAAGAGAAAAAAAAAGAATTATTTACAGTCTCTTGATCGGGTACGCTTAATCGCTATTTTTTTTAATTGGACAACTGTTTTACCTGTTCTATCTCATCCCTTTTAGCTGTCCTCCTTTTTAAATGACTTAACGAACGTAAGACAAATGTATAATTGCGATGCTCGGTTGTAGCATGTGCTTAACTTAAATTATACAGTAAACGTCATTACATTTTGCGACGCTTGTGAGTAATATCTTCTGTGTTATGCTCACCAATTAATTATCCTATTGCTTTCTTTCGGGTTGAAACTTTACAGAAAATTCATTTGCCAATGTGTGATTAGCTTGATATCATACGGAAATTCGATTATTTTGTCAGATTTTAAGCAAATCGAAGTATCAATTTTGCCTGAATCTTTTGAATACTTATAATGAAATAGACAGATATCACAGATGTTATCATGATTCAACCATAAAGTGAAAACTGAAATTGACACGTCCATATTATGACAGATAACATTATGAAATGACATTGTTTCTAATACATTGTGTATTGGTGAAATGATATGGCGGCAACTACTACGACCAATTGAGAAATAGTCGTTAAAGCGAAACTTGATTTCTTATTCACTATTAAGAGGTGGATCATTGTGTCGCTATGGGACATCTTGACAAATCTAGGTAGCCAGGATTACTTATTAATTCAATTTGTTTCAGACGATCAGGTATATGAATCTCATGACAAAAATCATATGTTTATATCTCAGGAAACTAGTTTTCTGCTAGGGAGTATTCATTTTTCACGTTTCAATATCAAATTTAAATGCACATTATTTTCAAATTGTGGTTTTAATTCAAAGTAAGACACTGTCCCACAGGTACAAAATGAGTTAACTGGCACAAGGGTTTACGATGTTGACGGCACTTCTTTGCCATGCCTAGCATTCATTAGCCCTTCCGTTTCTGATGGGAAAGTACACTATTTACACTATTATATGACCAGTGAACTCAATAAAAAAGAAACACTTTCTATAATCAATTATTTGAGTGTCAACGAAAGTACAAATAACATGAGGCAGGCGTAACCTGTAAGAGGACGAAGTTGAATGTACATGTAGCAACATTTTATGTCATTTACAGTTTTACATTAATTAAGATTTATTTATCTTCGTATATAGTTAAAAAAAATATATTTATTAATTAAAATTATGCCTTTAACAATTTAACATAACTAGGATTTATTTTTCTTTATGATTTGACAAAATTACAAGATGTGAGCTTTGGCAAAAATACGAAACAAGTAAAGATCCTTACTCTCTATTACAGGTTAACTTCCAGACACACTGAAATCGGGATTTCAGAGCACGTACTTTTAATGACATTGGTTAAGTTTGTGTTTATTACCGTTACTTCTAGAATTATCCGTTTTATATTGTGCTTTTTTTTTAAATTCCAGAACAAGATCAAAGTACAACATCGGAATCAGAAGTCACCGGAATTGAAATGCTTGTATTGAGTCCGGTCGTTTTTCGATATAGGGCCTGCATTGTCTTATAGGTACTGTATTCTTATTTTCGTATTTATGCTGTTTGCCTTTATTTTTCCACTTATATTTTTATTTTCAATTATTGATATTTCATTATCGTCGCTTTACGTTTAGGATTGAATAGGTAATAATTTAAAGTTGTTCATCATCAAGAAACAGTGTACATATGCATAATGGGAGCCAATTTGTTCACAGTGTCTTGTTTTTCTTTCATCTTTTGTCTACTCTGGGCGTGACATTTTCATACCAACTCGGCGGGTGTTTCTTGAAAAGAGGAGGCTGCCCCTACCGATGCACCTGGTCCACGTTCTCAAATTCAGTAGAGTCCGGTTTGTCTCATATACTTTTATTTCTATGTGCGTGTTTTGTTTTAACTACTTCATGTTCTTTGTTGTATTAGACTATTTTCTTTGTGCAGTCGTTACAATTTCCTGGGCTGATCCACACACTTTGAAAAGGAGGGGTTCTACAGACATAAGGAAGGTTGCCAGGACATTCTATGCCACTTTTTGTCATTTTTACACATGAAAATGAAAACAAAATTCAATAAATGGAGGTGTGCCAACCCCCTGCACCCATGGATCCGCCACTGACATTGTCGGATTATGTTTTGTTGTTACATGTACCTTCCAAATCCTGGTTACCTTGATTTCCTTCTCAATTTAACTACGTAACATCCCGAAATTTTATTACTATTTTTTACATTTTACAAGGCATGAGAAATATAGTCGCTATAGAATTTGAAGCTCTTTTTGGTATGCTGTCGATTTCCTACACAGCTTTATTACCTACAGTTCAAATCATGGAGCTAGGGGTCAGTACTAAGCATTGCAACACAGCTCTATTCCCTACAGATCAAATCTTGGAGCTAGGGTTCAGTACTAAGCATTGCAACACAGCTCTATTCCCTACAGATCAAATCTTGGAGCTAGGGTTCAGTACTAAGCATTGCAACACAGCTCTATTCCCTACAGTTCAAACTTGGAGCTAGGGTTCAGTACTAAGCATTGCAACACAGCTCTATTCCCTACAGATCAAATCTTGGAGCTAGGGTTCAATACAAAGCATTGCAACACAGCTCCATTTCCTACAGATCAAATCTTGGAGCTAGGGGTCAGTACTAAGCATTGCAACACAGCTCTATTCCCTACAGATCAAATCATGGAGCTAGGGTTCAGTACTAAGCATTGCAACACAGCTCTATTCCCTACAGTTCAAATCTTGGAGCTAGGGGTCAGTACTAAGCATTGCAACACAGCTCTATTCCCTACAGATCAAATCATGGAGCTAGGGTTCAGTACTAAGCATTGCAACACAGCTCTATTCCCTACAGATCAAATCTTGGAGCTAGGGTTCAGTACTAAGCATTGCAACACAGCTCTATTCCCTACAGTTCAAACTTGGAGCTAGGGTTCAGTACTGAGCATTGCAACACAGCTCTATTCCCTACAGTTCAAATCTTAGAGCTAGGGTTCAATACAAAGCATTGCAACACAGCTCCATTTCCTACAGATCAAATCTTGGAGCTAGGGTTCAGTACTGAGCAGTGCAACACAGCTCTATTCACTACAGTCCAAACTTTGAGCTAGGGTTCAGTATTGAGAATTGCAACACAGTTCTATTACCTACAGATCAAATCTTGGAGCTAGGGTTCAGTACTGAGAATTGTAACACAGCAATATTACTTACAAATTAAATCTTGGAGCTAGGGTTCAGTAGTGTAGAAGCTTTGAAATTGAGAATATACATCTTATTATGCATTATAAGCATAATAAAAATATACAGGCATTTAACACAGACACCATTCGTTGAAAGAGGACAATAAATAGTGCGATTTAACATTTGACATTTGAATCATTAAGATTTAAATTATACTCTGATACATATAGTGGACCTATGCTAGTTGATTACTTAAAACCTCATATTAAAGGTTCCAAGAACCAGGATATCGGGTTATTCAGCTCTTTGTAAAGTTAGGATCGACAGTTCATTAGTTGTTTCGGATGTTAAATAAAGAAAGATAAAAAAGCAACTGTATGTACAGTTAGGAAGTACAATACTTTTAATGGATAATCTTTGCACTGTGACTTCGTCTTTTCTACAGATGACCGCTGTTTTCATATGATATTTGATATTAAGCGAATGGAAATTTAAAAAAAAAACCACCCCGACAGTTTGCAGCAGAACGCAGTGTTTCATATGCTTTATTTGCGCGAGACATCGGTATTTTTTTTTATTTTCGTACTCTTAACAATTACTGCATGGTATTTAAATTCCTCATTATTTAAAATTTAACTAACCTAAACTAATATCTAACAATTTGTCTTCTTATATCTTGTTTTTTTTTATGTTAAAAAGTGTTTTGCTTCAAGGTTTAGAAACATTGACCTGTTTTATTGGCATCCATCGTGATTTTCTATTATCTTTATCAATTAACATATTAAAACAATTAACCATAATTCGTTTGTAAATAAAACGTATTGATTTTTAAATATTTAACATGACATTTAATTCAATAAATTTGAAAGACTAAATAGAAAATGAAACCTATAATTTCCCCAGCAGAAAAAAAGTGCTTTTAATTGCCATTAAAGGGGCTAATTTCAAAGAAAAAAATCGATTGATAAAGACAGTCATAGAGTGCGCATTGAGGGAATACAACAGGCAACAGGCGGAGTAGCAAATAATCGTCTTCAAAGCCCATGGCTTCAAAGTTTACACTACGGCTTATGCGGTTTTTGTAATTTACACCTGGCCAGTTATTCAAAAAAACACAATTAAATTTGAATTATTTGTTGCTACAATGTGCGACATTATGCACTCACACGATTTAGTAACCTAACTGGATCTTTCATTAAATATCGCATGCAAATAAGGCCATAGAAACGTTTGCTTATCAGGTACTTTCTTCCGTCAAGAAAAGTGGCAAGTGAAAAGCTTACCCAAGGTGTACTGTATAAATTAGCGACAGATATTTATCCGTCTGAATGATCAGACAAGTTATAGATTTAAGTGCTTTTTCATGTTGATGTATTCTAATTACCTTTTTGATTCATTGAAATTAGAAATAAAACGTCAGTTAAGAATTTTCCCATCCAATTTTCCTCTCTTATATTTAACTTAGTAACGTATATTATTTTACAAAGTGCATATAGCTAAGTTGGATCGCACCATATATACATAGGCAGACAGAACTGAATAACTTCGGTTCGGAAAAATATATTACCTTTTATATTGATTTAACTATCAATCATATGTGATCTAACATAACAAAAATGTATGAGAATAGAAAGCTTAATTGGTTAAAATAAAACAAAACCAAAACTAACAAAAAAAACCAAAAAAAAAAAAAAAAACATAAACAAAAACAAAAAAAAAAAAAAAACAAAACAAAACAAAACAAAACAAAAACAAAACAAAACATACGCTTCTTAGTCATTGGCCTGGGAATACGATCTGTTTCACCATTTTCAAGCACTATTAAAATTCATTCATTTTATTACGAATTTAGTACTTTGATACAACACTGTTCGAACTTGTTATGTGTTTTTTTTTTTATTTTAAAAAGGTTTTACTCTCTCTCTCTCTATCCTACACAGCCTATGTAACGAATCCGGGGGCTTTTCCGAGCTTGGTCATGCTTGGGATTAGAAGGCAAGATATCAAGTTACTTGTTGCATGCCTGGTGCGGATTTAGAAATTTAAACAGAGGGGTCCAATCTCATTTTCCCACCACTGCATAAAATTAACAAAACTTATTCAATAAAAAGGGGGTTCGATTCAAACTCCTCAGTCACCTCTACCCTTTTTCGGATCCCCAATTGGACGCTTTCATAAGATTTAACAAGCATCCATAACATGCTACTGATATGAAGTGCATGCATGTATAACATTTGCGTGCCTATAGCTTTAGTGTCGTTTCTTTATACCTTAAACACATATTGAGTAATAACTTGCCATGAAACTGTACTACTTACATCGTTTCTGACCCAAAACCTACCAAAACTCAAATAAAATCAGTTGTTTATCTTAGAATGGTTATGTAATACTTACATATGCAGTTTTCCGTGGGCTGTCAACATGTACGATCACAAAACGCCTTCCTGGCCTCACATGGTGTAAATGAATTGTGGACATTAATATAGGCCTATTTATCAAGTAAATATGCATTTATTGTGGCAAGAATATGTACAATAGATATTAGTGTCCCTTTAAGAAATTCTTTATATTTGCCTTCCCTATCACTAATGTACGAGAAGTTCATACGGCGATATATAGAATGACAAAATTTAATTTTGAATGTTTGAAAGGCCATTCATATCATTTTGTTAACGACAGGTTTAAATCAAATGTCAGGACATGTACTTATATTAGATACATGTATATGGTGTATAGAGTAAAGAAAGTGTCCTCATAAAACTTTATAAATATTATCCAGAACGTTCTTGCATTGTTTTATTTAGCCATTAAATATTGTTCTGCTATTTCCAAAATGAAATGGCGTCGATCATTCTGATACACCTAAATTCAAGTCTCCATATTTTAAAACGGTTAGAACTTGCCAAAAAAAAAAAAACCGTTTTTTTGCGGTTTTATGTCAAGGTTTAATAAACCTAACGTTGCTCAGTGGCGGATCCAGAGAGACAACTAAAAAGGGGGGGGGGGCGAAAAAATCCTTGATAAATACATTTATCACACCCAGGCATGTAAATACAAATAATTGCAAAATTTGCACAAACAAATATTTAGAAACAGAACAATTTTGTGCTTGTTTGCTATTCGTTCCATTTAAAAGAAAAAAGACGCGACCGGGGAATTATTCACACTTCCTTACAACCGGACACTTTTTTGGCATTTGGTCTAATTTTGCTTACAACAAACTTATCTTTTTCGGCAATATAAGCAATAATAATTTGTCCGGTAAGACACGGTTCAATTCGGCTATATTATACAATTTGTCCGGTAAGACTGTTTAATTCGGCTATATTATACAACTTGTCCGGTAAGACATTGTTTAATTCGGCTATATTATACAATTTGTCCCGTAAGACACGGTTTAATTCGGCTATATTATACAATTTGTCCGGTAAGTCAATGTTTAATTCGGTTATATTATACAATGAAACCTGTCTAAACCGATCTCCTTTCGGCCTGTATCAATTTTTTTTAGACACGAGTCGGTTCAAGAATCTAAATACATTCATAAACACATGTAAAGTGAGTTAAGAAATGTTCTGTATTGGACAGGTTCTTTGGTTTATTCAGGGTTCGATTTACACAGGTTTGATTTTAGCAGTAGATGTGCTCGGAAAGACAGGGTCTGCTGTCATCAATTAGTGATAATAAAAAAACCAATCAAGATTCTTGCAAAGAATAGTAACTAAGAAACAAAATGAATGAAATTTAGGGCACACTGGAGGGTAGATTTCATCCAACCTTCCTAAGGACATTCTTTTAAATTGTAATGTCATGCATGTGTGTAATTTAATTATCAAAACAAAGTCAAATGAAAAAGCATTTTAAAAAATGAAATTAAGAAGAACATAATATGGTTAACATAACACAAAAAGACAGTGCAAAAAATAATAAACTATATATAATCATTGTTCCCACTGGCATTGTATGGCACATAATTAAAAACATTTCGACCGTGAAATCGTGGATAAATAAGGTACCATAAATTCTACAAATATTTTGACACTGAAGAACTCAGTAAAGCATTTACGATTTTAGTTAAATAAATACATGTACTTGATCTCGCACCTTTTAACCCTCCATAAATTTAAGAACCATGCAAGATCCTTAGTACAGCTCTGCGTAAGTAATCACATATACCGCCAAGCTCCATGCAGCGGCAGTCGTTCGTTTACTCTCTTACTAACCGCTGCAGACAGGCCTTTTGAAGTTCTCTCTAACATTATTCAAGTCAAACGTCGTTTGACAATAGTCCTTTTTCATATTCCCGACTTTGGCTTTTTTTTTAAGATTTTAAACAAAGGGGAGTAACGTCACCCAATGGACTGGATTACTGTCAAATTGGAGCGATGGACAGCACAAGTCTTTAAATTCAAATATAGCCGAGGTAAGTACTTGAATACTTTTAAATAACTTGTTTCAAATCATTCAGGTACTTACCGAAGTAAAAATAGTTTAAGTTTCAAAGAAAAATGTTAACTGTTTTCCCTTTCCCCAATTGCAATGGGACCGTCAACCAGGTTGTCGGGTGTTGGTGGGTTATGTCCCTTGCTAAAATGGTTTGCATTCCGTAAATATGTTTGTTTGTTTGTTTGTTGGGGTTTAACGCCCGTTTTCCTTTCATACGAAGTCATATTGTTAAAAAAAATTCCTGATTTCTTCTGTTTCAACGAAACTACTTGTGTATACGCTTCCCTCTATATCTGTAGAATATGTGTTATGATATGAGTATGTCATTGAAATTAAAAAAAAAATCCGCATATTTATGACAAATTGAAAGCAATTGTACATCTAAGCAAAATAGAAATAGACAAAACGACAAAAAGTCATTTTGTAAAAGATGATAATAAAATTCTCTAAATTCATGATACGCAAGTCCGCCTTTTCCAAAATTCTCATTATTATAAAAAAAAACATCGGCAGAAAAATCAATTTTCTATTCATTGTAACAAACTTCAAAAAACACCATTTTACATTAAAAGGTTTTTGACTTCTGTGTGACCTTTGGACGAACGAACGGACGGACGGAAAGCGGTATATCATTAGACAGTAATATAAAAACCTAATATTTCAATTAATTATGGATGATAAAACAATATTGCAACCAACTGTCATCTCAGACACTCACAAAACACTGTTCGAATTGCGTTTTTTTAACCAAATAAGTTTTTTTTCACAGTTTTTCTTAAACATTAATGTACATCAATTTTATCCTCAAAAACAGCAATTACAACCAGGATGAACGCTCCAAGGATGATACCAATATTGTGATACAAAAACGTCTTGTAGCTTTTGGATCCAAGTCGCACTAACTCGGGCAACTAAAAGAAAAGTATGAGAACATTATTGATACAAGAGAGATAATCCAGTAACAGTACATTTGGCAAGCTCCACGCAACGGAAATTGTTACAAGTTTCATTTGATGTAGATTGATACGATATACATGCATAATATTGTGTTTTGAACGATACATACCATATCAGACAATGAAATATATAGAAACATTCCGGCAGTAACAGCAAAAATCCACTGTTGTGCTGTCTCATCTGTAGATAACTGTACCCCTATTATAAATCCTATAAAAGCTGTGAGGGACGAAAGAAGGTTGGCCATCACTGCTTTACAGAAAGACATGCCACTGTTTATCAATACAGCAAAATCTCCTATTGAAATAAAAACAGGTTAAAGGAGGTAGACCTAAGGTAAGGGACATAGCTATTGAAATCAGTGATATGTTTGTATCATATTCAATTTCACCAAAGCCTACCAAGCTTTCATTTGAAACAGAATGAAATCAGTCCAAGTTACTTTGATGCTTGTAGATGAGATTGATGTAAAATGCTGCATACAAACGTTCCGATGATTTGTAAGAGTTGCGTCCCATACGTTAGGTCTACCTCCTTGAGAAGTAATACAAATGATGTTACTGGCTGTGGATCTTAGCAGTAAAAGGTTACTCTACAGTATGAGTTTGTGTCAGAAAAAAACTTATCAATTTTTCAACATGAACATCATATTTTTACTCATTCAAAACGAACATTATATAATCAATTCAATATTTTACAGGTAATTATATACAGAGAGGAGGCTAATCGTGATTGTATCCAAGGCCGGTTTCAAAAAGATACCTGAAAGCTTAAGTTGATGGAAGTAAATTTCGTTGTTTCGAGCCTAAAAAAAGTAAAATTTGCCAAACCTACATACCTAATTCATGTGGAAGCTCATGACAAAATATAGCTATAGTCAATGACACACCATCTGCTATACTACTGGTAAATGCTGCGCCTAACGCCAGTCCGTCTGCTGTGTTGTGTATAGCGTCTCCAACAATAACCATGAACGCCAGTGGAGTTATACCTGCATTAAGTCATTAAAAAGAGTAATCAAGGGAACCAAGGTTAAAGCGGTAATCAAGAGAATGTGATCCAGGGACAAAAACCAGACATGGAAAACAGACATACACAACAAAGAACATAAAGTAACTAAAATCATACATACAAAGTAACATAAGCAAATGAGCAACTCGGAATCCACTAAAAACTGGGAGCATGGACCAGGTGCACCGGTAGGATAAGCATCCTCTGCTTTTCTAGAAACACCCACCGAGTTGCTCATAAAAAGTCAAGTCTGGGGTAGACGAAAGAGGAAAGGAAAACTATGACATGTTGAACAAATCAGTTTTCATTGTGCAGAGGGATATACCGGAACGATCCACGAGTTCATGATGACGAATATAAAACTTTTGTAGTGATGACTTCAATCTTGTAGCAACATAACCCCGTTCCAGAAGCCTATTTGTTAGAATTCTAGCGCGATACAAAAAGTCTGCGTAGTTTCGGCAAGCTCTAGCATGACGTACGAGTTGTGATATGAACATTCCATACCCAGGTGCTGAAGGGATGTTGCCACAGATGAAAGGAAAGTTAACAATTCTGAATGAAAAGTCATCACGTTTGTCGTCAAGTTTGTGTTTTTAACAAGAGGCATCATTTAGTTTCATTTTTTAAGAAATTTCCGCTTTTTTACTAATGTGAAACTAGTATAATACACGGAAAAAAACTTTGTAGATCAGTAATAAGAAAGAGCTCATGCCAAGTGAAAATGTTCATATGTAGCAGAGGTTATAATAATATAGCGGAGTTTTATGTTGTAAAGCGGAGATGGTTATAAGGTCTGCGGTGGACTGCGGTGGTCTGCGGATGGATTTGTGTTACTTTTTTAAAACTACATAATATTTCTTTGGTTTTTTTTTTAGAATAAACCAGTTCTTTTTATGTTTTGTAATTATGAACAAGCCACACTTCTATATGCAATGTGCAATTTTCCATCACACTATTAGTATTTCTTTAACTAAAAATGATAACCTGTTTTTTCTTCCTTCGTTTTTTTATCATTTGTACTTGATACATTTTTACCATTACTCGTCGATTCACTAATCTAAAATGATAAATGAAAGGAAAACTCTGTTAGTTGTTATGACAACGGATTGAAATCAACTCATTTACGGACGTATAAGGGTGTTTTTCGAATTCCTTCTAATGGCGCCCCTAAAAGATTTAAAGATGGTTTAATTCGAAGCTATTTTTGGAGAGTGAAAAACGAAAATACAAGTGAAGATGCATTGATTTAACTTGACTGCAATACGAGTTCTCGGCACATTGTATAATACTTAAGATATTAGAATTCAATATCTTCAAGTCATTAACCAAAAAGATAAACTGTTCAGAATGTAATTTTTATATTTACTTCAATAAGTTATATTTAATTTGTTTCACAGCCTAAGAATACTAATGATAGGGACATGTATACATTAACTCTGTAGGTGGGGACGGATTATGTAGATAAAACACCAAATTGAAATTTCACTCATTAAAATATTATTTCATGTGGATATACCACAGCAACATTAATATCATGAATTTATTTACCTCATCCATTTTACAAAAATCACCATTAGTTTTTTGCATTGTCAGGACAACTGTATTGTTTGTGTCGTCATCACCTTCATCGATGTAACCCTATAATGAAAAATACTAGATAATCAATGGAATGACTGAGTTTTTATACTCATTTATACTCATTGACAGATCCCAAGGGAATGTTTCGGTGGTATGACTCTACCCTTTTATAAATTCCATGCAATTTTGGGGCAAAAGACAAAAATACAAATAATTATTAATAGTCTGGAAGTCTCCCTTTCTGAAATATTTAGATCCGCGCCTGATATTCGTGGGTACAATGTACTCTCTTCTCAGAGCTGTGTTTACTAGGACTGACCACAGTTCTGTGTTTGGTATTTTAACAGTTGTTCCATCATTCGCCATCGTTTTATTTCCCAATAAATGACAAAAAAGCTTTAGTGTCACAGTGTAAGCAAACATAGCTTTCAAGAGTTCCTTTGTGGTGCCAGATAAAAAAAATGTTCAGTTAAGAGGGGTCCATGCGAAAAAGCAAGCAGTGGGTGGCACAGTTCAATATTTTTTTTTTCAAAAAAAATGTTCATCCATTTTATTTCTCAAAGTTGAATGTTGGTTTTTGATTAACTGCAATGATTCTGGAGAAATAAATTAAATGTATATAGAAAGCATTGCAATTCATTGAAGAAAGGGAGATAACTCTTTAATTGAACCATTCACTTTATACTATTTGACATACATATGATAGATCCATTACATTGGATAAAAAAAAAATCAGTGGAATAAAATTTACCCTGTGCCAACCATACCATAAGAACTGCCTGATTTTTACATGGACAGCCTTTTAATAAATACAAACCACACATTTCCGTTAGAATAGGGAGGTTTACTTCTAGCCAAAAATTAAGAAAACGTCTTTCGCATTTACAATTCTTTTCTTTGTGTAAAATAATTCATAAAAAGGACCAGGCAGGATTTCACATCAATATCTCAATTTGACATTTGTTTTGAGTTAATTTAAAAAAAAATCCTCATTCTAATTTAATCGATCTAGTAATTTATACTTAGAGTTGAGGAAAGATTTGAACAAAAAAATTATGATTTTTCGTCAAACCGAGCCCAATATCTCTATTCTCGTTTAAGCTTCATGCATGTACTAAAAAAAAACAATCATTATAAGCACTGTTTCAACTGGTGCCTTTTTGATTGACACTAAACATGTAAACACAGCCCATCCATCCAGTTAGCTTTCACAAACATTGACTTGTACTAGTTACAGGACAAATGTCTGAAAAGGGCTTACTCTCGATTAACAATTCATATTTCGTGGAAAGGCTTTGACGGCATGACAGGTGTACGACATGTACACGTGTTACCAGTTCTTAATGCCTTACATAATTTACCTTCCTCTTTTTGGTAAGCGTCATGATCATTTCCACTAAATAAAACAAGTATGTACCTAAAACAGACACACACAAAGTAGTTGTTATAAAAGAAACCAAATGAATAATACCTCTATGTACAAGTTAGCAAAAACATAAGTAAAATAAGAGTAATCAATGGAACTAAAAATGTAAGATTCGAGCGGAAATTAAAAGAATATATTTCAAGATAAAGACTAGACAGGGAAATCACACACACACACACACACACACAACACAGAACATGAAATAACTAAAATACCAAGTACAAAGAAACAGTCAAATCATAGAAGTCTACCAAAACAATAAAAAATAGAATATTTATAAATGTACCCAGCAGAACAATCATAGAGTACCAGATATAGTTAGCAACGTGTACTTCCGCTTTGTGGCCTTCTTCCTCATCGTCGTGAGAGTCCGTATCATTTGATGCGTGTTCATGGATGTGTATACCCAATGCCTAGAAACAAATAAAACAGAGATATTTGACATTGTAGCTAGGTTGCGTGGATAAATTCACAAATTAAACGAACATATCTTACTCAATGTTACCAGTAAATATATCTAACGAACACTATTGCAATTTGACTTAATATGAAATCTATGGATAGGCTATTCTAAATAGTTAAACATGCTTAAAGGTTAGAACATCCAGAATTATTCATTTTGTTGGTTATAGGTATTTATAACCTCAATTTTAATTGGTCCACAAGATATAGTAGGTATAAGGAATATTTTTTCTTCTTTTGTTTTTGTTTTTTTAATTCTTTTGTTTTTGTCTTGTTTTTGTTTTTTCTATTAGAACTATAAATAAGTTTTTATTTTGAAAACATATTCAAATGTTTACAGAGCTTTAATAGATCAAAACCACTGCAAAGCTCTTTGAAAAATGATACAACCACATTATGTAATCATTTCGTTACTGTGTATCCATCTGCACAATGAAAACTGATGTGTTCAACGTGTCATAGTTTTCCTTTCTTCTTTCCTCTACCCAGGACTTGACTTTTTATGAGCAACTCGGCGGGTGTTTCTAGAAAAGCAGAGGATGCTTATCCTACCGGTGCACCTGGTCCATGCTCCCAGTTTTTAGTGGATTCCGAATTGCTCATTTGTTACTTTGTATGTATGATTTTAGTTACTTTATGTTCTTTGTTGTGTATGTCTGTTTTCCATGTCTGGTCTTTGTTCCTGGTTGCATTCTTTTGATTTCCGCTAGAATCTTGGTTCCCTTGAATACTCTTTCGCACATGTAGATACATACCTCCGGCATCAGATGAACAATAGCACCTGTGAACAATGTGCCCACTGCAAGTCCAAGAAAGATGGACAAGAATACATGGTAGGCTCTAGAGAACCGTTTTGCACACGGCAGGATCACTGCCCCTCCTATGGAACAGAGACAGCATATTGCGTTTGCCAATATTCCATAACCATAGACTAAAAGAACATGGAAAAACTCATTGGATTAAATGATCTACAAAAGCTTAAAAGTTTGTTCAAAAGTTGGTTTTTAGTGTCCGCGTTATATTAGTTACTTTATGTTCTTTGTTGTGTTTGTCTGTTTTACATGTCAGGTCTTTGTCTCTGGGTTACATTCTTTTGATTTCCGCTAGAATCTTGGTTCCCTTCAACAAGCACTGATAGAAATTTTAAATGAAAGTATTGCATTTGGCCAAGAATAATAGAACGAAAGATAAATTAAGTTTTTGCACGGACGGTCCTGGAAAGAGTTCCATTTGTGACTTATGTATACTGTTATTGTTATATTGTCAGAATTGTGTTATTTGTCTAGATTACCACATTGGAATAATTTACGTGAGCAACCATTTTAATTCTACGGGGTAGCTGAAAAAAAAGGACGGACCAGGTTGATTACAAGGTCAGAAAGTCAGAACAAAACAAATAGTGAAGAAAAAACAGCATAAAAATTATGAATAAACCCCCCTGGAAAATATAAGTGTTTCTATACTAGCATCCACCTAAAATCAATTGTTTGATACCTTAGTGCATATGAATATATTATTATTTTAATATTGATTTACTGATTTCTTTTTGTAAAAAAATGCTTTTAGTTTATGTGACAATATTGCCGATGTGTTTGTACAAAGAAATACTTATTAAACAGTATTTAAGTTCGTTTATTGCACTAATCAATTTCACTCCATTTTTGTTTGACCCCACAACTTTAAGTACTTGCAGAGGACATATACAGTGCAATTGACTACATTTAAATATTTCATTCATGACTGACAGACTATATACAATGGTTGTTTATCTACCAGCAACCAACATATCAAGAAAAGTAGTACGGCATGCAGCGGCAGAAACGTCATGAAAATTATTAATGGGCATAACAAACTACGCACAGCGGCAGCCGTCTCTCTAACTAACCGCTGCAGACAACCCTCCAGAATTTCAAGTGATTTTCGAACGTCAGAGCTGTTCTGAGCTTGAATGAGCATTACCTCAAGATACAAACAGTCACTGGGAAGGTTACTGTTTTTTATCCGATGCTCGTGGGAGTGAAATATTGTTCTGTTTACGTAAGTTTCAAAAGAACCGTTATGAACTCTTTTTTCAACGACATAAGCAAAATTACGAAACTAAAAGACTATACGATAACATTTTAAAACTACATTGAATGATGTTTTGGTTGAGAATGGACATTACTGTAAATGTTCGATGAGAAAAAAAAAAACATTATTAAGTTTCTTGAATAATATATCATTTCTAAAACATGCTGGATTTACTTCAACTATTAAATTCATATTACAAAATGAAATATTTAGTACTATTTCCATACATGAAACACGTAGTTGCATAGACAAGTGAGTGTTTTAAACGAATTCAAAGTACATAGAAACTATAGTTGCCCGCGAATACAAAGTAATAAAATATTCCTGTTAGTCGCTTTATTGAAAGTTCGGTTCACAAGCTAGACATCACAGTTAAGCACTAGATAATGCATCCAAGAACTCTATATATTACACCAAGACTTACTTTCGGCAGTAGTTGGCTTGTGATCATCTAACATCTTTGGTGAGGAAATGCTTAATCTATCGCACTACTAATAAGAAAAAAAAACATGGTGAGTAACCATTGAAGTCATAGCGACTCTTATATTTTCACCCGTCCCCATAAAAAAAACCCTTTTCTCAAACTATTTCATACATTCAACAAAGCATAATTAATTACCCTAAAAACAAATCTTTTCAATGTTCGCGGCGTTGTGTTGATCATTACATTTTCATACCATCAACTTTGGAAAATAGCCGAATTCTTGATAATTTAGAAAAAAACCTAAATGGTAGATGATCATTTTAACCTGTGATAAAATACACTTTATTAGAACACAATGGGGACAAATTAACTAACGATACAAAAAGTCGGCGTTCTGAATGACTTTTTATATCTGTTCTTCCCAATGAAGAACCTCTGGACCATTATCCTGACTCATCAAACGTGCTTTATGAATCTTTGATATTTAACTTGTCTCTTAGATTAGGATGTTCTCAATGGTTGATGAATTATTTTCTACGATTACACAATTTAATGAATTTTCTATGCTTTCCATTAATAAACTTGGAATACTATTACATAATTGTAGTATGTGTCAACAACAAAAAAATGTGCATGTACATGCAAGTTAATGTAAAATTCTCAGAACTTATTTGAATAGGTCTCATTACTATAGAATTGACGGGCAGTCTGTGTGTACCGTTCCATGTAAAACTCGGACACTGCCAATGGTCGTGTTAAATACGAGGTGCAGAAAGACCAACCGAACAAACGATGCTTTTACGATTTTCATACACAATATTTTGCGTAACTACAGTTCTTTCTATATAGATCTATATTTTAAAGAAAACCACACATTCAAATTCCTCTTCAAAAAAACAACCAAACTAAGAACGATAATCCTTGCAAAGTGCTAATCTATATACAATATTTATCTTGACAAACTATTACTTGTTGTGTGGTCTGTTACTGTTTCTAAATTAAAAATAAAAGTGAATTGTGTAGGTGTCTGACCAAGCTCCACGCAGCGGCAGACGTTCGTTTCATCTCTTACTAACCGGATAACGTCGCGTAAAATCATTCACTTTTGCCGACTTTGCAAGATTCCTGCATTTTCTGAGAGGGATGGCGGTAGCGTCTACAGTGAATTTAGAACGCCTGACGCTGTTCGCAGCTTGGTGTTTGACATACATGAATAAACTTCCTTCAGAACGGAATTTGAGAAACGCAAAAATGCATTAGAGTATAACCTAAATCCGAATCACTAAATACTTTCATAGACCACAAAAACACACCTTTATTCAAGCTCTGAATGCCTCCCACAACAAACGTAATAAAATCCACAGTACCAGAACGATTGCAATTCTTTAAAATCAAACCACATGTAATACATGTATAACAACAAAAAGACATATCAATGACCAACATCTAAATGTGCACAGGGAATTGAAATCTGCGGTAGGCTTTACTAGGCTTTAAGCACCCCATTTAATATAAGGTAACAATGAACTGAAACAAACAAACAAACACACCATGAGATTCATTCGCTTATACATCCAATTTTCTCCGTGGAAAACCCAAACATACACCATGTATACAAAATGAAATACCACCTTAGAGAACGCTCACAGTTACTGACAGCTAGCTCAGAACATACTAAATAATTAGTTTATGACAATACCATCAAAATTACCAGCATTACAAATAATCATTCACAACAATTCAAGTTGGCTAGATTTGGGGTAATAACGTCAAGAACAAAGCATTGATCAGATCTTTATATCCAATTAATATGTTGATCCCCTCTTAAAGCATCGAATTATGTTCGTAGTCATTAAAAGAAATGAATTGGGAGATGAAACTTTTCCTTATTGAATTTGTAGCTTTTAATAGTAATGAAAATAGAGGTTAATTATTTAGAAATATTCGGAGTTGGTCATTGACTAGAAGCTGAAATAAATCATAAGTTGAACTCATATAGACTACAACACAAAATTAAGGCAACGTTGCACACCGTTACATTTGGGTACCCGTCATCTATTTATAAATAAAGTAGGTCCAAAATTATCGAATCGTGAAGCTGGGAGCCACTCCTCAGCCGTTTTAGTTACACAATGCAGAATTAAGCTTTGACGTTACATTCCAGTACCCGTCGTGTACTTGACATTTATTCTTTAGATTAATTTTAATTTATCGAACAGTGAAGCATGGCGCCAGAGCGTTGAATTTACATGCACAACTTTAATGATTCTAACTGTTATGCTGATAATTTACATAAGTGAATTTAAGTATGCCATTGCTGTAAATTTTTATTACATTGTTTATGCGCAAACGAAATTTTCTTTAAAAGATCTGAAAAACGTAATGCATTTTTCCGATTATTTTATCCGCCAATTCGGTTTTAGTGTCGATAATTATCTTGAAAAAAATCAGTGTCTCACTTTCACAGAATTCGGGGGAAAGTGTAGGCTATGGCAGCAAGTCTGTACATACAATTAATGATTAAAATACCTGGTAAAGAATTTTTTAATTATTCCTCACAGATATTCACATGTTCAATAAGCGGACAAAATTTTCACGCATGCCAATATAGCATACAGTCATATGAAAAATATTAGAAACACTTGTCAAAAAGCATACATCAGATTGATGAATATAAGCAAAAGGTAAATGATCGACTACTCAGGTAGCATGAACCTTTTTCGAAACATTTTATTTAGGGTTTATTGATAGTATGCTAAAACATATCAGCAAAACATTTTAAAAACGTTTTTAAAACATTTTGATTTTTTTCAAAATGTTCCGATAACGTTTTTGAAACATTTTGCCGTTTAAGTTTGAAAAAAGGTTTTCAGAACTGTATTAATATTTTTTATATGTTTAAATAACATGCCACTGAAATGTTTTTGGATCTATTTTTAAAACATTATTTGGAAATGTTATAAAAACATTTCTCATATGTTATAAAAATATTTCTCATATGTTACAAAAATATTTTCTGATAATGTTTTCATTACATTCCTTTGAAACAGATTGAACACATTTCCAGATATGGTTTTAATAAGGTTTTCTGAAATGTTCAATAAATAGTGTAGAAATGTAAGAAAAAACATTTTGATATATTATTTTTTAAAAACGTTTTAAAACGAAAATGTGTCTAAACTATTTTAAAATTACATATAGGTGAAACATTTTGAAAATATTCATCCATGTTTAGTTTTTAAAGGTTTTTTTTTCCAAAATATATATCATGCTTAAGCTGAAAATGTTATGGAAATAGTTTACTAAGACAGAGATAATGATTGATGTGACCCCCGAGAGAGGACATCGCATTAATGATTTTGTGTGTATTTTTTGCATTTTCATGATTAAAATATGTATATAAATACGAAAATGATAAAGGTAATGAGAAATCAATGGAAAAAAAGATACTATTAGCAAAACATAGAAATTTTTTTTTCATAAATATCAAATATAGAATACCGTACAAAATAAATAGGCAATGAAATTGAAATCCTTATAATCTAGCACTATAAAACAATATAGGCTTTATATAATTACATCATTATATATTTAAAAAACGAACGAACAAGAATATTATGCACATGTATTTTACATGTACATGTAATACTAGTCTTCTTAATTTGTTATGCATATTTGATTTACAATTAATTCATCCTATTTTACTGATCCTTGTCATCCAATTAACCAACATCCTGTATACATGATGACATCTCCATAGAAACAGTAAGATAATATACAATTACATGGTGTGCCAAATGCTGCTGTTGATATAGGTCAGAATGAATCTTTATCAGTGTGCGTATTATTTTACACACGTGTGCAAGGAGCAAAAAACTATTTTGAAGATGATTTAAAGAACTGGATCTATCCAACAAGTACAGTTCTTTGTTAATTAAATAGTTAAAAAAACTGCATGCCAAAGTACTTTGAATTAATGCTAGTTTGCGTCACCTTGACTGGTCAATACGTCAATTTACAATTTCCTAGTATCTGGACAACATCACGCTGCGAAGACGAACACACAAGTGATTTCTTATTTCCTTTTTATTGTGTTTTGATTATATAATGGTTGTTACTTCCAATTTCTTTCTTTATAAGAAATACACATGATCTCTCAGGGAATACGGATTGCAAAAAAGGCTCGTACCTAATGATTTAATGTTCCCAATAAACCAAGATTATTATTTTTTTTTAATGGTAAGCTTTTGATAGTGATGAGAATTTGATTGGACCATGACGAGTGATCATGGCTTTTGTTAATTTTTCCATGTGTCTGTCCATTCATTTGTCTGCAATATGCGATAGAGTAATCAAGGGAACCAAGGTTATAGCGGTAATCGAAAGAATGCAAACCAGGGACAAAGACCAGACATAGAAAACAGACATACACAACAAAGAACATAAAGGAACTAAAATCATACATACAAAGTAAAAAAGCAAATGAGCAACTCGGACCCCCCTAAAAACTGGGAGCATGGACCAGGTACACTGGTAGGGTAAGCGTCCTCTGCTTTTCTAGAAACACCCGCCGAGTTGCTCATAAAAAGTCAAGTCCGGGGTAGACAAACGAGGAAAGGCAAACTATGACCCGTTGAATAAATCAGTTTTCATGGTGCAGATGGATTCGCCATAACGATCCAATGAAAAGTCATCACGTTTGTCGTAAAGTTTGGTCAATAGTTTTCCTTTACCATCGATTTCTAAGTGTAGGTCAAGATATGAGGCTGACTTCACAGTGTCTGTAGTACCCTTTATCTCAAGTTCTTTGGGGGTATATGTAATGTATCAAATCCCCGAAATTAGGATTGTTTAAAGATAATACGTCATCTATATAGCGGAAACTGAGATTAAAGGATCTAGCCAAACGATATTCTTTCTTTCGGATTAGATCAACTATAATAAAGTCAGCCTCATAAGAGTGAAGGAATAGGTCAGCAAGTAAAGGAGCACAATTTGTTCCCATTGGAATGCCGACCGTTTGTTGAAAAACACGTCCACCACACTGGACAAATATATTGTCGATTAAAAATTCCAGCATTTTGTAAACATCTTCTTCTGTATGTCTGGAAGATGATTTGGAATTTTTCTTACAAAGTATGAGGAATCTCTACCAAGAACAGTATATTTGTATCTAGGTGTACCATCTTTTTGGAAAAATAACGATGTATAATGTTTTTAAGTCGGGATTTTAACTTAGTATGGGGAATAGAAGTATACAGTGTTGAAAAATCATAGGCTTTAATGCTATTATATTCAGATAATAGTCTTGAATTGATCACAATAACTTTTTTTACATAAATCAGTGGCGGACCCAGAAACTCCGAAAAGGTGGGGATATATGGCCTCTGAGGGGACTCAATGTGGGTAGTATTGTTAATTTTCTATAAAATCAAATTATTTTTCTGTTATGAGGGGGCCCCTCTTGGATTCACTTCTGTTTTTAGCTGAATTTCAAGATACTTTCAATTATAGAACACATGTTTGAAGTTTGGTTCCATATTTCCGTGGATATCAACTTCCTGTTTGAAGACGACATACATTTTAAAGGTGTATATAGTTCTGCTCATAACAATTTCAGCTTAAAAACCTGAAAAAATCTAAAAACTCATGGTTTTATGTGCAAATAAAATCTGGACACAAAACAGCATGTATTAATCTAGCAGACAATAGTATTTCCATGATTGACACATACATGCATTGCGAATTATTTTTTAAGTAATACGTAATCAATTTGTTTATTTTTTCTCTCAGTGTTTGAATTCTAACTACGTATACTGTGACTATACTATTAATCCTGTACATCTTTTTTTCATAACACCAAAGAAAGGAAAATGGATGCTGCTTGAGATGCCTAAAGATGAATAAGTGAACTGACAAAACCTATTTTTGAAATTTTGTTTAGTTTGTAGCTACATCTACACAATATAGAGAACTCTACAAATTTATTATCTCATGTTAAATATGTTGTATGTGTATGCGATTTTTGCATTAAAATATTCATAATTTAGATTGTCTGTACTGATATATACATATCCTCAATACCCATTAAAATGATTCATAATTACAGTTTCAAAACAGTAAAATTAGGTTTGAACAATTTAGCAGTGAACATTTGAAAACAGTTAAACAAATAGTTTGAAAAATGTTATAATAACATTTTATTAAAATGTGTTATAATTGTTTCTGAAATTTGTTTCAAAAATGTTTTGTAAGAATGTTATTGAAAAACATTACAATAATTTCATAGTGAATGGTTTTTGAAAACGTTATTATAACATTACTGTAACCATACATTTTTACGTTTTAAAAACATTTCTAAAATATCTTTTCAGGAAACGTTTCTTAAATATTTTTGTTACGTTCTTGTGCTACCTGGGTATAGACGTGATGTGACACGCTTTAATTGCAGTAGAAAACATTGTGATATTAATTTCCAGTCACAACCTCAGTAGCAGACAAACGCATCTACTAAAGTCATTTGCAGACTTGGCAAAAGACCATGTGATGAGCTAACCGCGCATTTAAGTGGAATGATATAAGACTTCAGTTTTGAATGTATTTTGTTAGACCACACATGAAACCATAAAGGGTTCCGATGTTCTTAGTGTGTCACTGCAAATCATCTTAAATCTTACATTATAGTTAAGACTAAGTCTTGTTCATGGTCTGTTACTTGATGATTCAACATACACAGTGTAGAACAAAAAGACGCAGTGTCAACTGCGAGGATAAAGTTTAGGTACCGGTATTAGAATATTACATGTATAACGCACACCTAAACCCATTATTTCTAATTAAAAAGGATGTGACGGATAGGCGGATTGAGAAAGTCGAGTCTTGTTGCAGCGGTAATAAATAACACAGAAATGATCAAAATTACAGTTAAAGAGTTAATAATTTATCTTCTCAAATACAGCTTTTAGAGAATATAAATTCATGTATTTTTTTGTAGGAATCTGGTTCCCTACTGGGGTAAATTCCAAGTTTTGTTTTGACAAAGCTATCAATGTAAGTTTGGCGAATTCAAAGGTATGTTTTGACAGTGTTGTTAATGTAAATTTGGTAAATTCCTATGTAGGTTTTCACAGTGTTATTAATGAAAGTTTGGTAAATTCCAAGGTAGGTTTTGACAGTGTTGTCAATGTAAGTTTGGTAAATTCCGGGGTAGGTTTGACAGTGTTGTCAATGTATTTTTGTAAATTCCAAGGTAGGTTTTGACAGTGTTGTCAATGTAAGTTTGGTAAATTCCAAGGTAGGTTTTGACAGTGTTGTCAATGTATTTTTGTAAATTCCAAGGTAGGTTTTGTCAGTGCTTTCAATGTAAATTTTGATAGTTCTGACAGTTTTAACTTTAAACAAAAAAAGTGGAAACAGATATTGGAAGATTTTCTTCCGGCCTTGAAAATTGAATGTAGAGTAGAGTAGAAAATACAGATATATGCATGTTTAAATGAAAAAAAGGAATAAAAACAAAAATACACCCCACAAAAAACACACACACATTATAAAAAAAGTACCTTTTAGGCAATCAAATCTAGCAGGATTTAATTATATTTCTGTGTAAACTTAAAGCTGCAATGATATCCAGCAGATATTGCAAGGTCACATAGTGTGAATTTTATTTTTAAAAAATTCGTCAAAAGAGATTGGGCGGACGGGAGACTTTGCTAAGAGACACGAATAATGGTCTAATTAGCAAGATTACCAATGAATGCGTTTTGTTCTTTATTTCATTTATCGAAAAAATGACTTGAAGGAATTATACATTACCCTCGTAATAATGACTCGACTGAATATAGCTGAAATATTGCTGCTCGGGCGTTAAACCCCAACAAACAAACAAACGTAATAATGACCGATTACATCTTCAATCAACATATAAAATATGAAAATATAACCTTTAAGACGATTCATTTCCATTGACCGCATTTTTGTACATTATAATGATTGATTCGATAAATCAAAATGAAGACATCAATTACTTTTCCATGTACAACCATGGAAGGTCATTTTATAGCACATCTTCGCCATTCAAGATAATTTAAATACATTTGCCAGCAAAGCAATCTCGACACAACAACATTAATTCCATCAGGGAATGACCCTGTATATAAGGTGAAAGGAGGCAAAACAATTTGGGGAACTCCACGGTAAAATTTAGGAAAAATCAAGATTTCACTACTAAAAAAACCCCAAACAACAAAGAAACAACAAAACAAAAAACAACCCTATTTTAGTGTACGCCCGGCAGGCTTTTTTTCCGATCCGCACCTGTCAATAAAGACTCACAAACTTATAAAAAATCTTCGTTGGCCTTCGTGATGACATCTTTTTCACATCGGAAAAGACTGAGAAATCTCATATCTTATTAAAGAGAAATATTCAAATTAACGTATACAATGTCTCAAAAGTATAATAAATATCTTCATTGATATATAAGTAATGGCGGATCCTGAAATTACGAAAGGGGGTGACTGGTGTTAGAGGAGGAAGTGCGCTAATGACTGGGATTTCCAACGCATTCTATAAAATCAACTGTCTTTTAACATTCGTGGGGGGGGGGGGGTATTCATTGATGGAAAAAATAAATATATGTTTTTATATTCGATATGTCTATAAAAATGTCATATAGTGCCTATCTGATATTGTAATTAAGATATCGTTATATCTAACAGATTTCACTTCAGATATTTTATATACTAATATCTTTCAAACGTATTCAGATATCTAATATTCTATATCTTATAATTTCTAAAATTAACAGTAGACAAAAACGGATTTTGACATCCCCATCCCCCCCAAAAAAAATGAGATTATAAATCAAAGTATAACAAAACAACAGACGGTAAGTGTAGTTCCAGTTCCATTCAATTTATTTATAAACCATGCAACAATTTTGTAAATTCGGTTAGCAATTATATTTCTTAACTGTATTGAAAACAATAGCATTGTGAACACATTAAAAGTTCTATAAGAATCAACAATGAAACGTACTTACACCAAAGATGTCTTCCTGATGTTTGACACTTTCTAAGGAAGTAAAGTGACTTTGACAGAAAACAAAATTGTAAACACAATGACATTTAACTCCTTAACAAGTGTCTGGCTGGATTGCTAGTCTATGGTACATTAAAAGAAATCACTTATGTAACACGACGATATGATTATCCTGCATGTACTTTTGCTTCAAACCTGCACCGTGACTGTATTTAACAGTTATAACTTTTGAATTTCTAATATCATAACAACAATCATTTATAGATAATGTAAACGACGCTCTTTTTAAAAGGGTGACAAATGAACTAAAAAGGCAAAAACGCCACTACGCTTGGCTAATCGAACACCATAGAATTCCATTTTCGTATGTTATTAGTTCTAGTACTTTACATACACATTATTTGCTACTTCAACCTGTTTTCCCTTGCATAGTATGCCAACGAAGGTGACAAATATGAAATATGAATACCAAAGATGTCAAATTTGTATACATGGTGCTGCGGAAAAACAGGTTGGTAACTATTATACGTTTTTTCCCAGTATGTTTTAATAGCTCAGGGTACCTACAGTGCTCTATCTGACACTTACAGTCACACGACCCTTTAGCCTATTGTAAATTGGTAAAATATTTATAGAACTTCCTCAAAAGCAACTGCTTATTACTATACATCAACTTAAAAGTGTAAAAAGTTTTACATGGATGAAAGAAATAATAAACTTTTGCCTTTGCTCACTAAATACAGATGAAAAAATGGTGTTCGCCGCCAATGAAATGTGTCGTGAATTTAAAGATATACAAGACATATTTTCGCCGTCAATCTGCAGCAAACGAAATTTGTATACACTAAAATAATCGACAATTTTTTTGTTATTCCAAAAATTGGTATTCTTGTGAAGAAAATGAGTAATATAAACGTTTTTTTTGTTGTTGTAAATTTTATAGTGTTAATAACATATATATGCCATTTTATCTGTGATATGCCATCAATCGAGTATACTATAGGTTCATCTCTGCCTAGTGTTTGAAACTACCAGTGTTTTGATAAATTACGACCTAAACTGGGTGAAATTAAAAGTTGCTTTTTGCATTTCTGTATCCTGTATCGTCTTATAATCCGGGTCAAAATTAGACTTTCCCCAAAAGAGAAAGCTGATTATGTATATATAAATAACAAAACCATCTATTCCATGGAACCTATAAAATCGTATATAAATTATGTACAAGTTCTAATATCCCAAAGATAGCAATCGAACATTAAAGACTCGAACAAAAAGGTACAAAAAGGTATATGAGGTCGCCATAAAACCCATCGGAGCCCCGATCAAGAAAAACATTTTTACATTGAAATGTCAATTTGTTTCGATGGGTTACGTCTTTTAATCTACATGGAATGTTTATACGATGTGTGTTTAGTACATGTTACATTAATTACAACTTGTCGTTTCGTAGGCTTGCGGTGACAACCATTTATGTTAATATCTAGTTTTATGTTTATGTAAAAAGTACTTTGATTTTGCAGCCTGTTTAACGTGATTACATAAAACAAAAATGTAACACACATTTCAAATTCAGTATGGTAAAAATATTCGAATGTCTGCATTGGGGTCTATACTAGTTAATTAAAGGCATTTTTCAACCTTATAACGTTTTGTCGTAGTGAGTCAAAGAAAACAAAACAAAAATAGCCCCTTCCCTAAGACAGAATCTAAGGTCTATCAGCTACTTAAAATTGAATATAAGTATCCAATAAGTGCTGCAATTCGTTATTCTTATGGGGGTATTTTATACAAACTGCTTTTGCTTTTTTAACCGGAATATGCTCCACAGCTCGGCCGGATGGACAGTTTGAAAAGAAGGGGTTCCAGCCGAGGTTCCTCAAAAAGGGGTAGGGTGCTGGGACATTGTTTGCCATTTTTTTGTCAATTGTACACATGAAAATGACAAGTTTCCAATAAAAAGGTGTGCTAACCCCTGCACCCCCTTTTGGATCCGCCACTGCACAGAAGAATATCAAAGATGCAAAATAAATTATAACGGTTTCCCGCGACATGGTTTTCCGTTCCAGACATATAACGTATTTATTATTGTAGAACAAGTACTAACCACAAGAACGGATCCAAGAATTAATTAAAGGGGTATCAATCCAGAAATTTATTTACTGGAAAGAGGATTGTATCTGCTATCAATTGCTTATTGATATGCCCCAATCCCAAATCTCCAAGGATCAGCAACTTGGTGCTACAAGTTGTGCTGACCATTCCGCCTTTTGAATGACTAGAAAGAAAAAAATTAATGCACCAAATATACCTGTCTAATTATATTCTGTCATTAGTATACAGTGCGTCGTGCATGTAATATGATGCTAGCTTAAACCACAAGGTATAAATTTTGTCTTGTTTACATACATCAAGGTGAAAAAGTATGACAGACAAATGATTAGGATTACATCTGTTTTAGTTTATAACATTATGATATATTGCCTTATTTTGTTCATGTACACCATCTCGTGTTTTCTACAGATATCTTTCCATTAAGGGAGCGATCTTTAATTATGAAACTGGCGGATACCAAAGTTTAGTAAAAGAAAGCAAACAAATATACACACAAAAACAATTACAAACGAAAAGCACGTTTAGTCTACTGTATACTACTGGAGATTCTGTGGTGGGTTTTTATAGTACCTAATTTCATAAAACGTACGCGACAATACGCGATGGCAATGTTATAGTGAATAAGGGATATCCTTGACGTTTTACAACAATGAATTGAATTCGGCTTTGCATTGAGACGGCGACGCAAGGAACAAGTTCTTTGTTCAGTTAAATCACGTGTAATAATAAAATTTAATAAATGGACAAACTTAATGGATAATGTATATACAAAATGTCCAAAGCACTTCAAAGACCATGTAGAAGATTGTAAGTGGACCACACATATCAAATATCGCAAAAAAATAAAATAAAATAAAATAATAATAAAATAAATAAAAAAAATGGATCAGCAATTATAAGTTTAATTTCCTAAGATGAGCACTAATATAAGATATTGTACAATGGTATTCAAGAAAACAGCATGTACGATAATATTACCATTTAAATATTTGCGTTGACTTTAATGTATTTATATGCATACACAGCTTCAAGAGGATATTTCTATCTGTTACACCGAAACCTGTTTTGATGCAAAAAAAAAAAAAAAAAAAAAATAGTAAAATAAAAATAAATTTTTTTTTAATAATAATACATTGCCAGATGGTTCATTTAAGAAGAACGATTTACATAATATACCTACACAGTATAAACTATTAAAATACGTACCGTGCAACTACAACTACAAGTCAATTGAATTAATATGAAAGGAACTAATATGAAAAGACAGTCATATCTTCATCAAAATATATAATCCAACCGGTGACATATGAAAAAATACTTGTCTTGTTGTTTCTTAAGGTGTTTTCTATAAAATGTGATTTATATATGCAAGTAATATCAGAGGGCGTTTGTAAAACAATTGTGCGACTAACTATACACAGTGTATTTATTTTACAGTGAAATCTGTATAAACAGAACATCTTTTAAACTTTAAAATTGGTTTGTTTAAGATAGGTGTTTGGTTTAACAAGGTTAAAAATACAATTAATTGATATGGTGACTATTTAAAGCGCCTGGTTTAGACAGATTTGATCAGACACTTCACTAATGATTCTGTTTAGACAAGTTTCACTATATATTGGAAGAAAAAAAAACTTTTACATGAAAAACAAAGACGAGTGAATGATAAAGGATAATGATTGATCATTTACATAAATGTCTGAAGGTTCGATTTTTTATTGATTTACACTGAACACATATACCATATACCTATTCTCGTTATGAATAGGAAAATTATTCTTATTGTGCGTAAAAACAAAATTTGTAACGGTCAGTTGTTTTGGCGTTTTCTTTTTGCGTCAAATACAATGTAGGAGATCTTTTGCGCCAAAAAGAAGAACTTTTGCGCAACAACTTCTTAGCGCCTGTACTCCTTTTCCGCCAGTTTACTTTTCGATTTTCGTAGTTAAATTGCGCCAATAAATTAATGATCCTTTTGCATAAGAATACAGGTCAATTTATACTTGATATTGTTTTTCAAGACATTTTTTTTTATTTAGATGAATACTTTTCACTTTATAGCTGATCTGATCCGAAAGAAAGAATATCGTTTAGCTAGATCCTTTAATCTCAGTTTCTGCTATATAGATGACGTATTATCTTTAAACAATCCTAATTTCGGGAATTTGGTACATTGCATCTACCCAAAAGAACTAGAGATAAAGGATACTACAGACACTGTGAAGTCGGCCTCATATCTTAAATTACACTAAGAAATCGATCGTAAAGGAAAACTATTAACCAAACTTTACGACAAACGTGACTTTTCATTCAGAATTGTCAACTTTCCTTTTATCTGTGGCAACATCCCTTCAGCACATGCGTATGAAGTGTTCATATCACAACTCATACGTTATGGAACTTATGCCAGAGCTTGCCGAAACTACGCAGACTGGAATTCTAACAAATAAGCTTCTGGAACAGGGTTATGTTGCTACAAGATTGAAGTCATCAATACAGAAGTTTTATGGTCGTCTACATGAACTCGTGGATCGTTACAGTGTATCCATCTGCACCAAGAAAACTGATTTGTTCAACGCATCACAGTTTTCCTTTCCTCTTTCGTCTACCCTGTACTTGACTTTTTATGGGCAACTCGGCGGGTGTTTCTAGAAAAGCAGAGGACGCTTACCCTACCGGTGCACCTGATCCATGCTCCCAGTTTTTAGTGGATTCCGAGGTGCTCATTTGCTTTTGTTACTTTGTATGTATGATGTTAGTTACTTTACGTTCTTATATATATAGAAGGGTTTGAAAAATTCCCAACGAAGCAAAGTTTTGGTCGTTCTCTCCGCGGGACTCGAACTCGTAACGCTGTGACATTTATGGCAACACCACCTGCACTTAGTCCAGCGCCCTAGACCACTTGGCCAGCTAGGCTATATACATATATATTTGTGTTTCTTATCTTTAATTTATTCATTTCTAACTCATTTTCTTCATTTTATTAGCTTTTCATTTACGATTTTTGCCTTTTTGATATTTGATTTCCTTATCTGAATTTGGTGCAAAAGCTAGATATCAAGTCTTTTTGTGATGCAAAAAGACTACACTGATCTTTTTGGGCATGATTTAAATTCGTTTTTTTCCAGTTGGTGCAGAAGGACGATGCCCACGTGTTAATTAGGACAGATGTGTCAGGTGTACGACACATGTGTACACATTCGTGATTTTCAAAATACCTTTAATGGCATATATGGAAAACAGGTACTGTGATCAAAAGGAACCGAAGACGTATTTGTAATATTTATTTTTCTAATATGTGTCTAATAAGGGTACATTCTAATATTTCTGCTTACAGAACCATGGTTAGACGGTTAGACCCACACTTGAATGTGCAGCCACAGTTTGGGATCCCTATTAACAGTCTCAGATACAGTCACTAGAGAATATACAAAAAGATGCAGCAAGATTCGTGAAGGGCAACCCCTGGCTGTGTTACATCAACGATAAAGGAGCTACACTAGGAAACCTAGAAGAACGCCGACTAAGATCCATGCTATAGTCATGATGTATAAAATCAATCATGACATGATAGATATACCAAGTGCGTCTACTTTACAACACTGAGGTGATGCCAGAACTCGGGGAAGCAGCAACTATAGACAATTGCACACCAACCGAGACACCTATAAATTCTCGTTCTTTCCAGAACCATCAGTGACTGGAACAGCCTTCCAGACAGTGCCAAACATACCAGTACCATCGAGACATTCAAGGGCAGCTAACCAACACCAAAGCTGCCTCTCACGAGCCATAGACAGCAATATTTCATGTTTTTAACCTGTTAAAGCTGTAAATACGAGGCTTTTAGCTGTGTCACTGGTGCTACATTGATTTTACACTCTAAATGAGAAGAAGAAGAAGACATTCAATCTGTTATGTACATGAATAAGAGTATTACATCCCATACATATACATACATATACATATGTTCATCTCGGTTAAACTTTTTTGAATATTTATCGTTGTATACATCTTAAGATTATTTTCAATTACATGTATGTGTATATAGTTACAATGCACGTGGATTTATTTTCTCCGTTCCGTTTCGTTTCGCAATTTATAGATTTCGTTTCGTTTCGTTTCGATTTCGTTTTGCATTTTATAGGTACTAATTTGATAAGCCTAATAAAAGGAACCCAAATATAAAAATCAAATGTCTATAAAATTTTCGATTTATCAATCCATTTAATTTTTTTCACATTTTATACGGTTTTTCTTTTGAAAATATCCCATATATAGTTATTGATTATCGCTACTATGTCTTGTGAAATAAAAAAAACCAAACTTTTCTTGGCTTTAGTCTCACCATTCTATTCTTAGTAACACAATATAAGCCTTATAGGTTGCAGAATACAGTAAATTTCCTAGTTAATAAAAGACCCTTAGGTAAAGTGTGAGATATTTGAATCTCCAGCATTTACACAATATGTAAACATCGATTGTATTTTTATTCATATTAACAGGAGAATATAGTCACTTGTTGTATACCATGTCTACAAGTACAACTTGCAGTGGCCTGAGTGGGTTTCTCACTATCTGGATAATTCGATCAAACTCCGTACCAACATATTCGTACCAGATAATGTGATTGGTTCGTTCCAAGTTTTTATTTTGTTTTAAAGCATCGATGTTGGTTGATTCGTTATAATTTACACAGTATCATAACATTTTTTTTTGTATTTTAAAGAGATTACCATAAATAATACAGGAATAACCATATATATACTTATAATGATCTGCCTAATTGAAACTTAATGACAACAAAATATGGTATTATCATTATCATTAAATATACTAAATTATACAGGAACAGAATTAGTGAATACATATTCATTGATATGGAGTAGGCGATGCATAAATCAGCGGGTACTGTGAGCTTTACCATACATGTGCCTTCTGCGTGAGACTTGTAAAAATAATAAAGGACTTGTGAAGTGGGGGTTGGGGTGTCGAATGAAAATTTTTGCTTCGCAAGTACAGTATTTTTAATTATATTTAAGCAGCAAGCGAAATCAATATTTTTATTTGAAAATCTGTCTATTAAATATTGGGGGGAGTTTTTTTTCAAGGAATGAGTAACTTGAAAAAAGATGTTTTTCCAAAATCCTAACCCCATACCCCTTTTCCCCTTGCTTTCAAAATGGTTCATAACTTTATAGCACTTCACAATACTTTACATTTTTAACCCTTAAGAGCATCTCTAGCAGCATCGTTTTCAGTTTTGGCCAGTCAGATCAATCTGTACAGATGCTGGAAATATTACAGTTCTCCACAGATGGTGGGAATATGTACTCATATCATGTGATGTAAACAAAATTCAGACGCAACTGACAGCTGTAAACAAGACAGTGATTGCCTTTCCTATCTTAGATTCTAAGAAAAGCTATGCTTCGATTTGGTTTATACAGTCGTCATTATATTTTTTCCAAGGCAGGTCTAAGGTTCTTTACAACAGCAACAGTGGAACAGTGGAGATACATGTTCATACATCCACGTGTTTTGAGAAGTTTTTAAAAGCATCATATTCACTTCTTTAAATAAGTAAAAAAAAATTTGAGAAATTTTTTCGTTAGTATATGGGGGAACCTTAATGGAAATTTAGAAAGTACACACATGTAATAACCACAGAGTTCACACTGTTTGGCACTGCTTGCTATTAATACTTTTTGATTCATTCATCAAATAAGCTGGTCTGAAGGTGGTTTTGGTCCAAAGAGTCAGTTTCTGCAACTATTGTGATCAGGATTTTTGACCCCACAGAAATAAGTACATGTATTGTGAACCCAATTAATAATACAACCATCTATCTTTGGAAGCATATTATTAAGCAATTGAGTCTTGATCACAACAGTTGCAGATACATGTACCTTAAATTACATGTATGGGACTCATAATTTTCACCATATTTCTGATAAATTTCTATCAGATTCTGGTCTTAACAACATGTCTGCTTAGCTAACCATTCATTGACTAATGTAGGAGTTAAGACCCCTGAAACAGTTTTTTTGTTGTTTTTTTTTTTTCACATGTACAACTTTGAAAATCTTCTTCTCTAAAACCATTTAAGATTATTGAATGAAAATAAGCATAGCAGTTCTTTAGTGTATTGTGCTCAAAATGACTGTTGTGATTTTTTATCCATGAATAGATATGGCTGCCTATACTAAAAATGGAACTTAGGGGTCATAAGACAGGTTTTTGAAAAAAAATTGTTGCCTTTAGCAAAATTCTGGTTCAGGTCATGAAAATGCTATGAAAAGCATTTCCTGCATTTGACAATTTAGTTGATTTTAACTTAGCCTGTCTCATTCCTCAAGTTTTTCAAATAAGCGAATGGTTAACCAGGTGAGCGATTCAGGTTCTCTTGAGCTTTTAGTTGTGCCTACCTTATACATTATAAGGCCATTTTGCCTCAAGCTTTGTTTAAGTGTAAATTGTTTCCCCATTAACTCAATGTAAAATGTTTTTGAAAAATTAGAAAAATAATGTATTCTACATATCTACCCTATTTATTTTTGAGTGGTAGCAGGAAACAAGACTCTTTTTTTTTGGCTTAAAAGCTTTTGAGCTGGGGTTCTCTGCAGTACTGCTAAAAAATCCAACTACCAGTATTTCAGTGGCAAAATGTTCTCAACCTTAATCTGACATATTTTATGAAATTATCCAATTCGTTTGAAATGTCTGTACCAAGTCAGGATTGCCTGAATATAGCTGAAATAGTGCTGCTTGGGTGTTAAACCCCAATAATCAATCAACCAAGTCAGGACCATTGCAGAATATGTACCAGCTACTCCAGTGATGTACATGTAATATCTGTTTTGTCAGATTCAATTTGGACTTGACTTGATTATAGAGTGGATAAGTGTTTGGTAGTTTTGTTGTAATCCGTATTTAGTCCATCAACATCAATTCTTAGAGAAACCACTGACCTACATTTGCATACATGAACATGTTTAGTCTTGTTTGTGTCAAGTTTGATTATCTCCCCTTCCTTGTGTATATTATTCATGTAGAGTTACACAGTATACATGTAGAACATTTTATTGTACATTGTATTACCTGTGTGTCTGCTTGTAATTTCAGTTAACATGGCTGGTTCATCAGGAGGCGAAAAGTCCAAAGAATTTCTACAAAGACTTGCCCAACTTAAGCGACAGTCTTTCGAGGTTAAGTTTGATCTTGATGGAAGTGACTATACTGCAGTTGAAAATATAGGAATAGGAGCATATGGTGTTGTTTGCTCAGCCATTCATAAAAAGTCAAATGACCGTGTTGCAATTAAGAAAATACACAAAGCTTTCGAATTTGATAAGATTGCAACTAGAACTTATCGTGAGATCAAAATATTGAAACATTTTAAACATGACAATATTATTTCAATTAGAGACATTCTAAAACCTAGAGGATCAGTAAATGATTTTAATGATATATATATTGTACTGGATCTGATGGAAAGTGACCTTCATAGAATAATTTACTCTAAACAGGAGTTGACAGAGGAGCATGTTCGTTATTTTCTTTACCAGCTATTAAGAGGATTAAAATATATTCACTCAGCTAAAGTAATTCACAGAGACCTTAAACCAAGTAATTTATTGGTTAATGAAGATTGTCAACTGAGAATAGGAGATTTTGGTAAGTCAGTGTTCTAGGATTTTTCAAAAATTGAGGTTTCCTTGGGAAAAATCCATATGAAAACTTCCCACAGTCAATGACTGCTTTCCTAACAAAACAAATCCTTACAGCATATGAAGTTTTCAACTTACAGTGGGAAAGTTTAACTAATTACCTAACTTTCCCTGACCCAAATTTCACTTGCCACAGGAAACAGGAATCCTAGAACATTGGTTAGTTATAATCTATTACACAGTAAAAACTAACCAGAAAATAAATTGAACATCTAAATAACCATACATTCATGAACCTTGGTATTTTTTGTTATGAATTTTTCTTTTTTTTCATATAGAAGGTGGTCATTGTGGGGAAACGAAGAGGTAATACTCAGTTACTATGTCAACTTTTACAGCAATGCTTGTACTGGACATTACAAAATATACCACTAAAATAAAGACCGTTTGTACATGTTAATAAGTTTCATGCAAATATTTTAACCAGTTAGGTAAATAATTCATAATTCAAGGAATGGCCAGGGGATTTTCTTCAAATCCAGACGAACCAAACCATTTCATGACACAATATGTTGCTACACGATGGTATAGAGCTCCAGAAATAATGTTGTCTATGGTAGAATACTCCTCAGCTGTCGACATGTGGTCTGTAGGATGTATCTTCGCTGAGATGCTTGGCAGAAAACATCTTTTTCCTGGTTTGTATCAGATTATAAGACAGAAAGTCACAGGACAAAAAGTCATGAAAAAAAAATCATAGTTATAATATTTGTGAAAACAGGACAAAATGTCATGACAGTCACAGTTTAAATACTAAAGAAAAATAGGATAAAAAGTCACAAAAACATATTCTGAAAGAAAAGGGAACAGAAATGTTGTCCTTGCTTTGTTAGTTTTTTTGTAAGAATCCATAATTTAATCCACTAATTAGAAACTATTAATTGTTATTTGCAAAGTCAGAAAAATAAAAAAGTAACAAATATTGATCTCTCTGATAAATAAAGAGCTTTGCAGAGTGCAGCATGTCAAACTGTTCACTTGGGGCAAGTGTGAACACAATACACACTTAAGCATAGAGATTTACAAATCATTATGGACGCAACAACTGGTTTGGACACAATATAGCACAAAATTTGATAAAGTTAAAAATTTTTGAAATTTAATCAAAATAAAAAAGTTGATTTTTTGGGGAATGACTCCTTTGACCCCTTATAATTCAAAAACCGTAAGAGATATCTGTAATCTAATTTGATAAATGCAGTGATTTGTGATTTTCTGTCCATTTACCTTTCTATCATAGCTAAAAGTTAAAAAAGCAGCATGAGAATTTTTTATCTGGCTGTCTTCATAAATTTGAAAAATCATGCTTCTTTAAAGGCTAATACTTTTCGTTTTCCCAGGAAAGGACTACATTCAGCAGATCAAGTATATAATTGGTGTCTTAGGATCTCCATCACAAGCTGTTATGGACTTGTGCAACTCGGATATCATCAAATCATTTGTTAACCGTACGTATTTAGGAATCAAATTTAAATGCAGGTTATCATGAATGCAAGTAAGAAAAATTTTTTTTGTAACTGTTGCATTGTTTGATAGACATATCAAGGTTTATTGAATTATAAGAAGTAATAAAATGAATTTGAATACTGTCTTTTTTAATCAAGAATAAATACAATTCCATAGATACCCCCCCAGTAAAAAAAAAAAGAAAAATCTGTTTCCTGTTACTCTACCTACCCAGTTCTTTTGTGCCTACCCTAAATGTTTACTGTCCAATTTAACACAATCACTGTCTAGGTTTTTTACCCATCATCATTCAAGGTAAAATGTTTTTTTTTTTAAAAATAAAATGACTTCCCTATTTACATACTATGAAAGTACTATTCTTCATAGGGTACCAATTTTCATGGTTTTTGTGGGTAGGCCAAAACATGACATTTGGTTCCCAACGAAAAGGGGATATCCATTTATATCTATACTGAAAACCTCAAACACCACAAATTCAAGAATTCCACGAACTTGTGTTTCCTCACTAATCCACGAAAATCGGTATTACATGAATTAAAAAAACTTCCACACTAATAATTTTTTTCTTACTGGTAGCAGGAAACAAGATTATTATTTTTTTTGGCCATAGAGCATTTGAGCTTCTCTGCAGTATTGCTTAAAATCTTGCTAGTAGTAGGAAATATCTAATTTTTTTTTGGCCTGAAACAATTTTGATTTTGTAATTTTTTAAAAAAATTGACGTGACAGATAATTTTTCAAAATAAAAAGACAGCAAAAAGAAAACTAACAAAAAAACCCATATACAACAACAAAAAAAAATAACAAACTGTGTATACATGTACTTATAACAAGTTCCCTTGGGTGATTTCAAGCGGATCCGATGTGGTAAAGTAGTTCTGGTTTCTTTACACAAGAAAATTATTATTTGACATTAAATTTTAGATAAAATATCACGATTAACAAATAACCCTAACATAAATGATACCATCATTGAACCTAAAATTATAAAAATAAGTTTGTTTAATAAATGTAATGAGCAGGTTTTACTTTTCATTCAATTTATTAGTACAAACCTGTATGTAGGAAATCACTAGATTAAGTGGCTGGTTCAGACCTTCAGGTGATAAGAGACAATGGAAATCTCCTTCCAGGCTTTCAAGCGGGCCCTTATTTTCCTAATTTTCCTTATTTTTTATAAGTAGCCCTTATTTTCCTAATAAAAGCGGAAGAATCCTAAAAAAGCCCTGTTTTTGTTGAGAAATTCCTTACTTTTTGAATTTAGAAATTTTTAAGTAGTAATTTCCCTTTATATTGTTTGTATTAATGGAATCTAGCTTAGTATACGTTCAGAAAATAAATATTATGATCCAATAAACACCTCAAAAGACATTTTGGTGGTCATTAGCAGTTGCTGAATACAACTGTTGATGGCCACTGACATGATCTTCTGGGTTGGTAAATAGCATTTACATTGTTGCCGTTAGCTAGTGGTAAGTAATTTGTTTTTCTTTTAGTATTATAATTGAAAAAGAAAGAATGTCATCCCTTATTTTTGTGTTAAAAGCCCTAAAAAATCCTAAATTTAGCCCGTATTTTTTTAAGAATTGTGCCCTAAAAATAGCCCTTATTTTTTACAAAAAGTCACTTGAAAGCCTGTTTATACCACATTATGTTGGAACAGACTGTATTACATAATAATGAACTGCTCTTGTAGTCTTGGGAAAGCATGCTTACCTCAAGTGTGGGAGGTTTGGGGTTCAATCCCTGGAGAAGTCGCACCGAAGACTTAAAAAATTGGTATCATTGCTTCTCTGCCAAGCACATGGTATGTAAATGTAAGGGGATGATTTGGTGGCTCAGAATCAGACTAATGTGTCCAAGTGGGATGGTATGCTTACCTGTAGGCTGTTACTTATTTGAGCTAGCACAATAAAGATCTGGCTCAGTATGTACAATGTAGGTCAAGTACTAAGCAGGGTCTGTTTGATTAGTCAGATGTTCATATACTGGAATGCATTAAATACTGTCAGAGGACATAAAAGCATATTCAATGTAGTTAGTCAACATAACAGGAACAACTCTATCACTCTTTCAAAGCATACATATACATGTGTCATCCACAAAACATAATTAAACATTACAGATAAAATGACAATTATTTGAGTTTTTAAACTTGAATACTTGAAATTGTGTTTTAGTTTTTGAATAACACATTTGTTGTGATAATTAGGCTAAGAAATGTCTGAATTTACATATATGTATATTACTTAGAGAAAAAATATTAAAAAAGATATTATTCAGTATTTAGATGTATTTAGCAGTGATTTATCAAATGTTCTCTGTATAAAAATTCGTTGATTTTGTTAAATAAATTTGGTAATTTCACTTTTGGACTTTCTGTCACAAGTATGACACCACATGAATATTAATTGTTAATAACCAAAAATACTGTGCCAAGAACGCCTTACGATTTAACTTCTGGGCAAAACAAGTTCCACAAACTGATTAAATCTAGGGTTCTTTGGCACTTCTGATCATATTTTGGTTATTCACTCTTTCCAAATTATTGTCCTTTTAATAATACATGAATTCATCAAAACGTTATTCCCTTATTGTAAGAAGGTAGACTTAAGATAAGGAATATCAGTGATATGTTTGTATTATATTCAATTTCACCAAAGCCTAACAAGCTTTCATTTGAAACAGAATGAAATGAATCCAAGTTACTTTGATGCTTACATTAGATTGATGTAAAATATTGTATACAAAGATTCAAATGATTTGTTAGAGTTGTGTCCCTTACCTTACAAATGAAATGTCTACCTCCTTAAGCCAAGACTTACAACAGGAAAATACTTATTTCATCCAAAATATATAAAGTGAAATTTCGAACCTTGGCAAATCAGGATGAAATTTCCTGTACTTTTTGATTCCATTTTTTTTTTTTTTTGCCACAGCTAGAAATTGATATGTTTCTCTTTCAGAATTAGGTAAAAAAGAAGGAATAGCATGGACAACATTATACCCGAAAGCTAGCCGTAAAGCTATAAATTTATTAAGCCGAATGTTAGTGCTGCACCCTGGTGAGAGAATTACTGTAGAGGAAGCTCTAAAGCATCATTATTTATCTAAATATCATGATCCAGATGATGAACCAGTCTGTGTACCTGCATTTAATTTCGATTTTGAAAATCAGGTAATTATAAGAAGTAGGGCAAACCAAAACTGATTCATTCATCTTACTGTCCATCTACTTTATTTAACAGTAACTCCATGAAATTTGGATTCATTTTTTTTCAATGTCATAGAATGTCTGTCTGGAAGGATGGCCCTTTCTTCTTTCATTATTTTTCTTTGTATGTATATATAAACATCTAAATATGTTCAACATCACCAAATGGTGTTAAAATTTACATTCAATATTGCAGATAACATATATCTTTGATCATTTTGATATGTACGAAATAAAGGGGGGCTTGCGTATCATTTGTTTTATCACAGTTTTTTTTCTTTCCTTTCAGTTTTGATGCATACTTCAGTTTTTACAGCTTTTACTGAAAATTTGAAGTTATAATAAAGCATGTTATTTTTTTTTTATATTTTAACCAGCAACTAAATATGGACCAGCTTAGAACAATGACCTATAAGGAAGTAATGGAATACCATCAACCAAAATGTTTTGATGCCTTTCTCCGACCAGCCCCTAAGGAGCCTCTGGTTTCCAAAACAACAATTTCTGCTGAACAAGTTGTGCCTGAAGTAAATAAGGTCAAGGTTGAAGTAGGTCAACTTGTTCCACAGTCTTCAACTGATGTAGAAATGCACAGTGCTAAAGTTCAGAGCACAAGTCAAGAGGTCACAGTTCAAAATGAATTGCAGAAAGCTAAAGAGTCTGTTAAAGCTGAGGTCAAAGGTCAAGAAAACCAGACAGTATCAGATAACACGAAGGAATTAATTAAGGCTGCTTTGAAAAATGCTAATCTTCGGAAGCAAAGACAAGGTAACTTAAGTACCAACCCATATAAAGTTCTGGCACTGCCATTGATAGAGGAGATTCATGGTGCAGGAAAGTCCATTGATGAACAAACCATGCTTTTGCAATCTACATACCCCGTATATATTTTTTATGTAGCAGTATTCCTTTATGAATACAGGTCTGTATTTTGGAAAAAACCATGCAATCATCTCCTGCTCAAATCAGCCAAATCAAGAACGATAACTCTTGCATAGTGCTGTTTTCATGTACAATCTACATGTACATGTGTATAATTTTTATCTAAAAATGTAACAACAGAATGAAGCATTAAGACTTGTTTTATGGTCTGTAACTGAATAAGAAATAAAAGTGACATTGGTGGGTTTTTGATGTGCATGAATCTTTTCTTGCCTGATATATGTAAAGATTGCTTCTTAACTAGAAAATTAAACAAGTACTATCTTTAAAAAAAATAGCTGACACAGTAAAATTTGTTCGCTTTACTTATAATTTTCATCAGGAAAAAATGCTATGCACACAATTTCAATTTCCTTTTTGGAACCCCACTAAGATATCAGTATTTGGCCAATCTGGAAATAGAATTTTGCGTTTCGATGGAAGAGTGTCTTTAAGGTCAAAGGGTAAAAAGCGAAGGTGTAACAACTGCATCATAAAAACTAGGTGAGAAAATTAAATAACTAGGTGAATGCTTCAATTCTTTAATGGAAGCATGTTCACCTTATGTGTGGGAGGTGGTGGGTTCAATCCATGTCTGAGTCAAAGAATGACTTAAAATTGGTAGTCACTGCTTCACCACCAAGCATGCGTCATAAAGGATAAGGCGTGTAGACAGGTTCGCTCAAAGTCAGAATAATGTGTCTGAATGTGGTGAAATGCCTACCTGCAGGATATTGATTCAAATGTAGCTACAATACCTGGCCAACTCAGTTTAGGGGTGTATACATGTAGAATTGGGTATGATGTATAGAATTTTGCCAGGTATGTCAGTCCCTCCATCTGCTTATTTCTCTATCATAACTACATGTAAATACTTAGGCGTTGAAGTTGTTATACCTTAAAGATAATAAAATTTGGAAAACATGCATTTTAAAAACCAAATATTATGGCTCTGACTGTCTGTCTGTCTGTCTGTTAAATTGGTTAGCCCACAGTGCATTTTGTTACTTTTTTTTGAATTAACGATTTGCTTTTTTTTAAATGGTCAGAGCTGTAATATGTTAAATAAATGGTGATGTTTTGTAGGGATTATTTTCATTTGTTTATAGCAGAAAATATATATCAATTTTTGCCTTTCTTGTATTAATTACCAGTCCATATTATATATTATATAATTCAGACACTGTCTACATTAAGGTGATTTATGATGAAGAAAAACCTACCAATTTGACAATGCTTTTTCAATCTACATATACTCTATTTTTAGGTAACAGTTGTCCTTTCCATATTCAGATCTGTACTTTTGAGAAAATCATACATTTATCTCCCATTAAAATCAACCAAATTGAACAAAATCAAAAACGATAACTCTTGCAAAGTGCTAATTTTATGTACAATCTGTATAAATTTTATCTCAAAAGTGCAGCCCCAAATGAAAAACAAAGATTGGTTATGTGATCTATAGTGGTTTCTGACCAAGAAATAAACATGAATTAAGTGGGTTTTTGACATGCATGAATCACCTCCTGTCCGAATTTTACAAAGACTGATACTTGAGTCATTTACCTTGTATCCTTATGAGTAAAGACACCATCAAAATTATTGTATGAAGAAAAAGAAAGAAACATCAGACTTCATTTTCATATATTTGTTTGAAGAGTCTTTGAATGAAGAGCAGAGTAAAAACAAACCAGTCACAGCAGCTCAAAGACAAAGAGAAAGAGAGGAAAAAAGAAAAAAGAAGATGGAAAGATCAATTGAGAGGATGAAAAAGAAGAAAGATAAAAAGGGTATAAATAAATTTTGTTTTGTGTGAAATAGAATTAAATAGACAGGGGTTTATATTAGTGTGTATTCAAGGTCCAGGAATGTGGGACCTTGGAATTTTGAAATTTCATTTTATCAGGTCCTGGACCTTCAGCCCTTTTCATTCACACTTAATCAGGTCAAGACCACTAGAATTGTAACGTACTTAAGAATGTCATACCTTTTAGGCTGGATAAGGAGCAAAAAATGGACTCCATTCCTGTGTTTTCAAATGACCAAAAGCTTTTATAACTATTGTCCACTGCTAAAAGTTGCTCACATGTAATAACAAAACTCTTTTCAGTTTTTTGGTAATTTTTTTGTTGTTGATTCCACTTAATTTCAAATACATTTTGGGTTTAAATTATATTCTATCGATTGCATGCTCACATTATAAAAATATGGAAATTTCATCTCCCTGTAAGGATTTTTCTTTCAAGTTTTTACTTGATTAGGTATTTTCTATGGAGGCGCACACTTCTTTCCAAGACCTGTTATTAACTAATTAATGTAATGACTTAATCGATTCATGAAAATACTACTTTATGCAATACTTTGATATTCTATGTAAAAAAGTAGACAATAATGGAAGTTGTTAGGTGGAAATATCAATTAAAAATATACTAAAAAATTTAATTAAAACATGCGAGAACAACTCATAGTAAACATGCTGTAATGAGGTACTCAGGTATCGCATTGACTTAATTGGTAGGTCATTTCAGGTCATCCTCTTTAGATATACATGTATTCTATGGCCTTATAAAGTATAACTCCTGACCTGTTTATTGAGGTCTTTTTGTTCTCCTCAAGTGGACCATAGATTGGAAATTTGGAAAATTCAATGACCTTGCACTATTACAAGTAATTTTGAACCACAGGTATACAGTTGACTGTAATCCTCATGAATTTTGATAAAGTGAATAATTGGTTTAGTTAAAATTTTGTCTTGTCCTATTATTGAACTCCCAATGAGTCAAAAGAGAATCAGTTGAAAATAGGACTTTTTAAGTTTTATTTTCTCATAGTATGAAAAAATTCTAATAAAAGCACATGTATTGAAATTGACATTCAATTATTATTTTTTATTAAATCTTTTCTTACACATTCTTCAATTGTGACATTTTTGTAAAAGCAGCTGCAAATCTTTATTGTTCCTAAAATTATTGTGTGTATTAATTGTTGTGACTTTATAATTTCAGAAAAGAAACCAGATTCTTTATTGACTTCTGCAGACAAAGAGATGCTTGAAAGATGGGCAAAAATGCAGAAAAATGTGCAGCAAATAGCCCCCAAGCCACCCCTGCCTGAACCAGGACAGAGTCAGTCCGGAAATGAACAGACTATTACAATCATTAATATACAACAACAAGTCATTACAATACCTAAACAAGGAGACAATGGTAACCAAGGGCAACAGGCTGCAGACAGCCAATCAGTGAATAGAAAGCCTTTGACACAAGTTTTCTCCTTACAAGCTGGGCAAAGAGGATCTTTGCCTGCTCAGATGGGTATTTCTCAGACCGAAAAAATTCTCGGTCAGCCAGAAAGACGTGAGAGTGATTCATGTGTTTATAAAATGTTAAGAGAAGAAAATAAGCAAAATTTGTTGGCAGGAGCACAGCAAACAGCAAAACAAATACCTGACTTAGGACAGAATAGTGAAAATGTGCCAGGTTTTTCGACAATAAATATGCAAGACTTGCATTCTCTGGGTATAGCAAATGCACCACAGGGTGAAATGGAAATGTTTTCTCAGCTGAAAAAATCAACTGAAAAAGTTCACAATAGTAGCTCATCTAGTGAAAATTTAGATAATGCTAGCAATAACTTTACCAATAGAAGGTCACCATATTCCCAAGGTTCCCCTTTAAAGGATTATAGCAACAATGGCTCACCAGAGAGCTACACTTCACAAGGATCTCCTGACAATTTCCTAAATACCTCTGACAATAGTGAGCAAGGACAGACAAACACAAGTGCTGCAAATCCTACCTCAAGTTTTCAAAATGTAACACAAAATTTTCCAAATACAGGATCTAGTAATTTCCAATGTAACTTACAAAGTGGATCACGTTTTCCAAATTCTAGTCAGAGTAATAATACTGGGGTAAGTGCTGCAGGGAGTAGTTTAACTGGAGGGAACCCTAACATGTTAGGAAATGTCCCAACCAATTTCTCAAATCAGTTAATCAATGCAGGCATTGTGAATCAACCCCGAGCTCAAAATGGAGCTGCAAACTTTTCATATCAGCAGCTTAACCAGGGGTTTTCAGATCAGCCAAACAAGACTGTCCTTAGTAATCAAAACTTTCCATATGAATCACTTGGTGAAACTCCAAGTTTCTTTAGTTCATCTTATGGTGAATCTTTTCTGGATAAACAAAATTTTGGAAGTGGAGGAGGTTTTCAGCCATACGATAGTCAACATAAGCACCAAAATAAACTATCAAGACGGTCCTCATCTAATCAGGAATTTTTAAATTTTCCATCATGTCAGTATAGTGGTTCAGTGCCAAGTCAGTTTTCTAGTCAGGACAGTTTTAATCAAGACATGACCAATGTACAACAGGGAACCAGTTTCAGCAGTGTCAGTAATGAGAAGGGTAATCAAGGGAACTTCTCACAAGAACAAAATTTTCAGCCAAACTTTGGTTTACCTCCATCCAACTCAAATGTATTGCAGCAGGGCTTTAGCAATCAAACGGGGCTACCATTTCAGACATATGGTGCAAATGAAGCTACGGTTGGTTCACAGTCACAAATGACACAACCTGGACAAATTCTTACTAACCAACAACCACAGCAGTATCCCTTACAGCATCAACAACAACCAAGCTCCTTACAACATCAACAACAAACTGGTTCCTTACAACAATTACAGTCACATGTTGGACCAGTCCATCATAATCAGCAACCAGTTGCAGGTCCGTCAAAACAACCAGCACTTCAGATTGACACGAAAACACAGCCTGATCTCATATCAATATTGTCCAAACAGCTTTCAAGGTCACAAGTTGATGACCCTGGTCCTCCTGCCCTAGTTTTGACTCCTAAAGGTACTGGGGCTGGCTATGGCTTAGGAATGGACCTGGACTCCCTTATCATGGATTCCCAAGATGGGGAATTGTAAGTTTTTTCACATAGCTTACTAATGTTACTGATCAGATACATGTACATTTGTTACCTTGACCTTGAGGCCAAGTGTTAAATTTACAAAAAAGAACATTGAAAGAAATTACTGTACCTTTATTTGATGTTACAAACATGTACAAATATTGTCTGTGACTAACATATATATTTTTTCACTTTACTGGCACACGCATTTAAGTCTAGATCACTCTAGTATATAAAAAAATACACTGCATGATACAGAAAAGGCATAGAAAATAACACAGTTTCACGCTTTGTTAATTCTATATTTACATTTCAGGGGAAGATCAGCTGCAGAACCTTCACCTTTGTCTTCATCTCTGCTGACGGATTGGATGGAAGTTACTGGAGATCTAAATATAGACATGGATGCCCTTGCACAGGAACTAAATTTACAGTCACCAATGTCTTTGTCTTATAGTGATCTATCCATGTATCCATCTTGAGAAAGCTAGAAGATAGACAAAGCCTTCCATTCCTCGGGTTAATTTCTTTAAACTTTTCGGGACAGTATTCCTCACTTTGCAGGGGAGTTAGAAAAAAAATAATGGATAGAATTAAAGTAATAGTGGCCATTTCTTGAAAAGTCATATATGTAACTTTTTTTGTCAATATTGATGTAGTCGTGCTATATTTTATAATTAAGTCATTACTTACAAAAAATTTTACAAGTTGACTTTTCGTGAAATCATCTGCTGACGATTCATACTTTATTTCATTAAAGTCACTGAAACTTTTTTTCTTTCAAAATTAAGTTCTTTAGGAGAAATATTTCTGTACAATTTTCCCTTCTCTCGGTTTGCTCAAGATAACTTCAGTAATGAAGTGAATAATTAGAATCTTACTTAGGAAAATTTAGTAGTGCCATAGGTAGTTATATATAGTATATAAGATTTTACTTTTAAGGAATGCTCGTTGAGTGGGAGCTATATTGGTATCACCTCATCTGTTCATCCATCTGAATTTCGTCATTATTATCTTAGCTCTCAATGGACTGATTAAATTCATATTTGGTGTGTGTAGGTGGGGCGTACGATTTAAACTATTTTGAATGCTGTTCGATATCAACTTCCCTTTTCTTGGAACATTTTTTTTCACTATAATTATTGATCGAGAAAAAGTGTCATTTTCAATTTTTGAAAAAGAGTTAAATTTTGATAAAAAGTAAGTCTCAGCCTGAAATGCATTCAAAAATATTTATCTGGTCAAAATAAATCAATGGTGTGTTTCAGGTTTCCCTAATCTACCATTGTTTCTGACGCCTACCCTAAACATTTTATTGCTGATTGAAAAAAAAAAAACTAATTTTTTGTCTTTCTGGTTATGAATTTTCATTCTGTAGTAATATTAAAAAATTGTTTTTGTTTAAAAAAATGTTATACTTACCTAGTGAGTCTACCGTTTTGAGGTTTATAGGAAACACATTTAATTTATTTTGGCCTTATGGATAAAAAACTTTTCTTAAGATCTTAACTCTGTTTTTTCCCTTTTTCATGATTTTTTTCCCTTCAAAACTTATCATCTAATGATTTTTGCATTCATTACCTACACCTTTATCTGGTGTAAAGTCTTAGCTAGGGTAAAATTCAAGCGTTTTTTTTTATTGAAAGAATATTTTGTTAAGAAACATGGGATTAGTAGTGCAATAATTGTGAACTTCGACAGCTTATATTGTTTTCTATACAACTTTTATATCCATGTTTGTTATTATCTGCATTCATCATCATTTATGGTATAAATATTGTTGATATATTTAAAGTTTTTTATGTTGTGTGTTATGACTTTTGCAAAGCAGGTACATGTAGGTATAGTGTAGGGTTGTCTACTTTTCAATCTGCTTTTTTATGTTGTCATAGAAACTAGTTATACCTCATGATTATGCAGTAAATGTTATACACTTGTCAAATATGAGGATATTTTGTTATTTTGGGAATATACTTGTTGTGAGAGGGTTCATTTTTGGTGAAGCATTAATGAGTTTTTGCCTATCTCTATATTGAAGGATTAACTAAACCACAAAATTTTGTCCTTTAATTTCCCTGCAAACAAAGGTTTCAATCTGTCTGTTTTTCCCAAAATTTTTCTAAACACCTTGCAGCATTGTTATGAAATTTGGTGGGATGTAATATAACCACATGGAGAATTGCATAATTTCATGAATTTATGTTTGGACAAAAATGTAGAATTGATGGCTATTGAACTTAGGTGGTGTTCTGCAAAACTTACTCTCATGCATTGTCCACACTACCTCATCAACGACTTACAGGACTGTAATAAAACTTAGTAGGGTTTTAAAATACCATATTGAGATGTGCATATTGTCAGGAATTTATATTGGACGAAGTGTTATTCAGCAAAACTTGGTCTCATGAATTGTTCGCAACTACTCCTCAGGATTTTTATAAAATTTTTGGGGATGATAAATTGCCGTAGTGGGATGTGCAAATTGCTAGGAACTTATCTTTTATTTTGAAAAATTGTAGAAAAATTGACTGTTGGAACTGAGGCATTTTCAAGCTAAACTTATCTTATGGAGATGTGCATATTGTCAGGAATTATTCATATTCTGTTATTGTGTTGTCAACAAAAGAATAACACTGTTTGCAGTTTGAGTTGGGTGTTTTAGAAATAGCAACAAATTGTGTGTAAAAAATGCTTAGTCTATCCACCATACAAATTGTGTCCAATAATGTATGGTATGTCACAATGGTACCCAAGTGTACAGGGTTCAACAGACTAAAGCGGGTATTAGTCCCATTGGGGGCAGTATCTAATTTGTCATTAAAATCAAGCTACTTGGACATTTGTGTTATCGGAATATTCTTATTTTACTGCACTCTTCACTATGGTGAAATGTCTTCTGCTCAATCGCCAGTGATCTATTTCACACATTCATATAAGAATTAGAAACTTTGATTCTCGTATTGGTACATGTAGTAAAATTTTGATTAATACATTGTATTGATGAACATAAAGAAACTTTGCAAGTTATATAATCAGGGGAGTACTTTAGTAACAGTATACATGAAAAAAAATAATTCAATTTGTGTTTTTCAACAAACGGTCGGCGTTCCAATGGGAACAAATTGTGCTCCTTTACTTGCTGAACTATTCCTTCACGCTTATGAGGCTAACATTATAGACGATCTGATCAGAAAGAAAGATTATCGTTTGGCTAGATCCTTTAATCTCAGTTTCCGCTATTTAGATGACGTATTATCTTTAAACAATCCTAATTTCGGGGATTTGATACATTGCATCTACCCAAAAGAACTTGAGATAAAGGATACTACAGATACTCTGAAGTCAGCCTCTTATCTTGACCTACACTTAGAAATCGATGGTAAAGGAAAACTATTGACCAAACTTTATGACAAACGTGATTACAGCTCCTGCGTATGGAGTGTTCATATCACAACTCGTACGTTATGCCAGAGCTTGCCGAAACTACACAGACTTTTTGTATCGCACTAGAACTCTAACAAATAGGCTTTTGGAACAGTGTTATGTTGCTACAAGATTGAAGTCACCACTACAGAAGTTTTATGGTCGTCATCATGAACTCGTGGATCGTTATGGTGTATCCATCAGCACCATTAAAACTGATTTATTCAACGGGTCATAGTTTTCGTTTCCTCGTTTGTCTACCCCGGACTTGACTTCTATGAGCAACTCGGCGGGTGTTCCTAGAAAAGCAGAGGACGTTTACCCTACTGGTGCACCTGGTCCATGCTCCCAGTTTTTAGTGGATTCCGAGTTGCTCATTTGCTTTTGTTACTTTGTATGTATGATTTTAGTTACTTCATGTTCTTTGTTGTGTATGTCTGTTTTCCATGTCGGATCTTTGTCCCTGGATTACATTCTTTTGATTACCGCTATAACTTTGGTTCCCTTGATTACTCTTTGAAATACCTGTCTTAGGGACCAGCTGCATTCAACAGTAACCTGTCTTAAAAGCCCATGATTATGATGTCTCTATGTAACCTGTATATAATCACCACCTGTTTTATGTGGTATGTGACCTTGATTTTAAACTCCCTCCAGGGTCACTTAAAACAGGTTTGACCTGACACTTAGTGAACCTCAGAAATAATCCCTTTAGACCACAATAATAAAATTCCTAGAATCTCAACAACTTTCTTTGTGTTTTTGGCAGGTTTGTGATTTTTTAAATCTGTTTTGTGAAAAAAAAACGCTGTCAATTTGAAAGAAATTGACCTGAATTTGACAAAAAATCAATTTTTTTGAGGGGGTTAAAAAATTAGGTTGTGAGGGAATGAGAATATAGGATCTATTTCATTTTGGCCTGTAGCGAAGATGTAGGACGGCGGTAAAACATTAAAAAGATGTTGGAATATACAGTTTTAATTTTTTTAAATCATTTTGTCCCTATATTACCAGTTTTACAAAGGTAATAACAAAATTACCGAATTTTGGAAGGGTTACATATTAGAGGTAGACATAGGATAAGGGACACAACCCTTATAAATCTTTGGAACGTTTGTATTTAGCATTTTACATTCATCTCATGTAAGCATTAAATTAACGTGGACTAAATTCATTCTGTTAAAATGAAAGCTCGATTGGCTTTGGTGAAATTGAATATGATACAAACATATCACTGATTTCAAGAGTTGTATCCTTATCCTAGGTCTATTTTTTTTATACAAAAATTGCCAATAGATTTAACACATTTCTATTTTAAAGTTTGCTAATGCTTTATCGACATTATTGCTCTAGCATGATAAGATGAGTAAACAGGTTGTTGGCTTTAAGTACGTAAATGTGCACAATTGTTAGTAAAGTTGAGATTTTTTATAAAATTGTGTTTTTGGGAAATAGGGTATATACATTTACATTATATAACTTTCCCTACAAAGTTTAATCTAAATCTGTGATATAATATTTGATAAATATAATGCATTTAGATTTATAAATGTTTTTTGTAACGAGTTGTCTTTCCTGTTTTTAATGGCTACTTTTCATATACAGTGGAAGTACAGCGCATTAACATTGTACCTACCTATAGCGGCCATGATAGTTCCGGTGTAAGTTTTAGTTGTGCACTCATGTGCCAAAAAAAACCCCCAAAAAACAAACAACAACACGCATCTGTAATGATTATTTGTCCCATGTTTGGAATAAACTGCGGTATGATATATCGACAGGAAAACTTTTTAGTAGTGCGAATGCGATGCGTTTCCTGGTAACCATGGTAAATAAGTCGGGTGACAATATAATGATGTATATTATAATTTACATAGAACTAGAACAGGCTCAAACTTCCCTTCTTACACCTTTTATTATATGTATGGAGATACCGGAATGAAGTAGCATCAAGACCTTTTTTTTTACTCTTTCATTATTTATTTAACTAAGCTCATCTAGTTGTAATCTCGACTCAAAAGAAGTAAAAATCGTTGTTGGTCTAAGAAATATGGAACTCCTAGATATTCCAGAAATAGAATACCAAATCATCTACCCCAATCGAATCGTACTAAAGATTTTAAAATTGGGAGTTACTGCTTCTTCGCCAAGCACACGATATATATGGACGACTGCCTTTTTGGCTTTAATCGAGACACAAATGTATGTAAAATGGGGAAGCATACCTATATTTGGACTGTTTGTCTGTGACCTAGCACAATAAATATCGACTCGACGAGTTGGACTAAACAAAGTAGTGTCTGATAAATTGGCCAATCGTTTTCGTCCTGGTATGCTTAAATATCTGCTATAGGGCGTTAAACCATAACCAATCAATGAATCAATCAATCAATCAAAATCATTTTTTTAGGACCGGTATACCGAATAAAATGTCGAAGTTCCCGATTTTTTTTATATCGACAACCTAGTAAGTATGGTGGGTGTGTATTTCAATAAACGACAGGTTTTCCACTGGGAATAAATTGTGTTCCGCTACTTGCTGACCTTTTCCTCCACTCTTATGAGGCTGACTTTATAGCAGATCTTATCCAAAAGAAGGAAAATCATTTAAGAAAAATCACGAAGTTATGAAAATAAGAGTATTTGATTAATATAGACATGCGTTTTAGACATTTGTTACTACCTTATTGCATGCCAATATCCTTGATTGAAATAATCATATACTGTAAAGAAAAACAAATCTCCTCTGCAACTTAAAAGTTTGGCACCAAATCTATTTCATATTGATTCTTTAAACAATTTCGACTATTTTGCAAACAATTAAAAAACCGAAGTGAATTTCTCTACAATTGGTTAAAGAACACCTGTTTTCCAAATATGAATGGTTTGAGGCTTTAAGTAGCTGTCTTTGTAAGAATCAAGCAAAATCTAAAAAAATGTTATACACCCCAAAAAAGGCTACATATTTTTATTTTTGTAATTAAGTTGTTTTATGGGTCTATACTATGAAATGTGTAATTATTCATTCAAATCTGCCTGCTCTTAGGAGATAATCAATATTGAAAATCCAATAGATTCTGTTGTATTTGAGTGTCAATTACAGAGTTATCTCCTTAATTTTGAAATCTACAGTGTATTCTATATAATTTTTATCTCCTAAGAGCATGGTTTAAATGTAAAACCGAATATTAATTTCTGTTTACCATGGCTTTTCAAGCAAAATAGAAAAAAAATAAATATATGTAGGCTTTTCACTCATGAATCACATTTTGCATGATTATTAGCTGGAGTACTTCTGAAGTGTTAGAAGTTTTATCATTCATAGTTGTATGTCACAAGTTGTTTTTATCAGCTGGAGATAATAATAAGCTAAAAGTGATTTTTAAATCATTTTCAACACTTTTTTTCCTCATCAGAAACATATATTTCTTTATGATTTTGCAACATGACTGTTATCATTGCTCCGTGTAATTTGTATAAAAAGAAACCAAAGAATCTTTGATAAATTGTCGATGACTGGTCCTTAAATTTTGGAAAGATAAAGGATGTAATCATCATTCAACCACGTGCCTGAATTTTCAGTGCAGTAAAAATAAACAGAAAACTTTTAGGACTAAATAATTTTATTACTAACTTGTAGTCATCATGGTCCGAAAAGGAGGAAAAAAGTCACCACCATGTATTACCGAAAATATCTTTGAGCTGCGAAATAGTTTTTTTAAATTTGTTTAAATTTAAAAATTTCTAGAGAAAGATTGGATGCTGTCATTTATTGTAAAAACGTTAGAGTGAACACATTCGACAAGTTCAGTCTAGGGCCCAATGACACGGACAAGTTTAGTAAATTCTGTTCGAAAATTTTAAAACAACATTTAATCTATTAAGAAAGTTTTCCCTGTCAAAGACAAATAGGAGAATTGAGCAAAAACAAGAATATTTGTTTTTATAATTTCTACCTTAAAATTAGGTTGTTGTTCAACCTCCCAAGTCCGCGGGATTCATTTCTTCTTCATGCATCTCAAATCCTAAAATTCAAAGTTGACTAATTCCTTCTGTTATAGATTTAGGGTTCAGTAATCTCCATAGATAATTCCGCAATCCCCATAGAAAAATTTCCGTCCCCCATATGATCCCCATTGCATATTTCTTACGAAAAATTTACATTTTCATATTAAATTTTATATTTTGTAATTATTTAACATTTAAGCTATTATTCTTAAATAAATTTAATACATTTTTCATTCATGTTAATATATATTTTTAAACTAATATTCCTATCATCCCCATTCTTCATTCCTCCATATACTATCATAAAACTGAGCATAATTTAAGAATAAAGATATATTTCTGAACACAACAGGAAAAATATCAAATACTGTAACATCTCAACCTATTTACAGCAGCTCTTAAAATAACGGATCTATAAAGTCTAGACAAGCCAATTTACACGGAATACATCAATTTTGTTCGACTTTTTCTGAACTTGAAATCAATAGCTCACAGCGTCGTTTTTGAGGCAAGCACTGAATCCAGGCTGCTACATTGTGATATGCAGGCAACAACACATTTAAACAAGACAGTGTACGCATAGAAACTGAAGGTTTTATCTCATTTATAGACGGAACAAAAACTAAGTTTCCACCACTGCTTTTATTGTTTAATTAAAATCGAAAAATCACAATATTGTATAAATATTTACAGTTCATCTCCACTCCCAGTAAGACAGAAACAATTTTTAGGCGACGTAGACAGATTTATTAGATTCTTCAAACTTAAAGAAAATATGTCTTACGAACAGGAAAACAAGGATGACTAGTCGACGATTCTAACACCTAACAGAAATAGGATTGCCAATAGGTAAGTCTCATTCTTGTTTCATTTTCCTTTCCGGAATTTTTGATGAAGAACGTATTGAAATCCGAAGGTAGATTAGGACCAATTCTCGTGAAAGAGTAATCAAGGGAACCAAGGTTATAGCGGCAGTCAAAAGAATGCAACCCAGGGACAAAGACCAGACATGGAAAACAGACATACGCAACAAAGAACATAAAGTAACTAAAATCATACATACAAGGTAACAAAAGTAAATGAGCAACTCGGACTCCACTAAAAACTGGGAGCATGGACCAGGTGCACCGGTAGGGTAAGCGTCCTCTGCTTTTCTAGAAACACCAACCGAGTTACTCACGGAGTCACACGACGAGACTTACATACCCTGTTCACACATAGAATCAAAATATTTTATCCATGCGCTCCTGAACTTGCAAAATGCATTTTAACAGAAGGTGTCAATGACAAATTCAAATCAAACTTTACTTTCTGTATTCCCCCCTGAACATGGCTTGGCTCCAAATCAAAAAAGTTTGGTTTTCCTTTGAAATGTTTATGGTATATTTATACATGTACCAGTTTCCTTGTATTACATTGTATTCGGTCAAAAAATCTGCTTAAATATGTCAATACTTCAATACACAAATTGTAAGAACAAACTATTTCAAACTCTTCTGGTTGTAAGTGGAAATTTAAATAGAAAATTCAGGGTTTCGAGTTTGAGTTCGTAAACATATTTAGACACATTCATAAGAGAACATAACTAATTTTGCATTTGTCATTTAATCGAAATCCTCTATGGATCCTTACATTTTATGTTCTCAGAGGGAAGGTCATATTTTTTTTTCTTAAGACAGAAAATTTTCTATCGAGTTTAAAATGATAAATTAACCATGATTATTCAATAACCACTTACTGAAAAATCAATTATAATAGTTTAACAATTCATAGATATATCATTTTTTTACATGAACATATATCATAAATAAGACCTGTATCTAAATTGATATACACATATACGTGTATGGCTTCAAATTATCAAAGGTTATCATATTCTTAGATTAAAAAATACGTTTTTTTCGTATATTTATTATAAGTGATGATTTAATTCCTATATCTTTAACCCTACATCACATCCTTTAACCTTATTTCGTATACCCTATATCGCACCCTTATTCGGAATACACATGAAGTATATATAAAATACATGTTCTTGAGGTAATATGTGGGTCTCGGGTTGACCCAGCATGATTGTGATACAGATTTTAGCATGCAACATTCAGTATTTATAACACGAGAGTCGCCACAATTAGACAAATTATTAGTTGCATGTTAAACAAAGTACGAGCTTCCGCGTTTTGGTAAACTGATGTATAGTGTCGTTTTTATTCGTAATTTATGTTATGTGACACGAATTATATATGCCTGGTACGGACAAATACGTACTTAATAATGTGCAAAAAGACATTTAAACAGTGATTTAAAAATTTTGGTTTGTTACAAATATGAACATTAAAAGACAATAATTCCAAAAAAATTGCTAATGCCCTGTCCTACAATTTTTCTACATTTCCTTTTTGCTGTTATTAAGTATTGAAAAAATAACAAAACTAAAACGAACAAAAATGTCATACAAATTATTATAATGAATATTAATAATGCACAATTAACTGTATCATTGTACTGTCAACTGAGAGTGCGATTTAATGGACTGGTGTTTTGAAGCCAAATTTCAGATTGTAAAGTCATTACCATTTTGCATTGAAATGATCTCTGAAATTGCCATATAAAATTACACAGAGTAATCATCTCTTCATTTAAACTTACTACGTGTCACCTCGAAATTTCACACGTCATAAAAGGTGAAGTGCAGTAAAATTGAAAATCTCACAAATTAATTCTGATCAATTCTAAATTACTGTCCAATTCTGTATCACATGCTATATCAACCCTCCACCTATATCGCTCTGCGGGCCGCTGACCCTTGGGGTGACATAGGAGTCTCGGGGTGCCACAGCATGCGATACATATTTTGACATGTAATATTCAGTATTTATAACACGAGCGTTGACCCAATTAGACAAGATATGTTGCATGTTAAACAAAGTACAAGCTACAGCGTTTTGCTAAAGTGATATAAAGTGTCGTTCTTATTTGTTATATACATCATGTAACAGGAACTGTGATGCCTGGCGCGAACCAGTACATTCTTATTTATCTGCTAGAGTAATCAAGGGAACCAAGGTTATAGCGGTAATCAAAAGAATGTAATCCAGGGACAAAGACCAGACATGGAAAACAGACATATACAACAAAGAACATAAAGTAACTAAAATCATACATACAAAGTAACAAAAGTAAATATGCAACTCGGACTCCACTAAAAACTGGGAGCATGGACTAGGTGCACCGGTAGGGAAAGCGTCCTCTGCTTTTCTAGAAACACCCGCCAAAAAGACATTTGAACAGTGATTTAAACATGTTATACATTGGGTTGGTTGAGTTATTTTGGTATGCGGAATTGCGTTTGCCGTTAATAATAAAATTATAATCTTTATGTATAAAATATCCGTGTATAACTGTTAAGACAGTTTATAAACTAATGTTTGTCCTGAAACAATCACCCCGTGCGGGTCCAAGTGTCAAACGAATAGGCCTACAGCAGCGCTAAGCTTGTTGTAAAAGGCGACTAAGTAGTGCACATAAACCTAGCCGCGGACTAGGGTAATATGCCCACAGAGCAACTGGGTTATGTGCCCCAGGTGGTGGAATGGGTATCCCTGGCGCGTTTCATGCTAGAGTTGTCAAGCTATAATGCAAAAAATTTACCGCAAACCATAGTGGTGCACCATGTTGGAAAAAATGCCACGTTTCTCGCACTTTAAAAATCCTGCTGTGGTATTCGGTAGGAGTGGGAAATTTCGTGCTCCGCCACAGGAGGCTAAATTGCCCGACTCTACCCATTCCTCCCTTTTTCTGGTGGCAAACAAAGTTGTCATTGTGTCCCATCGCTGTTTTCATTTCGTCATCATCATCATCATCATCATTTCATGTTCATTTTATCATCCATTTCATGTTCATCTCCTGAATATAGCTGAAATATTGCTGCTCGGGCATTAAACCCAAATAACCAATCAATCAATCCTGAAACAATTTGCAAGTAGGCTTGAATAACATTGAAGAATCCATTAATGATCATTCATATTGAATTTAATTGTCTACAGTCCAGAACAACCAACACAGAACAAAAAAAAAAAAAAAATAGAAAAAGATTAAACAAATAAAAAGGAACAAAAATTTCATACTCATTATTATAATAAATGCACAATACACTGCACTATGCTACTGTCAATTGAGAGTGCGATTAATGGACTGGTGTTTTGAAGCCAAATTTCAGATTATCAAGTCATAACCAATTTGTATTAATTGAAATGGTTTTTGAAATAGCCATCTAAGGTTTCACAGAGTAATCATCTCTTGATATAAACTTACTATTTGTCACCTTGAAATTCCACAATTCATAAAAGGTGAAGTGCAGTTAAATTGAAAATCTTACAAATTAATTCTAATTAATTCTAAATTATGGAGTCATAATTTTCCAAATAAACCATTTTAGCTATACAAGTTCATAAACAAATCCTTTATCTTTAGTTAAAATGACGTTTTCTAGAAAGATAGAAAAATTCAATGGGACTATCCAAATAAACAATCGCATCACATGGAAATTCGTTGAATAGACTATAATGTCAAAGATTATTCAATGCCAACAAAGTTTTTTGAGTTTCAATGATTGCAGAAACATGTTATATCACAATAAAACAATACAATTTTAACTGGCAATTCTTTTTGTTTGGAAACACTATATGTCACCTGGGATATACAGTAAAAGTCTTATGTTTGTAAGTCTTAAGGTTTTCAAAATAAAAAAGATAAACGGGAAATTATTTCGATCTAAGATAGATAACTCATACAAGAATGGTTTAACCGTTTTTCCCGACGGACATGTTTGTATTGCTAAATGCAAGTCAAACATTTTGCACTTTCCAAATTGTGTCTATCTGTTTTGCTATAAACACAAAAAAAAAAAAAAAAAAAAAATCAAAAATCGGTTTTAGGGGAGATTACTGAAAGACCGCTAACGTGTCAATACCACGCAAGTCTATTGGCTCAAGTGCCGTAACATAGTGTCGTATACTTTCCTTGCCAAATCAATTTTAAGACGTTACGGAATATAATAATGCATGTAATAATAATAACAACAACAACAACAACAATAATAATAATAATAATAACAACAACAAAACCAATCAAAAGAATTACAGTGAGGTTCCCCAGTGGAGAAATGCCTTAATAATAATCAGAGGACATACAAGAAGATCTTCCCATTTAAAAGGGAAATATCTAAATAAAAATGGTCGGGGAAAAACTTATAATGGTTGTTCTATTGATATTTTGGTATCTTAGTGTCAATACGATAAATAAAACACAATTTTTTAAAGTGTATTGGTGCATGTCCACTAGTTTCTGGAAATTGTTTAATTTGAATAGAGTACATCATTGCGTATCATTAGTTTGGAATCATGCTACTTTGTTGATTTAGAGTAGTGTGAGATGTCTATTAAACCTTTATTTTGAAAAAAAATGGCAGAAAACCGTCCACTGTTTTTTACCTTTTATACAAATATCCTTGAGCTTTTAACATTTGATTTTGATATTCCGGACCTTCTTCAGTGCCTTAAATAAACTGAGTGTGTATGAAAGTAAGTGGTCTGTGAACACAACTCACTACCTAATCAGGTGAATACCTGTGACGTGTAAAATTTTATTGACAGTTAAAAAAGATCTTGAACATTGTGTTATAGACACACGTTGTGTGCTGAGCTTGAACACTGAACTATTAAACTAAAAATATTTACAAACACTATAATAAGAAAATACACCAAAATACGAAGAACGTAATGTTTTTTGTTACTTCCGTGTGGTTGTAAAACACAGAGTTCTTTTATCCAAAATCCCTCCCGCTTCACTCTCTGCAAATCACTCCAGACCGTGTTTTGTTCGACGACAAAGATTTTCATTTTGTTGACACCATCGAGGCTGTGGTTTGATAATCTGAAGTGTTGACTCACTGGGAGAAAAGGCTTTTTTATTAGGTCTCTCCTGTGTCTGTTCAAGCTCTTGTGAAAAGGCTGTTTAGATTCACCAACATATTGAAGGCCACAGATGGGACAGTGAAGCAAATATATTACATTAGCACTTTTTGCAGTGCACGTTACAAAATATTTTGTAGCGTTTCCCCGTGACTGTGCTGGTGAATAATGACGAGTGGTGCATTTGGTTGCATCATTTACACCTTTTTTCACCACAGGAGGGACTCTCGCCTGGAGTCAAGTTGGGCTCAGCCCTCACAAACAGACTACGCAAACTGTCTGGCTGCCTGAAAGCAATCATAAGTGGTTCGGGAAAGACTTTGGAAAATGTTAAGTTTCTCTCGACAGAGGCCCAGTACTCACGAATGGTATTGTGGCTGTTTTTAAGGCTGGGATGGTATATATCGATGTTAGAACACAAGGGGTTCTTTTACATTTTTTTTTTGACTTGTACTGTAACAGACTACTTCTTGGGATATTGTGAATTTTTTGGAACCCTTCTTTGATGGTCTTGTATCTATATCCTCTTCCTCTGAAATTGTTCTTCAGTTGACCTGGGCGCTTTCTAAGGATTCGTCATTTGAGTCATTTGAACAAATGCGCCTTAGCCTAAGACCGGTTCTATTGAAATACATGTTGTATAAATATGAAAAATCAGTTTTTGGGCATTAACCGTTATAATGTTTTTTTAAAGACTTAAACGACGATTCTATTGTCCTTGTAGAGTTTGTCATTTCAAACATATATAAACGTTTTAAGTAACGGTTTTTGACTTATAAGCAAATAAAACCCTGCAAAGTTTCTAAAAAAACCCATCAGTTTTCAGGCGTATACGTCAAAATTCTCCATCAAAACTCTTTGAAATGTACATAACAAGAGTAGATCTTGTAATTCCGAACAACTTTGTTAATAACATTTCACTAACTCTAATGGTTTTGGCTCTGTACATATGAATTATTTAGTAAGAAGTTGCATGAGTTACCGGCGAAAATGTCTAATTATGATTATTTCAAACATGCTTTATAATGTCATACAAAGAAAAATATGCATGATGATCAAAAACAACCTGTAACAATGTACCTTTGTGGTATTGGCTTTGGTAGATCGAGTGCTTTTGTTCAACCTTTTTACGTTAACATAGAGATGTAATTGTTGCATTATGTTTACAGTTATTCATAAGGGAGAAATATAAAAAAAATTAAACAATGATTGCCTTTGAACTCATTTGGGTTCAACTAATAATTGTTAGCAATTCAAGTTAGGATCGCTGAAAACCGGACACCAAATAAGTTATACCCGTGTCAATACACACTTAGTACCTACTAAAATATTTGTGTTTGCTTGGTGTTCCCTATTACCCCTATCAAGATAAGGAGATGTTGCGTTTTTTGCTTCTGACGGTAAATATAAACTGCATTTTGTCATGTTTAAATAACTTTTAAATTTGTATAGAGTTTGGTGTCTATCACAATAGAAAATTTATAAACTACATGTATGTGTATTTCTTACCATTAGTGTGTTGTTTTAGAGTCATCCTGGTTATTGATATAAATGCTCTTTTTGCTTCAAATTAAGTAACTTTATACACCCCAATCAATTTAATGTTCTAGACGAAATGCATAAGCTTTTTATTATTTTAATACATGTACCAGGAAGTGTATTTTGTGAATTGTGAATTTTCATTTTCTATTGACTGTTTGTTATAATTAATAACCACTGTAGCATCATATACATGGAATATATTTACAGGTGGTTTTAAAAATCAGTTTCGCCCAAAAAGGTATGCTTTCATTTTGCCATGTACATCAAATTGAGTTCCAATTAACTTACAGTTTTGTATTGAAACCAATTTTGGGTGGCATTAAAGTTATAATTAAGTACTTTTTCTAGTCATTTCATTGAATAAAAAAAAAGACGAGAGTATTTTGTCAAATTCGTTAAGCATGTAATTTTTTCTTTTCGTATAATATTAATACAATTTTCAAAAGATGTCATTTTTCTGCAGTAATAAATACCGGTTGAACTGCTTGTATTAACAAAACAAATCTATTTTAGATGTTCCAGATTATATTGGAAGAAGTTTCATTATTCCTCAAATCGACTCTTTATATCTGGCTACGTTCAAATCTCATAATGTTAGCGTGCGTAGCAGATGTTTGAATTTTCCAGACTTTAATGTAAGTTTTGGAAGTCCTGTAGTTCTTTTATCACCCAGATCCTGATCTGATGCAGACATCGCTTTCTTCGAAGGGGCAACTAAACTCGAAGCTGATGATGATATTGTTGTATTTATTAAACGTTTCTGTTTTGAAAGGCATGTCACGCATGTCACGAATGTCATGCATGTTTTCCCTTCTGATGTTTTAACAGCGAAATATAAAGTCATTAGGGAATATGAGATAAACGCTGGTCTCGAAACAAATATAACATTTACTATGCAATTTCACCAAGGAGATTGCTTTTTGAACTGTTGTATTTCACTTACTACAAACTACACAAATACTATTGAAGAACAACATATCTGTAATAAAATGGAAAACTTCATTGCATTGACGATCTGACAGGTGCAACAATCACTGGAAACAGGCCAATGGCAATTATGATCGACCACGGATGTTCGACACTTCCGATATCTCCCCCCTTCAACATGGGGGAAGCACTTCCTGATATCGAGATTTCCGATAAACTTACAAATGAATTTAGGTATGAAATTTAAGGTTGTGGCAAAAGATCCTGATACAAATTTAAGTCTTCAGTGTTATTCGGATACTGACCCCTATTATTTTGATAACTACTTTCTCCAAAATGCAGAGGACTTCATTCAAGTGTTACATTACAGCTTTACTGATTGTATTTGGACTTCCACAAAACCCTTGCTTGTACTTTATACAGGGGAATATAGAAAAACAGCGTATATATTTCCTACCGAGCAGTTTGCCCCAGAATATCTCTTCCCAGCAGGAGAATTATGTGAGAACAAAACTCACCTTATCTTAATAATTGAAACTGTAAAAAATACAGGATTGAGGTTAAATGGATTTCCGATTTCAAAGGAAACCCGACAACATCAAATAGGAAACACAACTTATAGTAGTTTCATCAAACGCAATTAGTCTTGCGCCACTTTCAAACAAACGTAGTTTTCGGAGCATCCCTGTTTTGTTCATCCCACACCAAAAATTTTGTCATAACTTTAGGACCAAGAATGGCACCAATCGCTGAGGTACTAACAATAATTAAATCAAACACCTTTTAAAAAAAAACAAACAAAGAAAATAAAACCCAAAAACAAAAATAAACAAAAACAAAAATGCTACCTAAAAGCTACCCAATTCCTCTGTAGAACCCTTTTGTGTGAAAAAGTCATCAGACAGGAATTTGAGGTTGCTCGAGTATGAAATCAAATCCAATGAAATTATTATTTAAAGCTTTTTTAAGAATATCTAGTGACAGAGATACCTAGTTACAAAGACAACTCTTACGAAGTAAGATGTGACAGGACAAACGAACAGCCAGAGGGAAGTTTACCGTAGTTATAAGATATTTTCGCTTTTACAGTGGAGATGAAACATCCCGTTAAGAGAATATGACGGCTAAAATATTCTTTCGGCGTTTAGTCAAAATCAATGTGCGCGATCTTTTAACTAAGAAAGTGTAAATCTTTAAAACTTAAATTTTGTCTTCTTTTGTATAAGCATGAAAGTTCCTTAACAATAACGTAATCTGTTAAATCATTTAATGTTTTGATCTATTTCTAGGCGTGTCTCGTTAGTCCCGGAGTACCTGGAGATGGTTTAGATAACGATTGTGATGGTCTGATTGACGAAGATGTTTGCAGTAAGGCCGATTCGATTAGTTTTAATATGATAAATTCAAATAACAAAAGACATACATATTACAAATCATATCGTTACTATTAGCTCTCGAATTATGGACTTCCAATAAATTAACAACGAAATTTTTAATTCTTATATGAATCAAAGCTCTTTAGACCACAGCCATGGTAAAAAGTGAAAACCAACTTATCGTGCAAAAACATATAGGCTGCGTCTATTCACAAATATGAAAAGACTAGCCCTATTAGAATCGTAATAAATTCAATTGTATAATTGTTTTAATTATGTCATTATTAACCATCTCACTATCGCTCGGGGTATAACAATGTAAAATAAATGGCCACCACGTGGTAAAACAATGAGAAAATAGAGATTCCGTGGTTTATTTCTTAATTAATTGGTACATGCAGTCACAAAGGACATGATTGTCTATCAATCGGCAGTTTTTCACCGAAAAATTTTCCGCCCACCCATATTTGTACTTTCCCGATGATTTTTTATACATGTATTTAATTTCTGAGTTCTTTGGAATTCTTTTTTCAAATAGGGTAGATAAATAGAAAAGTCTTCATTGTATAAAAAGTAAATATCTGTTCTTGTTTTTGATGAAGTGATTTAAGTCCTTGTTTTGCCTCTATGATTAGCCAAGAAAAATACATTGTACCAGATCAGATTCATGTGAAAAAAAGTGAGACATACTTTGCAAACATACAACACAAATGCAGAATTTCACTTGTTTGAAATTGCATAAAAGATTTATATTTAATTATTTCAAATTTATATTTGAAAGCAAGAATGTTGAAAGAAACGAATTGTTACAAGTACTACTACAGAGGTTTGTTTTTCGCCCGAATTGTTTGAACTTTCATATACCAATAACATGACCGTAATGGTATATCTCCTGAATACCAGGAAACACTTAAGTTGCGAAAAAGTCTTATAGTAGCATTTGAAACACAAAGTCCTTCTGTGACAATTCTAACTACGTTTTCACGGCAGAGATCGAATGCTAATGCAACTTGTTATTTCTTTCTTAGGTACATATAGTAAGATTAATACCTTACAGTATTAGTTTTTGATGTAAGTTTGAAACTTTAACATAATTACAAAATGTTTTTTTTTTCTGTAGCATCGAATTCTAATGGACGCGACTGTAGTGTCTCCACAATGGGTTTGTTTAAATTGAAATAATAATTCTTCTTCTATATAATGATTGTATTTATCATTCAAGTTAAGCCAGATGGTTATTTTAGTTATTGTAAGCTCACATTATTATTATCGAATATATACATATATGTGAAGTAGAATTTTAAGTTTCATTTATTACTGTAACATCCGCTGCTTATTAAATGTTTCTACGAGCTGTCATTTTGTAGATTTGTAATTGTCCTCAAGAAAAAAGTAGATTAGTCATTGTTCAATCTATCCAAATCTAAAAAGGCCGACATAATTTGATGTTCTTTAACTTCTGCTTTTAGTTTTAACAAGTTTCTATTTACAGTTTATGGTGCATCACAAGACGATCGCAATGTTTCTGTTGTTTTGAGAAAACTCAGTTTTTCTTATACTGTATATCTCAAAAGCCTGTTAAAAGAAATTTTGGTAAGCAATCAAAATTACTTACAGATATAACGCCCTGTTTAAGCTACACAGATGAGTATGGTTTGACATGGAAAACCACGCCTGTCAATGAATTTGATAAGCAAGCATGTGAATCTAATGCAGGTATGTCTTACTCATTAATTATGATTTATGAATCCTTGTATCGTTTCATTAAAGTTCTATTTTTCAAATGGAACTGAAAGATTTGAGATTTAAGCATACACATGCTGTTAGCGCTGAATTAAGTGTTTGAATTTTCATACATTTATTTCGCTTACGCCTTTGTAATACATTGTAACAACTAATGTTTGTATGATTACACGCTGAATAGTTATACTATAGTTCTTATTTACCATTTTGTATATGAAAAAACCAAACAAACTTAACTTTGCACACATTTTTACCTTGAATCTTTCGTTCCCAACGTTACTATTAGTCATGATAGCAGAGAAGTTAAAATAATATTAAAGGGAGTCAATTAATTTACTTTTGCTATGTCGTTTACTAATGACCTATTTGAACATTGCGTCAGACCTCTAGAACTGTGGAGAAGTGACAGATCAAAACTTAAAAAAAGTTGATAATAATCGAAATATGATACAAATCTTAAATAAAGGTGTTAAGGTAGGTGGGAAACAGATTTCTATCGTCAAATTTTATCACAAAATATCTTTTTGAAATATGTCATGTTATATGATATTTGTTTATACATTTCATTTTGTGTTGTATTTCATAGTTGGAAAAATAATTATATTTGGAAGCGAGAAAAACTTAAATTTATTGCCCTTGAAAGACAAATTTGACCATGCGAGCGATATAGGCTCCTTGGAGTCTCTTGTTTTTTTTTATTGACCTTAACTTTCTAGACGGTATGGTGCTCGTATCTACATGTTATGCATATTGTAATCAACGTGGTTTGATGCCACTTATTTGGTATACAGGGTTAAAAAGTGTTTTTTGAGAATGAAACAAAAGGTTATAATGTCCATGTTTAGAAGTGGAAGAGGAATTGGAAACACTCAATGATGTATGTAATTGATTTGATCTTTAATGATAATGACATGTCACTTGTATACAATTTATCAAACAAATTCACGTGAATATAGAATTGACAAAATATTTGTTTTCCGCGAAGGTAGGACGAGTATTCGAGTAAAATTATTAATATGATAAAATATGTTCATTGGTAGGTGTTACCACAAATTTTTGTAAACAAGTTGAAGGATTTTTTTTGGAAAATTGAATGGACCTGACAGATCACTTTGCGCCAACCCACAATTATCAAACATCATAACAAAGGTAAATATTAATCTGAACGAAAAAGTGTTCTTTGTGCAGACATTGTGTACAAGTTGTTTTGTCCAAATGCACAAAGGCTACATCAAAAAAGTAGAACATTATTTTTGCTTCGATAATATGGATAACGTATATACGCATTGAATTACAATGATTCGGCAACTTCACATAAATAATGTTCCAAAAGTGTTTTCATTCATCAATAAACACAATGTTTTATGTTTTATACGAAAGCGATTGCTTAGATAAGTATACAAAACACAGGAACCTTAATCTGTGAGTTTACCAAACACATCTGTATGATCATTTGATCAAAACTAAACATTCATATGATTCAGAAGTAAGGCGCACTTTCAAAACTCTGTAGCATTCAAAAATGATTGTCACCCAGCTAAAAACCACTATATAAACAATATCGCAGACAAATCTAACATGGCTTTTAAGCACATCATTGGAGTTAATAGTAGCACTTCCAATTTTACAACTATTATTTCGGAATAAGATAGATTAATTATTTACTTTAATATTGTTGTAGCTATAATATGTTATCTAAATGTATTTGGTAGCTCCCTCTTTAACGTACTGAGAGAGGGTGAAATAAGACAAGTCATGTGCAATTTTAGGGTTAATGCACAAACATTAAACGAATGTTTCAGCTACGATATCTTATGTTTTGATTAAAACAGTATTTATTATAATTACATTTATCACATTTATGTAATTCACATTTATACTATCCTTGGATATAAATGTATTCAACCAACTTGTGTTAATTTAACTTATGTTGATTTAATAATTGTAATTATGAAGAACAGAAACCCTGGAGGTTCCTTGATTGGCAATACAGATATTCTTTTGTTATTCTAACACTATCCTTTGCTACTGTATTTGTATTTCTTCACTTCTGAATAGTAAGCCTTTAAAACTCAGTAAAATATAGAAAAAGGAAAAAAAAAATATTTAAAAAAAAAACCATATACTATCTGAGATGAGAAATTTAGATGTTCCCTTTCCATATACATTTAGAACATGCCAAGTATAGACTGCAACTAATTATTTACAAATATTCAACTCTCGGTTATTTCTATTTAAACTTATATATCTATAATTGTTTAGTAATGACACCAAAATGACCAATTAGTGAACCAAAACTTATTTTATTTTCACCAGTTGTCCCTCTTAAACAACGATGCATTTGCTGATATCCTTGACCAAGCATGGAACGTCACTGACAGGCTTATAAACAATCATACATTCAAATATATAGAAATAGAAAGACCAACATATCAATACCTGAACGAGATGAAAGTTTTTATCTCAAAAGGTTTTTACTCCTGCATCGATACAGACACGAGGTATCGAGCACTTAGCCAATGAAAGTTAATATCTATTTGTATTCTTTGTTATACTGTTCCTGTTCATATAAGTTATATTACTTGATATGTTTAACATTAAATAATTTATGTGTTAGATTCTTTATTCGTACAACTGTATCATTATTTCAATTCTGAGACACCCAGAATCAATTCGGGCTAGCGCTCCATTGTATATTAGACCAGCTTAAATACTCTCATATTAACATTTACAACAAATAAAGTTTATTTCACTTTTAGAAGAATCTAAAAACATTTAAAGATATCGATTGTAATAAATAATGAGTTATCAGTGTTGTAGGTCAGGGCAGACTGCATTAGTACTGTCAGAAATTAATGTCAGGAGACAATTGTATCAATGTTTTTTTTCAATTTCAGCGAATGTATACTATCAATTTAAACTTTTGAAAGCCTAGATTGTTTAATCTGCGAAAAATTAAAACTTCATCCAAGCCGAATTTGTATTTGTAATTTCTGTTTAAATAAAAACAAAAGGCGTGAAGATTAAATTATTCTTACTAAAAGTATATTCAGATTCAACTGTATGACGAAAATGAATGCTATTTTCATTTTTGCAACGAAAAACTGTCCCATATCTATTTCATTGATATGCTTTAAACACCCTTTTTATCATTTGTATTTTGTCTTTATTTTTTTATATTGATGCTATATGTAGAATAATTCAATTTTATTTGTAACAAGGTTTCTGATTGGTTGTTTCTCTTTAAGTATTGCAATTTATTTTTTAAAACTTGCTTTGTTACTGTGACGTCATTTACGTCGATCGGTCTACACTTAACCCCAAACTAACGTTATAACAACGAACTAAATCTGAGCATTTGCTTATACTCCATTAGAAATTAAATAGGTTGTAGGCATGTGCATTGCCTATCGAAGCGAGCATCGGGATATTCAACTTCTTTTAACCTTCACTACTAACTTTATGAGCAGCCCTGGCTATATCATTTATAGGTTAAGCGGGTCCAATTCAGAATACGTATACATTCCGGAATTATTGCAATTCTCCACGGACGGCGGATATATTTTACACATAACCTGTGACGGAAGGCGCAACTGGCAGTTTTACAGAAATTCCAAATATGATTGCGTTCTCTACCTTAGAAAATCTATTCATCGATTTGAATAATACGGTCGGGGCTATATTTTTGGTAATATGCGTGTAAATTTCTTATTTTCGTACTGCAGAACCTCCATTATTCCATTAATGTTTCTGTTGACTACCGAAGTATTCCAGTTAGGCTAATAGTATCACATAGGACCATCTCAAGAACATATATATATATATATATATATATATATATATATATATATATATAAAGGTCTGAAAAATTCCCAACGATGTTAGAACTGTCAAATTTGCGATGCAAATTTTTGGTCGTTCCCTCCGCGGGACTCGAACTCGTACCGCTGTGACATCTATGGCAACACCGCCTGCACAAAGTCCAGCGCCCTAGACCACTCGGCCAGCTAGGCTATATAAAAATATAGCTTTCGCTGGCCGGGTCATTCTTCCTGGTAGGATTAATCTAGGGCTGTAACTTAGTACACGATGTATGGTAGTACGGGACAGTTCATTTAGATGTTATTATGTAGGATAGAGGATTAAATCAATGATGCATGTCACAACAAATCAATATTATACAACGTCTCAGAATGTGACCACTCCATTCGCTACACTGCTCAATCGGATCAAATTAACACAGGGAAGATATGTAAACGTATAGAAAGGTCTGAAAAATTCCCAACGATGTTAGAACTGTCAAATTTGCGATACAAATTTTTGGTCATTCCCTCCGCGGGACTCGAACTCGTACCGCTGTGACATCTATGGTTATAGTAAGCACTTCTATTAAACTTTTACACTGAGGCCATTTATTTCTATTGGTTTATGGATTTAATAGATTTTTTAATTGATTTTGTTGTCATGAAGGAACATTTTCTGTGTTGTGTTATATTCAATATCTTCATCAATAAATGTTAATTATTAATAACTTGACTGTTATTTTGTCTCATTGTTTTAGTTGAATGATCATTTGTTTCTTCTTTGTCGTCTGAGCATTCAATGCAGCTTGGCGTTTTCCATTTCCAAAGCATGTTTGACATATTCGGCGAATAGTTTCTTATTTTCTTTTCAGAGCTCTTCTATTTCTTGATTGTTTATCCTTCACCACAGTAGAAACTAATAGGCGGATTGTGTCTAGATATTTCTGAGTAGTACATGTATGTAGTGTCAATCTACATTCACGTCTGCCTCTCCCTTACATAGATGCTCTCCGTGTTGGGTCATTTGGGGAAAAATATGAATCCCATACAGTTCCTCTTGAATACGCTCAACTACTCTTGCCTGTTCATATGACGAACGCTTTGCTGAGTATACTACTCTTCGTTTTCCGAATTTCTGCATGATCTTGCTCTTGCAGCTACAAAGTGCAGAATCATTTATGTCTTTACGATATATACATCATCAAATTCTCAACACTATTTTGTCTTATTAGAACTGGGTCTGGTAGCTTATGAGGAGTCTGCATTGCAAACGAATAGGAGATATTTTGTAATATGAAAAGTTCCCTCATTTCTTTATCTGATAAGTATACTGTCTTTCTCGTGTGCGTAGTTCAGTGCGTAGTTCAATGAAATTCCTTGGTGATTTTAACTTATCTGCATCTCTTTTGGTTCAGTTGATCAAATGTGGAGCATATATTGAACATCTGTTCTTCTTCTCTCGTGCACTATAAAGGTTTCATTTAGAAATAAATTCATTTCTGTCTGCATATTTTTGGACTGCCAATTTTTTTTCTGAGATCATACAGAAAAGCTGGATCCTCAGCATCCATCATAATTCCACTTTCTCCTGCATATTGGTTTTTGCTGCTGATTCATCATTTGTCGGGAATCTATAAATCTCTCGCAGGTTTGTCATGTCTTTGGGTATTTTTCGTATCTAACATTTGGTTCCAAATCAAGCACAAACACAAGGGTCGATACAAATCAGTCTCTTTCAGTTTTTCTTCAATCTCTTGGTACTGTTCTTCTGTGTTTTGAGTGACAGGGCTACCACAGAAATTCCTCAGCACTCTTTAATCAGTTAGAGATCTCACGGGTTCTTCTGCGGTATGATGAGTGGCTGTTTTATTTAGTTGTTCTTCTAAGAATTCGTAGTTTTTTTTAAAGACATCCTACATGCTCTGTCCACCTTTTTCTGAATTCAGACATCTAGCTGTTCATAAACCAAAAAAAAAAAAAAAAAAAAAACAAAAAAAAAACAATTACATCAGTGTTTCAGACATTGTATCAGTGCGCTATGTCAGTGATACCGAAGAAATAACAGACATTATTTTATGTCTTCCAGTCCAAGTAACCCTATAAACCATTAAATATCACAGAAGTATGTATTCCTCTAGCCACTAGTTTTCCATAGAATGAGTCTGTCAATATTTCTTTTTACCACCAGTATAAACATTCACGGACAAATATCCATCTTTCTGTTGACAGATCATATTCAATACAACAATACACAGGCGGTCTCTCCCATTGGAAGGCCTCATTCAAATATCATATAAGAGATGAATTAACATATCGTTTTGTCAAAAGCCATGACAGTTTAATAACAAAATAAACCACAGCCTGACAGATATATAAGCAATTTGTTTTCAAATTAAAAAAATATAGTTTGTCATTGACTTTTTCACAATATTGTTGTACAATATTGTGTCTCAATCCATCTAACTTTTCCTGGAAATGTATCATACTTTTTCAGCATACATCATTATGGTGAAAGTATCCACCTGAGAATTACCTGCACCATAAAAAAACTAATTTGTCCAACGTGTCATAGTTTTCATTTCCCCGGACTTGACTTTTTATGAGCAATTCGGTGGGTGTTTCTAGATAAACAAAGGACGCCTACCCAACCGGTGCACCTGGTCCATACCCCCTGTTTTAGTGGAGTCTTAGTTGCTCATTTACTTTTGTTACGTTCCATGTATTATTTTGGTTATTTTATTTTCTTTGTTGTGTGTGTCTGTTTTCCTTATCTAGTGTTTGTATCTTGATTACATTCCTTTGATTTCCGCTATAATCTTGGTTCCATTGCTTACTCTCTTTACCCATCTCCCCTTTTTCTAGTGGCAATAAAAATTTGTGGACCCTTTTATCCTTGTGTCCCATCCTTTTTTTCATTTCATCATCATTTCATGTTCATATTATCATCCATTTCATGTTCATCGTCTGAATATAGCTGAAATATTGCTGCTCGGACGTTAAACTCCAACAAACAAACAAATCCTTTGTATTCTTTACATTGTACCACATAGATGTAATTAAATTTGAGCAATATGACTGACAACATAGTGTCTGTGTCGGTTATTTTCGTGCCTTCATTTGCTATTCCATTATCTTCCTTTGAAATCCGTATGGCAGAACATTATTTTGGAAGGTTCTGCTGAATTAGTCAACAAGCCTTTCCTTCTTTGCATCTATTTTTCCCTTTGGGAGGGATTCGTCCCGTCAGTCAAAATAACATACATTCTCAATATCTTACGGAATGAAGATATTTATACAAAACGGAACTTTGCAAATTTCGTCTCCTAACGAGTGGAACGCCGCAGCAAAAAAAACCCGAAAAATTCTCACATGAGTCATAGATGACAATTGTAAGAGTAATCAAGGGAACCAAGGTTATAGAGATAATCAAAAGAATGTAATCCAGGGACAAAGACCAGACATGGAAAACAGACATACACAACAAAGAACATAAAGTAACTAAAATCATACATACAAAGTAACAAAAACAAATGAGCAACTCGGACTCCACTAAAAACTGGGTGCATGGACCAGGTGCACCGGTAGGGTAAGAACGGTTTATAAGAATATGTAAGAACGTATTTGTTCCGTTTTACAGCTGAAAACTTTGAAATTACAATAAAAGTCAATGGGTAATTTGCATAAATTTTTTTGGGAACTTGCAAGAGTAATATATTGTCATCTTGACATAAGTCGCAATCAATAAACGGCTGGAGGATTTATTTCCGAATCTAACTCTTAGCTAAAGATTGGATTTCCATTATATTCATAAAATATTGCCTTTCAGAGTAGGTATCTTTAATTGTAAATTGAGGTTATCATATGTTTTTTTAAGGTTGATATTAACTATGCATCGTTTATAATGGATATTGTCCCCCGATTCGGAGGAATCCTTTTGAACAACAATTCAACTGATGGGCTTATAGTAAGACAAAATGTCAGTAAGTGTTAGTAATTGACCAATGACCTTTAATGTTTTCTTAGAAATCAAGGAATAACTATTAATTTTTTTTATTCATGTAAAAAAAAGAAGATAATTGGTGGGAAGTAAATTGTCTTAATGTCCAGTTTTTTCGTACATGTAATATTTTTGCAGTTTTTATAATTTAAAAAAAAATAATGTAAAAATGGTATTTTGCGTCTAGTTTCCATTCGATAACATTTAAGTGTTTGTTTGTTTTCCAGTCATTGAAGGCAAAAAAAGAGGTGTAAATGATGTCGCATTTCCCAATGGAAACATCACTAGTGAAAGTAATGTGAACCTTAGCGAGAGCACCGTTAATGCTCAATTGTTCCTCAGCAAAGAAAGTATAGAAAATAGTCTTTCAGGTAGGTGTCAATACCTTACTGAATAGTATTATATAGTTATGCTTATATGATAATATTTGACTGCAGATTTTCTGACAAAATCAATTCACTATTAGATAAAATGAAAAAAAAAACAAAAAAAACAAACAAAACAAAACAAAACAAAAAAAACAACAAAAAAAAAACAAAACAAAACAAAACAAAACAAAACAACAAAATCACCAAAAAGCACACTTCAATAATATTGATTAAGAAGAAATCTCAATGAATGCATTGAATAAACAATCATTCCAAGACTAGTAGTTTACCAGTTTGGTTGTCAAATACATACGTATAATCTCATGACAGAGACTAACAAGTATAATGTTGGTAGAACATAGCAACTTTGATAACTAGTTTAATTTACACTCGTAATCAATAATGAATAGTAAGGTTTACTTTCCTTTATTACAGGAAGCACTGATTATACCGCTGTTTACTACAGAACTTCATCACAACTACTACCGTTAAGTATATTTTTTTTCGGTTTCGTAAGTACTCGTCATATCAATTTATGTCGCTCTACAGTAGTAGTAAACACTAGTAATGAAGAATGTTTAAACATTTCTTCCGGTAATATTCCAGAAAAATCTGTTTCTTCATAAAGACTATAGCCAAACAGGCCTATAAAAGATCTTGATGTTATTTTGTTAAAATATTTAAATTGTGTTCATAAATGACACAACTTTCCATATTACGTTTTTTTGGGAATCTTGATCAGTAGTAGATACTTATAAGACCAGTAAAAAATAAATATGAATTTACTTTTTAGATAGCAGTGATTTACCGAATGTTCCCAATGTAAATCTTTTTCGATAATTCACGTTGTGAAATAATTTCGGGAATTTCACTCTCTGATTTTCTCCCGTCAAAACATCACAACACGACTTTCAATCCGCCACAAAAATTAAAATCTATGTTAAAATTGCAAAGAATAAATGGAGGAAATCTATATAATAAATAGCATAATTAGTCGGTTGTCGTGAATAATCAAAATATGATCACTCGTGCCAAGAATGCATAGAGTTAACTCGTTCGCGGAACATTTTCCGCAAACTCTTTGAATCTAAGCATTCTTCGTCACTCGTGATCATATTTTGGTAATTCACCCTTCCTAATCAATTATCCTAGTAAGATGATGTTTTGACTGCTTCATAGGAATAACAGTAATGTTGGCTCAGACTTTGTTTAACTTTCATTTCCTAAAAGTTACAGAACAGAAAACATAGATCCACCAGTTCATATTCAGTTCAAACATAAAAAATGTAAGTCATGTATAATACAAATTTTACGGAGCAATTACATATGTCTCGATCTCTTTACTTTTACATGGGTACTCTAAAATGAGAAAGAATGTACCAAGTTTTGAATAATTCTTCACCACATAATAAGCACAATAGGTTCATATGAATTTCATTAGCAACAATGAAAACACATGTTTTAAGTACATATGAACAGTGGTTGTCATTTATTCTTGACGGATAAGAAACATTTATAAAAACGTTACACAGAATAGATGAAAAGTTAAACATTTCAATGAAACAAAACCTGAAAAAAAAATAAATAAAAAAAAAAAAAAAAACAATACCTCCAAAGTAAACTGATTTCACAGAAATAAAACGAAAGGAGTCGTGATACCAGTATGTGTCATATATATGCTAACCGAGTAACATATGTTCAAATGTAGAATTTTAATTGGAATGGAACTTGATTATGTGTCTTCTGGAGCTTTAATGGAAGGTATGGTGAATTAAACGGCTGGTATGTTTAAACATTCTATTTTCAAAAAATTGCCAAAGGAGTTTTTAATTCTTTCTTTTTTGCGACTGTTTTGGTTACATTATTTTATCATAGTTGTTATTGAATGCTTGAACAAAAATGTAAGGAAATATAATGTATGTCCTTTCTTTTGCAAATATCGATGGAGAAAAAACATATTACAATATCAGTAAATAAAAATATTGTGTGACAATAAAATATCTCTACCTAAAGTTTGTTAAAAAAACAAACAATAAATGATCAATAAAACAAAACACAGTTTACAAAAAAACATTTCGACATTTCCAGGACTAATTAAAATTTGAATAAGCAAACAGCAGCATAAGGTCTAGATTTTAGTTTAGTTTATTTTACTCAGTGCTAGACATATGACAATGTCATCAGAGAGACCAAACACATGGTTGAAACTGCAGTTACACATGTCTTTGTTGTTATACGACCCCCACATTGGAGTCCGATACGCTATCTTCAGATCACCGAGGCAGTTGCTGCACGTTTCAATTCATATACTTGCATCTACTTTATTCTTTTTTCTATGCAGTGTAACATGAAATCTCGCAATAGTACTAAATAAAACTGTAAATTGCTATATTGAATGGTGGATATGTTAAGTGTAAAAAGAAACGATAAATATAGGTTATAGTATAGAGGGAATGTAACAGGAAGATGTTGAAGTTGGGTATGATAAGTAGCTAGATATTGTATAAGGGATGGGGAGGTTTGGGAAATTAGTTTTTTTTTAATTTTCAAATTATAAATTCTATAATAAATTACAGACTAAATGCGGAAGAATGGCAAAAATACAACATTCAATATGATTAAGAAAAATGGTATTATTCTTTCGGAGGATGGGGATTTTCTATGAGTACAGGGAATGAGGAATGGGGAACTGTTTGGATAGTATATGGTGTGAATGAGAAATTTATACCAGTTTAGAGCTGTATACAAAACACTAAATTGTTAATTATTTCGTTTAATTAATTCAATACATTACATGCTATTACTTTATACATTACTGATATTTCAGTAATTCCTTTTAGTACTGACGGTGCATGGTCTAGTAAAGGATGCTATGCTGTATTCAGAAATATATCATTCACATCCTGTAGATGTAACCATGCGACAAACGTTGCCGTTCTGTTGAGCTCAACATCATTTGTAAGTAGAAATATATTATTTTTGTTAACATTCCTCACCAATTAAATCAAAATAGGACCATATAACAAAGAAATTGCAGCAAAACTAAACAACCAAATCAATGACAAAAATGACTATTCACATGATTATTAAATTATCCCCAATTCTTGATAATATTTCTAATAATAACAATAATTACAATAGAAAAAATAAAAACTCAAAATTATGTTTACAGTAGTTTTATACATCGTAAGTTGGGAAGGATTCTACATGAGAAAATTAGACTTTTGTGCAATTCAAAGTACCAATATCCAGGTCTATTAATTGGTGTTTTAAGAAAACTAATGTACTTGAAATGTTTTAGTGGTATGAAAACAAAGTGAACATTTTACTACTTATGGAATGATTCAAATGAAAAGTCAGCCGCACTTGCATTTTTTTCCCAATTTTCGGGATGTATTTAATCCGACTATAGCCAAACTTGTTATTATTGTTTTAAAGTAAAGGATAGTTTTTACTTCTTTTATAGTCAAAACAGAGCACCGTTGGTTTAACAATAATGACATGGCCGGGATGTGTAGTATCAATAATGTCTTTCTTAGTCACTCAGGTTTTACACGCTTATTTGTGGAGTTAGGTGATTAAGGATAACAAGAAGGTTGCCGAACACTTATCAGATCCATAATCAAGTCAAGTTTAAAACAAAACTGTCGAAATTTATATAACACCACTGGAGCAGCTAGTACCGCGATAGTCCTAACTTGGTACAGGCATTTCAAACGAAATCTAGGTTTTACAGCGCGCTTAACCCCCTTTTTCCATTGCGGCGTGAATATGCCGGTGGTGATTAAAAAGCATTTGCATGCTATCATGTCATAATCCGCGGTCACATCAGTAGGAAGAACAATTTACAAAATACAAGCATTACTTGAAGAGTCCGAAAAATTATTCGATGTCAGTTAAATGATACGTTAAGCATATTTCAATATCAAAATTTGTAGACAAATACATCCAATAAAACTTCCTTAAAACTTTTATTTTTTTTTAAGGCGAGTTACCGTTAAATGTTACACAATTAATCAATGTATTATATGCTTTCCGTGAAAAAGAAAATGTTTCACTTAGTTTTTAACAGGAGCGTGAAATCAGATAAGTCCAAGCTATTGATGTGTCTATGTAGTGTTTTTATATTTGCCTGTATCTTACTGCTAAGTGGCCTGACCCAGACACATGACAAAGTAAGTTTTGATAATAACGACATGACCTTCCACATGGAACACGACTCACACTAAAGTGGAAGCTTCAAACTGTTCTATTAGATTTATTTGGAAACGATCATGTGTTTCTGGTTAGCATTGGTATATGCCTTATCCGCGTATTATATTACAGTCAGTGAAAAATCAAATGCGGCATTATATTCGTTTTTGGGGGCATAATTTCAAACTATTCAGCATCGTTTTGGTACCTCTGAAGTTTGGACAGAATATGACAAGTCTTTTTTTGTAAAATTAACAATTTATTAATGATTAAGTGACTGTGTCCTGTATGGAAATAAGATGTCACTCAAAAATGTTGTTTCCCAATGTTAAGGGGGTACCTGCTACACTCTGGATTTTTGCTTGTTTTCCTATTGTATAAATTGCCTGTATCAAAATTCATTGTTCCGATCACTACATGTGTTTTTAATAGTAGGAAATTATATATTATGAGTCACGTAAAGGTTGTAAATCTTATAGATCTAACATTTGTTTATGAACTTTTCCAGTCATGCCTGATTTAGTTTTCACATGTAATATCAATTTTGAGATGCTTATGTAGAAATAAGCAATTAGTAGACATGCGTGCTCGACCACGAGTATTACTTAGGAGTGTCCGAAAAGATCTTTTGGTCCTAAATTATATATAGTGGGATTACGCTTGCAGAAATATTAATATAAGACAGGTGAAATCTGAAACACCCTTTAAGATACTACCTTTTATAATCCTAGGTATTTTTGGATATACTTAGCCCGATCAAAATTAGTCCAATCTTTTATATGATTCGTTGCGGGAAACCACTTTGTGGGCGGAGAGTAAATCAGTTCTTAAATTTTCATCCTATTATATTTTGCTTATTCTAAAACATTTAGTTTCTTTCGGTACAGAGTCATGAGAGACACTGGCTTAAAAAACCATTTCGTAAAGCTTATTGATTCCTGATACAAATCATTATTAAAGAAAAATGTTTCTTCCGTAACAGCATTTGTAAAATATTTAAATACGAATCATGTCATTGGTCACAAAACAAATATGCCCAATACGTTTTAAAACAAAATATAAGTTTTTACTGGGAAAGCAGGCATTATTCAATCAGATCAAATTGGTATCTGATTGTATAAGATATTGAAAACAAATTTGGCAAAGCCTTCGTTAGTGCAAAAAGTATATTGAAATAAAACAAAAAAATTATTGAGAAAAAAAAACACAATCTAAATCTAACTCAATTCTATTATCTTGAGCGTTCAAAATGAAAGTTGATAAAAGGAATTCTAAAGTTAAGGAATATACAAATCTCTTTAATTAGTAACAAGAAGCTTCCACGAGCGCAGCATGATACGACACCATCCAGTTGTTCCTTTGGGCATATATGAACAGAGTATTAAATTTTAACACAATCTATTACAAGAACTTCATATTAGACACAACTGGTTTTGGATACAATATTGCACAATATTTTGAAATTCAATCCAAATAAAAATATCTGATTTCAGTCTTAAAATCAGTTGAAATATATATATATAAACTGACTTCGTAAAACCGTACGGTGTTGGTCCCCATGATTCCTTGTTACTGAAATACGGTAGGAAATATTCCAAAACTGATTGCAAAATGCAGGTATTGATTTCCACAAGTAATCCTGTGATTTTCATAAGAAATGAAATAAAAACATCTTAATAGGACCAAAAATAGTTGAATATTTCGGTGCAGCCCACTGTAACCCCTTATGGACTGAAAATGCTAAATACTATTATAAATATTCTTAACACAGAATTTTACAAGAAATTAATTAGAAAAATAGTCAAAATTGAATGAGAATTTAACCTTTTACATTGATTTTTAAGTCAACAATCATTTAACTCTTGTTGTTCCCTTTTTGCAGAAAGGTAAGAGCCAGCAACCCCATTTTAAATAGCAATCTTCCTCTAGCTGCAAGTAACAATGTATAATAATTTGATGATATTTGGTCTACTACAACAGAAGTTATCACACGGAAACTTAAAAAAAGCAAGCAAAAACAACGACGATGATGACGAAAACGACGGCAGCAATGTTTGCGTCGTATAAAAAAATGCATAATTATTGTTTGATAATTTACAAACAATCTTTACACATGTATTTTGACTTTTAATAAAATTTTATGATGTTTTTAGCCCACTTTATATTTGAATACTATGTCTCTCCTGTATTATTAAAATTATGGTTCGAAAGACAATCTTATTGATCTTAAACCAGAAAACATTTTAACCAATAACATTATAAAAGACACACAGATAGTCATACGTATTTGACTGTCATTACTATTTAAAAATCATACACAATATTTCAGAAGCCGAAACTTATGTAAGATGAGGTAAAACAGAAGAAACTAAACAAAATATGGAATGAAATAGAACAAACAGACTGTGATTTAAAAGAAAGGTCAGAATACATCTAGCAGGTTATCACTTAATCACTTTTGATACATTATTACTTAAAAATGTAATCGTTCTTCTTTGAATTATTTCAGACGACGTGTACAGCGATAGCGGTTGTTCTCCATTATCTGTTTCTCTGTGCTGTATTTATGATGGCGGCAGAAGGTTTTGAAATTGCTCTGACAATTTTTACTGCCATCCCACAAATAAAATCTCATGCAGTCAAACTTATTATCTTCAGTTTAGGTAATTTGTCTGGAAATTTTTCTATCTGCTTACCGTTGTTTGAAAAAAAATCATTTATATATAATTAAGTAGGTAATGCAGGCCAAAAAAAAAAAAAAAAAAAAAACAAAAAAAGAAAACCAAAAAAAAACAACAAAAAAACAAAACAAAAAAACAAAAACAAAAACAAAAACAAAACAAAAAACAAAAAAAAAACAAAAACCCCCAAAATCGCTATATGTATGAATTTTATTTTGCTATGGATTCATCGAAGGAAATTTAACAATCAAAAGTCTGCTTTTTGAAAGCAGAGTTTAACATTTCACGCACGAGGTCAGGGAAACTGATGGTGAAAATCAATGTTTTACTTTCTTTAAATTTTCATTTACATCGGAACATTTTTAATCATCCGTTATTCCTTTGGTAATACTGATACATCAACATTATTCATTTGACCCTCTAAAAACTAGTACAGTTTCTAAGGGATAAATTTAGTGACAATTTTACCAGACTTCAAGCTTAGAGTGTCAACATTAAAAAAGCAGACTTGATTTGTTAACGGGTCATTATTCAACGGGTCATAGTTTTCCTTTCCTCGTTTGTCTACCCCGGACTTGACTTTTTATGAGCAAGTGGGCCGGTGTTTCTAGAAAAAACACAGGACGCTTACCCTACCGGTGCACCTGGTCCATGCTCCCAGTTTTTAGTGGAGTCCGAGTTGCTCATTTGCTTTTGTTACTTTGTATGTATGATTTTAGTTACTTTATGTTCTTTGTTGTGTATGTCTGTTTTCCATGTCTGGTGTTTGTCCCTGGATTGCATTCTTTTGATTACCGCTATAACCTTGGTTCCCTTGATTACTCTTTCAAGGAAGCCATATACTTTGCTAGTGATTTATGAATTCAAAAAATGTTATGGTACCTCATTAGGATATACCTTTTTAACTTATTTAACGGTAAGCACTCGGAATTGCCTGAAAATTCGGATTTTTTTCAAGATTTATTTATTTAGTATCACCTGCCATCATCGTCCTCATATCTGCAATTTCAACCAACCTCAAGGGATATGGTACCGACAACTAGTGAGTAAAGCGTTTTCATACTTTCTCTAAACGAATCTGTGATTTATGAAACACGTTTGTGTCTTACCAGTAATTTACTGTTAAAATTCTTTTGACAGCAAATTAGAATATACGATAATGAATGTAGGAATAACATTTTTAAAATAACTGATGCTTTGTAGTGTGAAACTATTTTATTCCTGTATTTATAATGCTATTAAAAAATTACCTTAAAGAACGATAATAGATGAGGTACCATTATTATAGTTCAAATTATTATTTTTCTGTTTATAATTCAAAACTAATAAGATTTTGAGTATTACATTTATTTTTTAAGCTTAACAGTATAATTCTAAGGATTAGGAGATATACCGTATAGCGGGAAATTTTCGCGGGGTGGTGAAATAGCGGTGTGCCTAAAACACACAAAAACAGAAATTCAAATAAATTTTCAATCTGGGTTTAAATATATAGTATACCATTTAGCATCCGCTAAAATGAGAACCGCCATAGCCTTTTCGATTACTTTTGTATCAAAATCTGCAATTTAACACCCACCAAAAAAAAAAAAAAAAAAAAAAAAAAAAAAAAAAAAAAAAAGTAAAAAAAAAAAAAGAAAACACACACACACACACACACACACACACTGGCATACGGTATGTGCTGTACATGTTTATCGACATAAGTGACTGTATATTCGATACAGTAGTTTTTAACACCGACTTTATTTATCTTATTTTTCTTAAAATACTACAACCTAAGTGTGTAAAGAGTATAAAAAATATATACTGCATTACAGGTGTTATTATAAGTAGGCAAATCAGAAAGAATAGCGTAATCCAATTGGCGAATTTCAAAAAAATATTTACCTTGTTTAAACGCACCAGAATGTTCATAAATATCATTGACGCTTAGCTTCCACGCGGGCTGGATCGACGGCTAACTTTGTACAGGTGTGCTTTGTGAGAATATAACACCACAAACAATGCGTCAACATTGAATGAAATTAAAATTATAGGAATGAGATAATATTCAGATATTACTTTTTATGTTGCTGTTAAATGTTGTCTTTCTTTGACACTTAACAGCTGCTGGCTAGATTCCTCAAATGGTTTGATATATGCCTTTCTAGTACCGTGTATAGTGGTTGTGTTAGTAAGTATTACATTCTAATACATCTTTCTTTTAATCCTAATTATTCGATGTTACCTGAGGTGAATAAAACCCGTACTTTTCTGTATTATTTCACTGACATACTACACAGCGGCATATTTCATTTTAAATGAAATAAACTTTTTCCTTACAGGAAAAGACTTTTCTCTATATTTATTTTGGTAACGCACTTAAAACTGGCAGTATGATTTTACCTTTTATAGGTAAATATCGTTATAACTGTTCTAGTTGTAAGGAAAATGTTTTCTACTAAAATGATGATGAAAAAAGAAATAAACGACAAAGTCATGTGAGTATTATATACTTGGCAATGTTTACTTTTTGTAAAGGTAAGGCTTGAAATGATTAAAAATAGTCATGCTCACCATCATCTCCACGTAAGCTCATGTGATATGGCGTCTGTTATCATCCATGAGTTTTGTATTCAAATTTTGCTGTAACTTTTCTTCTGATAAAATTTTTGCTTTTCTTTTGACGACCATATAAAAATAATAGGATAAAAAAATCGTTCTCCATTTTGCACCTAATCTCCAAGTATCATGCAAATAAGACTGCATGCAGAAATTAACCGGATTTGGCTGAAATCATTAGAAATTTTGATTGAGAATAAAAACTCTATATATCCCATGTTTATCTTTGGTCTAAGTTTAATCAAAACCATACATCAAAATTAAACACTGTCTAGGTTGTTTATTTTTTTTTTCGGGGGGGGGGAAGGGTGGGAAATTCAAAGCCACACAAAAACAAATCTACGCATACAAACGATATTATAATACCTATCTTTAATCTCAAGCTATCATGCATTATACCATTATATCCTCTTATATATATGTTAGAACAAGTGCCCGGAGTATTGCAGTATTAGCCCCAGTACTTGGTCTAACCTGGCTTTTTGGAATACTGGCCTTTCATGGACATCTGAAAGTGTTTAGTTACTTATTTGCGGTTTTCAACTCATTTCAGGTAAGTCAGTACTATGTGTAATTTAACGCTGAAATTTTTATGTTGTTAGTATATCACATGTATATATATTTTTTGATATTCCGCACTTAATTTTACCATTACACATAGGTTTAACTATTCGTATATTTTTCCCACCTTTTTTCAGCGTTATAAAAATGAACGTCTTAAAAATACTTGGAACAAATTTTCTGTCGTGGTAGTATTTAATCAACAATAGTATTAATGAACTTTAATTTACAATTTACAGGGTCTGTTCATATTCATATTTCACGGAATTATGAATGTAAAGGTAAGAATACAATGAAAAAGGACAAATGTTTTAGAAGAAATATTATAGGAATTTATACGTTATTTAAAAACATGAAAGTTATTTCATCTTCACATTTAAGTTAAATTTCATGAACGTCCTTAATACATTCATGTCTCTATAATATACAGATGTACGATGCAAAGAAAAAGTGACGATAAAGGCAATTATTGGCCTTAAATGCAACTGAAAATTTATTGTGAATTTATCGACTTGAATCCATCACAAATGAGAAAACATAAAAACTTTGGTAAACTTCAAGCAATTTGTTTGTCCTTCAAATGCAAGAATTGTCAGAAGATATTCGTCAATTTTGTACTTTATGGTCACTTTCTGGTGATATATTTTTTTCTAGGAAATGGTGTCTACACCAAGAAAACAACTTCATATTTAGTAAATACATTCATTATTACATAATTTGTCATATTTGAAAATATAAAGTATGGTGTGGACATTGTTTCTGGATGTAATACGTCAAAGGAACCCCAAAATTCTCAATAGTTTTTGTTAAATGGCCTATAATTGGGGCACCATTATTACGTCATAACAATAAACTTATGCCACAAAACATATTTTTTCCTTACATTTATATATTAACTATGTTGTGAACAATTTTTTTGTTATAACAACAAATTTGATATCTTTTGGCAAAACTCATTGCATAATGCCTGTACACCTTTATAAACTTCAACTTACGAACACATTTAGACTTGTTACAAGTCTCTCTGTAATACTTATATATTTAAGATTGATATCACCAATATGAGTTAGGCGTAGTCTACAGCAAAAGGATAGTGAAAGTAAACAGTGTAGATAAATAAACAGTTATGAAATCAATGCAAATATAAAGATATATATATATATATATATATATATATATATATATATATATATATATATATATATATATATATATATATATATATAGCTAATGTGATCATAATTTGTTTGCAATAAACAGATCAGACAGGGAATACAGCGGCGGTGGGTCCGTTTAAAAACCGATTATAACATCTGGGGAGATAAGAAACAAGGAAAAAACATAGAACTGCAAACAACAGAAGCAGTACGTATACTTACGATTGTTTTTACATGTGTCCAGAAAACAAAAAAAATGTACAGTAAATTTTGCTATACATATATATTCAAAAAGTATAATAACTCTAAAATGGAAACAAATATCCCAGGCGTCGATTTCACAAAAAAATCGTAAATCCAAATGCAAAAAAAGTAAAAAAGTGAGACGAGATGTGGTTCGGCCTTCTGAGAAAAATGACTTAGAAGGAGATTCCGTATGGTAGAACAAACGTTGTACCTACATATTTGAAAAAAAATGCTCAAAATGCTATTGAGGTATGGTATGAATATATCCCTTACTGTCAAATGTTACCATGAATTAATGTTAATACAATGTAGTGTCTTACACACTGAATATTGTATAATTAAGTGTCTGATGTGTCAGTTTCAAAAAGAATGTTGTAGACACAATTTTTACCCCAGAATTCGTCTGTTATATCTCACTTTCGACGAAAAAATACAATGTACAAATGACACAAAAAATCATTAATACAAATGCCATTGCTTTGTTGTCGGGTACAGGAGTCATACTCTTTGTGCTCAATCTTTACCAAACTACGTAAATGATAGAGACATTGTACAAGGACTGAAGAAAAATATTCAGTCCATCAGCGTTAAACCTAATGCAATAAAAACTTCTGCTCATTTTGATTAATTTAAATTTATATTGTATCTTTGTCTTAAAATATCTTACACATATAGTCATAACAAATTCATCGCTCCAGCCTAAGAGATATATACTTTCCAAAAATTAACATGAATGTGCATGCCGAAAAGTGAATTTTCCGACGCGTTTATATTTTAAAGTGGAAAAAACTTTTCTCATTATGTTTTTATATGTTTTTATTCCATCTAGACTGGCTTGAAATCACGAAGTGATATTGAGGAAAGTGTGTCTGGGAACTGAAAGATATTATACGGCAATGGCAATATCCATTATTTGGACGTATTGAATCAGTACATACACTGTTGAACTTAACATAATTCTTTTAAGATTATGGATATGTAATACATGCAACCGAGAAAAAATATTAAGGATGGACGGTTGATCTTAAACTTAACTGCCACAATTTGAAGAACTTGTATATTCAGTTTCAAAAAGGAGGCAATAGAACAATGCAGATTATGAAGAACAAATGAATCGATTTAAAATCATATTGTTCTCACATCACATGTACATAAATGTTATATGGATAATATATTCTACATAATCGTGGTTTTTATTTCTTTTTCATTTGGAACTATCTTTTATGTTTGGTTTCTTCTGAATTGAAAACTGATTTTTCGCATAAAAATTAAATCAGACCAAAACTGACGTTACATAGATACAGAGATAGGTGTTGCAATAACAACTTAAATATACTTCCAAAATACAGAAGAAAACACACATTACAACAAACAGAACAAGAAAGAAAAAAACAAAAACAAAAACACAACGAAACCAAAAAAAAAAAAATGTGTAAAGGAATATTGAAATTGTTCTTCAAGATTTTTTATCACAAAAAGGAAGATATTGATTTTAAGAAAAAAAAAAATTTTTTTCCGTTTTTGTGGATTATTTTCATGCAGCGTATGCATTGAGTGTCTCGTGGGAATCATGTGCGTGTATCGTGTCGATTGTGTTGGTGTTTCGTAGGAATCATTTGCGTGTTACGTGTCCATTGAGTGAGTGTTTCGATTGAATCACGTGTGTGTGTCTCATATGTTGTGTTGGTTCTTCGTGGGAATCATATGCGTGTATCGTGTTCATCGTATGGGTGTTTCGAGGGAAACTGTAAGTATGTCTTGTGCATTTTGGGCGTGGATTTGACAATCTTTTAACAATTTTAGTGATGCATCAGCCCAATACTAAACCGGATTTTTTAAAGCTATCTCATAGAAATAGCACTTGAGCACATTATTACCAGTCGTCACTTTACCCCAAAGTGAACTTAGCGTAGAATAAGTAACAGTTAATTTTAAAGTCTTTAGTATGGCGAACTAACTAATTGAACTACCGGTGACTTTTACCACACAATTTTTGCTTTAAACAAAAGGATACAGTTGCTAAAACTGTTCATATATTAATATGTATTAGTTTGGTCGCCTGCATTTTTATTTAGAAATTTACTAGATTGAAGTATCAGTATTCTTCTCGACTCGAACTTTACATGGCTTGCTTTCTAATATTTTTGTGCAGTGTACTTATCTAAGGTGGCTAACATAAAGTTTTGAAGAACATCCATAAATACTAATGCACATGCATTCTTTGTATTTATATTGTTACATAATTTTAGTTACAATACATAGAATGTAATGGTATCCCGATTAGAATATCTACTCCGTTGATAACTTTTCTGTCTTGCTGCCGTTTGTGCAGAACCTTATATCAAGATATGAACATGTGTATGTGCGTGTGCAGACTGCAGACTGTTAACGAATGAACTTCGTGTGAAAAATCATTATAGTGCAGTTTTACAAAATATGGTGGATTCAAACAAAATGTGGGGCATTACAAGAATTTTCATGTTTATGTAACTACTAAGCATAAACAAAGTCGAACATTTGGTATAACCTTTATTTTCAATAAGTAAACTTAATATTTTTCATAAGATATTTAGTTACTACAGTTAAGAAAACCATATATAGACAATGAAATATAAGCAAAATAAAAGGACCCTCAAGAAGAATAAACCTTTATAGGAACCAAAATCCTTAGCAAGATTCCCTTACTTCTGGCGCCAATGTTCCACAGTACAAGAAAAAATGACTAAAATACTATATTAATTAAATAGTGCTTTAATTTCTTCTACACTATGAATCATATTAAAAACCACATACTTTTCTTTCCCATTAGTTATACCAAATACCATATGGATTAGTTGTTACTCCAACTAAATATTTCCTATATCAATTTAACGTATGCTTAATACCATATAATGATCTTTTTAATAAATTCTAGCAGGTGCTATATAACACACAAATAATTATATCAAGTGCCCTTAATATTTTATATCACCATGGTTTAAATCAAAATAATAATAATAAAAGAAAAAAAACGTCCAACAGGACGGATGGATTAAGCTTATTTGTGATTTGGCAAAGTGAAATGATTGCGTCCATCCAGATTTACTTTACTATTTGCCCTTTGACTGTTAGTGTTTTATGTTCTTGTAAAGTATTATACGTTTATTTTGGTGTTTTTGTTTTATAATTAAAGTTTTAAAGGTATATCAACTCTCAAAGCCACTATTTTGACTACTTAATGCACCATCGTTGCATGAAAGACCAATGTTTAAAAAAAATACGTCTCACACATTGTCAAAAAAGTTTTATTTCCAATATCCAGACCATATTGAGAAATATTTTGTTTCTGAAAAACAGATCACAGATAACGGCTTTTAATTTTAACAGCAAATTTATTCACTTTTCTTAAGCATTTTACTCATATCTTATTATTTTCTTATTGAACGTATTTTTCCTCATAAGTTCAAGACATATTTTGTTTACGTCTTTCTGACTTGTATTTGTTTCTTTTTATTTTCATTTTCACTTATTTATTGATCATATCTTCCGAAATAATTTAACTACTAATTTTGTTCCAATTTTGAACTGGCAATATGATTCTAATGTTCTAGAAATAATTAACCATGTTAGAAGCAGATCGTTTAGATCGTTTATAAAACTTAGTTTAAACCAAAATGTCGGGTAGAAATAACTGTACCAAGACAGGACCATTGCAGTGTTTTCAGGTTTTTACCTTGATACTGATATTTGGTATAAAGACTTCCCTTTTTAGCTCACCTGGAGGAAAGCCATATGAGTTATTGCCATCACTTGGTATCCGTCGTCGTCATTGTCGTCATCGTCCGTTAAATTATTTTTAAAAATCTTATCTTTTGAAACTACTGACCGGAATTATGTGAAACATTGCACAGATGTTCCTTAGGGTATCTTTGACCTGATTCATCCAACAACATGGCCGCCATTACTAAAAATAGAACATAGGGTCAGACAGGAGTTTTTGGCATATATATCTCCGCAACCGTTAGTTTTAGGCATATTCTGACATATGTTCAACATGATGAGATCTATCTGTAGTCAATTTTCATTTTAATCTGTTCAGACATGTTGTAGATATTTCCCCTTTTCGACGTTTTTTGTTGTTGCTATTGTTAATGTTATTATTTGAAACTTTGAACAGATGGTCCTTAGGGTATCTCGCGCACAAATATTTCCCTCTAACACTACTTGACCAATTGGTACCAGAACTGTCAAAAATCATGGCCGCCTTTACTAAAAATAGAAGATAGAGATGAGACAGTAGTTTTTTGGCATATATCTCCTCAACCGTGAAATTTAGTCAAATACTGACATGGGTAAAAGTGTTCAACATGATGAGACATATCTGTGGTCAAATTTTCATTTTAATCTGTTAAGACATGTTGTTGCCCTTTTCTGACGTTTTTTATGCTATTTGTAGTGTTATTTCTTTAAAAAATCTTCACCTCCTACACTACTGGATGGAACTATACTGAGGTATAAATGTTCCTTCGGGTATCCTGCAAAGAATAAATGTGGGCATTGTTAAAATTACTTACATTGAAACTGCAACATCTTTGCTGGCATGACAATTTAAGTGAGATCATTTTTAAAGAGAGGAAATGAGTCCTGGTTGCTTCAATAAAATTTCTTGCGTCAGTTCCAGCATATTGATAATTGTTTTCGTGTTTTTCTCTCGACTCATTACTTCCAAATTTCTTCCGTAATTTCGCCCTCATTTTGTATACAGATAAATATTTATTGCGTACACGTAAGCCGGTCTATTACTTAACTCATTATTGACAGTCATGTCGACATAGATGTACCAATTAGACGCACGCATGACTTGCAATGAAATTCATTTATTTACGCCAATCTAAATAATTTGAGATAAATGTGTAGAATTTCATACACAAAATTACTTCTTCACAAATAATCGCCTTAAAGAATGGATCTATCAAAGACAAAAAAGACAAAGAGAGTAGCAATAATTGGAGTTGGAGTAAGTGGTCTTTGCATGTTGAGGAGTCTTTCAGAAATATGTAATTTTGAATTGACAGCTTTTGAAAGGAACTACGATTTGGGAGGGATTTGGCTGTATACGGATGAAACCAGAAACAATGTTTATGGACAGCCGATCATTAATCCCGTATACTACTTTATGAGGTATGTGTTATAAGGTTAAATAACAAATTTGGTTGTGGTGTTCATGTACATATTTATATTGAATAATATGTGGTACGAAATGTCTGATGTGTTTTTGTCGTTATTGATATTATATGATTAAACAGCTATTTTCCGTCGTTCATACATGCATGAACGACCGAAAATAGCTGCTCAATCCTTATTATTCTATCCGACAATCAAAGTTATCCTCTGAGAGCCTTAGTCAGATATATTGATACACTGTGTTTATGTTTACGCTCCAAATACACACATTCCCTTGCACATGTATGTGAGAGCGGAGGAATATTTACACATAATCAATATTGAATCGGCGGGACAACGACCGTGAAGGCGGCATGGACAAACTGATAGTTGGCAATGAAACTACAAGATGTTAACAATTCTTCAGAAATATAATTATTAAGGAAAAACAACAACTTTTTTTAAAAGGCATCGTCCAATACTACACAACGGTCATATTGGTTTCAATTTGATCGGCGTTCGTGCATGTACGAACGATCTGAAGAAGGTCATGCAAATATGAACTTTCTGGTCAACAACAAGAAAAAAAAAAACCAAAAAACAAATGAAAAAAAAAAAAAAAAACAAAACAATCCGATACCAGTTTGTTTCAGTGAATAAATCATTGACCGTATAGGAATGAAGCATATAGTTTTGTACTGATACCTACCGAATCAGTACTTTGGTTAAATATGCGCTTATTGAAGACTAATGGATGGCCTTTGGCTGACATTTTTATCACGGTGGGGTTGTTGTCTCTTTGCCATATTCACCATATCTATCCTCGTAATGTTTCGCGTAGTTATCGATACTAGTAATATAATGTACAACGATTCTATCGAATACATGACACATTTGGTAATATTTAAAAGGATTTCTGACATAAAACCATATTTTGTAAAATTACAAACAATAATTCTTTCATAGTGGAGATGCTTAGTAGTAGAATGTCCTATAGAAATGCGAAAGAGTAATCAAGGGAACCAAGGTTATAGCGGTAATCAAAAGAATGTAATCCAGGGACAAAGACCAGTCATGGAAAACAGACATACACAACAAAGAACATAAAGTAACTAAAATCATACATACAAAGTAACAAAAGTAAATGATCAACTCGGACTCTACTAAAAACTGGGAGCATGGACCAGGTGCACCGGTAGGGTAAGCGTCCTCTACTTTTCTAGAAACACCCGCCGAGTTGCTCATAAAAAGTCAAGTCCGGGGTAGACAAACGAGGAAAATCAAATTATGACCCGTTGAATAAATCAGTTTTCACGGTGCTGATGGATACATCATAATGATCCACGAGTTCATGATGACGACCATAAAGGTTCTGTAGCAATGACTTCAATCTTGTAGCAACATAACCCACTTCAAGAAGCCTATTTGTTAGAGTTCTAGCGCGATACAAATAGTCTGCGTAGTTTCGGCAAGATCTGGCATAACGTATGAGTTGTGATATGAACACTCCATACGCAGGAGCCGAAGGGATGTTGCCACATATGAAAGGAAAGTTGACAACTCTGAATGAAAAGTCATCACGTTTGTCGTATCTCAAGGAAGTTATCTCGAATTTATGAAATAAGAAAGTGGGATATGCTTTGTTTATACAAAATTTCAAAAATAAAAACCGCATCATTTTTTAATTTTTTTTTTAAAGTTTGCGATATTATTAAAATATCTAAATCTATATAATTTTTTTATTTAAAAATAGTCTATTTTTGGGATTAATTATCTCTAAATCAAGTTCGGTGACCTATGTTATTTCATCGTGAAAGTTCACAGTATGTATGTTCGTACTCATCTAAAAAAAATTAACTACGGAATATCTATACAACGAAACATGTCTTAACCAAATCCCTTTAGACTTTGAATTTAGAGTTTAGACATATGTTTGGTTTACAAAGGTCTGGTTTAGACATGTTTTTGGATTGTGCAGGTTTGTTATAGAAAGGTTTCACTGTATACTAATTTTTAATGTATGATCTATTTTAAATTATCCATGGTTCTTACGTAACTGTCATCAGGTATTATACAGGAGAAATGATTTTCACATGAATTTCACATGATTTTCACCTGGATTGAATAAATAAACTTCGTGATAAATTTCACGTTAAATTCAGGTTAATCAAGTCTTCACATGGAATTCACGTGAATTGATAACATGAAAGTCGTGTTAAGTTAATTTCACGTTAATTTCATGTGAAGTTCACATGAATTTTACGTGAAGCTCGATTAACATGAACTTTCATGAAACATATTTGCCTGTGTACCATTTCATTGAAATAGTATGATAAAACTTGAAAGTTCCATGTCTTGTCTTTGTCCCTGGATTACATTCTTTTGATTACCGCTATAACCTTGGTTCCCTTGATTACTCTTACGTAATATATATAGTACGTAAAAACATGAATCGTTCAATAATGTACTTTTAGATCAAATATATGTACACAGCTGATTGAGTTGGAAGGTCTTCCTTTTAACAGTAAACCATTTTTCCCATCCCATACTGAGGTACTGGAATATATCAACAACATTAGCGATAGTTGTGACTTAAGGAGATACATAAAGGTACGTGTTATCTTTATTCGCTCTCATTTTATCTTTGTGTTCATCATGACATAAATAAACGCCCTTATTAACAAGAGTTTTGTTAAATGTGACTGAAATCAACTTTTGTCAATTTTATAGGATTCTGTCCAAAAGCAGAGGCAATTTCAAAAGCTGTTGCAATGTTAGAAATTTTCACTTTAATCTGTAAGAAATACATCTCTGCCAGTGGAGAAAAAGTGATAAAACTAGCGATGCAATGCATTTTTTGAAACTGCTTGCACAGGCTATCAGTCAGGAAGATGAAATTTAAAGATTTTTTGGAAAAATAAATACATTTTTTACAGGCTAAGATGTTGTCAAACATTAAGATACTAACATCTAATAACATGGTTTCTATAAACTCAACCGCCCCTTGTTTACCCCATTAAATGCTGTATAGAAATAACATAATGGTGATAGTCTTTGATGTATTCTGTTCTTTAGAGAAGTTGGATGAATATATTTGAAATCTTGCATATTGTATGTCAGGTCATATGAAACAGTGATTAAAATCATACCACGGTTAGAATTTTATAGAACCTAAAATTTGAAGACATTATTCGTATTACTATGAGGATTTAAAAAAAAAATGATAAAAAAATGCTAAAACAATACAATGAATCCGGTCTAAAACAAACGCTTCTGGGACAGAACGATTTTTTGGATTATGAAGGAACTAGGTTTATACTGGACTAAGGAGGTAAACCAGAGTAGGGACATTACTATTGAAATTAGTGATATGACTATATCATATTCAATTTCACTAAAGCCTTTTCAAGCTTTCCCTTAAAACAGAATGAAATCAGTCCAAGTTCGATGTAAAATGGTGAATACAACATTCCATTGATTTGGAGGAGTTGTGTCCCTCACCCAAGGTCTACCTCCTTAAAATATGTTAAGTGAAACTTTAGAGGGAATTGAATTAGACAATTTATTAAGACCTCAGTATAATCAGGTTTTACTAGATAGTACAAATCTTGAATAAATCGGTTGGTTAACCAAACGTATGAATAAAACAATGAAATTAAAATAAAGTTACTTCCCTTTGGAGCATTATTGAAATAAGTAGAAAAGTGAAGTTCAATCATTATGAAATCTTCAGTTACGTATAGTGTATATTGGAAGAAATAAAAAAAAAATCAGACAGAGCAAAATTATTACCGATTCATTGCCAATATTTCAGTTCAACACCGAGGTTCGATCAGTCCGTCCCATTGATCATTCGGTGAAGAACCCAAAGTGGCTTGTTTCCTATCAAGACATTCGAAATCCAGACAATCATCATACAGAAGAATTTGATGCTGTGGTTGTTAGCAATGGGTATTAATTTACATTTATTTATTTATTTATTTATTTATTTTTTGGCTTCTAACAAGGCATCTGTTTATGAAGATAATAATTTTAATAAGGCAAATTAACAGTAATTATTAAGGAAGAGTCTTTACATAAAATTAGAAAGAGGGTGGTTAATGCATGTCAAAAACTTCTTTTATTTCTCTTTTAATACAATTACAGACAAAAAAGCCGGTCTTAGTTTGTCATATGGTCTTGCACTTTTGAAAAAAAAATATATTGTGTATGAAATTCGCACTTAGAAAGAGTTATCATTCTTGATTTGGCTTTCTTTGGTAGATTTTAGTGGAAGTTGAATGTATGTTTTTTTTCTCAAAATGCAGAGCTAATCATAAAAACAACTATCGTTGCGTACAATATAGGAAAGGAACAACAGTGGAAGACAAAATTATGCAACAAAATGGAAAAAGAAAGTACACACACATACATACACAAAATCAAAACAAACAAACAAAAAAAAAAGGGCGAACATTATTTTATTTTAGTAAGCATATAATTTTAATGTACCCCTGCTTTCGTAAATTTATATGCATCCGTCATCTTGATTAAATGCCGAATCATTATTGTATTCATATCGAAGACTTATATTCTTGTAATCATCAGAAATTGCCGAATTCCAAAATACCCAATTGTACCGGGTGAAGAACGCTTTAATGGGTTGATAATTCACAGCATTAGGTACAGACGACCGGAAATTTATCGTGATCATACCGTTGCCGTACTCGGAAAAGGATATTCTTGAGTCGACATCAGTTTTGACTTAATAAAGCATGCAAAACAGGTTTGTCGGAGCATCTTGTTTGATATGTTTAATGCATAATTATATTCGAAAATGTAATTTGTGTACACACCTTTTTTGAAAAAAAATGATTGAAAACTACTGAACCGTTCAAAAACTTCATTTACATACTTTTATGTATGGACGCTTACCCTACCGGTGCACCTGGTCCATGCTCCCAGTTTTTAGTGGAGTCCGAGTTGATCATTTACTTTTGTTACTTTGTATGTATGATTTTAGTTACTTTATGTTCTTTGTTGTATATGTCTGTTTTCCATGCCCGGTCTTTATCCCTGGATTACATTCTTGTGATTACCGCTATAACCTTGGTACCCTTGATTACTCTTTTTAATTTAGGAAAAACAACGAAATGATGTAATTATCACTCAACCATACTCCTGGCTTTTCGTGCAGCGTACAGAACGAACCCCACACCCCCAAAAAGCAAGACAAAAACAAATAAAAAACAGAGAAAACACCCTTTTCATTACTATACTTTTTATGACTCATCTACAGGTGTTCCTGTGTCATCAAGGTCCACAAATAAGAACAAAACTACCACCAAATATCACAGAGAAGACGTCAGGTTTTAAAAAATTCACCGAATCATCTGTCATACTACTGGATGGAGAGGAGCTTTTCGTAGACTCTGTGATCTTTTGCACTGGCTATACGTATGAGTTCTCATTTTTACCAGAAGGTATTGTAGAGATTGGTGAAAACAGAATTATAGCAAACCTTTTCAAAACTATCGTGTCGGTGCAATATTCAAATCTTTTCTTCATGGGTACACTACGTGATGGCTCCTTTTTTCTAACGGGGGAAAGAACCGCACATTTTATAACAGCAGTGTTAGATGGCACCATTGTACTTCCGGAAGAAAATCAAATGCGAGACATCATTGAAAAAGATAAAGACAAATTTGCACCACGTGACGGCTGGATATATCTTATTGATGATTTAGCGAAGTTATCTAACCGTGTCCGTCCAATTTCGCTTGCCTTAGTAAAAATATGGCAAAATATTGGCGAACGTTTACGGACAGATTTCCATAACTGTAAAAGGGTGTCGTACAGAATAATTGGAACAGATTCTTATGATATTTTTTAAACTAATTTAAAAAGATTCAGAATGTGTGATTTCAGATTGAAGTATATTCTTATATATGATATCATATCGTTAGTGAAAAATCCTCCTTATGTCATATGCCTATCACTGGATTTAATAAAAAGAAGCATGTTTTTAGTCTTAGTATACTAACCATTTTGTTTTATTTGCAAAATAATGACTAAATACAAATACCTTCCATGTATTTCATCACCCAGACGATTTTACTTCTGTAAATTCTCATGCAAGTTTTACATATTTTTATTGTATTTTTTCCCAGTATTATATTGTTAAGGCATTTTTATTAAACCTAATAATAGTAGGACTATGTTTGTAAACTTAATGTATTTTCCTAATAAATTCGCTCTTTTTCGGCAATGCTAATGGAAAACGATTGCAACTGAGATAAGGAACACGATGTAACGTATAAAGTTCGTCGTAATATCTTACATTGAGGTAATTTTGAAATGTACTCGCCAGACCTTTTATAGGTACTTAGTTGTAAACTTCGATTTAAAGTTCTCACTCGAGGTATTAATGTCGAATTGAAAATCATAGATTTTTAGCTTCTAACACTTATAAGTAAACATTATTTAAATTAACGTAGTATAATACTGAAGAATGATGATACATTATTTTCAACGACGCAGACTTTGTTTTATTGACAAAAATCGGACGTTTTGTCATAAATCCCACTTACAAAATATGCCGATCTTGATTTGTCTAGCCTCAAAATCTTTTAGATCACAGTCGTGTTAAAACGGTGATTACCCATCTTTACATATGCCAAAACTGAATTTTGCCTAAGGTTGGTCACTTATGGGGATATTTATCTTCACAAGTAAAAGAGTAATCAACAATGATCAAGAATTTAGCGGAAATCAAACGAATTTAATCCAGGAACAAAGGCCAGACATGAAAAAACAGACATACACAACAAAGAACATAAAATTACTAAAAAGGTTTCGTACAAAGCAACAAAAATATGAGAACTCGAACTCCAATAAAAGCTGGGAGCAAGGACCAGGTACTCCGGTAGGGTAGTCGTCCTATGCTTTTCTAGAAAATGCTCATAAAAATAACAAACAGGCATTGGTGATACATGACTCGTTATTATTATTTAGAATACTTTTATTAGTTCTATCCTATTTATTGCACTAAATTACATAGAAACATGCAATCCCATGTATAAACTGTTCTTAATAATTATAAATTATCTTTTTAGGAACTCGTTTTATATATTTCTTTGGGTAACTTTTTCCATATGTTCTTCTACGCAATTTGTTAAGTTTCTTTAAATATGCCATTTTCTTGCCACCATTACCTTTCTTCTTTATGTACTGAAATAAATTGTTCGATAAGTAAAGGCTAACTGATTCTTAAATATAAGTATTATATATGTTAGAAGCAGAATATGTGACAAAATTGTTTTTTTTTTGTTCTAGTCAAATGTATATGAGTACATTTATGGATTGCTTTTTTTTTAATTTTTGACAAAGTTATGCAATCATAACCTGGTCGAAAATTGAAACCAATCCTTATAAATTAATTTGTTAATCGATTAAAGTCAAAATTCATATTTGTCGCTTAATCAAAGCCTTATTTAGTTAATGACGTCGCAATAACAAGTAAGTTTATTGAAAATAACCAATCTTTCCGAGGTGAAAAATAAACAATCAAATTAAACCATTTTGCCATGCACTATATTGCACACATATTCATTCGATTTGAGTATACGTAGTAACCTTAAATGTTGAGTTTAATTACTGCTGTAAACAATAAATATTAATTTTTTGTCTAGAAAAACGACACTTGTTTTTTTAGGAGGTGTCATGAGGTGTCATTTGCCTCTGACGAAACCGTATGGCCGAAAATTTCGGCCTCCTATTCATTAGCATTATGCATCATCTGTATTTAATTTGAAATCAATTTTGGTTTATGTTTTGAATGTGAACACGTTTTTAATATTTGATTACACAATTAACAAGACCACTTATACCATTATTGTTTGATTGACATTGATAATATCCTAGTGTACTGTTATGAGTCAAGTTGTTGAAACATTCAACATATGTAGTTTTCCACTTCTCATTTCATTGCATCCCCTTGCCCTACATAGGTTATTTCAGTACTATGAATAGATGTGATACAAAAAAGAAACACATTATGACATCTATATATATAAAACTTACACTCATTTTGTTCCAACGTGGTTTCATCATTTTTAATGCATATCTTGTTTTGGTTGATTTTGGATATGGCAGTGCTCTACCGGACCATTTCGTCAAGGTTGAACGTCCAGGTAAAATAAGACTGTCTGGTAAAATAAGACTGTCAGGAATAATGAGACTGTCAGGTAGAACCTGCGAAGGCTGCCACCTACCAGATGGTCCTAAAGGCCAGGTAGTTGATCTTGAGTATGAAAGACCTCTCGGATCGTTGGTATATACAATTCTGTTGTTTAATGGTTGAGTTGGTCTAAAGTTGTCTGAGAGTGGACGGAATCGGTCTATATGTCTGTCGGATAACACACGGAACTGGTTAATCTACAATAAAATGCTTGAATGTGCATAGTTTTTTATATGATCTCATATGACATAGTAAAGCACTAAACTCCAAGTAGACAGCCAACTGGAAGAAGTAGGTTAAGATCATAATTGTATAGTCTGTCGCATTTCAATTCCGGTCATTCTTTAAACAAACACTGTGGACCTTTTAAAATCATTAATCCCTCCCCAAACATAAAAGGATTTAATCAACCAACAAACAATCAAGCAAACAAAATGGAACATAACATTACCTAAAGCCGTTGAATAGGCGCACTTTTTCTTTGCGTAAGTTTGTCTCTCTACAAAACATAGATTAAGGACTTATGTTGGATCCTTAATTACAACTTGTATATTAAACAACTGGTTGTCATATTTTAAAGTTTGGTCTTTAAATTTCTTAAGTTTAATTTAAAAGATAATGAACGTGTATTCTACCACTGTTTTATATACAAGTACCAACTTGCCAAAGTTATACGAAGATTGAAAACCGTGAGCAAAGCTCACTAAAATGAAAGTCCCCGCTCACCATCTTAGTAACCAAATGGTAAAAATATGAATATTGTCACGGAGGAAGTTGATGTCGCTTTAGTTTACTATCGTATATCATAACATGGCAGAAATGTATTTACTTATACAGTTTTTATTCAAAATATTAAGTTTCTGAATTAAGTAGCTGCAGAGAAAATTGTGATGAAAAAGTTGAGGACGAAAACACGGACAGACTGACAGATGGACAGTATGATCACAACATACCTCTTGCAAATTGGTAGCATAAAAAGTCCTAAAGCCGCTGATATTCATTACTTAAAAACGGGAGTTATAGATACCTGTCTCTCTGATATTCTTATATGGTTTTTGAAAACAGTCCAAATAACACTTTCATAACATGGTGGCGTTGTCAAACTTCCATAGTATCTGTAAAACACATCTGTATCCCTTGGAAATAGTGACGTCAGCGCAAACGATGCAATGTTAACGTGGTCATCTTTAATGAACAGAATGAAAATAGGAACATTAAGTATACCGCATGGGATAGGTAATTATTCTTACAGACTTTATTACAACTTACCCTGTTACGTAATATTAGTCAGTTACTATATATTTTAATAATTAAGTGTGTTGAAGACCTACAGATGAAGGTCTATATATAGTTCACTATCGACAAGATAAAGTAACATATTGGATGATTTAGTTTAACACTTAAATCTATTTTTTTTTACTCGCAACATATCTGCCCGAATCTAGTTTCTCTAATTTACTTTTTAAAGAAAGAAAAAGGTCGTTTAACATCGTATATATGTAGTTATTTTATCAGTTGTTAAAAAGTAATCAAGGGAACCAAGGTTATATCGGTAATCAAAAGAATGTAATCCAGGGACAGAGACCAGACATGGAAAACAGACATACACAACAAATAACATAAAGTAACTAAAATCATACATACAAAGTAACAAAAGCAAATGAGCAACTCGGACTCCACTAAAAACTGTGAGCATGGACCAGGTGCACCGATAGGGTAAGCGTCCTCTGCTTTTCTAGAAACACCCGCCGAGTTGCTCATAAAAAGTCAAGTTCGGGGTAGACAAACGAGGAAAAAAAACTATGACCCGTTGAATAAATTAGTTTTCATGGTGCAGATGGATACACCATAACGATCCACGAGTTCATGATGACGACCATAAAACTTCTGTAGTGATGACTTCAATTTTGTAGCAACATAACCCTGTTCCAGAAGCCTATTTATTAGAGTTCTAACGCGATACAAAAGTCTGCGTAGTTTCAGAAAGCTCTGGCATGACGTTTGAGTTGTTATATGAACACTCCATACGCAGGTGCTGAAGGGATGTTGCCGAAGATGAAAGGAAAGTTGACAATTCTGAATGAAAAGTCATCACGTTTGTCGTAAAGATTGGTTAATAATTTTTCTTTACCATCGATTTCTAAGTGTAGGTCAAGATATGAGGCTGACTTGACAGTGTGTCTGTAGTATCCTTTATCTCAAGTTCTTTGGGGTAGGGGCGGTGTATCAAATCCTCGAAATTAGGATTGTTTAAAGATAATACGTCATCTATATAACGGAAATTGAGATTAAAAGATCTAGCCAAACGGTATTCTTTCTTTCGGATCAAATCAGCTATAAAGTCAGCTTCATAAGAGTGAAGGAATAGGTCAGCAAGTAGAGAAGCACAATTTGTTCCCATTGGAAAGCCGCCTGTTTGTTGAAAAACACAGCCACCACACTGGACAAATATGTCGATTAAAAATTCCAGTATTTTGTAAACATTTTCCTCTGTATATTTGGAAAATGATTTGGAATTATTTCTTACAAAGTATAAGGAATCTCTACCAAGAACTAAATATTTGTATCTAAGTGTACCATGTTTTTTTTGAAAAACAACAATGTATAATGTTTTTAAGTCGGGATTTTAACTGAGTATAGGGAATGGAAGTATACTGTGTTGAAAAATCATAGGTTTTAATGCTTTTATATTCAGATAATAGTCTTGAACTGATTGTCTCCAAAAGATCTTTCGAATTTTTCAGGATCCACATTGAATTAATTCCACTACGGGAGAAACAAGTGGTGTGGTAGGACTGCAGACCCTCTTTGACAGTTCTGAGTATAGAAGTTAAACGTTTTGAAAGAGGTTTGTTGGTACATTTTGCAGATCCAGCTATTAAATGTCGTTTGTATGGATTCTTGTGGAGTTTACGAATCCAGTACCAAAAAAGTGTTCTTAATTATACGTCTTTGATGAATTTTTTTCTTTGTGTTATTGTTTAAAAATATAAAAATATCAAACACATTTAAGATTAATATTTTAGGGGACAGTGTAAATTCAGATTTGACAATAAACTCATAGTGTTATTAAAAGGTGGCTTAATTTGAATATATTAGGTATGATAGAGGAGTGAAATCAATGTACCTTTGTGACGAACTTGATTCATATGACCAATAACCTCCTCAAAAGCTGGATTTTCGTCTCCAATCTGAAGATGAAAATTTAACTTGTTAATGTACCAATTCAGAAATTCAACATCCGCCAAACTGCATCGTCGCAACGTAATCTTAAATGCGTCTTGCCTATACTCGGCGTCACATAAATAACATACTGTTAAAATTTGAATAAAAATATTTTCTACGACTTTATTGACACCAACCGTCGTTTAAATTGTCTTAAATGACAGTAATAATATTCATTATTTGCGTAATTACATCTGTAAAGCAGAGCCTATAAGCTAATGTAGTGAAACGTAGTAAATCAGAAAGCGATAATTAGGCCTGTGGATGAGATTAGACAAATTGCAGCGTCCTCAGTGATTTAACATAAAAAATAACAATCATTTAATTATTGTAATTTCGGTATGCTGTTCACGGGTTTTTTTCTTATTGAGTACCAGCTGCATAAAAAAAGCAAAAACTTAAAAAGATCAAGATTCAAATTTAAATTGTATACAAAAAATACTCAAAACAAAGAATGTCGAAATCTAGCCCTAATATTAATATAGGGGCCAAAACTTTTAAGCTGTCGTAATGTCAAATTTGATTCAAGTGGTTGCTACGTACATCAAAAAGAAATGAAAGAACTGCTAGTCCACCAGTTACATTCTTTGCATCTTCAAAACGGTTCAACAACGCAGAGTAGGTAACAACATGCATCTAAAATATACACAAAATGTACATAAGTAAAGTTTAAAGGATCAAGAACTGCTTTCAGAACTGATTTCCCCGGGTAGATTGGTCTCTACTTGTATCTGTGGTTTTGTTTTTTCTTGTTTTTTCTTGTGTGTTTGGATTTTCCCTCTTTGCTTCAAGCTTTAATTGACCGGTTGGTATTTTCTCTTTGTTTTTTATTAGAATATAACGAGGGTTTGTATGGTGAAAATGTTTTGCTTATGTTTTCATAGTATAAAATTGACTAAAGTTGTGACTCCGTATCCTGGTTTTAAAAAGATTTTGGTTCAACTTTACGACTTTCAGCCGTCTTGTATTGATACATTTATATCTAGTACAGGTATGTACTTTTGATGCAGTACTGTAGATCTGTCACTCATCATCACATCGTAGAATCAAATAACTCCTCATGCGATTTAATTTGTGCAACAACATATACTGTCATTCTGTGTTTTTTTAATGTTTACTTAAATGGTATACATGTTATGTTTTAATATGTTTTTGTTGAGATAATGTTTTCATATGACATTAATTTAAAAGGACGGACCGTCAGCAACGTCTTACATTTGTAGATCCTCTGTCAAACATGAATGGCTCAATTTCTTTTCTGTGGGAAGTTAGGAAGTTACGTATTGCGGAAGTGACGAATGCAGTTAATGTGATTATTTTAATGCAGGCGCACATCATGTATTATACGAAGTATCCCATTTTCTAGTTGGTCGAGACATCAAAAGCAAGATTATGTACAATGCATGATAAATGAAAAGATTAATTATTGAAACCAATTGTGATTATCCTATCCGATTATGGGTGACTTAACATGGAAGTTTTGGGTCAAAGGAATCGGAAATCAGATATTAATTTTTTTAGACCCTATTCGTTTTCAATCATGATAGATTTACCTCCATAGGAAAGAACCTGCCATTGATGTCATGTTCTGAGCCTCTGGAATCAGCAGATCCCCAATGGTAATGCCATTGTTTTACTATATATGGACCTGGAAGGCCACCTCCCGTAACGTACAGCTGATTTCTACCATCAACTGCCACTTCAACTGTAAATAGAAATCAGAAAAATTATGAATTGAGCAAATGGTTTGACAAGAATAAAAAACAAAATCTTTAATAAAATGGCTTTTTGAAAGCAAACATAAACAACAAACAATTGCAAAATCTCTACGTTTTATAGAGGCTAGCAAATGTTAAAGGTAGCATATTATTTATTGTAATTTTGTAAACAATACGGCATGTTTATGTTACCTTAGGTCACGTGTTTTGTAAGAAATATGGTGAGAATTAACAGTTATCTTTCTTTTCTTGTTGAAAAATAGTACAATATAATGTTGATAATTTTTTTTCTTGAACGTCATATTGTAAAAAAATCAATCAGCTTATTAAATAACTAAGTTCACCTGTATGTCCATTATTCTCTAGAGTCAGCCTGATGTTGTTTATCATATTAAGGTCAGTGAAATCGAAGAGACCAAGCTGTGGATTAACCTGGACCTGGTTTATTTGAATATCAATTGGTGATTGTTCAGAACCACCACATGTGCGGTACTCCAGTGGCCAAAGCGCAGGAGCTAAAAAGATACAAGTACAGTCGGTATGAATTGTGAAAAAAAATGAGCAGCGTTCTAAACCCCCCAAAAAACAGAACAAAACAAAACGAAACATAAACAAAAGTTCAAGCAAAAGCAAAACCAAAAAAAAACAAAAAAAAACAAAACAAAACAAAAACAAAAGATAAGACAAAAACAAAAAAAGCCCCCCCCCAAAAAAAAAAACAAAAACAAAAACAAAAACAAAATGACAAAACAAAACAAAAACAAAACAAAACAAAACAAAAAAAAATAAAAAAAAAAAAAAAAACAAAGAAAAGTAAAAAAAAATGGTAAATACTGGCAGACAATCAAAAACCAAACAAAAACAGAAGTGAAACGGAACAACGTGCCTAATGTATTCCTTATTAAGTACGAAGTTATGTTATGCATGGTTCTTAATTTTTAAAACACCATTTAAAAAGAAAAAAACTGTTCAATTCTATTTTTTGTTGTAGAATATATTTCATTTTATTTATCTAAGTGCAGACAATGTTTTTAGAGAACAAAATTTTACTTACGAATGCCGTCTTGGTAACCCCATATTGTCCCTAAAAAAAAGCTGAATTTAAAATGAATGATAATTAAAAAACATATAAATTGATTATCAATCATAAGAAATTGTTAGGATTCCTTTCTCTTGAATGATATTCTATTTTTAGACTGAGGGACAGACATATTTAGATGTGTCAAATAATGGTATTAGTTGCAATAATAAAATTAATGTGAAATATGCAGGACTGAACTTATGCCCTAATTCAGAACATACATTAACCGCAGGTACAAATAGGTAACATGTCATTTATTTCATACCTTATGATGTATAATAATGTATAATTATGCTTATTGTAGAAAAATAACCTTGACTACAGTCAAATTAAATCTGGATTTCTGTCAAATGTCATGATATTCTCGTAACTAAAAATATCTAAGTATAATACCTAACAGAACCTCATCGCAGAAAAAAGAGATATAATTATGTTTTCTATTGAGTAAAAGGAAGATTAAGGGAAACCATAAAATGTACTATTTCTTTTTACGACGAAATGTCTGCAGCCATATTGCTTATTCTTCATTTGTAACATTGAATGGTGGAAAATTGGAACAAAAGTGACGAATGGCCATTGAGATATTTTTTTATTATTGTAAAACTTGCAGGGTTGATTGATTGCTTGATGCTTTAAGTAAAACAGCATATGGTAGGGATTTCATTCGTTTCAGATCGAGAGCATTGTAGCAGTCACTCTTTCTCCTATATAGCTCGTGTTGACCAAGAATCAGTGACTACCAATTTTAAGTATTTTGTATGAAAAAAAAAACATGTAACTCCTAACTCTTGACAAGAACAGTAGTACCACGAAAATACAAACACGGTTTACAACAGCCAGATAGTTGAAAACAATACACTGGGAATAACTAGTAAACACCATTGTCGTGAGGTAGTTTGACGTGGGGGTTTCCCATTTTAAATTACACGATTTGAATGAAGTCTGACTTAGTGGAGTGCTTTAGTGGAGTCCACAACAAAGATTTTAGTGGAGTCCGAGTTGCTCATTTGCTTTTGTTACTTTGTATGTATGATTTTAGTTACTTAATGTTCTTTGTTGTGTATGTCTGTTTTCCATGTCTGGTCTTTTGATTACCGCTATAACCTTGGTTCCCTTGATTACTCTTGAAAACAACACAGGAAAAGTCTCAAACGGTCTGCGGTTTCCTTTACCTTATTGTTTTCTTAAATAAAACTGGTAGAGTTTATAACTTAATGAATGATGTATAGAGGTTCGATATGCTAAAATTTATGTTTTAGGTTTGCAACTAATTTCGATCTGAATTGCTAACTTTATGATTTTAGAAAAGCTTAAGAATTAGCACTAATCATGGTCATGCCATGTCTTAAGACCTACTTACACGTCGAAAAGTGTCATTCATGTGAAAGAGTAGTCAAGGGAACCAAGCGGTAATCAAAAGAATGTAATCTAGGGACAAAGACCAGACATTGAAAACAGACATACACAACAAAGAACATAAAGTAACTAAAATCATACATACAAAGTAACAATTGGAAATGAGTGTTTCGGACTCCACTAAAAACTGTGAGCATGGACCAGGTGCACCGGTAGGGTAAGCGTCCTCTGCTTTTCTAGAAACACCCCCGAGTTGCTCATAAAAAGACAAGTTGGAGGTAGACAAACGAGGAAAGGAAAACTATGACCCGTTGAATAAATCAGTTTTCATGCTGCAGATGGATACACCATAACGATCCATGAGTTCATGATGACGACCATAAAACTTCTGTAGTGATGACTTCAATCTTGTTGCAACATAAACCTGTTCCAGTAGTCTATTTGTTGGAGTTCTAACGCGATACAAAAAAGAATACTTTTGGAGAGCTCTTGACATAACGTATGAGTTTTGATATGAACACTCCATACTCAGGTGCTGAAGGGATGTTGCCACAGATGAAAAGAAAGTTGACAATTCTGAATGAAAGGTCATCACGTTTGTCGTAAAGTTTGGTCAATTGTTAACCGTTACCATCGATTTCTAAGTGTAGGTCACGATATGAAGTTGACTTCACAGTGTCTGCAGTATCGTTTTATCTCAAGTTCTTTGGGGTAGACGCGATGTATCAAATCCACGAAATTAGGATTGTTTAAAGATAATACGTCATCTATATAACGGAAACTGAGTTTAAAGGATCTAGCCAAACGATATTCTTTCTTTCGGATCAGATCAGCTATAAAGTCAACCTCATAAGAGTGAATGAATTAGGTCAGCAAAAAAAGGAGCACAATTTGTTTCCATTAGAATGCCGACTGTTTGCTGAAAAACAAATCCACCACACTGGAAAAATGTCTTGTCGATTAAACATTTCTCTGTATATTTGGAAGATGATTTGGAATTATTTCTTACAAAGTATGAGGAATCTCTACCAAAAAAATATATTTGTATCTAGGCGTACCATCTCTTTTTGAAAAACAACGATGTATAATGTTTTTAAGTCGGGATTTTAACTGAGTATGGGAATAGAAGTATACATTGTTGGAAAATCATAGGTTTTAATGCTATTATATTTAGGTAATAGTTTTGAACTGATTGTCTCCAAAAGATCTTTCGAATTGTTCAGGATCCACATTGAATTAATACCACTGCGGGAGTAACAAGAGTTGTGGTGGGACTGCAGACCCTCTTTTACAGTTGTGAGTATAGAAGTTAAACGTTCTGAAAGAGGTTTGGTGGTACATTTTGCAGATCCAGCTAAGAAACGTTGTTTGTATGGATTCTTGCGGAGTTTAGGAATCCAGTACATAGACGGTAAATCACAATAATCGTCCTTGGTAGAGAGACCAAAATGAGGATAGCACAGATTTTTGGTTTTCCACAATCTCGTCTTTGGGGAGTGTGGTAGCAGTTATAGGTCTTATCACTGCTATTATTTTCTACGTCTACCTCTGATAATGACCATTGGATGTAAAACGTTGTGGCAACATATTATTATTATGAGAATTGTATGTATTATTTTAATTACTTTATGTTCTTTGTTGTGTTTGTCTGTTTTCCATGACTGGTTTTTGTCCCTGGATTACATTCTTTTGATTTCCGCTAGAATCTTGTTTTCCTTAATTACTCTTTAATAAGACGTAAACAATTGAAGAATTCAATTCATATCATTTATGTTAGAAACTATTTGTGATAAAAAACGAAAAGCTCTGTTGTCTACTGAATGACAAGTGTATGAATGAGCATTGAGTGTGAATATCTGGAAGTTTATATTGCTAAGAGAATATCATTCAAGTAAAATTCATTTCAGTAAATTACAAATATATTTTATCGTGTGACTCAGATAATAGTCTTGTAAATATTGCCAAAGCTCACAAAAAAAACGCTATTGTTGACGTAACCGTGAGTGTTTAGACGTCATAATACATGGTTTTTGTTCTTTTCATTCTTCATTTAAGGAGGTAGACCTAGGGTAAAGGACACAACTCTAAAAAAGTCATACAAACGTTTGTATTCAGCATTTCACATCAATATTATGTAAGCATCTAATTAACTTGGATTCATTTTATTCTGCTTCAAACAAAAGCTTGAGAGGCTTTGGTGAAATTGAATATAATACAAACATATCACTGATTTTAAGAGTTATGTCCCTTACCCTAGGTCTACCTCCTTAAAACAATCACTGAACATGAGTATATATATATAGTTTTATGTGTTTTATGCTGAGGAAGGATATCAGTTATCCGAAATATTCAATTTAAATTTTACCATCTTCTGGTGATGTTAACACATATTTAGACGTATTATATATATATATGTGACGTTTCTATTCTCTACACTGCTCCATCGGATCAAATTGATACAGGGAAGATAACGTAAACTTATAGACGGGTCTGAAAAATTCTCAACGATGTTAGAACTGTCAAATTTGCGAAGCAAATTTTTGTCGTTCCCTCCGCGGAGCAGTGTAGAGAATAGAGTCGTCACATTCTGAGACGTTGTATAATATTGATTTGTTGTGACATGCATCATTAATTTGATCCTCTATTCTACATAATAACACCTAGATGAACTGTACCGTACTACCATACATCGTGTACTAAGTTACAGCCCTAGATTAATCCTACGAGGAGGAATCACCCGGCCAGCGAAAGCTATATTTTATATAGCCTAGCTGGCCGAGTGTTCTAGGGCGCTGGACTTAGTGCGGGCGGTGTTGCCATAGATGTCACAGCGGTACGAGTTCGAGTCCCGTGGAGGGAACGACAAAAATTTGCTTCGCAATTTGACAGTTCTAACATCGTTGGGAATTTGTCAGACCCTTCTATAAGTTTACATTATCTTCCCTGTATGAATTTGATCCGATGGAGCAGTGAAGAGAATAGAGTCGTCACATTCTGAGACGTTGTATATATATATATATATATATATATTTATGACTATATTGAGACTTTGAATTTATGATATCTTAGTGGTGTATAACAAAGTCTCCGTTTGTTGTTTAATGCCGATTAGATTAGACCATATGTCATGCAAACTATGTACGTATATAATTAGAACATGTTTTTAAAGGTTAATTCCATGTCTGATCACTAAATGTCATGTATACCAGGATAATAATTTATTAACCTGTTTATCAGGTAAATCGTATCTTTAAAAGTCGAAAACGACTATTCAAAACAGTAAACTCATAAATTAAATATCATTTGGTCAAAGTTTGTGTCTCAACGTCTATGCCTTCAATCAATTTATTCAACCATACTTCCAATTATATAATAATTCTTCTTATTGCATTAATGTAGGTACATGTATAGAACATATTTGCCAGTCTGAGAGGTACTTCTCCATACAAATAACTCAAAAGAGAAAACATCGTTGTTTTACAAATGTTGTAGTTTGCCTGTGAAAAATTTTACCTACCGTAAAAGGCATTCATCATTGATCAATATGAATCCCTGTGTGAATATTAAATTTAATTTAATTTTCCTTATTTACCTGTCAGAAATCTTATTCATATTTTATGACGAATGATTCTATCACGTTCTTTTCATATTTGAAATTCAAAATTAGGAGATGTTGAACACCTAACAACCAGATTGCATTTACTTAAACCTGTCACATTGGTTCTATAATTAAAAATATCACTCGAATAAAAAAGAGTGGGCGTTTTCAATTTGAAGTTTTGTTCCTTAAGTTTTGTCTTAATTTTTTTTATCAATATCTTCCGAAAACAAACTTTTGGGTAGTTTACCTTTCATGAAACGCGAAGCGATTTTTAAACAAGCGTAAGGTGTCCCAAAGTTGGTTTTGCAAGCATTTCATGGTCAAAAAATTACAAAACCATCATTATAAAATCTAATCAATTTCAGTCAAAATAAAGATTTGTTCCTTCATCAAAGCCATATTTAGTTTGGAATATTTTGAATTTTGGAGTGCGAACCAATCCATGTTTATGACGCATCAGTACCAAGTTATTCTCTCGAAAATAATATATCTTGCCCAGAGGAGAATCGAAAAGGTGTATAACAGATTAGTTTTTACTATTGTTTTATAACTATTGTTTATTCAATTTCACATTGTTCCGAATAGAATTACTTTAAATACCATAAGCAATTTTACATAAAAATGAATTCCGCAAATAACTACTAAGATGGTCATAAGTTCCCTAATTACGAAAATAATTTTCGTATTTGCTCTTCAGTATTTAAAATGTTTAAACATCAAATTTTAAAAGAAATATATGAATTTAAATAACGTTACACCATTACGTCTTACCTGCACCTCCTAAAACAACAGAGGTCTCAAATAACAATATAAGGCCCACTGCAACCACTGTGTAGACCGCCATGGTTCGCGACCGACTAAGGACAAAATCTAATTCAATTTCTAATAAACATTAAGTTGTACTGTCATAAAAATGCGATTGACAGACATCATAACACCTCCGTGTTCTGATCTAGTGTCAAGTGAAAAAAATCAGGTATTGATGATAAATGTACCTGTTTATCATATCATGTCTTTTTACTGTTACAACTCTTTTTGTGCTATAAAACCGATATATTTTTTTCTATGGTCTTGAAACTGTTTCCACTTCAATGATAGAGTATGAAAAATACATGATTGAGAATAATAATTTCAAACAAGTTTTAATTGTACCAAGTTAATTATTGTTTTTTATTATAAAAATTAGTAGTAATATGTCAGTCTAGTAAACGGAAATAAAACACAATAAACACAAATATAAGTGTCTTAACTCGTAATGAGATCACCAAAAATTACATGAATAAATTAGCCGGTTTTTTCTTCTAAAATGCAAAAAAAAACATTGGCTTCATGCTCCATTTATTATGACCAGGAGACTCATTATATGTTTATTTTATATTCAGTAGCACAAGAAAATTAAAAATAAAGTAAGATATGAATGTTTCCTTACCATATCAGGTCTATGAGTATATCACTGCATCAAATCATCTGTTATGCCGCTGGCAATATAAACTCGAGCGAGTTCGTCGGTCATATATTTAAAGCCACGGGCTCCAAACCGACCTACAATCAACATCCTTCTGGTAAATTTCCCAAAAGATCGTTCATACGAGATTCGTGAAAAATAATCAATGTCTTTTAATCATCATTATACGTAATTCCCCTTTTTTATTATAGGTATTTATATTTTCTCCTTTCCAAAATAGTTATAGTTTTAAACGCAAAGAAACCGTGATTTAAAGAATTGATTTTGATAGAACATTACCCCAAAAATCCTAAAGAAAGTGGAGAGTAAAGTAATCTGTTCTTAAATTCCTTCTCTCAATCTTTAAATCTGCTAATTTTCCCTTAAAGTTCTCGGTTATTATTTAATAAATCTTAAGATTAGTATCTTAAGACTAGAATTTAGGTCTGGTTTAAGCAGTTGATCTTCCTTCTTTTTCTTTTCCATGTCACTACTCCTTGATGGAAATCTTTCATTGGACCTACAATTTATGACGATAATTCGGGCATCCAATCCTTTTGTGCGTGTTGTATCTGCATTTTACTTGTAATCAAATTTGTTTCACCTTTAAAATATGGCTTCTTTTTACCTTGAACTATTCAAATGTGCAATTAATTAAGCAATGCAATAACTAAGAATATTGTGTAACTAATGATATACCCTTCAAAAAGACCTTTTATGATACTTGTACAATGTGGTCTTATGAGATCACATGAAGCTTACATTTGTATCCTAATATAATTGTGTCATATAGGCAATATGATCTTGCATTCTAATTCGATACATTTTATTTTGCTAATACCGAGATTTATATATATATATGGCTTTCTTTTTTACTATATGCTCAGTTTTCCGAAAGATGCATAAGATCCACTGAATTCAAATTTAGGGTTGGTTAAGATTTGCCTTGGTTATAAAGAAAGATAACTCCGTCCAAAAACATTTTTTCTTGGTAAAGATGAAGATAAGCCTTATTTGTTAATATACATCTGCTGTATTGCTACCGCTAGATAATTCAAAACTTTGCAAATAGCCCTTGTCAATGAGATTGAATCACTATTTTTTTTAAAATTAATACCAATGCAAGGGTTCGGGCACTATACAATTGAAATTAATTTAAGTAAAAATAAATCTAAATTTCGACGGTATCTCATATCAAAGTATTAATGAAACTTAAATTGTGATTAGATAAACTCAAAAAAAAAAAAAAAAAAAAAAGACGTGAGAGTATTTTTAATTTTTTCTGATACCCGGGCAAAATTTACGTGCGTTAAACATTTTTGTTTTAAATACAAGAAAAATGAATATGGCGAATATATCAAAGACACAACAACCAGGATAAAAAAAAGTCAGCTCAAGGAGTGTTTTCACGTTTTCCCGAATTTAATGATTAGACTAAATCAACATTCAATTAAGGATCGTATTTCCTTTCTTCGTTTGTCTACCCCGGACTTGACTTTTTATGAGCAACTCGGGGGTGTTTCTAGAAAAGCAGAAGACGCTTACCCTACCGGTGCACCTGGTCTATGCTCCCAGTTTTCAGTGGAGTCCGAGTTCCCCATTTGCTTTTTTTCACTTTGTATGTATGATTTTAGTTACTATATGTTCTTTGTTGTGTATGTCTGTTTTCCATGTCTGGTCTTTGTCCCTGGATTACAATCTTTTGATTACCGCTATAACCTTGGTTCCCTTGATTACTCTTTGCAAACAATATTTTATAAGCTAATAAAACAATAAAAATAAGATATTTCACTCATTTGAAGATAAATATTTGATTTCCTATTTAGAAAAAAAGTTGAATTATATTTTTTGCAATAGTAATTCTATTTTTACATTTTTTTTTTATAATAATTACCAAAAGTATGTATACAAGTAATTTTTATTATTAATTAAAAGTTATTTTGTTATATTCTATTCAGTCATGATTAGTGAAGTTTAGTCTGTGTCATTATTTTTATATACAGTGAAACCCGTCTAAACCGAACCCTGATTTTTTTTCACCGAAAACCTGCCTAACCAGAGAAGTTTTAAAGCCCCATTGTATTAGTTTAAATGTATTTTGAACCTGGATAAATCGTGAAGACCTGTCCAAACCGACCGAGTTCTACAGTCCGAAAGGGGTTCGGTTCAGAGAGGTTTCACTGTATTATTTATCTAATTCAGATAATAATCAAGCAAATCAGACAGTTGTAGCTACAAAGTCAGCTCGCATTGTTCATAGCTCACTTGAGAAATTGGACAGAGCTCAATTGTGCCATATAAGGCAATATCTGTTACTTAAGGATCATAAAACAAGTGAACTGCAATGACAGGTGCAACTTTGCTTGCAGTGAACTTTTTAAATGGCCTGAAATGGATCATTTATGGGGTATTATATATGGTTTCTGTGGATCTTCAAGTGAGCTTTGTTAATAAATGTTCTCTTTTTTTTCTATTGTTTTCTGCAATACATGTTACTGAGATATATTTGTACTTAAATGTTTGGTAAATGTATATATTTGCCTTTTTTTAACATAAAAATCAGCAGAAGGTCAGATACAAGAAAGAAACAAAAGAAAAAAATCAACGTGATCAATAGCCAAACAAAAAATCCAGAAAATTACGTTAATAACAAACAAAAAGAATAACTACAGTAATTATTTAACAATAAAGAAAATAGGTTGAAAAGTTTAAAAAAATATCAAAAACAACTTGTCAAAACTTTTGTCAAAAACAGTTTTAAATGCCTGATGTCATAAGCCACCTCTTTGATGGACCTCTTAATCCCCTGTCTTGATTAATTGTTGTTATAGTCCTAGGTGTGAAAAAATTAATATGATGGATAACGTGAATAAACCGCCCAAGGCCACCCATGGGTCTTTAATATATGACAGGAAAACATGTTCTCCTCAAGATTAAAGTTTGGTATTAAAGAGAAATCAAGGGAACCAAGATCCTAGAATTCAATCTAGGTACAAAGACCACACATAGAAAACATGAAAACAGACAATCACAATAACAACAAAATACAAAACAAAAACATAAGGCAAATAAGTTTTCATGGTGCAGATGTATACACCGTAACGATCCACGAGTTCATTATGACGACCATAAAACTTCTGTAGTGATTATTTCAACCTTGTAGCAACAAAACCCTGTTTCAGAAGCCTAAGTGTAAGAAGTCCGTTTTCATGGTGCAGATGAATAAATAAGGAAATCATAGAACGTAGAAGTTATTATTACATTATTATTGCAATTATTGCATTCCTAGCTTGATTGCGCCATGAATACATGACAAAATATGAAAACAATAATTATTACTCGTTTCTAACAATGACAAAAACATAATCTGATACATACATCTAATTTTAGATATTAAAACTATTGATAGAATAATTCAAACGCATTAGATTTAAAAAAAAATACATAAAAAATTCCATACAAAAAGTCAATGTCAATGAAAAATCTTCGATTGAAAAAGTTACAGATATTGCGAAAGACAAAAATGCACCATCGTATAAACTATATAAAAATAGTAAATACCTACAGAGTTCAACAAATAGTCATCAACAAGTGTAAGCACACATTTAGTAAGTAGCTTTGAAAGGCCCTAACAACAAAAGTAATAAAATCAGAGGGATGACACTTCTTAGAGGATGCTTACCGTACCGGTGCACCTGGTCCATGCTCCCGGTTTTTAGTGGAGTCCGAGTTGCTCGTTTACTTTTGTTACTTTGTATGTATGATTTTAGTTACTTTATGTTCTTTGTTGTGTATGTCTGGTATTTTTCCCTGGATTACATTCTTTTGATTACCGCTATAACCTTGGTTCCCTTGAGTACTCTTTGATTACCGCTATAACCTTGGTTCCCTTGATTACTCTTTGATTACCGCTGTAACCTTGGTTCCCTTGATTACTCTTTCAAAATAAACTAATAAAGCAAATAACGACACGAAGACACATTAATGATCAACATCTTTTATTTGTGGACATGTGCATGAAATCTGCGGTGGAGTTAAACTTGTTTCATAAAGACTGGGGTAAGGTTTGATGTTTCATAAAGACTAGGGTAAGGTTTGATGTTTTGTAATACGAAAAAATGACTTAGTTTTTACGTAGGGCACGGGTTGATTATCTGTGAAAACAAGGTTCAAAGAATAGACAATGATTTGAAAAGTATCCTTTAAGAATAAATCTATGAAGGGCTGTCGATAAATACATAGGACTTTTTTTGAAGAATTTGCTTTAAAGACTGCGTTTCCATATAAAAAAAACAAAGCAAAACAAACAAAACTAAAAAAAAACAATAAAAAAACGGGTGGGCAACACTTTAAATTAAGAACCGGCAACATGCAAGTGCTATTATATTTTTGTATCAAACTTTTGTAACGGTGAACAAATTCCTGATCCAAATAACCCTAATGCCGTTTTGTCAACCAAAGAGAGGTAACTCTATTTCATTAGTTAATGGTAATATTTATTGTCATGTTGTATTTGTGTAACGTTTTTAATTTGATTTAAATTATTTTGAAAAATATTTGAAATAATTATTTACGGATACATCAAATGAAAAATATTAAAGTCATTTGGATAGAAAACAAATCTTATCTTTGAAAAATATATTTTCTGACAAGACACACGTCTTTAATGAGGACCTATAATAATAGACATTTGTCAGTTTAAACTCAATTTTTGACTTTAGTTTGTCTAAAAGATCCTTCTAAAGTGTGTAAAATTAGACATTAGACGATATTAGAAATTAAGAGTTTGTAACTACAATATCTAAAGTAGTAAAACAAGGAAATAAAAGTAAGGGTACATCATTCAATATTATTTCTTATTAATTGCATAAATCAAACTATTAAGAACTGAACTCAATGAGCCATTTTAGTACCATTCTGTGTAAGAATCAGGCGTTGAGTGGCACATAATTTTTTTCAATTTGGTCATTTTTGCCTCAAATATATTTGAATACATCTAGAAAACATTTGAAAAGCTATTTTAATTTATCCTGAAGCACTGGTGCCGTAGATATGTTCCCGCGATTTTTCCATAGTGCATTTCAACTAAATTTGAACTATCAATATCTTAAAAAGGCAAACTTTACTAACACTTTGACAGTAATTTCCTGAAGTTATGAGGTATAAATACTTGAAAAATGCAGTGAAATCGTTGTGTATTTTTACTTCATGTGCCACACCGTATACACAATTTGCCTGATTCTTAGACGGAGAAGTACTTAACAGTTTACAATAAAATAAACTATTTTACATTATCAGAGTCGGTTCTTTTTCCATTAGTATTAAAACAATAGAGTTTAGATACAGTTTACTGTTGTTTGATGCTAAAAACGGTAAGCAAATAAAAAGAAAAAGATTTTTAAAGCCTTAACATTTCATGTTAAAAAGTCAATATGAGAATTCTTTGTATACGGAATATTTGTACTTTAAAAAAAAATAAAATCATTAACGGTAGTTTTCGTTTATTCTTTTATTTATGAATATCGGCAAAAAAAGGAAGAGTCAAAATTCTGACACTTCAAATACGTAAAAATTCAATTACATGGCCTGAACGTAAAAAACATGGAAATATCTGCACAGACAATGTAGCGAACCGAATAAAATAGAATACATATGTAAAGTGAAGATAAAAATCCAAGACATAACACAAAAAAAAAACATTTGCAATATAAACTAACACAAAAAGAAACAGAAGTGGCATTAGGTTTTCTATAGGGTTAAGCATGTATTGCTTCATCGGCGGAAACTAAGTATGCTTCTGTAATAGTCTAACAATAATAATGTAGCTCCACGACACGAGTCAAAAGGAGGTCTAATATATATATAAGAAAGAGTAATCAAGGGAACCAAGGTTATAGCGGTAATCAAAAGAATGTAATCCAGGGACAAAGACCAGACATGGAAAACAGACATACATTACAAAGAACGTAAAGTAACTAAAATCATACATACAAAGTAACAAAAGCAAACGAACAACTCGGACTCCACTAAAAACTGAGAGCATGGACTAGGTGCACCGGTAGGGTGAGCGTCCTCTGTTTTCTAGAAGGAGGTCTAATATATATAATTGTCCATTGTATTAATTTTACAATGAATGGGGAAATTATTATTTATGATTTTCCCAAAAATTATCATGAAGTATTAAAACATTCAGGAATATGCCTAGGTCGGAAAATGTGTAGAATAAATATACTTTCAGATACAAACACAGGATCCTTGAACAAATAATATAATAAATTATTCTGTCAAAAGACGGTGAAGCTAACCAAAAACTAGACAAGTTTTTAATCAACTTTGAAGAGTCTGGAACTAATACTGTATTTTCAAATTCTTTATGAGATTTTTAGCACTCTGTTTTCATCATGGCTATAACTAATTGATGTCCGTAAAAATGAATTTACTTTTTGACAATAGTTAAAAAAAAGTCTTTCAAAAATTATCATTAAAAAAAAACCTATTTTGTAAAAAAATAAAAGACAATTATTTTCATACCACACATGGTTCAATTGGTCAATGTTAGGATGTCCAAAAACAGAATGTTTTAGTCCTTAAGGCTCAAACTGTTCACGGTGAATTTGGGAAAACATTTAACTGTTAGTATAAAATTGTGTTATGATATTGCATTATGGGAAACATTTGAGGGGATCCCAAGCTACTGCCTTAAGGTCAAAAATTGTATATTGGTTGTCGTTATTAGTGTGGTTAAATAAAAAAATTTAATGTTATAAAAAATAAAAGATAGGTAAAAAGACCGCTGTGGTCGATTAAAAAAATCGTAAGTGTAAAATAAGTCGTTTTTCTAGACAATAATTATAACTTTTATGACGTCATAACTTACGACCAGTTTTACATTTACATTTTTTTGTGAAAAGGACTACAGTTCGTTTGGCCAAAACGAGAGTGTTCTATGATAAAAACATGTAATTATCATTATATTTACTTACAAAATTGACGAAAATGACGGATAATTGGTAGAACATTTCGACTGACAGATAAATACCACATATTGAAAAACAAACATGAAGCTGACCTTCTTACAGGACATTCAAAACAATAAACAAACCAATGAGTAACAATAATGGTAATTATAATAAAATAAATAAAAAAATAATAAAACAAAGCCTTAAAAAAGACAAAAAAAAATAGAAATAGAAATAGATTAGAATGGACGAAATAAAATTAAAAAAATAATAACGCATTTTAGATTGGCCTCGGTCATTTCTGAATCTAGTATAGGTGTATCTGATTGGATGTTATAATGTCATAAGTGTCAGTTTAACACTTAAGTCGTAAAAAATGACTTAAATTGACGGCACATTTGACAACATCATATTGGTCAGTTGAGACGGTCATTTGTCCTTGTTCTCATTAAGTCAAATATCGGTGGTAAAACTAGGCTACCTCTTCCCATTTTCACCACAGTAGTTTTGATAAGAACATTTTGTTGGTCAAGTATTCATTTCGTTAGTTCTACATTAGGTTACTGACATTTACAAAAACAATAATTTTCAATTTAACTTTACAAACCCGAACCCTAATAGAAAAAACATGCCTTAACCAGACATTTGCCTTCGTCTTATATTAGTTTCTATAGGTTTGATATCTATGTAACCCTTTCGTCCGAAGCAAAATAAATTCTTAAAATACATAGCTGAATGACCGATAAGGAGTGTCCCTTGGCAACAACCTTCTTCTATAACAGATACATTGTATTCATCATCTTTATAGAACTTGACATTTAACGAGCAATGGGTGTGTTGTATGTAGCACATGAATTCATTCCCGGTATTTACTGGGGTTGCTGCTTCTTGTTTTTCCTGTGTGTATTTATGTGTATTTGTGTTGAATGATTTGTTCTTCATCCTTTGCGCTTTTGTTTCACAGGCTTTATTTTGTCCAAAGACATTCCCTCGTTTGTAATTTCAGTATTATTGCTTCATTTTACAAACGGTTGGAAACTCCTCAGCTTATACGAGTGTTATTATTCATGTCTAATTCCTTTAGTCAACAATGAAGACGTTATACGTCTATTTGTTAGCATTTGAAAAAAGTCAGGAACACATGTTTTAAAAGGCAAAAGTCGTCATAAAAAATTGTATGGAAGATTTCAAAGTCGAAAATACCAATTAATTATGTTCAATTGTCATATAAAAGTGATTAATCATATATGCAATTTCAAACTGTTTATTAGTTTCAGTCAGATGTTTTATCATAATAATATTATAAATAAAAATGATAAAAAAAGAAAAGCGTGATGTAATCAATGTCACTGATAACATTTTTATTTACTGCAATAGTTTTGATAACCACAAGGATGGAAACCAATTTCACCAACCAAAAATAATGTTATTATAATATCTAAAACTTAATGATTTGAATCTACTTTGTACACAAATAAAAAAATGGTGATAAATAAACTTAACCATGCTTTTTCACTAAATAGATCAAGTGTGACAATTAAGAAAAAATTGTAAAATTATTAATTCTAGTTCAGCAATATCAGAAGTAGATTTACATCTGTGATTTATCCTGTAAACCTTCTTCTTACACCAATCAGAAAAAAAGTCTAAACTTATGATACATTTTTATCTTGGATATTAACTGGTATTTTGTATGCGTATGAGAACTTAAGTACTTCCCTGCCTAAGAATCAGGCAAAATGTGTAGAAGGGGTGGCGCCACAGGTGAAGGGAAAAAACACAGAGAGCTTATTGCATTAACCAAGTATTTATACCCAGTAACCTCCAGAAATAACCATCAAAGCGTTTTAAAAATTTGCCTTTTTAAGATATTGATATGACAAATTAATTACTTGAAGTGCACTATGGAAAAAATGGCAGGAAAATTTTCCCGCACTTCTTCCTTATATAAGCAGTCAAAAATATATATACGTCACAGATGCTTCAGGATAAATTTAAATAGCTTTTCAGTAGTTTTCTAGATGTATTGAGTATATTTAAGGCAAAAAAAACCCCAAAAAAACAAAAAAACAAAAACAAAAAAACAAAACAAAAAAAAAACAAAAACAAAAACAAAAAAACAAAACAAAAGACCAAATTGCGAAATATGATATGCCAACCATTACCTGATTCTTACATAGAATGGTATTAATATCTCATGAACTCGTGGATCGTTATGGTGTATCCATCAGCACCATGAAAACTGATGTATTCAACGGGTCATAGTTTTCCTTTCCTCGTTTGTCTACCCCGGACTTGACTTTTTATGAGCAACTCGACGGGTGTTTCTAGAAAAGCAGAGGACGCTTACCCTACTGGTGGACCTGGTCCATGCTCCCAGTTTTTAGTGGAGTCCGAGTTGCTCATTTACTTTTGTTACTTTGTATGTATGATTTTAGTTACTTTATGTTCTTTGTTGTGAATGTCTGTTTTCCATGTCTGGTCTTTGTCCCTGGATTACATTCTTTTGATTACCGCTATAACCTTGGTTCCCTTGATTACTCTTTCAAAATGTGAGTAGTTTTGCGATGAACATACACTTTTCAGGCGCCCTTTATAGCCCTGCAGCAGCGCTAAGCTTGTCGTAAAAGGCAGCTCAATAGTGCTCAGAAACCTAGCCGGGGGCTAGGCGCTCTGCCCACAGAGCAACTGGGATGTGTGCCCCAGGTTGTGGAATGGGGTACCCCTGGCATGTTACATGCTGCGGTTGTCAGGCTATAATACGGAAAACCTGATCGCAGACCATAGTGGTGCACCGTGGTGGGAAAGATGTCACGTTCCTCGCACATTAAAGAACCCTGCTGTGGTATTCGATAGGAGTAGGAACCTTTGCGCCCCGCCACAGGAGGCTAAATTGTCCAACCTTACCCATCCCCCCCTTTTTCTAGTGGCAATCAAAATTTGTCGACCCTATTATCCTTGTGTCCCATCCTTTTTTTCATTTCATCATCATTTCATGTTCATTTTGTCATTCATTTCATGTTTATCGTCTGAATATAGCTGAAATATTGCTGCTCGGACGTTAAACCCCAACAAACAAACAAACAAACAAACAGGCATCCTTTACATTTACTTTCGCATAATTTGCATCTTTATACCGGAAACCAATTATAGAGGGCAATGCCATCTTACATTTATTTTGTCGGCGTAAGTTTTTTTTTTATTATTTCTCATATGAAAGTGACTCAACGACCAGCAAAAAGAGTTGCACATTTGTTGCCCAATGGAATTTCTACTGACTTATGAAACATTAGCTGTTCCAAATAACTACAAATATGTAGACAATCACATTGTTTTACATGATTGACTTAAGTTCGAATATTAGCCTAAATATGACAAAAACTGCCACTACAATACAAAATACAAAAGTGCGCCAATACAGGATTTAGTCGTCCAATACGAATTTTACTCGTCCGATACGTCATATTAGCTTTGTTAAGATCAATATTGGCCTTGGCCAATGTAACCTATTGGACAAGTTAGTTAACAAAGGTATAATAGCGTAAGGTTTTTCATATTGGCTAGTCACATTGGGCTTCGCTACACCTCCAATAAGGCTAGCCTCGAGCCAATAACTCGGCCAATATGAAAAAAAAACCTTACGCAATAATAATACAGTAATGATTTCATCAAATGTATATTTGTTGTTATCATGATATTGGTCAATATATTTATATAAATGACTATATAAATAACCGAATAACGATACAATAAGCAATTATATGTTGTGACGACAAAAACAGAAAATAGTGAAGTTCATGCTATACAGTCATAATCAGTCAATCATATATTAACTTGAAGGTACACTAAAACGAAACAATTATGAAACAAAAAAGAAACGATTAAAATATACTAAGTTACAGATTATGTAGTGGAACGAAACATAATGACAAGATATTGTTATTTTATGTCCATCTCTGTTCTGTGACGTATGAATATCTACAAGCCATAAACCAATCAGTCAAATAAATCATAGGTATATCAAAAAGCCGGTGTCCAAACGGAATACTAAGTGAAAAGCGTGATAAACGCCGGGAATAAACCAAGATGGCGCTGGTCAAAGTTCTCTTTCTCTTCACTTTAATTGGTAAGTTATTTAAAGACAGTTTATGAATTACAGCATTACTAAAAGAATACATAAACAAAATGCACAAGGGTGGATTCTACATGTTTCAGATGGGAGAGTGTTCCAAACAGATACGCAAGACACTTTTGAGCGCGGAACATTTTTTTCCTGAAAATGTTTGCCGTATAACAAAAACATGACAAACAAACGTGTCATTTTGTCTCTGCTTTACTACCATTTTGCTATCGGCAGCTATCATTTTAGTGGCTTTGATAAAATTATATATATATGTTACAAGGATAATTTCTGTTTTAAGAACTGTTTCTATTTCCGAGTGTTCTACTGTTGTTGTTGTCCTGAAATTTATTACTAAAAGTAATTTTACTATTTGAATCACATATTATAGGAATCTACGATATATGCAAACATTTCGTTCAGATAATAAATTCTCAAAAACAAAAACAAAAAACAAAAAAAGAAAAAAAAAGCAAAAACGAGCTTCGCAATCTTATTCAAAACATATTCAAGGAAGGAAGGCGTTAAGCAATTTTAACATTATCCGTCCAACTGCTGGTCAGACGTTTTGCATATCATTTTTTTATTTCTGCAACTTCTTGCCACATTATATTTTGACACAATATTTGTACATGTGTCCCATATTGTAGGTATAATGTAGGACTTCGGTAACAACTATTCTACTTACATGTAGGTTGTACGTTTGACGTCTCTGTTTATATTTTGACCGTATTCTAAACTTTGGCTACGGGGGTTTCACTCGTGGGCACTGACAAATCACAGTTTTCATCTTTTTACTGGAACTTCAAAGTGCATTTAATTTGTTTTTAAAAAAATCAAGAAACTTTAGAAGAAAATAAAAAAATGAAAAACAAACAATCAAAACAAAATACACACAAAAAACAAAAACAAAACAAAAAACTAAACAAAACAAAACAAAAACAAAAACAAAAACAAACCACAAAAATCCAAAGGTATTTTTGATGGTGTTATTTTTTTTAACTTTCATAAAATAAATTCATAAGTATTTTCAACTCAAATGTATACAATTTCTTGTTTTTATTTGTTTGTTTAGATCTACTTAATAATATGCATTAATTCTAATGAGAGTTTACTCCTTAAAACACACGTGTATAGCATAGCGGAATTAGCAATATTATTAGGAATAATTAAAAAATGAATCATTAAAAACCCCTCAAATTATTGTATGTAATAAAACTACAACCATCAGCATTTACCGAAACTATGAAGGTATTTTCACTTGAGAACTACACAAAAAAACATATTTATGTAATGTGCAATATAATGCTAATGCTGTCCCTTGGGAGATTTCTCATTCATGATAACTCCAAGTATGTCAATTCTCTCGCATAACGACCGTCTCACGAATTTACATTGATATAATATTCATATGTGTATCGCTGTTCGTACGGAAGGTAATGGTTATTAGATGAACCCTTTGTCATTTTTATGTGTATCATCTGTCAGAAATGATATCACATGGCAAACACTGGTCATTACTTGCAAAATCTCTAAAGATGATTTTTGTACATGTAAGTCTGAAAAATGTGTATTGGCTATGAAAAAAAAAATACAAATAAACAAAACAAAAAACAAACTTTTTACACAATATCTGTAAACCTTTCCGTCGAAATTGTTTTTGCGATTTTTTGTTTTGTTTTTTCTTTGTTTAATACTAAAATAATTATTTGATATCTGATTTACAGTTTTTTTTTCAAAATATAAATGTGCTACACGTCGATTGCTGAATATTATCCACGGTATTTGCCTAGTATATCGTTACATTGTATTTTTCTATAATTTTTAATTGGTCGGATCGATTTTTCTTTCTTTGACTTTAATCATAAATACGTTTAAGATTCATACATGTATTATGTACATGTATGTATCAAACAAAAATTCTATAAAAAGCGATATTATGTAAAAGTATGATAAAGTAAAGGTAACAACAAAATTACGGAACACTATTCCGATTCATAATCAAGTCAAGTCCAAAATAAATCTGGCAAAACAGATATTACACCATCGGGGCAGCTGGAAGAGTATAATAACCGTTCAGTAAAAATGTAAAAAAAAACCTTTCTAATAAAAATATAAAATCATTTAACTTAGATATGTAACCATTTTTTTTTTAAATATTTGTAATTACAGACACAATCTCAAGAACTGAAGCTGGAGGTAAGACATTGTAAAACATTAAGTTTGTTATTTATATTTCAACACTTGATTTTATTTGTTGAAGTTTGCACATTCCTTTCCTACTGGTCCCTAGTTAAATGGTTTGAGGAAAAAATATATGACAAAATGCAAAGATCTGAACTAAAAGCTTGGCGGGTGTTCAAAGCCAGAATAAAAAATGGGGTGTTCCAGATTTCTGCTAATGTTTTGCATAGAATTTTAAAAAAATCCAACAAAGGGGTGTGTGTGTGTCCAAACCCCACGATCCTCGTCCTGGACCGCCGCTGTATCAATCAGTAAATCAAAGTTCGGTTTAGAACGTAAACAACATGAGTATTTTACATGAACATTTGAACATTTATGCCGCACATACAGAGGTGGATCCAGAAATTTCGAAAAAGGACCCACCGACTTTTGACGTAAGGGGGCGCTACACTGATATGGACGACATCAAATTGCACCAAAATGAATCTAATTGCGCCACTCTTTTGGAAAGATCCTAAGTAGAAATTGCACCAATGAAAAGTATAGGTAGTAAAACTAATATATTTTTTTTTATTTTATTTGAAAGCACTATAGTTAAATATGCAAGTTTAAAACAATACATATGTATCAATAGACAAAAACCAGAGACTGATTAATGTCTGCATAAAAGGCTTGAAACCCCGGCAGTTTCTGATGAATTCAAAGTCTAAATAAGAGGCTGATACTTATGACTAAGGGCAAGCACATAATCCTTCATTGCAATTTCACCTGCTGTGAGTTTTTGATACCGTACAATTACAAAGGATTCCCTTTCTAGATTCATGGCGATTTCTAACTGCTTCAGATTTGGAACAACGTACTTCGAATCGTAATATACATGATTGCATGTATCTTTATCAAATTGTCTATTAGTACATTCAATCGGAACTACTCGGCCATTTCCGGTACACTAAAAAGTAACCTCGGGTGCAGAAAGGAGAATTTCTTCCTGAACGAATTACCGGAATTGTAGTCTTACGTGAATCGAAGTAGTTCTATCCACCAGGTGGCGCTAAAAATTTTGATTGGATAGCACTAGAAATAAAGAACAACAACTCTTCCAATAATTTTGGCTCGAAGCGAGGAGCTAAAAAAAAAGTAATACTAAAAATTCAACCAGTTTAACTATAATTTTAGAATCGGATCGATCAAATTCCGGACAAATCTAGGCTACAAACCACTAATTCAGATTCCCATTACTCTCTATGTTAATTTGCTCATTTTCAGGGGATCCTCAGCAGTTTACCTTAAGTTTAACCTAACCAAAACCATATGCATGTATCACCTGAAACATGTACTGCTATGTCACTCAACATTTCACAAAGGGGTTTACTACCTTGCAGTGCAGCACTGACACTCGGAACTCATCTACCCTAAAAATAGCCTGGGGAATCCTAAAAATTCTTTATTTAAACCATCTTTATTTATAGTTCCACCAAGTTAGTTTATTTATGTTTGAGGTAGCATACTTTGGGCTCAAAATTAACAGAATAAAATTTTCTTTTTGAAAAAAGTTTATTAATTTTAAAATATTGTCATCTTTTTATAATGGCATGCTAAAGGGACTACTTTGTACGTTTGCGTAGGATTTTTTTGCCTACGTTCCATATTGATGATGCAATTGGTGGTCTGTACGTTCCAAATTGATGATGCAATTTGTGGTCTGTAACCTCTATCCGCCTAGTTCCTCCGAGGTTTTTCTTTTGTGTAACTAGAAAGGCTGAGCTGTTCCGATTGTAAATACATTTTGACTGAAGATTTTGGCAATACTGAACAATCCTTTTACATATAACGAACTTAAATGTGCTAATTTTTCAGTAAAAGTTAATTACTTGAGGTCAATTTTGTAGATTGGTATATAGGTAAGTGAGGCACAATTAGATTCTAATATTTGGCGCAGTTTCTACCACCGAAATGTTAAAATGTGGGGCAATTTCTACCTACAAAAAAATCTTAATTGGCGCAAAAAAGATTCTAGGCCCTGTGTTCTTTCTGTATAGAATCCACTCAAACTGAAGGATCTCTGCATCAATCTATGACACGTGTCAGTGAATTGTTTAGAACGATTTTCCATTAATGCAGAATTGAATATTTCATGATCGATTTACGCTTATGTTCGATCAATCCCAGATCAGTTTATACGTTTTTTTTTTTCAAATTCGGGTATAGTATGAAAAGACCCTTTTGTGCTAACTAAGGGATAGTCAATGAGAGTACGTAGAGCATGCTCAATATACACTTCGCGAGGAAAAGCCTTTTGTTCTTCAAGCTCTACCTCGCAGAAATGCATATTGAGCATGCCCATCAAGTTACCAAAGAAGGGTCTATTTTTTGCGCTAATCATTGATAATGGACAAGCTGGACAACGATAATGATTTACTGTATGGAACATTAATTGGTTATTCGTGTTTATCATTTATTGTTTTATAATTGCAAGTATGCCACACTGCCCTGTAAACGAACCCATCATATATTGACTAGCTGATATGGCTGTATGTGGAATTATTTACTTTGAATTATATAGTTGACGTTACACTACCGATCACTGCTGATGTGCTTCAGGTGAACATATTATGTATACTTTTACGAAAAAGAAAGGCGGCGAACACCAAAATATCGTTAGAGACTAAAACACTTTGATGAAATCGGACTCCGTCAGTAGAAAACGGGTATTTTGGTTAAAGGTAGACAAAAAAAAATAAAAAAATAAATGAATGAAACACGGCTAATACAACATATCAAGAATCATGCAAATTTTAAGTCAACTATTAAACAAAGAAGTTTCATTAGTGATAAGCTGATACATACATTTTTGAAGTTTGCAAAGAAATGAATCTTTTCAAAACAGTTTAATTGAAATTCATTAAAAAAAAATGCTTTCAAAAGAATCAACTGCTTCATTTATTTCGTTACTTTGCAAATTTCAAAACTGTTTGTATTAACTTTTATCAACTCTTTTATTTACCCACAGATGACTACTAAACCATTCATTACTTCTTTGATTTTAAATCAACAAATGGACATCAATTTTCCTATATATTTAGTAATTTAACAAAAATAAAAACTCCGCATGGAAGACTCTGTCTTAATTATCCACGGGAGGTAACCCAATCCAAACATAAATCTATGTTGACCCTGTAGGCCTATCATAGCTTTCTGAGTTAGTACGTATCATTTAGCTTGCTTATAGGTTCTTCTATATAGGGTGAAAAAAATCACAAGGCATGCGCACTTCCCATTACACACTAAATTTACATATATGTGCAGAGGCGGGGTTTAGTTCTGAGTAAGGCAGAAGTGTAGAAGCTAGTTGTGAAATAGCGAAGTAGCACATATAACCTCTGCGCAGGACATTGGCCATTTTTCTTGAAGTTGATTAAAACTAATAGGAATCTGGAAACGTAGCACTTCTGAAAGGCTAAAATGACAGAAAAAAAAATTACTAAGAGTTACGGTTTATCGTGGTTTAGTTTGAACCACTTTACGCTCTTCGACATATTTATCCGACGTTGTCTGCTTTAAATTCTTTTGTCCGGGACTTGTATATCTTGGTGAATTTAAAGAACAATTACTAAACCACCTGTTGTTGATTTGCAATTGACAATATTTTTTCATCAATTTCAAATCAATACGTACAAGGGTTATTTCCATTTACAAAAGGGAACAAATTGTTGAGCCGTAGAACTTCTGAAGTGGACATCTTTTACTAGATTTTTAAATTTCAATCACCTTCGATTGTTAAAAGAATTTTTTTGATAAGTACTGCAGGTTGGATGCTGAAATTAAAATAAAAATGTACAAATTTAATTTTACTGTAGTGCATCCTTTATCATAAATGAATGGGTAATTTTAAAATATGTACTTAGTTTTTTTTATTATGATAGTAATACAAGCGCCCGTTTTCTGTATTTATCTAGTAAACATGAAAGTATGTCAAACCACTCTCAGACTGTTCTGATGTTAAGTATCACTCCAGCTATGGATCATGCAAAATGTGATTCATGGGTAAAAAGCCTACATATTTTTATTTTTGATATTTTGTTTGAAATGTCATAGTAAACAGAAATTAACATGTGGTTTTTCATATAACCTGTGCTCTTAGGAGATAAAATTTTTATATAATGGACTGTAGATTTCAAAATTAAGGGAGATAACTCTGTAAATGACGCTGAAATACAATAGAATCTACTGGATTTTCAATGTTGATTATCTCCTAAGAGCAGGCAGATTTGAATGAATAAGTACACATTTCATAGTATAGACCCATAAAACAACTTAATTACAAAAATAAAAATATGTAGCTTTTTTTGGGGTGTATCACATTTTTCAGATTTTGCATGATTCTTACAAAGACAACTACTTAAAACATGGTTGTTATGCTGCATTTGTTATTCTTTATCAAGATTTTTTTATAGAACCTAAACATTAAGAGCCATTGAAAGCGAAAAATTTCACATTAATCAAAATAAAACTTTTATATTTCAGGACGAACAATCCATCAACCAGTCCATCTTGGAACAAATGTTTACATACCAGGACCAAACGGACAGATGCGGGCTTTGGGTCCAAATGAGCTTCATCTTGCAGCCGAGGCCAAAATAGGGCTACCAGGAGTAAAGAGCTTACATGATATGCCAACAATCAAAACTGGAGAGGGAATTGATATACCATTTGCAGGGGGAAGTTTAGGTAGCGGCGGAGGCGGTGTCCGAGTCATTGAAGTGGGAAGCGGCAACGGTCTAAACTTTGTCGGAGGACCGAGTTCATATGGTAATAACGTACCTTCAGTGGTACACATCCCACCTTCCGCAGTACAAGTAGAAAAAGCTCCCCAAGCAGCCTCAGCAGGCACTGTAGTCGCTATAGAAGGCGGCGCTCCTCTCAAAGCAGCGGCAACAACAAGGGTTTTGCCTGTTATTGAACAATTTACAGAAGGTATAATTTAGTTGACAACATGAGCAGGCGCTTTGTGATTTTATTAACTTTTTATTATACCTGTCCAGAGCTTTATTTTTAAGTAGCAGCCTTTACAAATATTAGACAGATGGTGATTCATGCATGTCAAAAACCCACCGATTTCAGTTTTATTTCTTGTTCAGAAATCGTTATAGATCACATTACCAGTCGTAATTTTCATTTTTGGGTTTGCGCTTTTGAGATAAAATTTATATAGATTGTACATGAAATTAGCACCTTGCAAGAGTTATCGATCTTTATTTGATCTGAATTGGTTGATTTTAGTGGGGGACCGAAGTTTAGTTTTCTCGAAAGTATGGATCTAAATACAGAAAGGACTATTGTCACATAAAAATATTGTAGACCAAAAAACATCCTCTGATCCATGGGTTTTTCTACACCATGAATCACCTTACAATAGGTAGTGTCTGAATTTTATATGGACTGGTACTTAAACTTCTTCGTTTCTTGAACATTAATTTTTGGTGCTTTTTATTATGTATGGCAAATGATACTGTCAGATGACTGTGTACATTGTAGCACAAACTAGCACTCCACAATTACTATAATTGGTTTGTGCTACAAATGTATATAGTGTACGTGTGCCCCCTATCCATGTCGTAACTAGTTCGTTAAATATACATTAAGTATGAAGTATAATTTGTTAACGGTAGACAAACAGACAGCTGAATAATAGGAAGCACCTTTCCCATTTACAGTGAAACAATCATAAACCGAACCCTTTAGTAACTATCGCCTTTGTTCGGTATAGGCAAACATTCAATTAATTGCATTGAACTTAAGTAGCAGTCCCGGTAATAATCATGCAAATTCTGTTATAAGTGATACATGTACACCCTAAAAAGGGTACATATTTTTATTTTTGTAATTACATTGTAAGTTTTTTTTTATGGGACTTTACTATATGAAATGAGTAAATATTCATCCAATCTGTCTGCTCTTAGGAGATAACCAACATTGAAAATTCAATAAATTATATTGTTTTTAGCGTCATTCACAGAGTTATCTCCCTTAATTTTGAACTCTGTAGTGCATTCTATATAATTTTTATCTCATAAGAACACGGGTTAGCATGTGCCTATATATCTAATTTTCCCCATTTTGCCTAATTCTTACAAAAACTTACACTTAATGATGCATACTATTACTTTATAAGACATAATGGCCTTATAGTTAGAGAAACTCATTTTTTCATGTACACTGATATGTACAACAGTAAATGATTTCTATTAAAGGGAGAAATAAACATGCCAGCACACAAGTTTTCCAATATGGACCACAGTTTTCTTTTGAAATTCCGGATGCGAAACCAGGAGCAGGTCAGTTAAACTAAAATTCTTGTACTTTATAAAAAAATATCCTCAGCTGCCCTTCAGGTTTAAAAAATATGTAGTTCATAGAAAATATCCAGAATGGCCTTTCAAGTGAAAAAGGGCCATAACTCCGGATCGATGACGGCATCATAAACCACAATCATATATTACGGTCCAAAGAATTATCTATAAATTGGAAATATTTGGTTGAGTTTCTTTTCTTAAATTATTACCTGGTAACCACGTATAATGGACGAACGGGTTTATTGGCTAGAAGGTTCGTAGAGCGTGGTATCAAATTCACTGCAATTTTGACCAAATAATTTCAATCCTAAGTCTTAAATCGATATTTCATTCTAATACCATTCTGAAAATAGCTAACCGTTTTTTTTGTGCTGCTATCAAAACATGAAAGACGCATTCAATGTGATTTTAAATTTCAGGACAATACTTGCATGTCTATTTTGAATGTATTTGTTCCATGCTTTTCGTTGTGCTCTTCTACTTATAATAATCATATTATACATTGTATCGTATAATACATTTAAAATATCAATATCATGAAACAGTATATGGCAAAGATGTTCCTTTGGTGATAAGGACGCTGTTTTATATCTATGCGTGAATGCATGCAATTTAATATGCTTTTTGGTTAATTTGATATTTCAGTATCAGCATTCAATGCATTGCCAATGAAACTCCTACACCTTATTGAAGATCTGACGTGTGCAAATTAATGCGCGTAGAATTGCAAGAAGACCAGCATAATTATGAGCATGAGCGCATTATTACAAGATCGCTTGTTTGATGTCGGGAAAAGCGCAAACTAAACAGGTACAAATCAATGCTTATGCGCAGGAAGGCCCAACATTTCATATAAAGCTAAAATACGAACTAGAAATATATATTTCTAGTATCGTGGTGAACAATAGGGCCATAGCACATTCACTATTAAAAAACATTAACTTAAAGGACTATTTTTATTTAAAAATACTGCATCTTTTTTTTTTATTATACCTTACATAAGGACAGTCCGTGCGATCGTTACGATTTGTCAGGGATATTTACATAGACTGTCACAGTTTCATTCCATCAGGCAGGCAACATAAGCAGCTTAGCGTTGCCCCTTGTTTAAGCTTTCAGTACCAAGTTAGATAAGTGCATGTAAAATTCTCTGTTTGCTTTGCGGAGCTTCTATCATCTGTTATTCCAGTGCCTGTTTTTATCATCTTTAAAATTTCTTCCTTCACATTCGATGATTGTGTAAACTATGTATTTATTTCCCTTAAACTTAACTGCTGCGTGAAGGATCCATTTTTGACAATTTTCCCTCTTGAAAAATATTTCTTTTCCAGAAGATTTATTACTAATGGGATAATTAATTGGAAAGAGTGAATAACCAAAAAAATTATCACGAGTGCCGAAGAACGCCTACATTTAACGAGTGTGCGGAACTTGTTCCGCGCACGACTTAAATCCTCAAGCGTTCTTGGCACGAGTGATAATATTTTGATTATTCACGATAACCAATTGATTATCCTATTTATCATATAGATTTCCTTCGTGATTTATAGATATTTTTAATATGAATTTCAAATTGTGTGATTGGCGGATTGATATCAAAGTTGTGACATTTTGGCGGGAGAAAGCGCGAGAGTTGAATTACCAAATTTATTTGACAGTGTGAATTATCTAAATTTATTACACTGGGAAAATTCGACAAAACACTGCTATCTTTATAATAAAAGTAGCATACGTGTAATATATGATACAAACTCGTGTCATGAAGCAGGTTCTACAAAGTCCGTTTCACTTATAGGGAATTTATTATAAACAGTTCAATACCTTGGTATACCACTTAATTATATAAGCTAAGTTATGTATAAAACAAATGTCAAGTACTAGTAACCGAGTTGTGATGTACTCACGTCAGTCGAAATTAAGAAACAAAAAGAAAATGACAAGACAAAACAAACAAAACAATAAAATCATTGACCACATTTTATATTTGCGTGTCCGGCAAAACGTTTCTTTCACACAAAACGTCATGTTGTTTTACGCATTAATTTGCATTTTGGTTGCAGTGCACAAATGGATTAAAGTCTCTGGTTATTTTATTTGGTTTGAACCATATTGGCGTGATATTTTATACACACCAATCATAATGTTTTTTTTCTTCTTTTTGTAGTTGTATCTGTTGCATCGGCCCCTTCTACAGTGGAGATTTCCGGAGTAGCAGGTTTGTTCGCATCTGATAATATTAGGCCGGTTAAACTTGTAAGATGTCTAATTTTTAATAATCCAAGTGCAAGTAGAATTGGGACGACTTGTCTGTGGGTCGAATTGTTCCATATGTTCAGATACAAAACTACGTCAATCGGAACTACTATGCCATTTCCACTACACTAACCTGAATGATCCAGTCCCTCCCCGTATCCGTTTCACTTCACCCTCGTGGAGATCGTAGGGATCATAATATGACGACTGTATTATTCGGGTTACCACTACACTAAAAAAATAACCTCGGATGCAGAAACGGGAATTTCTTCTTTAAAAAAATGGCGGAATTGTAGTTATACGCGAATCAAAGTATTTCTATCTACCAGGTGGCGCTATTGGCTAAATTTTTAGTTGGATAGCTCTAGAAATAAAGAATAACAACTCTTCCAAGAATTTTGGCACGAAGAGGACCTAAGAAAATAAGTAATGGTAAAAAATTCAACCAGTTTAAGTATTATTTTAGAATAGGATCGGTCAAATTCCGGACAGTTCCATCCGACTTGTGTCTCCGAGGTTTTTCTTTTGTGTAACTAGAAAGGCTGAGGTGTTCCGATTGAAAACTACATTATACATTTATTCGGAACTATTCGGTCATTTTACTTGCACTTAAATAATAAGTCCTTGAGACGTCTTTTTAGGCCGATATAAGGATCTCAGTGCTTCTGATATTATATCTTAAATACGTGTTTGTTATCGTTATGAGGACTTTGTATAATCTGCCATCATAACTATTTTAACGATTTTTAATACATGTAGCATGATCTAATAGACCAAACGATTGTTTAGAAATTTGCATAATTCATGTTAAAAACGAATCAGATTTTCTTAATGGTTTTCTACGCTTCGGATCTATAATAAATTTGTAAGTGTATACATTTCTGACCAATAAAACACTTATATCGAACCAAAACAACTTTCCTCGTATGTACAAATCTAATTTCGGGTTCAGTTGCAGCTTCAGCTCCAGATAGTGGATTTGGTGCAGCGTCAGGGCTAGCCGGTGGTTTTGTAGGACCAGAAGTCGGTTTCGGACAAAATAAAGGTAAAAGGCAACGAGAATCAATAAAATTGTGATTTCTAAAGTTCATAGATAAAATTACTCGCAAACCTTTCACAGGACCCTCAGAGCATTAATCAACATCTAAAATGACAAAAGTCTTGAAGCCTCTGTAGCGCTCTTTATAGTTCGTGATTCTAAATTTAAAATATGGTCAATTCAATCCATAGAGACGTGTCGACAATACTAAAATGTGACAATACAAAAATGCATGTACATATACTCTTATTTAGTGTAATAACAAATCACGCTTATCATCAGTACATGCATATACATCTACAAGTACATGTATAATTTACTTTTATGTATTATACATAAACATTGCCTCATCGTAAAACACTCGCCTGAAATAATATCCTTGATTATAATTTTTGTTTTATTAACGCTGTTTTGTTGGTTTCTTGGAAGTTTTACTTAAATAATTTTTGAATAATTGCAGGCGTCCCAGCTGACTTTTCAACAATACCAGGTTAGTGAAAAAAGGTCAAATGATACCGCATATACCCTCTTGACATTACACACTGAATGTCTGTATGTGTTAATGATCGGTATCGGGAAATTTCTGAAAAAAAGATGTTCCGATCCAGAAATTTATGATAATTGGGTAGGTCTTGACAGTTCATATTTTGCATAATTTTCTGACAAAGGAGGGATTTCAAACAGATTTCTCCACTGATGTTGAAACTATCATGGTTAGTCATGTTCTGGAAATTAAAGGAAACCACGGGTACAAGTGTATACCGGGTACAAGAGTAAACCGATATCTAAATCTCAGGCGACAAGAGCAAACGACGAAAGCAGTAAACAGAGTAATATATACATGTAACATACATGTAGAATAAACTAAAAAAATCACAGACAACTATAAGAAAAAGCAACCCGAACTTAACCAATATAATGTGGCAACGGCAAAACCCATAACAATTTAATGTAGCAAAAATTATTGTTACGGCAATAATTCTCCTTTTTGAAATAAAACATTTTTATTTTTAGAATTTTCCGTTACATGTATGTGCCTTGTTTGAGTATGATACGTTATTCCGTTTTCATTTTAGTTTCTGCAGACTTTTCTCCATCTACAGGTTTGTACGACTAGTCTATGCATATTTATCTTTTAGCCACTTTACTTCCGGTGAAATTAAATAGCTCCAATCAGGGTATATTTGTTACAGAAAGAAACACAGTTGTCATAGAAAAAACTAAGCCTGACTTTCATGTGTACAGAATATTTTCTTTAGCAAATGAAGACCACAAATACAGCGCATGTAATGTATACATCATGTACATATACTCTTCTTGCGTTGTCTATATATAATGATGGAATCTATGACTTGAAAGCGTTAGTATGATTGTACAATGATTATGGAATTTGTGCAGCTTAACACCAGTATCATGTTTAGGTTGAGGACATACAAACATATTGACATTCTATAATTCCACATTGTATCACAATTTTATACAAGTCGTGTCAGTTACGACCATACAATTTAACAGGTGATTTTTTCTTTAATCAGGAAGTTTTACATCCGCTCCACCCGGAGCATTCAACGACTTTGGACCCGGACCAATCGGTGTACCAGGACCGATTGACGGACCAGGACTAGACGGACCGGCTTTTCGAGGAGACTTTGGTGGGCCTATTGCCCCAAGTGCTGCTCTAAACGCTGGAGGATTTCCCGATTCTAACTTTGGAGGGTGGGGGGATGGACCAGCTCCAGGTATATAACAAACATTTTCTACTATATTCCAGATAATTAAAAGATGATACACATGTAGTTCACATTTTTTACATTAGCTCCAAATAATGACTAGCCTTGTAACATTTAAGTATGACCATGGTATTTGTACCCCTTTTTTGAATGTATGCCTTAAAATATGAATAACATAATTTTACACTTGCACGCGAAAAAAAAAAGATAAAATACCGGAAATGTTACTTGTTTTTGTGAAATACAGGCGATAGAGATAAACAATGCAGGACAGATACGTTAAAATTTACAATTCTGTAAAACGTTTCGTTTTCTCATGCGTGTTGTCATCGTCAGATCAATATCATGTTCATGTATTTGATGTGCGTGATTTGGATGAAACATTGTACATTTAAATTGTCAGATTCCATTAAGTCTTAATTGCTCATGATATTATAGATTAAGTTCATAGGTACTAACTTACTTATTCATCATTAAAATGAAGCGTATTTTTAATTGGAACCAGATTAATCATAACACTTAATTTCTTTGTAGGTCCTGGTTGGGGACCAGGAATGGGCTTTGAAGGCGGTTGGGGACAAGATGGAGGGTTTGGTCCAGCAGCAGGGGGACAGGGTGGAGGATTTGATCCAGCAGCAGGGGGACAGGGAGGAGGATTTGGTCCAGCAGCAGGGGGACAGGGAGGAGGATTTGGTCCAGCAGCAGGGGGACTGGGAGGAGGATTTGGTCCAGCAGCAGGGGGACAGGGTGGAGGATTTGATCCAGCAGCAAGGGGACAGGGAGGAGGATTTAGTCCAGTAGCAGGGGGACAAGGAGCTGGATTTGGTGGTCAAGGATGGGGACCAGCTGCTTGGGGACAAGGTCAAGGCTGGGCCCAAGGAGCCTGGGGTGCTGGAGGAGCCGCCCCAGGATGGGGACAAGCGGGTTGGGGTCAAGCTGGTCCCTGGCCCGTTGCAAACGGTGTCCCCAATCAGGCAGCTTTCAATCAACAATTCGGAAACACCAACTTCGCACTAGCAGGTCCATTACCATCTTTAGAAAATATCAATAGTCCAGAAAATTTCCAATCCAGATTCTTACCAGATGGAGGAGCTGGTGCAGTTTTGTCCAATGCAGGCGGGTCTGCCCCGGCAGCTGTTGATACTGTTGACTCAATCAAACCAATTTTACCAGCAGACATTGGAAAAAGTCCTGTCCTTTTAGATAAGGCATAAACTGTTTAAATTAGCAGTTTAAAACATACTTACGATCATTTTCAATGTAATGTGTTGGTTTCATTTCGAAATATATCCAATTTTCTACGTTAAAAGTAGTTTTCTTTTTGCCATAACAATTTTTCAAGTATGTACATGTACCAGTAACATGAGCAGTTTTAGCTAGTTTCTTGCGAGAATATACTTGTATGTGTTAGTGAAGAAAGAGGAAGACATAACGTAAATGTATAGCAGAGTTATGAACGATTTTACAGGTCTTATATAAATAAAACATTCTATTTAACCGATTCTAGTATTTGTTCAAAGGAACTAGACACGTGACTGAAATATCTACTATGATAACAAAAACCACATGATCCAACAAAAATGTAAATGACGTATTTAGTTTTCCATTATTTCCCCCTTCTTTTACCACAGTTGACACGTATTAACAGTTATTACTCTGTAAAAGCAATCATCAACGCATCCGGGTACTAGTGTAGTTTTTCTCTAACATAATCAATGTGCTTTGTACACGACTTTTAACATGTTTCATCTGTCGTATAACGGTAAGAACCTAACGTCGTCGTTGGTGTCGTAAACCTTTTAGTTATTTGAATTTATTACCTCATGAAAATACTTGCCTACAATAAGTTTTCTTCTATTTTACAAGAATGAAAAAAAAAAGTACACAAAATGCAAAATTTTAATAAATGTAATTTGAATGTTGGCAAATAAGCAATTCGTACAAATACCTATACTAGAAACGTGCTTGATGGAATAAAATAAAATTGATTGAAGTTAAACACCATATTTCTACTAGATTGTCATTGTTCCAAGGTTTAAGATATGTCGGACTTTGGCTATGGACTAGCTTGGATTCCTAGCACCTACAGCCAACATTGGGAATGCATGCTTCGCCCTTAGTACAACATTCGATCTTCCCTGGCAAATATTCACAACGTTTTGTTCCAACCTTACAGTCAGTACCAACAAAAAGCTAGAACAAAATAAAAAAAAAATAGAATTATCATATTTTCTTGAATTATCATATTTTCAAGGTTAAATATAAGATTTGTTTAACAAAAATTATGAACGCATAGACACTTCTAAACAACAATAAAATTAACATAATTTACATATTGTACTTTACATGTACATGTACGAATGTTCCTTAAAACGATATGTAGTAACGAAGTACAATCTTACATGTAACTAAATACGTGCTCAGTGCCTTTATTAATGTCAACAATGGTGGACCGCAGTGTGAAAGTAGCAGATTAATAACAATAATTCTTAGCTTTTTCGTCTTTTTGACAACTTAAGGTACAAACAACTGTCTTAAGCCGAGAAACAATGTTCAAGTTAACCGCATGAAGGCCGCATCATTTCATGATCTTATTTCATTTGTCAAATTTACACTGAACAGGCAATCAATCAGTAGTCGGTTATACATGTATGCTTCCGATTACTGATTGGGCCATTCCTGTTTTTGATTAACAAAGAGCTAATGACGATCCTGTGCCGATCAGGGGTGTGTAGTCCCCAACTCTCATCAAGTCTTGGAATTTCTGTTTAACTGTGCCAGCCATCGTTTATTTGTTTACATGTATACGTACCCCTCTTCTTGACTTTAAAAGTGGATCAATAACTTTCTTCCAATCATCAACTGTCCAAGATGGATCCGCACCTACTACAACGTCATTGACCATAAAAGTTGGCGTTCCAACAACGCCCCCTACAAAAAGAAAAGTATAATTTCAAATAGCAATCTTTATAAAATTCAGAGAGGAAGTGATTCATGCATGTCAAAGACCAAGCAAAATCTCTTCATAAACAGCTTTAGACTACGTAACAAGTACCATTTGTTTCATTCGGTTATTGCCCTTACATGTATGAGATAAAAAACATAGCTGACATTTTTCATTCCGGTAGGGTTGTTGTCTCTTTGACATGTTCATTATTTTCATTCTCCTAATATACATGAAATTGGCGCTAAGTTGATCGTTCTTGATTTGGCTGCTTTAAGTGGGAGGTGAATGCAATGTTTCAGATCTGTATCCATATAGGGCTATACTTATATGGCGTAAGTAGATTGAAAAGAGCATCGTTTGTTGATTGTCTTTTTTCTATACCATGAAAAATATTTTGAAATGGGAGGTATAAGGGTACCTGAAAATCATATTTTGGTTGATGAGTGGGGGTGCACGGGGGTTATCTCAGCCCACGTACTACATTGATAGTGTGTGATGTTTATATGGGCTGGTACTTAAGTACCAGTCCACATAAAATTCAGACACTGCCAATGGTAAAGTGAAATCAAAACAAATCAAACAAAATCAAGAACGATAACTCTTCCAAAGTGCAAATTTTATGTACAATCAATATATTTTTTATCTACAGAAATGCAACAACCAAATGAAAAAAAAATAAGATTGGTTATGTAATCAGTAACTGTTTCTGAACAAAATGTAAAACTGATTTCGGTGGGTTTTTGACATGCATGAATCACCTTCAGTCTGATTTTTATAAAGACTGATACTTAAGTATTCAGTAAGTTAAATGATGATAAATGTATCTAAAGTATAGTCTTCTCATACATAGGTTTCTAAAGTACTTCATTTTTTTTTAAATTTCCGACAAATTCGCCTCAGTGATTCAATTTCAATAACAAATATTTTGTTTCAATGACTTTGGGTTAAAAAAATTCCAACATTTCAATTAACATATTAAGCTAATACTATTGACTGATAATCAAAGTGTTCCATCATACACAATTACACCTGCATATTTTAATACCACAATTGTCCATTCCCAGATCGGTTTAGAACGAAAGAAAAAAACGATGAAAACACACACGTATAACTATAATTTTGACATTTGCAGCTTGTACTCAATTAAAACTTGAAAAATGGACATGCGCACTTCCATCCGATTCTAATGGACTAATGCGTATTTCGATTCTAATAGACTTACTTGAACATGCGTATTTCCATTCGATTCTACAGTCTTCATTAAGAGTCGGGTTATTTACAACTTTTATAAAATCTGACTCCACCATACCCATTCCTTTGGCTAAAGACGCCATTTTCCTTTAAGTTAATACAAATATTGTGTTAATGTTATGCATATTAAAATATAAACAATTAAAAAAGTTAAATAAATCTACAGAAGAAAATTATACTTTTTTTAATCTTACTAAATTAAAATCGTACACAAAACATCAAACAGATTGTATTTTCAGATTGTATTAGGATATCAAGGGAACCAGGATTCGAACTGTATCTAAAATATCTTGACTCACAAAAGTATTTAATATTTGTCAATACTATTGAATGGATTATTCTGTTTTAGCTCTTGGAAACATCCTTATGTTATCTGGGAATTGCCTTCCTCTCGAGCGTCACAAAACTAAAAAAAATACTGAAAACTCTCAAATGTTTGTGACAACATCATTTTCAAAGATTAAAATTAGAGTTACTACAGAAGTAAAGAATACTCTCAGACGTAAGTGTTGCCCTCAAGACAGATGTTTAAATCATACATATCAATGATACATTTACTCACATTGTGTTTAATTATTTTCCCTTATTGCACACATTAAGTATATATAATTCTTAAATAAAAAACCCCAAAACATCTTAGCTCTTATGTTCTAACATTTCAAAAGAGCCTGGTCTCGAATCCTTCCCCAACTCAAACTCCGACCAATCAAATCACTTGATATTGACGATTTGAGGGAAAACGCAGGATCTACGGAAATTCTCATTTTTTTAAAACCCAGGCCAGATACCTATTACTTTGTACTTAATCTATTTAAGTTGTTTTCTATCCGAAGCTTTACATGTTAAGTAGCACTCCGAGTAAGAATCATGCAAAATGTGGTTAGAAAGTCTATATATTTTTATTTTTTCTATTTCCTTTAAATGTTATAGTTAAAAGAAAGGGACATCTGGCTTTTCATACAACTCATGTTCTTAGGAGATAAAAATTGTATAGAATGTACTGTAGAATTCAAAATTAAGGATAATTCTGTAAATTTCACTAAAATACAATAGAAACTACCGGACTTTCAGTGTGGATTATCTCCTAAAAGCAGACAGATTGGAATGAATGATAAACATTTCATTATATTAACCCTCAAAACAACTTCATAACAAAAATAAAAATGTGTAGCATGTTTTAGGTGTATCACATATTACAAAATTTGCATGCTTTTTACAAAGACTACTACTTAAATGTAATTTGATAACTATCTTTATTTACTTACAAAATGACCTGACTCTGTGTAAGCGAAGTGTCTGAGAACTTGTTTAAATTGTTGTATATTTGTTGAGTCCAGTAGTACGTCATATTTTTCTTGGTTAGTTGATCAACTGCATGGGTACCCTGAAAAAAACAATACGCCTGATTGTAAGGTTAGTTGATCAACTGCATGGGTACCCTGAAAAACAACACGCCAGATCGTACGGTTAGTTGATCAACTGCATGGGTACCCTGAAAAACAACACGCCAGATCGTACGGTTAGTGGATCAACTGCATGGGTACCCTGAAAAAAACAATACGCCTGATTGTAAGGTTAGTTGATCAACTGCATGGGTACCCTGAAAAAACAATACGCCTGATTGTAAGGTTAGTTGATCAACTGCATGGCTACCCTGAAAAAACAATACGCCTGATTGTAAGGTTAGCTGGTCGAGTGCATGGGTACCCTGAAAAACAATACACCAGATCGTACGGTTAGTTGATCAACTGCATGGGTATCCTGAAAAACAATACGCCTGATTGTAAGATTAGCTGGTCGACTGCATGGGTACCCTGAAAAAACAATACACCAGATCGTACGGTTAGTTGATCAACTGCATGGGTATCCTGAAAAACAATACGCCTGATTGTAAGGTTAGTTGATAAACTGCATGGATACCCTGAAAAAACAATACGCCTGATTGTAAGGTTAGTTGATCAACTGCATGGGTACCCTGAAAAACAATACACCAGATCGTACGGTTAGTTGATCAACTGCATGGGTACCCTGAATTGCAATACACCAGATAGTAAGGTTAGTTGATCGACTGCATGAGTACCCTGAAAAACAATACGCCAGGTCGTACGGTTAGTTGATAGAATGCATGGGTACCCTCAAAATAATACGCCAGATCGTAAGGTTAGTTGATCGACTGCACGAGTACCCTGAAAAACAATACGCCAGATCGTACGGTTAGTTGATAGAATGCATGGGTACCCTCAAAATAACACGCCAGATCGTAAGGTTCAGGAAGTATTTGGCCTTAAGTCTAATCATTAATTGTTTTAAAGTATCAAGCAAAGGTTTTTCATCTTTCAGAAATATGAACAAGCCTGAACGTTTGACAACAAAGAACTTAAATACTTGACAATTTCAAAAGAGCTTATTGATAAATACTTTACAATTATAATTATAACACATGAAGGTCTAATGATTTTACAATTATGAAAATCAGAGGAATCACTGTGTTGTTAAGTGACTTTTTACTTCAACCGCTTCAACTACATCTGTACACTACAGTAATTATGCTAACAGTTGGTGAAGTTACCGATAAAAATGGTTGCGCAAAACAAAAAATTGACAAATAAATTAAAGGCATAAATTTTTGCACATTTACATTTTAAGACCAAATTAAATTTCAAAGGTTTTCAAACATTGCAAATCAACATACCTCTGCCATTAAGAACGAATTATGATGATACGGAAGCGGGAACAGGTGTATTTTCAGCCTGAGCGATTTTGGTCCATAGCTATCAGCTACTTTCTGAATTGCTGGGAACGCCATTGCGCTGTCCGGACATAAAGAGTCCAAGAAAACGTCCATATACACCGGAGCATTCTCGTCACCATTATTATACACAAAACCAAGTGGCCGGTTGGGAATTGGAACTTGTGCCAATGCAAAAGGCAACAAGCAAAGCAGAAAGAGCGAGTTCATCGTGAATGATGTGTTGGGATTTTAGTTATATCTATATTTGTGATACGGTTTTATTTGTATTAAATATTCACATGATAAACTTACTGTTGCTGATAACTTATATAATGTTTGTGTCACTTGACCATATGATAAGGGTTAGTATTGTGATTGTCATTGTTCTTAATTAATGATTTGACATTTTGTTTTAAAAAAAGGTGAAATATTATTGTATAACTAATATAGAACAATGTTTTGGATATATGAGCGGGCACAGATTCATAAGGGAGGACCCAGTGTACGCCCTGATCCAATAGAATGAGAAAAAAGTTGCATGAAATCTTCAATTTTTCTGATTCTATATACCCCAAATGCCTCATTTCCATTTTTGATACCCTAACTGAAATTGATATCATTATTCTAGAGTCTTAATAAATGAATAAGACAGTGAGAAACGGTATACTAAAGGGACATAACTTTTGCAATAAAGATTACTTATAGAAGAATCGTTTGATTGATAAGATATATATGTAACAGAGCCATTTTGTACGAGATATTGTTTTGTAATTTCAGTCGTGATATTATATAAGAACAATTTTTTTTTCAAACTGCATGATTTAATTTTTCACAAAGAGGTTTGCTCCGGTCTTTTCACCTTGGTTACTGAACTAAATAACCAATTAGGAGCATAAGTATTCTTTCCATTGGTTGCATTTTCAGTGGACTTAAATCAGACATGATGATACATGTTAGAGGAAATCAAACCCTTTTTTTTTAATGAATTTGAAGTTTGGGTTGTTACTACACGTGTCCCCGTCCTAGTATTTTCGCCATATTGCTACACCAATTGTTGTATGTATTTTATCCATTCATCAGCTGTTTGAGATGACCTCTCGTCACCGCCTACGATTACGTCATTTATCATAAATGTAGGCGTTGATGTTACCCCTCCTGAAATATCATAATTCATAATTGTATTTTGCAAACACATGCTCTTAAAAGGTAGTTTAAAAATGATTGGCCATATGGGCTGAGTGTGTAAGTAGAATACGCGTGTAACAAACATATTTTTCATCACAGTGGGGTTCACCGCATCCTTTCTCGTTATATAAAACATTTTGGTAAATTATCTACGTGTATACACTACATGTATATGTATACATATATAAGACGTCTAATGGGATGTGGGAGCTCCAACATCTTCCTTGCTAGTGCGTTACTATATCATAGAGATATATCATGCACTGCAAAGATCAACATGTAATGCTGATAAAAGTATGAATAGGCATATGTATATATTTACAAGTCTAAGGTACATCCGAACTCTTAAATCGATGCGAGGCTGCAAATTTACGATGCGACATTTGGTCGCTCCCTCAGCAGGATTCGAACACCTTCTCTGCTCTGACATCTTCATGCAATCCAACGCTCAAGACCGCTCGGTCATTTAGACTATATGAAAATATACATTGTAGCTTTTATTAACCGAGTGACAATTCATCGTAACGGAATATAGAGCGTGAAAATTGGCACATGGTATATAAGTGGATAGCGTTTTCGATAGGACAACCTCTGATGGTATCGGATAAGACAGGATTTAGGATCGACATAGAATATTGATGCAAGGATGCATATACACATATACACAAGGTCTAGATTTACTAATACGAGAAAGTAGTTAACACTGGATTAAATTTACATCGCATATTTGCAACCTCGCATCGTTTCCAGAGTTCGTTCGGGTTATCTGTGATTTACATTTTGTATACTCGGCGTCACATAAATAACATACTGTTAAAATTTGAATAAAAATATTTTCTACGACTTTATTGACACCTACCGTCGTTTAAATTGTCTTAAATGACTTGCTCATTCGTTTGGGCAAACGGCTCCTCCCTAAACATTAAATCGTTAAATTCCGGTCAGATTTTAATTCTCGGTGCCAATATTTACATTGTAAAAAGTCGGCCATGTTTACAGTGATCGGGTTGCTAGGAGATGTTGTTTACGTTTAAATGGTTTGTCCAAAAACCGAAGAACCCAGAATGCATTTCGGCGTTATTTCGGATATCTCGGAGTTATTTTACGCGAACAACGTACAATACCGAGAAGTTAATCAAGCAGACGATTGTCACCGGAGTTCGACGGGAACTTACGAACTTCGTTTGTAAACAAATCGTCCCGTAGAAACCAACATGGCGGATATTAGTATGGGATTTCCCCGTAAGGATTTGTTACGCATGATTTAAGCTAAAAGCGACTTGTTCAGGGAGAAGCAGTTTGGCTAAACGAATGAGCAAGTCATTTAAGACAATTTAAACGACGGTAGGTCTCAATAAAGTCGTAGAAAATATTTTTATTCAAATTTTAACAGTATGTTATTTATGTGACGCCGAGTATAGTAAAAAAAAAACTTATAAGTTTCTTTATTTGCTTACTTGAACACCCGTGTTTGAACTCAACACGACAGTCGTAGTTTATAGAGGACTTTACAACTGTACTTTCAAAAACCTTGCTGGTTACATTCATCATACTATTCGCAAGTTCTGACATCTTCCTGTAAAACCAAAGAGGTATTCTTACAAACTTTTCCCCTCTTTCTAAATTAGAACACTGTCTCTCTCCTGGCGTCGCTTTCACAAAAAGTCGTAAGTGTAAAGTTGATCGTAAGTAATGACGTCATAAACTAAAATAGCATTGTGACGTCATGATTTACGATCAATATCACACTTACACAATTTCTACTGCTGGAACTGTCAAGTAGTTACATGTTATATTACAAAATGCATGTGTAAGTTATGAATATCCATATAGCGTGTTAATACACAAAAGTCATACATGTATGTTTGATACCTTCTATATTTCACATACATGTAGTCATATAATAAGCAAATCTTCTTTTTTCAGAACATATTCCTAAATGTTAGTTGTATTAGTTTAAGTTATTTTTTGCATATCTTGAGATACATGTAAACATATGTACGCCGGTGGGGATACCGCGGATGTAGGTACAACTTGTGTCGCTTCTTTTTGCTTCTTTGCATATAAAATCTATTATTTTGAATAAAGTTAATGTCTACATGTAAGTAAGAATCAAGCAGATAGTGATTTACCTTTGATATTTCCATTGTACCTTTTATTGTTTTAAAGCATTCAAATACACCGTGAATATTTACTTTGTACATTGATTGACTGATTGCAGTTTTATGTTCTATGGCAAGTGTTTCATGCATTTCAATTCTAAGTTTGATCAATCGAAAAGTCCCCATTTTGTTCTAGACCACACGCTGAGTCAGATTTCAATTGTGCTAGCACACAGAATTAAAAACCCACAAAAGGCGTATTGTGACTCTTAAAGTAAAACATGCCTGGTTCTTATATGGATTAGTACTAAAATAATAGATGATATTCAAACTTAACTTACGTAACAACTGTATCTTCTGTAAGTGTCTTATCAAAGAATGTGGCTAGATTGTTGTAAACTGCCTCCATCCAAGTATATACCATGCTTGTAGGTTTCATTTCATTAGCGGAATGCGTACCCTGAAAGTACACCATTCCATGAGCAATTAGTGGAACTACATAAATAGAAAATAACTATTCTATCAGAATACAATCCAAATATACACATGTAACAGTTGACACAACAAAACTTTGTGTATAACTACATGTAATGTTATGAATATTTAAAAGAGCAATCAAGGGAACCAAGGTTATAGCGGTAATCAAAAGAATGTAATCCAGGGACAAAGACCAGACATGGAAAACAGGCATACACAACAAAGAACATAAAGTAACTAAAATCATACATACAAAGTAACAAAAGTAAATGAGCAACTCGGACTCCACTAAAAATTGGGAGCATGGACAAGGTGCACCGGTAGGAAAAGCGTCCTCTGCTTTTCTAGAAACACCCGCCGAGTTGCTCGTAAAAAGTCATTAAAGTTTAGAATGAGGATTAAGTCTTATTAAGTTTTCTACATAATATTTGGATAAGGAGGTCGTCTCTGCTTCATGTTTTCACTGTTTGTTAATGTCTGGAGTCTATCTCTTCATTATCTTTCTGTTTTGAAGCTTTTTTTTGTCTATATTTAACTTCCGGTAATAGTTCATTTATTTGGCAAAAAAGTATGAAAAACGTGAAAATGATGCAAAAAAATTGCAACATTATCTTGTTATACTATAGACAATGGGGCGATTTTTACATTCATTAAGTTCTAATTAATTTTGTTCTGGCTTAAACAAAATTGGAGACATTCTATATAAGCAATATTCGATTAACATAGACATTCAAATTCGTATCTCTCTCTATTTTTCATTATCAAAAGGTTGACTTACCATGCATACGAGAAAAGCGTTTCTATGATACGGAAGTGGGAACATATGCATGCGCAGTCTTAATTTATTTGGTCCAAAGTGGTCAGCAACCTGCAACATAGTAGGGAATGCTCGTGCGCTGTCGGGACATAGGGGTCCAACATAAACGTCTAGGTGCACCGGAACGTCGGACACGTTGCCATATTTGTAAACAAATCCAGGGGGTTTACGTGGAACAGGCGTTGTTAAATGTACCAGAATAGGTAGAACGCTTGCTATTAATGTCCGGATCATCGCTGTCATCTAATCTGTCAGTTCAAGTTGAGTAAATAAAGTAAAAGAACGAAAATAGGTTCTTATCTAATTTAACCTAATTTATGTCTTATCATTATAATATCACAGTTAGTTTACGAATGAAAAGTCAAAGATTTCATTTTGATTTCATTAGTAATGTACTGATTCATTTCATCAAAAAGTGTCTTACGGATTGACGACCTTGGACAAACAAAACCGGGAAGGCAAAACACAATAAAAATAGTTGAAAAACAAGTCACAAAAAAATTAAGCGTATGACATAATGGTATACATGTAACAATATATGTGGTAATTAAAATGATAGAGCAACCAAGGGAACCAAGATTCGAGCATAATTTCAAAAGAATGCAATCCAATTAAAAAAACACCAGATAGGGAAAACAGACACACACAACAAAGAACGCAAAAAAAAAAAAGCAAAACAACACGTACAAAGAAACCATGGCAAATGAACAACCCTCGACTCCACCAAAAACTGGGAACATGACAAGATGCACCGATACGGTAAGCAAATGAAATTTTAAATTCATTATAGGTTGTTTGCGTCGTGCTAAAATTGAAATGAGCTTCTTGCTGTCCTTTTCTTGAAACATTCACGCGATTGCTGGGGTCTTTCGTTACGTTACCAGCATAAAGTTTTTCACTTTCGTGTGTCGGATTTACAAAGCTCGCATGCTTATTGAATAATATTTAGCTTCCGTAAGCTTTTCCCCTGTGTTGATAACTTAAATTTCTCACTCAAAGGTAAATCAAGGGGACCAGGATTCGAATGGTAATCAGAAAGAAATTAATACAAAGATAACAACTAGACACGGAAAATGGACTCACATACCAAAGGATATAAATAACCAACATAACACGTACAAAGAGAAAGAGCAACTCGGACTCCACTAAAAACTGGTAGCATTGACCAGGTGCCCCGGAGTGTTAAGTGTCTTATGCCAAGTTGCTCATAAAATATCATATCCAGGGTTGATCGACGAAATATGAAAGGAAACAATGACACGGTAAACAAATCATGGTACTCGTCTAATGGATACACCATAACGACCAAGGAGTTCATAATGTAGTTTTGTAGTGATGACTTTAATTTGGCAGAAACAAAACCCTGTTCCAGAGGATAATTGTAGGAAGTCTAGCGCGATATTAAGTCAGTGTAGTTTCGGCAAGCTCTCAGATCTGTCATTACATGTATATTTAATGTTTTATGAAAATACCATGCATATGCATTGTTGTATTTTTGTTGATAATAGGTACATGTACATGTACGTGTGTTCCGAAAGGGGACGCTGGAGTCGATTGAAAGACATTTTAAACAAAATTTAGATTCTTAAATTTCTTCAATGACCAGAGTCATGATACTGTTCGTTTCCTGAGATATTAAAATGCAAAACAATATTAATTGGTCAAATCACGTGGTTCCTGTTTTCTGTTTATTTAAAAGACAATTAAGGCAGCATTTAAAACTTAAAATTAAAGTATTTTTTAAAGCATATGTCTAGTGCGACACTCGATTAATCAAAAGTCAGGCTTGAATAACCTGACAGTTTTTGTGATTAACAAAATTGGTATTTTCATAGTTGAATCTTTTTGTATTGCACTAAATAAAATATGAATATGATTATACTCGGCGTCACATAAATAACATACTGTTAAAATTTGAATAAAAATATTTTCTACGACTTTATTGACACCAACCGTCGTTTAAATTGTCTTAAATGACTTGCTCATTCGTTTAGCCAAACAGCTTCTCAAAAACAAGTCGCTTATTAGCTTAAATCATGCGTAACAAATCCTTACGGGAAAATCCCATACTAATATCCGCCATGTTGGTTTTTACGGGACGATTTGTTTACAAACGAAGTGCGTAAGTTCCCGTCAAACTCCGGTGACAATCGTCTGCTTGATCAACTTCTCGGTATTATACGTTGTTCGCGTAAAATAACTCCGAGATATCCGAAATAACGCAGAATTGCATTCTGGGTTCTTCGGTTTTTGGACAAACCATTTAAACGTAAACAACATCTCCTAGCAACCCGATCACTGTAAACATGGCCGACTTTTTACAATGTAAATATTGGCACCTAGAATTAAAATCTGACCGGAATTTAACGATTCAATGTTTAGGGAGAAGCCGTTTGGCTAAACGAATGAGCAAGTCATTTAAGACAATTTAAACGACGGTAGGTGTCAATAAAGTCGTAGAAAATATTTTTATTCAAATTTTAACAGTATGTTATTTATGTGACGCCGACTATAGAGAAATCAGAAATTCGAATGTCAAGTAATAGGAACAACACAATGAAAACGGAGGATGAAACTTTCAGGCAATCGAAAATAAATAATTATAAAGAAATAAATGAACCACACAAAAATTGAAAATTAAAAGACAGCAATTATAAACTGAGCAAAATATCAGGTAATAGGCATGCCCTTCTCCGATATCGAATTATACATGTCATTATCGCGCAAAATAGAAAAAAAGAAAGATACCTATATATACAAACCGGACAAGTGTGCGCCCTCGTGGATGGTCACAACTGATCTCTTTAACCGTTGCGGACCGCTTAAATTTAATTCCGCTCGTCTGGTACGTCGTCTGAAACGAACCACTGGATAAGAACCAATAATGGAACACACATTTGTACAAATGTAGTTCAATTTGAATGAACCGCTTGAAGGAAGGCGAAGTACACATTATTAGAAGCGATTACTTGTACCTTAATGCCGTAATAATCGTTCTCTACAAGTTTATAACTTAGTTTATCTGTAAGAATTAAGACCTGATGCAAACAGTTAATTCTAACATCTCTTAATTCAAAAATCTAAAAAGACAAAGAAGCTGTGTGCTGTGTAAAATACATACATGGATGGTTTGAATCCAAGATCTAGAAAATGTCGACTTACGTGCGAGAAAATAAACACAAAATGAATTGTGAACTATATGAATTGTAGTAGCACACACGTTCATGATTAACAGCTTATTGTCATGCTGTGTAATTCTTAATTAAGTGGGAAAGTTTCTACCATAAAATTTACTAGACATGTGTAAATGGACAAATTATGTATAATAGAATTTGAAATAGCTACGTGCAAAGGTCAAAGTGAACATTTACGAAAATTGTATGAGCAAGTGTAATTTTTATGTCAGTACACTTAGTTCATGTAAAAAAGTGGGCCCAGTAAATTGGGAGGGGTAGGAGAGGGTGGGCACACCAATAATTTGATAGGGGTGCCGCTGGGATTCTGTAATCCCACCCTATTCATATATTTTGCTTCTGAAAAAAATATAGACCTTATCATATATTTTTTTCAGAAAAAGAGACCTAATCCCATATATATAAAAAGTGTTCCCTTGATTATGATATACAAGGACATACAGTAGCAATATTCATCATGCAATTATTCTACAAATACGAAAATAATTTACAACTGTTGATACATGTACATGTATATAGGACAAGGATGTTTTTGTTTTAATTTCCATATAATTCATAATGTAAATTTTATTGACTTATCATATTATTCATAAGCTTGAAAACGGTACATATAACAGCGGCACGTCATACCAACTTATATGCAAGTTTCATTCCCGGCATTAGTTTTTATAGAATAAAATCACCCCTGGGAAAACGAACAAATACATATACAAACAAAAAATGTACTTACGGGATTGTATGAAGCTTGTTCATAATGATTATTAAAAAATGTTTTTCATGTAAAAAACACCATTTAATCTATCAATCATTGTTCACCAACCAACCAACCAATCATAGGTTTTCAATACATTAATCAATCTCATACATTAATACCCAAAGTGCATTCATCCTGTACCGGAACTCGATACAAAAATATTTGCTTTGTAAAACAGCAATACTATTTCAAACACTTGTAACATACGTAAAAGTATAAATTATATAGAATTAAGTTAAGAAAGTAACATTTGCATTACTGTACAGATAGATGATCAGATTTAATGTAGTCCATCATGTTTATGTCTCCAAACAAAAAAAAGATAAATAAATAAATATCTGAACATCATGTATAGATGTACATGTATGGTTCGTTTCTTTGTTTTAATCGAATCAAGTTCCTGTTCCGTTGACTTCCATTGAAATGTCTCCGGTCTTACACATGTTGATCTTGATATAATTGAAGAAATTTTCGGAACGAAGGGAAACTTCGTCGGTCCGCCCGAAAGCCCCAAGCTCCACGCAGCGGCAGACGTTCGTTTCTTTTCTTACATGTTTGAGAGTGAATTTCGAACGTCAGACGATGTCGAAAGCCCATCATTTCGGTGGCCTTCGCCCATTTGATTTCTTGTCTTGTACATTTCAGTTTAAAAACAATGTGAAGAACAAATGTACATGTAAACAGAATGGATCCATTTAAAAAAATGAAGTGTGTACATTTTGTTTACATTTTCATTATAAATTTAGGGCTACATGAGATCTTTCATGTGTCCATTGTTAAACAATATTTTTTTTTGGATAAAATTACATGTGATTATATTGTTATTTTCTAGCTCAAAATACAGATAACGGAGCTTTAACACACAATACAGCATGCGATATTGATTGTGTGTCAATTTTGAATTGAAATAACTTTTATATAGATGCGCATTTAGGACCCTAAATATTCAAAACGAAACTTGAATATACATCATAGAAGAAAATTTATCCTACCTTAAACGGAAGACCAAACGATTTGTGTTCATTTGTATTCTTCAGAAAAACTTTCAAATTACATCAATAAAACTCTGCATGTCATTGTTCAAGCAAGCTGTTTACAGGTAATATGTACATTTTTTTGTAACATAAAGTAAAATCCTCACCGTTTGATGTCAAATCGATTGTCTGTTGTAGTATAATACAACGTAGATGACGACAAGCTTAGCGCTGCTGCAGGCCCATTATTTTGACACCCGGACCTGCACGGGGCAGTATTCATCAGAGTAGTTTGGGTTCAGAAACATTTATTTAAAATACTCGGCGACACAAGACGTTATTGTTACAAATATCATGCACTTTTGAATAAGTGTAGCTAAGGTTGAAACTTGATTTCTAAATACACTCATTTAGGGTATTTTTTATGTTTATATGTATTGATGATAGGAACATGTTTTCTGCAAGTATATTCGAACTATGTGTTTTGAATATAACACTGAACATGTTCCTCATATCATGGTAGATAATTTGAATGGTACAATTATGCAATATGTATTTAATGCCTTTTCTTTAAAATCTCTAAAGTATCCATTCCAGTTACATTGTAGGACACCAATTAACAATTACCAAAATCAGTTTTTGAAAATTCTCCATGTTTTTTCCATATCTTTATCAAAGCTGGAGACACCGGATTCACAGAATCCGACAATTTTGCCAATTCATTTGTAAGTTCTATCCATCCGTCACGTGAAATGATTTTTTTAAAATCTTCTTTAACAATATCGAGTATGCAATTCTCGTCTGGGAGTATTACTGTGCCATCTAATACTCCTGATATGAACTTAGCTGTACATTCACCCGATTTGAAAAATGAACCATTGCGCAATACGCCCATGACGAAGAGATTTGAATATTGAACTGACACGATAGTTTTGAAAATGTTACATATATTTTTACTTTCACCAATCTCAACAGTGCCTTTTGGCAAAAATGAAAAATCATATGTGTAACCAGTACCAAAAATGACGGAATCAATAAACAGCTCATCTCCATCTTCAAGGATAACTGATGATTCGGTCAGCTCTTTAAATCCTACAACCTTCTCTGTGATGTTAGTTGGCAATTTTGTCTGCAGTTTTGGACCTTTATGACACAAAAATACCTTCAATATAAAGTCAGTAATGAATTGAGATATTTTATTATTGCAGTGTTTTAAATTGATAATATACAATCCCTAAAGAAATATCAGTTTTCTACCCATAGCCGTAAGACACCCACAATGGATTTTCGCAGGAAAGTGATAGCTTTTATTGCCATTCTAAAAGAACTTTTATCAGGGCTACTCAAATTGAAATTACAAGAAAAAGCAACTACGAGTTTACTCTGTAGTCAGATAGCAAGAACAATTTTTGGTAGGGGCGTTATTATGTAGGTGGATGAGTGCTGGAAGAAGAAAAACCATGTTTTGCCTTATTTTTAAATATTTATTTGAGTCGAATTAAAATTATTCCCATTCAAAATCTAGTAAAATTGTTTAGTTCAATTAAAAATCATATAAAAATATGAACAAATGTGTTTCTCTTATTGTTTAAAAATAAACCTGTTTTGCGTGTTTCTGAAGGTCAAAGCTTATATCGATTCCAGAATATCCAGTTCCTAGCACAGCAACGGTATGACCACGATGAATTTCCGGTCGTCTGTACCGGATACTATGCATTACTAATCCTCTAAACTTCTCAACTCCTTTGATGATCGGATAATTTGGATTTCGACAATTTCTGCAAGGTATCAAAACAGATGGATAACAATATAAATCACACAGATTTCACCATTGATTCCCCTACATATTCAATAAGCGACTACAGCTAAGTATAAAGCATTTAAACGGATACATGTATATTAGAAATGCCTATACAGTGGTGCTACATGTTTGTAAATACATGTTCCTCCATTTACACTTTAATGGGGTATGCCAATGGGACTATTTTCCTGCGGTAGTGTAAGATAATTACAGATGCTATCAGGCTTTACAAATCTAAAAGCTCTGGCGACTGCTATATCAATTCTGATCTTCGATCTAAATTGATAAAAATCTGAATAATTTCTGAATTTTCAGTTGTTAAAATTGGTGAAGTGGTTTCTAAAAATACCCTTAAGAAAGAAAGGAAAAGATTATCAAGAATTTCGTTAAATGGAAAGTATCAAAATTATTTTTAAAATGACAATAAAGGCACAGCTTTGCAATTCAAATGGTTATCACAGTCATATTCTTTGTTGTATTTGGGGGTGTTTGTCTCGTTGCTAACAAACAAACAAACAAACAAAAAACAAAAACAAAAACAAAAACAAAACCATATAGTAGTTTAAGAAATATATCACAGAAACTCAATTTATTAATGTAACGTGGACTGGCCATTCATCCCAAGCGATTATGATATGTGATTTATTTTGATTCTAATAGGATTAATTTCTTCATATTTTTGAATAAGCGCAGCCTATGTGTTGCGCAAAATGTTGGTCATGTGGTTATCTCTTTTTTTTTTTACCATGACCGTGGTTTAAAGGGTTTTGAAGCACTTCATATCAGAATTCGATTCCAATAGATCTAGTTTCTTCAAATTGTTGAATAGACACAGTCTATCATGTTGGTCATATGTTTATCACATTTTTTACAATGGATGCGTTCTAAAGAGCGTTGAAGCACGTCATAATATAATTTATAATAATGCACAACGACATCCATGGGTATTGATGAATGGCTGATGTTTAGATGTATGGTGTAATTGGAGGATCTGCTATGAAAAATTCATGGTGATAGGGGAGTTTAATGCAGCTCAGTTCGTGGGCAATTCGTCCCAGGTCTAAGAGAACCGAGAACGATACACAGCTTGATTTGACATGTGCAATAACAATCAATGAGACCTCTTTAGCGTACAATTCGCCCCCCCCCCATTTAGCTCATAACTAGCCCTCCACACATTAGCTGTAAAAATGAAACTAAATATCAAACAAAGATTGAACGACCCTCTGTTTTGTATCTTCCTACAATCTTCTTGATAATAAAATTGGTGGCAATATAAAAAAAATGTGATTATCCACAGTGAAATGATGAAAAAAGAACACTAAAAGAGTAATCAAGGAAACCAAGATTTCAGCGGAAATCCCAGGGACAAAGACCAGGCATGGAAAACAGACACGACAAAGAACACAAAGTAACCAAAACAATACATAAAAAGTAACAAAAGAAAATGAGCAACTCGAACTCCACCAAAAACTGGGAGCATGGACCAGGTGCACCGGTAGTGCAAGCATTCTCTGCTTTTCTAGAAACACCCGCCGAGTTGCTCATAAAAAGTCAAGTCCGGGGTAGAGGAAAGAGGAAAGGACAACTATGATACGTTGAACAAATCAGTTTTCATGGTGCAGATCTACGAGTTCATGATGACGATCATAAAACTTCTGTAGAGATGACTTCAACCTCACACCAACATACAGTTGCGATCACTTCTAACCTCTCTTAAATTCTGTCAGAATCTGTCAGAAAAACTTTTCTACGACAGTAGTTAGAACAGAAATCCTAACAGATCCTGACAGGGTCTAATAGAGGCTGTCCTGGGTCAGGACACATTTTGCCTGAGAGATCCTGACAGAAACTGTCCTTGGTCGTTACAAAGAAAATACGAACAGGTGACTAAGTAAATTGTCAAATCAGATTAGGAAAACAATCTTGCTTTCAAAATTTACATTGAATTTTCAATTACAGTGTATATACAGCTCGTTGTGATCATCATCCCACAATCCCTCGATCGTTGTTCATGTTCTAATTTTCGTCGATAATGACCCAGTCACTCATCCTTCAAAAATTACCATTCTTTACATGCATATTTTTTTTTACATTTTGTCATAAACCTGTTATTAAATTAAATTATATAATTATAAAATTAACGGTCTATGTTTCTGATCTAAGTGTAAAAACGGTAACCGATAACTTTCTGATGTTTGGTAATGTAATTCTCACGAAGTTCAAATACAATTGACAAGTACTTCTTGTCAATTGTATTTGAACCTATGAAAGCTACTTATAAATAACATAAGGGTCACCAATCATTCTATAAAATGTTAAAAATGACAATTTTAGCATTAAATGGGTGACTGATACCTAAATATTTCGATAAAAATTCTTCAAAATGCCCTTTTTCTTAGCAACGAATATGAGCGTGAGCACTTCCAATTTATTTATATGGTCTTATATGTAGAAAATGTAGAAACTATAAATATTAGTTTCAAATTATTGACTGTGACACCTGTATTCAAGTGAAAATAGTAAAAAATTCTGCAAAAGTATGAGTGCGAGCAGTTTAATATTTCATAATGGTCTAAAACACTTTTAATTTCCATGTGGGTCCAAAATTAATGAGTAAAATGCTAAATTTGTCAATATAACTATCATGTAGATGGCTGAAACACATTAATTTTAGTAAAAATATCTTTAAAAATGTCATATTGTTGCAAAATGTATCAGCGGGGCACTTTTAAATTCCATACCAGTCAAAAACTTCTGTATAAAATGCACAAATTGTAAATATAAGTATCATACGACACATATATTTCAATCAAAATTTTTAAAATTTACATATTTTTGTAAGATGCATGAGTGCGAGCAATGTAAGATTCCAAAAGGGTCTAAGATTCATGACTTAAATGATTAATTTTTCCATATGACTATTATGTGGGTGACGGTGACACACATATTTCAATCAAAATTCTTCAAAAATGTCATATTCCAGCAAAATGTATGAGTGCCTGATCATGTCCCTATTGAGAATCAAAATGTAAGAACTACCATTTGATTTTTTAGGGGTGGGTAGGGGCAAGGACAAAATTTGAAAAACGGCCTGATCGAAATTTGTATGAATAACTAAGGCATCACAAGCCAAACTAAAAAGGCAGTTTTTTTATTGTTCTAATACTTTCATTGTGTAATACACAGTCAGAATATACAGAAAATTTCACCCATCCCAATAAAATTCAAATGGCTGTTCCTTTACCTTGATATATTTCCGTAACATATAGCTATCAGCCACATTGTAGATGTATGTAAGTACTTCTCTGTGTGAAGGGAACGACTCTTTATTGTTATTAGGGAAACCATCCAACTCCATCAACTGTGTAGGTAAGTTGGCCCTTTAACAAATATGTGTATAGTAAATGACGTAACATACCAAATTTATACGAAATGGACACTGTTACTTAATGGCACTTACCTATTCGGCATTTCATACAATGTATAAATATGTTGCCGTATAAGTATTACATATCATTGTACATGAACATTTATTTCAGAACAAAATCGTCATGCGTGTATAGTAAAAAAGGTAGCGCCAACGTATTCTAAAAAAAGGTATCGCCATCGTATTCTGAAAAGGTGTCATACATGATACTAAAAGGTGCATCTTTCATACATATTCAGGGACTCAGATCTTTTTGACCTAATGTTTAGGTGTGTATAATTATGAAATATTTTTTTCACAGGGACAGATTTTAAAATCTGGAGGGTTGAAATCACGCCAAAGTACTTTAACTTCGTCGCATTGTTTTTGCGCCTGCCCCAATTCAAACATTTCTGGCCACTGTATGTATTGTATTGTGTTCACTTTCAGACTTATATATTGCTGTAGTATATGGGGGCAGCTAGTTAAATGTACCTTTGTATAATGTTTTAGGGCCAGCTCCAGCCAGCGCTTTAATGAAGGGATTTTGTCGTCATTCTTTGCAGACCTATGGATGACCTCTGGCATTTTTCATCCCGGTGGGATTGTTGTCTTTTTGACACATTCAACATCTCCATTCTCATTTATATACAAAAAGGTATCGTCGTACATGTACACTGAAAGGTGTCGTCGTACATGATTTTAAAAAGAATGTCGTACATGAAAACAAAAAAGTACGTCGTACATGAAAAAAACATAAAGTTCTTCGTACATGTATACTAAAAGATACCGTCGTCCTTGCATTATAAAAGGTACCGTCGTCCTTGCATTATAAAAGGTACTTACATGTATTAATTGTGTACTAAATAGTATTGTTATTCATGAATACAAAAGGTATTAACATACAACAGGTATTGTCTTGTATGTATATAAAAGGTATTAACATACAATGGGTATTGTCTTATATGTATATAAAAGGTATTAACATACAATGGGTTTTGTCTTATATGTATATAAAAGGTATTAACATACAACAGGTATTGTCTTGTATGTATATAAAAGGTATTAACATACAACAGGTATTGTCTTATATGTATATAAAAGGTATTAACATACAATGGGTATTGTCTTATATGTATATAAAAGGTATTAACATACAATGGGTATTGTCTTATATGTATATAAAAGGTATTAACATACAACAGGTATTGTCTTGTATGTATATAAAAGGTATTAACATACAACAGGTATTGTCTTATATGTATATAAAAGGTATTAACATACAACGGGTATTGTCTTATATGTATATAAAAGGTATAAACATACAATAGGTATTGTCTTATATGTATATAAAAGGTATTAACATACAATGGGTATTGTCTTATATGTATATAAAAGGTATAAACATACAATAGGTATTGTCATATATGTATATAAAAGGTATTGTCATATATGTATATAAAAGGTTTTGTTATATATGTATATAAAAGGTATTGATATGTATGTATATAAAAGGTATTGTCATATATGTATATAAAAGGTATTAACATACAATGGGTATTGTCATATACGTATGTAAAAGATATTAACATACAATAGGTATTGTCATATATGTATATAAAAGGTATTAACATACAATAGGTATTGTCATATATGTATATAAAAGGCATTGTCATATATGTATATAAAAGGTATTGTCATATATGTATATAAAAGGTATAGTTATATATGTATATAAAAGGTATTGTCATTCATTGATACTAAAGGGTGTTTTCATACATATATATAAAATATATTCTAAAAGGAGAATATAATATATGTCCTCGGACTGTACATGTATGGTAAAATATGTCGCACATGTTTGCAAGAAATGTATCATCTTACATATAGTAAAGAATATATCATCCATGTACACAAATATGAGACTGGTGAAACTACAAACGCTCCCGTAGAAACATTTATTTAAAACAGTTTGGATAAGTTTTGTCAGTCCTGATTTAATATATTATTATTATTAGGCAGTAATTGTACATTTTGCACTTATATAAGCTTTTAAGTATCTTAATGCATTCTCCTCGTGATCTGAAATGTCTATGGGCCGAAATGTCCTCATAGGCATTCGTAAGGAACTATCATGATTATGGGTTGTCATGGTCTGAAATGGCTTTGGGTCGATTTGTCCAGTATTGATAAGCTGATTATGTCATTATCGTAAATATTCTGGTGCCAAATGTGACCATCTTTATCTTTAAACAAGTACTATCTTTAAAAATGATAGTCGACGCAACAAAATCTTGTTACGTAATTTTACTTATAATTTTCTACATTTCATTCAAGAAAATAACACATGGCACTTAATTACGATACAGTTTTTTCGAACACCACTAAGTTATCAGTATTTGGCCAATCGGAAAACAAAATTGCCATCAGGTGACTTGCGTTTCCATGGAAAAGCGTCTTTAAGGTCAAACGGTAAAAAGCGAAACTATACCGACTGTGTCGAAAAAAAAGCTTAGATTCGTTTTGTATTTATTCATCGAAGCTTGCGATTTCTTTGTGCTCAATAGCATTTACGAAGTATACGTAGATGAAGCTGCCATGATGCCGTTCACAACCGGATATGGATGCTTTTTCTTTTAAGTAAAACTTGTTATTTAAAAAATCCTATCACCGAAACATATTGTATCAACTTTGTAGAATAATACCGATATGCCTGTTATAGATTATTAGAGTACTCTTTACTTTAACAACCCAACATTCCAACGTTACATTGTGGGATAATACCTCATATAGTAATATACGGGATTAACTACTGGCTGTCCATAGATATTGTCTCTGGTTTCATCGGTATAGAGCCATATCCCTCCCAAATCATAGTTCCTTTCAAAGGCTGTTAATTCATGATCACATTTATCAGAGAGACTCCTAAGCATACAAAGACCATTTATTCCAACTCCAATTATTGCTATTTTCTTTTTCTTTCTTAAATTCATCTTAAGAACGAGAACGATAAGTCAACACAACAGTCGAGGTCTTAACTGATCTTAAGCATCAAGCGTTTTAAGACCATATGATTAGGTATAAAAACTGTCACGCAGTTAAAAGGCTAGGTTCATTACAGCGCACATACAGGCCATGTGTGTATATGTCACACTGACCCAAAATTACATGTTTTGTAATATCTACATATAAAATTACGAAAGGCGTAGAGACACAATCGACGAGTATAGCTTAATTTAGGTATAAACAAACTTTACTTTAATTGCAAGAACAGATTGTACTGTATGTGTACGTTCGGGTTGACTGAAATTTGTTCATAACTAAAACAAGTTATAATCACACACGCACACACACTTATAAGTTCTTACACTGGTTTATATTGGAGAAATGTTTTATTTCAATTGATGACAAGTGTAACAACGCATATCTGTGGTTTTACAGCCAGAAGTTATGGAATTACTTTAACGGTCGATGACTGGCAACGATTAACCATCTGTGATTAACGGTAATCACCCCAAAAATTCCGTTATATAGTAATTAATTCTTAAGTTTTTGTATAATTTGAATATATTAACATGGATTTCCATACAAAGATGTGGACTTGCTTACAACAAGCTGGATTTGTTTATTCATTGATTCTCTGAACTTTACTGGACTACATTTACTTTGCGTGCTATGATTAGCTATTTAGCCAATGACAAACACGGTCGCTTACACATGTCTGTTATGAACTGTCTGTCATAGAAAAATAAAGAAACGGAAGAAACACACGAATCCTCTATAAATACATTGTCTGATAATGGCTTCACCCCTTATTTTATGTGGTATGGGCAATAGAGTAATTGGGCCTTGGACCTTGTTACTGGAAAAAATGAAATTAATAACATATACAAATTTTAAACAAAGTGTTGCGTTATGAGGAAATAAACACATTTTCTATTCAATTACATATTTGCCTTCATATTTTGTTTGTTTTTCCCATTCGCTTTTTTTTAGTAAAACAGTTCACATCTAAAGAATGTAAATTCATATACAATGTATAAAACCATGGTTAAGGTCATTGACATCATATGAAATGTTATTAAGTTAGTAGCCGTGAACTCCGTCACACGTAAACGTTACATTAAGGTTATCATCGTATTATCAAAACATAGCTCATCTTATTGAAAATGTTAACGTGTTTCTACATCTATTTGATTTGATGTTCTGCTGTAAAGGTATGTATATATCATTTACCATAAAACCTACCATATAGTGTGTGTTTCTTAGTCATGTTATATATTTATGCTTTCTTTTCGTTCAATGAAATACTCGTTCTATTTTCATTTAATGATTGATTGATTGTTGGGGTTTAACGCCCGAGCAGCAATATTTCAGCTATATTCAGGCGATGAGCATGAAATGGATGATAAAATGAACATGAAATAAAAAATGGGATGGGACACACGATATTGGAATAAATTTTGATCGTCACTGGAAATAAGGGAAGGTGGATAGGGTCGCGGAGCGCAAAGGTTCCTACTCCTTTCGAATACCACAGCAGGGTTCTTTAACGTGCGAAGAATGTGGCATCTTTCCCAACACGGTGCACCACTATGGTTTGCGGTCAGATTTTCCGTATCATAGCCTGACAACCCCAGCATGTAACACGCCAGGGGTACCCCATTCCACCACCTGTGGCACACAACCCAGTTGCTCTGTGGGCAGAGCGCCTAGCCCCCGGCTAGGTTTCTGAGCACCAGTTAGTCGCCTTTTACGACAAACTAAGCGCTGCTGCAGGCCTATTCTTTTGACACCCGGACCTTCAAATGCTTTTAAACATTAAATTATGCCTGTTTTAATAAATTTTCCAAATAAAAGTAAATGTCTCAGAACTTTTGATATTAAATTATTTTTATACAATAGTATGGTTATCACTGTAATTAAATATAGTTGGATTGCAGACCTACTTTTGATAAATTATTTTTAAATCAAATTCCTGCATATTCAAAAAGAAAATTTAGGCCTAAATGTCCTCAATTTACATTAAATATTTATGAAACGTTATCAAGTCAAAATCACATTCAATCATTTGTAGTTGCGATTACTGTAACTTAATATTCAGTACGTTAAATATACTCATCAAAATAAGTTAAAAGCCAATTCTAGAAAAATAATTTTTTTCCAAAAATGAATACAATCTACATTTATCTAAATTCATAGCAGAACGTATCAGATTTGAGTTCTGTCCTGTTATCATGCCTCAAATTTGATACTTTCTGCTATGAATTTAAATAAAATCTTAACTGAAAACAAACTAAAAGTGTTCATTTACTTTTTTATTTAGTATATATAGTTTGGTTTCGGTTTGTACATCTTTTTGATCTGATTTCTTTTTATCCTGAAAGGTGTGTGTATACATTTATACATTGTGTATTATGTGTTTCTAAGTCAGGTATATAGTATATATAAACGTTGTCAAATGTTTGAAGGAATACTGGGTTAACATTGCTTAACAGTTTAACGCTTAATTTGTTTCCGGGAAGAAAATACATTCAAATGATTACGACAATTTCGTATTGATTGTAAAATGTACCGAACAGGGCAGTTAGAATTAAAAAAAAATAACAACCAGGGTTTTTTTCTACTGTAGTGTAATGTCGATACTCTATTAATTTGTTTTTATCCTGTGCTGTGGCAATCGACCATAAACATAACTTAACTTTCCGAAAAAAAAGAAGAAATGCAAAAGGAACAAATGAGGATTAATCCATGGAGTGGCCAAACTTATGGTGGTGATACAAAAAGGAAAAGTCCAACAGCACAAACAAACTAAAAGAAGTACACGATCGATCATCAAGAATTTAATACCAACATTTCAAATGAAAAATTTAATGTTAATTCAAAATCTCATAATTTTTTAGTGGAGTTCGAGTTACTCATTTGCATTTGTTACTTTGTATGTATGATTTTAGGGTTATGTTGCTACAAGACTGAAGTCATCACTACAGAAATTTTATGGTCGTCATCATGAACTCGTGGATCGTTATGGTGTATCCATCAGTGCCTTGAAAACTGATTTATTCAACGGGTCATAGTTTTCCTTTCTTCGTTTGTCTACCCCGGACTTGACTTTTTATGAGCAACTCGGCGGGTGTTTCTAGAAAAGCAGAGGACGCTTACCCTACCGGTGCACCTGGTCCTTGCTCCCAGTTTTTAGTGGAGTCCGAGTTGCTCATTTACTTTTGTTACTTTGTATGTATAATTTTAGTTACTTTATGTTCTTTGTTGTGTATATCTGTTTTCCATGTCTGGTCTTTGTCCTTGGTTTACATTCTTTTGATTACCGCTATAACCTTGGTTCCCTTGATTACTCTTTTTTAGTTACTGTATGTTATTTGTTGTGTATTTGCTGTTTTCCATGTCGGGTCTTTGTCCCTGGATTGCATTCTTTTGATTACTGCTATAACCTTGGTTCCCTTGATTACTCCTTTAAACTGTCAACTTGTTTTTTTAAATTCAAAATTCGCAATCACTCTACTGGTGCACCTGATCCATGCTCCCAGGTTTTAGTGGAGTCCGAGTTGCTCATTTACTTTTGTTACTTTGTATGTATGATTTTAGTTACTCTATGTTTTTTGTTGTGTATGTCTGTTTTCCATGTCTGGTCTTTGTCCCTCCATTACATTCTATTGATTATCGCTATAACACTGGGTCCCTTGATTGCTCTTTCACGAAACACAAAATGTAGACCATACTTTAGCATTCAAACCTATGATTTTTCAAGACTGTATACTTCTATTCCATATACTTAGCTATACAGAAGAAAATGTTTACAAAATGCTGGAATTTTTAATCGACAACATATTTGTCCAGTGTGGTGGACGTGTTTTTCAACGAACGGTGGGTATTCCAATGGGAACAAATTGTGTTCCTCTACTTGCTGACCCATTTCTTCACTCTTATGAGCCTGACTTTATAGCTGACCTGATTCGAAAGAAAGAATATCGTTTAGCTAGATCTTTAATCTCAGTTTCCGCTATATAGATGACGTATTATCTTTAAACAATGCTAATTTTGGGGATTTGATACCTCGCATCTACCCCAAAGAACTTGAGATAAAGGATACTACAGACAATGTAAGGTCAGCCTTATATCTTGTCCTACAGTTAGAAATCGATGGTAAGGGAAAACTATTGACCGAATTTTACGACAAAATTATCAACTTTCCTTTCATCTGTTGCAACATCCCTTCAGCACATGCGTATGGAGTGTTTATATCATACGTTATGCCAGAGCTTGCCGAGACAAATAGGCTTCTGGAGCAGGGTTATTTTGCTACAAGATTGAAGTCATCACTACAAAAGTTTTATGGCCGTCATCATGAACTCGTGGATCGTTACGGTGTATCCATCTGCGCCATGAAAACTGATTTGTTCAACGTGTTATAGTTTTCAGAGGACGCTTACCCTACCGGTGCACCTGGTCCATGCTCCCAGTTTTTAGTGGAGTCCGAGTTGCTCATTTGCTTTTGTTACTTTGTATGTATGATTTTAGTTACTTTATGTTCTTTGTTGTGTATGTCTGTTTTCCATGTCTGGTCTTTGTCCCTGGATTACATTCTTTTGATTATCGCTATAACCTTGGTTCCCTTGATTACTCTTTCCTTTCCTCCTTTTTTCGATGAGCAACTCGGTGGGTATTTCTAGAAAAGCAGAGGACGCTTACCCTTGCTGTGTATGTCTGTTTTCCATGTCTGGTCTTTGTCCCTGGATTACATTCTTTTGATTACCGTTATAACCTTGGTTCCCTTGATTACTCTTTACTATGTCGATACGACTGCTGATGTACCAAAAAATTCCCGAGGATATTCACCAACCCAGTTTTCAGACCTCTGATCACGAGTGATATCATGTATCATTTATCGAAATTTGCAGTATTTCAAAATGTAAGATTCATGAAACATCAAGGCTTCATTTCTTGTATTAACATTGTAAATGTCTTGGTGCTGGATTTGACATTCTATTTCGATATTTTTGGATTTTAATACTTCGTGCATACAATTAATTTTTGGATTTAGATCTTCCTTTAGATTTTAGTATAATGTTACTGATGAAATGTAATTACTTGAAACACGTGTACAGCATATCAAATTTGATGTACTAATATATTTAGTACTTTTGTATATAATCGAAAAAGGAAATAAAGAATACTGATGTTAAAATGCCCAAATATTACATTGAAGCTATCCGATAAGTAGTTATGATATACATGGCCATGCTCATGCATAACTTAAGTTAAGTACAATGATGCCTAAGAATCATATGCATGACATTAGTCAAGTTTCAAAACAACTTTTTTAATATGATCATGCATAAATTACATTAAGTACAAGGATGCCTAAGAACCATGCATAGGATATAAGTCAATTTTTAAAACGACTTTTTAATATTGTAAATGCATCCAATATGTTTCGGTGAACAATATTGATTATGGTAAAATTTTTAGTTTGAATTCAACTTAATTTAAGCCATTTTACAACCTAAAATCCAACTTTTATTTTATTTGCATTTATATGACAAATAAAAAATACGTACCTTTTCAAAAAGTATAAGAATGTTTAGAAATTTGATGTTTCAGCTTTTTCGTTGTTTTTAAATGATTTTAGGTGAAATTGTACAACACATTTGAATAGTTAGATCCCATATGATTAAGGTAAACCAGTAGCTAAAGGTCAACATTTATAGCTAATTAGATTACATTGCTCTGATCATTGCATATTAACAAAAAAGAATGACCACATTGACTGTGACACGTGTCAGACACAAGACCAAACCTTGTTTTTTTTCACCTCAAATCAATTGTCAAGAATTTTAGACAATAACGATTGCTAGTCCATCCAAAAACAAACAACACCTGGAAAAAGACGACCTCCACATTCGCCATTTACGTCGATTTTGGTGGAAACTGGTTTATTATCTTCTACTAGAAAAAGATTTCGGATTTGAAGAAAACATGATAAATATTAGTTATTTGGGAATACGTCTTTAAGAATAAAACTGTCTAAACTAATTACATATAAATGAATCATCTAAACATTCTTTGTAGTAATACATTCGAGTTTCTTTTCCTGAGACTCGTATTGTAAAATCTCCGATCTATCTTACGCCTGTTAACCACAGTTTACCTGGATGTAAATTGAGAACTTTTGTGAAACGGAAATAAATGCGAAGGTCTCATATTCTTCTTGACGTTCGTTTTGAGATCTGTTCGAACGCCTGACAATTTTTAGGGCTGGCAGATCTATTTGATACTATTTATATCAAGCTTATATATATATTTATTATTTTTAAACTTAGAATGGAGATTGTTCAGAAACAGAAACGAGTTGCAATAATCGGAGTAGGAATAAATGGTGTTTGTATGCTGAGAAGACTTTCTACCAATAGTAGTTATGAACTTACGGCTTTTGAGAGAAACTT